>OY744520.1:110007619-110120119 GCA_963556195.1 Sepiola atlantica | reverse complement strand
CCGACCAAATCAACCCTCTGCATTTTAATCAGAATGTAAGGTATGAAAAAAAGTTTCCCTTTCTAGTTCGTCAATCTTTAGCATTTTTCATTTTTAACTTGGAGTATGAAAATATTTAACGTATAAAGGCACATGGAATTAATATCATTAGAATGTTTATTTTATTCTCTTTCCATCCATATAATTGTTTTAAATATTGGACCACAAATAATAGAGATATGACTTGTTTTAAGCACATTAGGTGTGAAATTTTGCTGTTGTCCGTATCACAAACCAGCCAATTTATTATATGAAATGGGTAAATAAATATAGTGAAATTCCTTTGAATTTCAACTTGTTATAACTTTTCTTTTCTTTTTTTTTGTTTTGGTTATTTTGATCAAATTTGGATGTAAAAATAATTTTATTTTCTCTTGTTTTATTAAGGATTTTTTCCCTCAGGTTACTTCAAGTGAGCTTCCTGTTTTAAGTGACAGGCAATTTATATTTTAATATTGATGTTTTTCAACTTATAGTGCACAATATTGTCTATATTCATATAAAAACAGTCCTGTATTAAATTAGCAATACACATGAAAAAATTTAAATTGCTTAAAATATCTCAATAATGGCATATATAGAAAGAGCTTGATGATCTAAGAAAGAATCTTTTAAAATTTTTTAAATCTGACTAAAAATAAGGAAGTTATGACTATTTTTGTGCCTCACACGATTGGATATTTTCCCTCTTTAAGACCATATGTGTTTCGTCACATTTTTTACACTAATTTTTCAGTAAAAATGTTATATCTTTGTTAAAATACAAGATTAAGCAATGAAATTTACCATATAAATGTATTTTTGAACAAGGAATCAGAATGCGCCGCTGAAAATCTCCAGAAATTAATGGTTTCCAAGTAATCTGCACTAAGTGCACATAAATATGCTGCAATACCTTAAAAATACCATGTATCCATTAAAAGAAAGAAGTTAGAAAACTCAAAGTTGAATTGTAATACATTTTATGTACAAGAAACTAAAATCTAATACTAGGACTGTTTAAAAATGAATATATTGCAAGATTTCTTTGGCATTATTGTAGATTAACACCTTTCGCTAACTCACCCCCTTACCTCCCCAAAATATGAGATTCTACTTTTTTTATTTAGGCAATTAAAAAAAATTGAAAAACTTGGCAGAAAGAAAGAAACAAAAACAATTATTTTAGAATTTAGAGTGGGGATCAGTTTCACATAAAATAATCCCCCATTTCAAGGCCATTCTAGCGTTTTAGGACAGTTAATTATTTTTTCTATGGGAGATAAATCCTGTGCGTTTTTCTTTTTTTTTTTCTTTTAGACGATTATGAGGTTCTTTGTGGGAGGAGGGGGGGGGGGGCTTACCACTTGAACTTCAGGTTAGTGGTAGGGCTAGGGGCAATTAAGTGTGAACACCCTGAAAACTTAGCAGAAAGAAAAAAAACTAATTCATTTAGAATTTCGAGTGGGGGATTAGTTTCACATATATTTAATGTAGAATAATTCACCATTTCCGGACCATTCTAGCATTTTAGGGCATTAATCAATTTTTTTCTATGGCAAATAAATCCTGTGCGTTTTTTTATGAGGGTCTGCTTTTTTTTTTTTTTTTAGACGATCATGTTTGGTTATAATGGGCTTTTTTGTAGGATTAGGGCTTCCTACTAAGACTTAGGGTTAGTGATAAGATTAAGGAAGGGGTTTTGTTTTGGATGGAGGTTGCCATTCGGACTTAGTGTTAGGGTTAAGGGAGTTTTTAGGGGGTGGCTTGCCACTAATATTTAAGGTTAATGGTACGATACGTTCAAGAAGGCATTTTTAGGAGGTGGGCTTGTTAGTCGTACCTAGAGTTAATGGTAGAGTAATTATTTATTTTATAAATTTCACTAAAAGGCAAGAATGGCCGGGAAATCGGAGATAATTTTATATTAAATTTATATGCGAAACTGATCCCCCACTCTAAATTCTAAATTATTTTTTGTTTTTTTCTTTTTTCGCCAAGACTTTAAGGGTGTTTACACGTAATCGCCTAAAAAAGTAGAATCTTAATTTTTTTTTTAAATTGGCGACTAGAAAGTCATTACTACTAGAAGTTCGAAAGTTGAGTGAAAACCAGTATTTTTTAAAGTATTTTTTATAAAAGAACCAAATAGGATTAACTTTTTTAAGCACAAAAATATTTTTGTCTTACAAAGCTTTACAAGACTAGTTAGCTGCTGCTGATTGATTGTTATATCAGCAATACTAGCAGCCATTGTTGACTTTCGCTCAAAAAAAGACAATATTTTTTCGGATAAGGTAATTTAAAATTACTACTACGGAAAGACAAAACAACATACAATTATAATTTTAATGCATAAAAAAAGATAAAAGATTAATTTATTTACTAGTTGGGTACGAAAAATGTAACAACATTTTTTATATTCATATTTTAAAATTTTTCAAATTCGTTCAAAATCGCCTAGTGTTTATAACTGCTACTACAATGTTTTTCAAACGAAATAGAAAACGCTTTTTTTTTTTCCGGATAGGGTCATGAAATATCAGGACTACCAAAAGAGAACACATATATACAATTATAATTTTAATGCATAAAAAAGTAAAATGATTGATTTACTTACTAATTGGGCGACGGAAATGTATTTTTCAAAAATGTTCGACCGACGGCGAGTTGAAGTCTTATTTTTAAAATTTCAAAAAAATGAATGAGCCGAATTACTTCGTACACCGACAAACATTAAAAGTGATACTTTCTCTGATTAGTCTCCAAATTTCAGGACGAAATTCCACACACAGCAATGGTACGAGACTTTTAAACGAAGGGGGGGGGGTCAAAGAAAAAAGTGACGTAAATTGCTGAAAATAGTGTTAACATTTTTTTGCCTTTATTTGCTCAAAACTCTTAAAAATATATAATGTATATTATTATTCATGAATGCACCTGAAAGGATATTCATTTCCTAACAAAATGATGGTATTTTGAGCACTTAAAGTGCTTTAGTTTTTAAGATATGACTATTTTAATAGAACTACCCTCAAATCTGCGATTATCCAAACAGTTTTCTGGTTGATGTGTATTGCTAATTAAAGAAAAAGGGCCACTCATCAATACAGTGGGCTTAATATGGGGTTTTAAGTTGTCTTTCACAAAAAAATCTAAGTTAAAAACATTAGTAAATGAAATTTTTACCCTCTTATCAAATTGTGATTCTGTCTGTTTTTACATTGTCTAAATCTGAGTGTTTTTTATTGATTTACTATTAAAAGAAAATTTGAGTTTGATCTCTATTGTGCTATGGATCATTAAGATTTCAATATGTTAACTGTTAAAATGAATCTTATATGAAGAGTCAAAGATGTGCTTCCATGTCATTTTTGTATTTTTTTTTTTTTGTGAGGTAATGGGATTTTACTCAATGTTTAAGCTGGCTTGATCTAATAATTATTGCTCCCATTATGATTGATCTCCACAAGAGGACATTAAATTTGTAAGGATTTTTCAAAGCCTACATTTTTAGAGGCAAAATTTTCTCATTTCAGCTAACTTTGAATAGTTATACTTCAGTGGCTAATTGTATTACACGCATTGATTGGGATAAAAAAAAAATACATTAAATAGATATAGGTAAAATAAAATAATAGTTTATAATCACCATTTCATCGCTTAAATCCAATAAAAGAAATTTTAAAAAATATATTAATTTTGAATTTTTTTTTTTTACTCCATTTGCTGCAGGCGACATTGATATTTACTACGGTATAACTACATAACAATTTTTCCATTCTGCACGGATTTCATGAGATTTGAACACCTCGAAATATATTATGGAACATGGTCACGCACATTAGATAACTGTAGAAGTTTTAATTTTTAAAAAATTGAAAGAAAATTAAAAAAAAAACACTTTTGTCATATTTGACACAAATACATAAAAATACATAACATCAAAAATATCAACCCAAAAACATACTTTTTGTTGAATCCATACAGTCCATCCAGGTCATACAAATTGAGAAACATAATCAGGAAAGACATTACTCCAAGTTATAAACAGCAGTCCATATACGTGAAATTGAAGGAGCTGACAAAGTTGGGTTGCACATATCTGGATTTTGGAATTTTAATTGAACTTTCTATATTATTTGATTTATTTATCATCAACATTGAATATTGACACATTTCGCGACTGGATAACTTTGTCAGCTCCTTCAATTTCATGTATATGGACTGCTGTTTATAACTTGGAGTAATGTCTTTCCTGATTGTTTCTCAATTTGTATGACCTGGATGGACTGTATGGATTCAATAAAAAGTATGTTTTTGGGTTGATATGTTTGATATGTATTTTTATGTATTTGTGTATATAATTTTATATATTTTCAAAGCGTAATTTTATTACCTGTAGTAGTATAACTGCGGTAATGGTCCTCTGAAGAGAAGAATTATCTTTGAAAACTCATGAGCTAAGGACTTAAGGATACTTTGCTTGAACTTTGAATTCTAATAAAATTTGTTTGACACCTTATTTTATTACTTCATTTTATATTATAATATTAATGCTCTATCCAGTATATTGAGCTTCAGTTTTTATCCGGATGTTTCACTAATTATAAGATATTAGTTGACGCTTATATCTTTTGTTGGATTGCTTCATATATATATATATATAATTTTATTTCGTTTGGTAAAAAGAAATCCAACAGTGCTCGATTATTTAATAAGAGCATATTTATTAATAATTACAGAAAATCAGATCAAATCAAAATGATACCATAGGTTTCAAGCAGGAAGAGCAGACCCAGACTAAGTTTGTTTTTTGTTTTTTTAATATTTATATTTATAAATTGTTCATCGGCTCTCCTGTCAGTGAGTGATTTATAAATAAAACTTAAAAGAACAGTGTTTTTTAGTCTGGGTCTACTCTCCCGGCTTAAAACCTATGGTACCATGTTGATTTGATTTGATCTGATTTAGTGTAATATATAGTTTGATAATGCCGGATGAGTTTGCAAACAACTGCATATTTCTAGAATGGATATTTTAGTCTTTGTTCTGAGAATGTCCACCAATCCTGCAAGTTCATTCTGTTTTCTTTCTCTTTTTTTTAGCCTGACACATGTTTGATTGAAGTCATGAAAAATCTAGAAGGATGGCGAGCAGCTCTTATTCGAATCAACTCCATTCTTCAGTGGGAAAAACCGTACCACCCCGTGCTACTCTTGGCACCAACCACACTCATTTTCCTGTACGTACAGAATCACTTTATTCCTGTTATTTAAAAAAAAAAAAGAAGAAAAAAGACTTTCTTAGTTTTCAGATTTGAAGAGCTCCTGCTCTCTCTCATTACGATATTCTACTGAAATAAAAGATGATGGGGGAGGGGGGGGTCAATGGGTACAATCTAAGGGTTTATGACCACATCAGTGACAAACTGATTCTCGTCAAATCACTCAATTAAAAAAAATTGAGCCTGTTTAATACTTAGATGGGTGACCATTTGTGACAGTACTACACGTGAGAGTAGGTAGAGAAAGTAAAAATAATAATAGGGATAGAGGGAATAATGATACTAATGTGGTAACTAATAATAGATTTGATTAGTGATGATGGATGTCTTTATGAAAGTGGGTTATGCAAAATAAGGTAGACGGGAATGTAAATGATCTCATCTGGAATTTAAGGTAGGGTTGGTTTGACAGGTTGTGATTTAGTAAATACAGTAGGTAAATTAACTTTGTTTTGTTGTTTAGAAAAGAATAAAAATATAAACAAATTTTGATGACTATGGTAAGTTGATCAGAAAACTGGAAGTTTACTTGATTTCGACAGACGCAAACATCCTGTGCTTTGCTCTCTCTCTCTCCCACCCCCCTCTGTAGGGCTCCATTAGGGAGCCTTCTGTACATAGAGAAATGAGCTTAGAGAGCAACAAAAGTTAAACAACATAAAATCCTTTATTGCTTGGAGTCTTTACGTTCTAATCTGCTGGAGAAAATTTTGTTAAAAATGACTGGACAATTGGTGACACCTAACCATAAGGAGCAATGTCACACATAAAGATTGGAATCGTTACACTACGAAGAATTGAAGGAGACTTCTACATTACCAATTTATGTGAGACCGCTTGAGGAAGAAATAAGGGGCCACGTTATATTTGTCTATTTGATACCCTTACAGAAGAAATAAGGAGTGGCCATATTACACATTTGGGAATGACATGTTCTGTAAGCAAAGACTTCACTCAGGTATGTAGATGAGTATCAGCCTTGCTGGGAGTATAACTGGCAACAGACTAGTGTCCGGTTATAGGGATCGCTTAGGACGTGTTCCGCTTAACGTTACAAACTGGGGATAAACACCAGACCTAAAAGCCTTTCAAGCTGAGAAAGGGAATTTTAAAATCTTGGGTATTTAAAAAAAAAAATTCTATTTGGTTTAAAATTGTATGTTAACATAAAAATTCATATTTTTCAATTCTGTAAGCAAATAACATGAAGTGTCTCTGTCTGCTATAAAATTTCTGTTCGTAAATCTCAGCATTGAAAAGACGAATTCCCTGCAGGGGAAATCACAATTCACTTGTTTTTAAAAAAAATGATTTTCTTTTAATAAAACTAATTTACTAATTCAAGTCAATTTTTTTTTTTTTACCCGCCTAACTTAAAATGCAGCTATAAAACTAAACGAGATTTTCATAGCACAGATAGAGGGTGGAGATTTTCACTCTAATTCTTAAATAGCCAAATTGATCAGGAATTTAATGGAATAAAAAATATATGTATTTAAAACTTGGTTTTTTGCTTTCAATTTTTCACCCTTTTTCAAATGGTATTATGCAAGTGTGAAATCAAGTTTGTCATTATTTTATTAATCAAGATTCTGGTAGTGTTTGGTGTCCAGAATAGCTTATTCTTTTCTTTGTGAGAATCCTGAACTTTTTGGTTTGGTGAATAGGATACAGGGCAAAAGTTCAGGAAAGCTTCTCAGAGCTATTCTCTTTTAGGCATAGCGAGCCTGACCCAAGCTCAAAGTGGGCTTTCTTGGAAACATGGGTTCTGGTGTTACTGGAGAGTTCTCTGCAAGATGCAAAGTTCTTCTATGTGAGGGGGAGGGGGTGATGGGACTAGCTAAATCTTTAATCTTTTTACCAGTTTCTCTACCTAAATCTCTATTTTTTTTTTTTTTTTTTTTTTTTTTTTCAACTTCGTCAACTTAACATTTCTCATTGGTCATCCTATTAAATTCTTTCTATTTTTAAGAATGAAAAAAGGAGCAATTACTCCCATTCAATCTTCATTGGTCAAATCTTTTTTCATCCTCGACTTGAGCTTCACCCCTAGACACTGTTAATTTGACAAATCTAACTTTTAAAGCCGGATTTTCCTCACCTTAATACCTCCCCCCCCAAAAAAAAATTGGGTCACAAAACCAGGTCGTCCTTTTTATATATTTATTTCATCTACCCTGATAACAATTGCACTTATAAATTGGCTCCCTAACATCTTCTCGACTCATGAGCTTTTGGAGACAATTATTTAATTTTGTTTTTATCGACAAAACCCAGCAGTATGAATTTCATAAATGGCATCTTTGGTAAATTCCATTTTCTCTCTCAAGAATTTGGGATAGCTGAACACGTCTGGTTTAAATTATCCTAAAAAATGACCATTGAGTTATGTCGACTTATTTTGCAATGTGGTGGGCGAGTGACAGACCAAACTTCACGATTTCCCAATTTTCTTAGTATTTAATAAAATTCTCTCTGGTCAACTTTATTTAGTTTAATTCTTACAAAATCCCTCACAATTCTTTATTTATATCAAATATTAATTTATATTTCAATTTATTATTTTCTCTTTATATATATATTTATATATATATATATATATATATTTTTTTTTTTTTGATTGAGTATTTTTCTCCAGTAGTAATCTGATGGTCTTCTGATGAGCTGCATGAACGAAAGATCTTTGTAATTGTTTATTCCTGGTTCTTTGTTTCTGCACGAAACAATTGTAAAGAGTTATATTGAATTTCTTTGAAATTCGGCAAGTAAAAATATGAATAAAGACTTGGTCATTGGAATTTAGTAAAACACACTTCTCAATATACACCGGTATGAAATTGCTACATTACAAATATGAAAATTGCAAATGACATCCCAAACCTGTTCAATGTGTAAGTACTAAGCCTTTCATTTTTGCAGAATTCTATGTTTTTTTACTACATCTAGTCATATTGTATCTGCAATGCGTACAAATGTGAATTAAATGAATAGAGGATTTTTTTTTATGTTCCAGCCCCATAGATAATAATTGTTTATATAATATGAAATTTGTTTATGCAAAAAAATAGATATCTTTTACAAAGCAATGTTTACTTTAAAATATATATTACTGTCATTAGCGATAATGCAAAGCTCTTCGTAAAAACGAATAGAGCACTCACCGATTGCTGATATTGTTTATATAAACACTATCATTTCATTTTTTCACTTCTGCCAATGGCAAAAGTGCATAAAACTCTGACTGGGAAAAAAATGATTTCAATCTCGGCTTGAAGGACTTTCATGTCTAGCCGCATTGAAGAGCTGTGATATAGCGAAACGGTCCGTGGATAACTATATATCTATAATTAGTTGAGAGTAGAAAGTGGGCCTTGGATTTACTTTCAGCAGCTTCATGACTCTCACTTCCCTCCTATTTTATCCTTTCATTTTCAAATTCCATGAACAGTGTCTCTGACAAAACAGAAAGAATTGCTGTTTTATCTCAGCTATTGTTTTGAGTCAGTGGTATGTGAAGATTTTTAATCGTCTCATTAACCCTTATCCTGTAGTGGTTTTTGACCTTGATAAGTGGTGACTCATGAGTAAAAAAAAAAAAAAAAAAAAAAATGTAAATGCCCTTATTTATTTGCCCCTTTCCCTCCCATTGTAGCAAGATCAGTCATGACATCAAATTATAGTATGGAATTCAGCTACCCCCCAAAAAGGGAAATTCTGGATGGGTGCAATATTGGCCGTGATCAGACCTGTGTGCATTCTCTGACAGCGGGCACCTCCAGTGACCGGCAATAAACAAATCTACTCTCCTGAAGCAGGAGGTCATGCATAGGAAGATGGGTATGTCTTATTTTTGGAAATCCTATTGATATAAGGTAAACAGTTGTGTTTACCCTATTTCTGTGAATAGATATTACCGTAGCCATTTTAGTAGAGTCCCACTTCTTTTGAGAAGTTCCCATCCATATTCGTTAAGCGTTTCATGAGAAAGTGCTGCTTCATTTGATGCATCTTTTTGCCTACTTTTCTGTTTTCTTTCTCTTTTGTTGGTTTTTCTTTTGTTTTTGTTTGTGTTTAGCCAACTCTGGCTTTTGTACATGGTATAAAAAAAACGACTTTGTCCTGCTATTGCTTCCACCTCTCTTTCCCCCCCCCCCATTACCTACTTTTTTCTCTCCCAGTTTTTTGCTTTTTATTTTCATCTTTTTCTCACTTTGTAATTTGTATTTGTTTTTGTTTTTTTTATTATCTTTTTAAAGATTTTCCCCGCTTCTCCCATTATCTCCTATTTCTTGGAACCTTTTTTTTTTTCTGTCAACCTTATTTTGGTATACATCCTTTTTTCTTTATATATACTAACAAGTATTTTTTTGTTCTTCTACGAGGATATGGCGAATGAACATATTGCACTGCCTACCATCCCCACCCACCCAAGCAAGAGGTAATGCCTGGGAGGATGATCTCATGATAACAGAACATATACTACACTACTCCAACCCTCTGAATTGGGCATTGAAAGATAGTTCATTAGTTTGAAATAGTATAGTAAACTGAATTGAGCATTGATAGTACAGCATTAATAGAAGTAATAGTATAGTTTCAGCTTCAGACAGACATACCAAATCTCCATTATAAATAGATATACATTTGGGTTTCGAATCTTATTGTGTATACATTTGCTACATCTAGCCACATTAATGAGTCATAGATGATAAAACTGTTGTCGATGGATAACTATATTTTATATATACATGTGCCCTCTATAGGTTGAGCTTTCTGGTAGAGAAAATAATGGTTTCCACTTAGAGTAAAGAATAGATTTCTTGCGGTTACTGGTAGTGTGGTAAAATATATGTAAACAAAGTACATATATAGCACTATACTTTTTTCTGCAGTTAATGGCAGGTTTATTAGTGCAACGGCTACAGTGCTTGGCCGCTGATCGCATTTGGATGTGACCAGTCTCAGCATGGATACACTTGCTATGTCTAGCCACAATGAGTCGTAGACGACAAAACAGCTGTCTGCGTATGACTATATATAAATGAATAAATGCGCCAGTAGGACCCATTTCTCACACTAATAGTAAAGTCGAGACACCCTATTTCAAGTTAATTCACCTTTAAGCAATAGATGTACCATCTTTTTTTATATACAGTTTATGTATCAGTCACCAGATTACCTAATTTGCATATTGGTTTTGTTAAGGGACATTTTATTAATTAACTATTTGGTATTGTTCTTTAATTCAATGATTATTTTGATTTTAATATAACAAATAGTTTTGTTTTGCAACATTGTTTTATTTTCTGGACAAATATTTAGCATTTGTGTTCAAATGTTCCTTTCTTTAGAAGGACCAATTTGATTTATTTCTAAATTGCAAGTGAAAAAGCAAATTGATTTCTTTATTTTCCTTCTTTTACGATCGCATTTAAAAGATAAATAAATTTGTATCAAAATTACCAAAATGTTATGAATAAATGCGAAAGATTTTGTTTCGGGTTTCCAACAAAGTTTTGAATGAAATACTTATTATTTTAAATTAATATTTTAAGTATTTCAAGTAGCAAACTTTGCAAAGCGATAGCGAGTTATATTTATGTATATATACGTTTTTTTGTTTGTTTTTTGTTTTTTATACACATTGACAAGACCCAGTTTTGGTCTATGCAACCTCCTCAGAACCACTACCTTATTCAATTGATAAAATATTTACTCCTGAGACAAATGCAAGAGAAGTTCCTTAGTAGGAGAACCTGTATTTTGTTTTTGTGGATCTGGGGGAAGATTTTGACAGTGCTGAGAGATGTTGTCTGGTGGGCATTGTGTAAACTAGAAGAAAACGAGTGGTTAGTGAATGTTGTTCAAGTCATGTACAGAAATGCTCAAAGTCGTGTTAAGATGACTTTCACGTTTAGTGAAAGTATTAATCTTAATATGAGTACATCGGGGTTCTGTACTGAGTCCGTTGCTTTTCATCTGTGTCTTGGAGGCGTTGTCAAGAGTTTCACACGGGTTGTCCAGAAGAGATGCTGTAGGCTGATGATTTAATACTTGCCTATAAAACAATGGAAGATCTATTTGTTGAGTTAAAGACTTGGAAGAATGCTATGGAAAGTAAAGGCCTGAGATTGAATGTCACCAAAACAAAGTGTTGATCAGTGGTTATAGTGTTGGAAAATTCCCATGCTGAGTTTGCGGAAGGAGTTGGGTGCATCTCAATTTTCTGTTGTACTTTGCTACATAATAAATGCAGTGGAATTAGAGGTAGGTTGAGAGGGGACAACCAGTTTGTGTGCAAGAAGTGTAAAACAACAGGGACGAATGTGAACTCTGATATGGAGAAAATGTGTGGATGGCAAAGTTATTAAGGTTGTTCAGAAATTTTGTTACCTTGATGATACCATTAGGGCAAAGTGTGGAGCAGGTGCTTGTGTGATAACTAGAATTAGGAGTGGAGGAAGTAAGTTCAAAGAACTTTTGCTGTTACTATTCAGCAGAGTGTTACAACTGTCTGCCAAGGGAAGAGTCTATCAGGCATGTGTATGCAGTATGGTGATGTATGGAATTGAAACCTAGCCAGTGAGGGTTGATGACATGCGCTGCATGGAGAGAAATGATATGAGAATGATGTGATGGATGTGTAACATGGGCTCAGATCTGATGAGCTGAGAGGAAGATTAAATCTGGACAGTATAGGGAGCTGTTTGCCGAAGAGTAGACTTTGATGGTATAGCAACGTTAAAAGAAGGGATGAGAGTTCCTGGGTTAGTAGATGTAGAACAATTGAGGTAGTAGTCAGCCCACAGAAAACCTGGAGGAAGTGATAAAGATGGACTTAAGAGGAATAAATAAAGAAATATGTTAGCTTAGAAGTAAATTTCTAAAAGCTGTCCAACACCTGTCAGCATGTAAAACTAACGTTAAACCAAATAAGATGAGGATTTGAAAAGTGTGTGGGGATGGAATAGGATTGATGGCTAATGTTTATGTGTGTGGGAGATGCTAGAATTTTGCTAAATGACTTCTTGCTGGGTTACTCTGCCAAATGTGAAGAAATTCATTTTTAGCTAATAAAAAATAGCCTTATGTAAATTATAGGTGTTATTATAAATTTTGCTATTACGGATGGTCTTCCATCCTTTATTAAAAGATGTATTTTTTGATAAAAATTGAATGAATATGAAACGCTGAACATTTTCGACTTTGTAAAATGCTCATTTCTTCGTACAAGTTTGTCCATGTGAAATTGTTCTGAATGTCAAAGAGAACTGCTACTTTTTTAATATCAACATTTGTGCATACATCTTGTTATTATCGTTAAGGACAAATAATTTCTTCAACTAACAAACACTCATGTTGAAAAGAGATCTTTATCAGTTCTTAAAAATAGTGATGTACTAATATTCAGTATTTGTACTTTGAAACAAAGTGGTCTTTTGTGAGTGGTAAGACACAAATATAAAGAAATAATTTGGATGAAAACGATTCTGTGTAGATCAACGATAATATTATATCAATACAACTGAAAAGAAATTACTTTGCAATGAGGATGTATTTGTCTGTCTATTAACGAACGTCCATTGAAATGTTTTCCTATTTGTCGGCTGGTACTGAATCCCAGGGCACATAACTTTGCTTTCCAAAATACTGTTTTGGAGATAACTTGAGGTTAAAAAGGTATTCCCCTTTTAAACACTATTTTTCTCTAAATGGAATCTGTTCAATCTAGCATAATTAAAAACTGATATCTAACGAACATGAAATAGATGAATATAGATTACTCGTTTAAAGACATATTGGTGCATAGTCATTATAATTATTAAATTGAGAAAATAGAAAACTTTATTAGAAAATTATGATGGAAGGTTTTAAAAACGGAATTAAATGAGATTAAAAATATTTAGTGACAGCTTTAATGTTAAAGTAGGAGTACTAAAAGGTTCTGAGAAGCATTGTCCATAGATTTCCGTACGGGTTGTCCGGAAGAGATGCTGTATGCTGATGATTTAGTACTTGCCTGTGAAATAATGGAAGACCTACTTGTTGGAAAAATGCTATGGAAAGTAAAGCCCTGAAAGTGAATGTTACTAAGATCAAAGTGATGCTCAGTTGTTGTAATGTTGGAAAGCTCCCCAAAAGAGGAAAGTTCCCCTGCTCAGTTTGTGGAAAAGGAGTCTTGTGTAATTCAATTTTTTGTGGTACCTGTAAGCATTGGGTACACAAGAAGTGCAGTAGAATTACTGGTAGTTTGAAAGGATAACCAATTTGTGTGCAAGATTGTAAGACAATGGAAATGGATGAGAACTCATAGCTTGAGAAAGTATATCTGGATGGCGAAGCTATTGAGGTTGTTGAGAGGGTTTTTTTTTTTACCTTGGTGATACCATTGTAGCACAGGGTAGAGCAGTTGCTAGTGTCATTGCAAGAATTTGGAATAGATGGCAGAAGTTCAATGAACTTTTGCCATTACTAACCAGCAAAGCGTTACCACTGTCAACCAAGGGAATAGTCTATCAGATATGTGTATGCAGTGTGATGATGTATGGAAGTTAAACCTGGCCAGTGAGGGTTGAAGATGTGTTGCATGGAGAGAAATTATGAGAATGATATGATGGATGTGTCATGTGAGTCTTAAAGACAGGCTTATTATCTGCTGACCTCGGAGGAAGATTAAATCTGGACAGTATAGGGAGATGTGTGCGAAAGAGTAGACTTCAATGGTATGGGCACGTTGAAAGAATGGATGAGTTCTTGGGTTAGTAGATGTAGAACAGTTGAGGTAGCAGGTTCAGTTCAGAGGAAGTGATAAAAATGTACCTGAGATAAAGATCTAGCCAGAGATAGGTTAGCTTGGAAGTCAATTTCTTAAAGCTGTCCAACATATGCCAGCATGTACAACAGACATTAAACCAAGTGTTAAAGCAAGTGCATTTTATTACTCTGTATAAAATCTTATGTATAAAGATAAATTAGTCTACATTAGACCTACATAGCATTGCATCTGACAAATCGATATTTGATTCTGACTAGCCAGTGAAATGCAAACATTTTCAATCTGTATCCTTTACGATTACAACTTGATATTCGGATTGATTTAATTTATTACATGCTTTATCTGATCCTATATTTCCTTTTTTATGACACAAATCCTGACATAGACGACTATATTTTGTTTGACTAATTAGCCTATGCTAATTAGCCAAACATGAATAAACCATTCAAATATGAATAAACAATCACTGCATTTGTTACAAATAGCTAAATTACAAATATCCGCTAATATCTCAATGCCTTTTCATCGCTGCGTAAGTAAGGATGATTTCGTTATTAATTATTCTACATTTCATTTCTGATTTAGCTTTCATTTAATTGGTCCTATTTTTTTTTTAATTTGAAAATTGAGCAAATATAAGTGATGCTTAATAATTTTGTATATTAACCTATTAAACACACAAAAAATAGTGTATATATATATATATATATAAGAATTAAATTTAGTTTTTTTGTTTTTCTTTTTAATCAATCTAGGTTTATTTTGCAGTCAGATCTGGGTTTTTTTAGAAAATTAAGAGTTGCACCCGTGATCTGTGCAGTTGGGAATCATAAAAAAAAATTTGGTAAATAAGCATTCATATGGTGCTTGGGAACAAAATCTCTTTATTTCATTATTTTTAATGGGAAAATATAATACGGTTTTCGAACAGCTTTTCAGAACAAATTATGTTAAAAAAAACAGGTTCCACTGATATATATATATAACAATAATAAAAAAAATTTAAAGATTTAACTTTTTGTTTTAATTATTTAACTTAATTATTTTTTATTATTCTTATAAAACTTTTTCTGAAAGGATAGCAAGCCTTTTGTGTGTGCAAGATCTATTCTCGTGGTTCAGCTCTTCCAATTCCAAGTGGTTGATTTTTTCATGTTATTTGTGTGTGTGTGTGTGTGTGTATATATATATATATATATATATATATATATAGAGAGAGAGAGAGAGAGAATTTTTTTCATTTTCTGTTTTTCTTTTTTCATTGATTCTATCTCTTTATCCATTTTTTTTTTTTTTTCTTCTTACACATTCTTTCCCCTCCTCCTCCGCAAAGCTTTATCCCTTTCATTCCATATCTTCTAACTCTCTTACCACTCTTTTGCTTTTCCTTATTTTTTTTATTAATCTCCTCCCTCCCTTCTCTTTTCTTCTTCACAACAAAAGAATACACAGTAATACAGTGTATATATTATTACCATTTTTGGTCCCTACTATTGTATGGTACCTGAGATTTAATAGTAACCTCGTGACCACTAGTGTAACCGAGCCAAGAATTCATCTAGTCTTGTACCCATACTTATCAGGCATAGAACTAATGACCGCTGTCTAAAACTAACCATCAAGCTTTTCTTTTTTCGTTTAGTCCTACTTAATCTATTGTTGTCATATTAGCTTCTGCTGCTGCTAATATATTCACGAGATTCTCACATGTTTCATCTCCAACAAAGGGAATAATTGCCCTCCCCCCCTCCTCATACTATTCTTTCCTCTATTTCTCTTTTTAGTAAAAAAAAAAAAACAAGTTTTTAGAACTTGGTTGTTAACCAAGAGAAACATTTATGTTTAGCTCATCAAAGAAAATAATTTATCAAAGTCAAACTTTAAGTTGCTTTTGGTTTTATCTACTGTAAGAACAAGAACAATCCTTACCTAATTAAGGGGAACAACTCTTTGCATGCTCTCCCCCTCACACACCAACACAAGAAAATAATCCTCACCTAATTTAAGGTACCCAGATATGACACAAAAACTAATTCATAAATGTTTAAAGTTTGAAATATTGATTGTCATTTTCTCCCTCCACAATACATGATGAAATGCTTTGTCTTGAGATCCTGTTGTACGGTATCCAAGTACCTTTGTTTCGGCCTTCCTGAATCTCATTTTGTGATAATGTTGTCGTTTGTGTTCATTATGTCAGTTCCAGTGCAGACGATTTCTCTCATTTTGTCTGCGATTAGCGTAACTTCAGAAACGGTTGAGTTTGCTCAGACCTGAAGTCTAATGCAACATCTTAATTTCCATGACCAATAGTCTTCTGCTTCCTTTGCCAACAGCCAGCACTCAGAATCATAAAGCGACAGTAAAAATTTCAAACCTCGATATTTTATACTAATTGAATCAAACTTTGTCTTTCAGATGTCAACATATCTTTCAGATGTCAACATATCTATCATATGTCATCATTTACAGATGACATGGGCCAAAAAGCATTAAAATTCTCAGTTTGAACCATATTGTAGGTTAATACTAAGGTGGACTTAATCGGTGTAAAATCGCTGCAAACCTCAAGATTCTACTTTCCACTGTTAGCCAAGTGATTGTCCAATTTATCAAAGAGGGAAAATAATCAATATCATCTTGTCTAGGTCAATCAGGACAGTCTGATAGCAACAGTCTTCATTAGTAAAGACTAGCTGTCCCGACCTGGCATTGCCCGGGAGTGTATTACTTGTAATCTGTTTTAAACTATGCTGGGTTTTTTTCCAAAATATTTTCTGTTCCTATCAAAGGGAAGTAATTTGGAAGGAATGAAATCGAATTACATTTTATTCTTAACATGCTGCAACAATCCATAAAAAAAACTAACAAACCAGAATCAAAAAAAGATTTTTTTTCTCAGAAGAAAGCTATCGATGACAAAGAAACTATAAAGAGACTGATTTTATACATTAGATAATAATAATAATAATAATAATAATAACAATAATAATGAGGGTGTCTATTTACTCTGTAATGTCTGTGGATGTGATTTTGTACTGATTACATTCACAATATTCAAATGGGATTGATAATCTTTTTTTTTATTTTTACTAATGGGTCGCCACTTATCAAGGCCCAAGGGATACTTTAGAATAAGGGTTAAAGAGACCGTCAGTTGCACGATGATCGCCACCATGAGAGGATCAGAAACAATTGGTGGAATAGGTAGAAGATTACTTAATAGTAATTGACTATCCAAAAGGATGGCTCAACAAATATTTGTTTACATTAGACTTGAAGATGGCCATGCTGTAGTCGATTGGGAAGCAAACTCGTATCTTGTTCCACAGATGGGATGTTCTAGGAAAGAAACTTTGTCCATGGAAGTTCCGTTTGGTATTTAGTAAACGGGGGGGGGGGGGGGAGAAAGGAAAGCTCTTTGCTGTGGTTATAGCAAGACGGTTCTTGCTGTGAATGTTTTACAGGGGGTGGGGATTGGAGCTCAGTAGAGCACCTACCATGAACATAACGATACAGTAGAGAGAGGCTAGCAACATCTCTTCTGTGTGAAAGAGGCTGTAGGGAAGAGAAAGATCATCCCCCACTAGATTGCAAAGTCAATTTTGTACTCTGTCAAAGCAAGAAAGAGTGCTCCAAGTGGCACCTCTCCAGATGAAAGAATTGACTAATTTTTTAAAGTGGTATTTCCAATATTGAGGAATTGAGTTGGATTTCCATTCCCCTTTTTCCATTCCCCTATCTTGGATGAAAATGTTATGCCCTATGGAGAGATCCCGTGTGTTTCACCCGCTTGTCTCTTGGAGCGACTCCTAGAGTTGCATCCCAATGGGCTCTACCCATGATCAAAATGTTGCTCTTCAGGCTATTGCCTCGACTAATATTAACAAAATAATTTTATTCCACTGTTAATTCAGTAGGACAAATGTTGTCATTATGGATTTATCATTTTCCTGATTATATCCAACGTTGGACATTTGAATTTGCGTATTCACTTGTTAATTCCCTTGTGATACATGAACACGCACATAGTTAAAAATAGGAAAGGTCATTTTAAAGATATTCAACACAATCTCATTTCCTGATAGCATTTTTCTAATACTTTTCATTAATGTCAATTGTGAGAATGTATCGGTTGTTCATGCATTCCTATAGATTCTTCTTCCAACAAGATTAGAAAATAACCTTTTTCTCATTATGTCATTTGCAAGGCATCAGCATGAATAGATTCTGGTAAAAAACGACATTGGCCAATTAAAGTGTGCGACTGGTGACCTTGGATTTCTAAACAATTTTTACAAAGTCATTTTGTAAACTCTTTGAATTAGGTATTAGTGTGGCCGAGGAAGAAGTGTAGGAAGTGTAAGCAGATCCAGGAAACGAATAGTGACGAGCATTTGGACAGCCTGGGGAAGTAAAGAATCCATAAGATCCTAAGAATGTAGAATTGTGAAACTGTTTCTTTGATTGCTATTTTTTGGTTCTCAATTTGTTTTCTCCCATTGAGAATGATCTATGAAATCAGATTACAAGACATAAGCCCCCCCCCCCCCCAACACACAAATTCAAGAAGATTGTATGCAGTGAATACCACCCACTCTCTTAACCTGCCTGACAAAAAAATTGTATTTAAAAAAAACATTTGAATTTTTTATGGAAGTCGCTTCAGACAAGGCATGAAACGATTTGATGGAAGGAGCTAAAAAAATATTACTTCGAGGTCAAAAACGATAAGTGTAAGATGGATGGATTCCATCCCAGAAAACAGCAATTATTCCCCCTCTGTCAGAAACATTGCTCATGGAATGTGAGGACTAAAGGACAAAATAAGGGAAACAAGAGTTATGAGGCTGTCGAAAGTAAACCCAAGGTCCATTTTCTATTCTCCCATTGCAAGTGTACAATGTTGTAACTGTTGGAGACTTACCTGGTTGCAAGTATAATTATTTCTGATGTTTGTTTCTCATTGTTCTGCCAAGACATGGAAATCTAGTCTATTGTGCTATTTAATCTGTAGCTGGAGAGAGGGTAGAGAGGTTCATACATTTCCCATGGGTATTAGTGCTTAACGATCTATAGTGATAGACAACTAAGAAACTCTGACTTATCCAGGGCTGTGAAGAAATCACAGTATTTTACCTGCCTAGTTGGAGCCATCATTTGTAATAGTCAAAGCTTATGTGTGGTTCTAATTTTTTTTTAAACTATCACTGATTTGTATGCGTGATATAAAACGGATTGATGAACAGACGAGCAGCAGTGTGATTTAGAACTTTGGTGTGTTAAGACGATCACATTCTTCTTGGCTATTATCTACAAGACTTAAACATGTTCAAACAACCAGTTTCTTTTTTGCCAATTTGCTACACAATCTCCACAGAACTGTAATATAGCATTCCAGTAACCGTTACGCTTATTTCTATTCCATTCTAGATGTATAGAAATACTAGCAGAAAACCCCAGCATTTCTCGGGATAGAATGGGGAACTCTGTGTCCTTTTGTACTTGGCCCATAACACCATATTCTTTTTTTTTTTTTTTTTCCTACATTCTATATTATTCAATTTTGGGGATGGGGTTCAAAGACCCCCTCCCTCCTCTAAGCTGACCTGGTAATTCTAAGGAATTAAATTTAAGACTCCTGTACATTTTTGCTCCAAGTCCTGAACCCCTTATTACCTTTTCTATTATTTTTTAATTTCTATAATTTTCAAGTTATGAAAAAGCAAAATATATTTCCTTTTTATTAATGTCAAGCGCAAATGCAGACCTCCATGAAATTGTTGTACCCTCCTTTTAATCAAAATGAAATATACTTATCCAAGAACACTGAAT
Organism: Sepiola atlantica; assembly: GCA_963556195.1. NCBI lineage: Eukaryota > Metazoa > Mollusca > Cephalopoda > Sepiida > Sepiolidae > Sepiola > Sepiola atlantica. Next base: position 110,100,203 of record OY744520.1, on the reverse strand, counting down.
ATATATGGTTATGAGAGTCTATCTCGAAAACCTTAGTTTGTGAACAAGCAGATAGGAACTACAACTTTATATACAGAGGGTTGCAAAAGTCTGGAGCCATAAACAATTTACTATATAACAATATACAATTTACAATAAATGTTTTGAAATTCAGAACGTTTTCTTACTCTGTTGCTTACATGATCTTTGCAAATTTACAAGCAGTTTTAATTCCTCTTTTTTTTTCTTTTTTTTTCTTTTTTTTTCTTTTTTTTTCTTTTTTTTTCTTTTTTTTTCTTTTTTTTTCTTTTCTTTTTTTTTCTTTTTTTTTGTTAATAGTTTTCATTTCTTGTCGGTTTTCATTTCTTGTCGGTTTTCATTTCTTGTGTGATACATGATTCAAATTATGTTACAAACAAAAAGAATCTCTATAGTGGCTTGTCTATGGGTCTAGACTTTTGCACCACCTTTATGTATATATACACATAGATACAAAGTAGTTAGTCATGTTAAACAAATAAATTTTAATTTCTTGTTCAGCTTTCTGCAATTTGTGTTGCTCTTTTCAGCCATTTGTGTTCTGTTTCAATTTCCTTGCCATTATTAATATAGAGTAGAACATATCTACTTTTTTCCGACCATTTTTGTGTGGATTCTAACAACTTTATTATTGTTTCTCGTTTTAGATTTACCAATTCTCGAAATTATTTATTCTGTTGGTATAATCCTATAATAACAGGTGTGCTAATACTTTCTTTGAGGGCGTAAATTGTGTAGGCATTAGAGCAAAAGAAAACAAAAGGAAATGCCGGTTAACGATTACCGTTAGAATCACATGAGACAAATATACATCTCTCTCTCTCTCTCTCTCTCTCTCTCTCTCTCTCTCTCTCTCTCTCTCTCTCTCTCTCTCTCTCTCTCTCTCCCTCCTCTGGCTCTCTCTCTCTCTCTCTCTCTCTCTCCCTCCTCTGGCTCTCTCTCTCTCTCTCTCCCTCCTCTGGCTCTCTCTCTCTCTCTCCCTCCCTCCTCTGGCTCTCTCTCTCTCTCTCCCTCCCTCCTCTGGCTCTCTCTCTCTCTCTCCCTCCCTCCTCTGGCTCTCTCTCTCTCTCTCCCTCCCTCCTCTGGCTCTCTCTCTCTCTCTCCCTCCCTCCTCTGGCTCTCTCTCTCTCTCTCCCTCCCTCCTCTGGCTCTCTCTCTCTCTCTCCCTCCCTCCTCTGGCTCTCTCTCTCTCTCTCCCTCCCTCCTCTGGCTCTCTCTCTCTCTCTCCCTCCCTCCTCTGGCTCTCTCTCTCTCTCTCCCTCCCTCCTCTGGCTCTCTCTCTCTCTCCCTCCCTCCTCTGGTTCTCTCTCTCTCCCCCCTCCTCTGGTTCTCTCTCTCCCTCCCTCCTCTGGTTCTCTCTCTCTCTCTCTCCCTCCCTCCTCTGGCTCTCTCTCTCTCCCCCTCCCTCCTCTGGCCCTCTCTCTCTCTCCCTCCCTCCTCTGGCTCTCTCTCTCTCTCTCCATCCCTCCTCTGGCTCTCTCTCTCTCTCCCTCCCTCCCCTGGCTCTCTCTCCCTCCTCTGGCTCTCTCCCTCCTCTGGCTCTCTCTCTCTCTCCCTCCCTCCTCTGGCTCTCTCTCTCTCTCCATCCCTCCTCTGGCTCTCTCTCTCTCTCCATCCCTCCTCTGGCTCTCTCTCTCTCTCCATCCCTCCTCTGGCTCTCTCTCTCTCTCCATCCCTCCTCTGGCTCTCTCTCTCTCTCCATCCCTCCTCTGCTCTCTCTCTCTCTCCATCCCTCCTCTGGCTCTCTCTCTCTCTCCATCCCCTCCTCTGGCTCTCTCTCTCTCTCCATCCCTCCTCTGGCTCTCTCTCCCTCCCTCCTCTGGCCTCTCTCTCCCTCCCTCCTCTGGCTCTCTCTCCCTCCTCCTCTGGCTCTCTCTCCCTCCCTCCTCTGGCTCTCTCTCTCTTCCTCCCTCCTCTGGCTCTCTCTCTCTCTCTCTCTCGTTCACGCACTTCCCTGGCTCTCTCTCTCTCTCTCTCGTTCACTCACTTCCCTGGCTCTCTCTCTCTCTCTCTCCTCGTTCACTCACTTCCCTGGCTCTCTCTCTCTCTCTCTCTCTCTCGTTCACTCACTTCCCTGGCTCTCTCTCTCTCTCTCTCTCGTTCACTCACTTCCTGGCTCTCTCTCTCTCTCTCTCTCTCTCGTTCACTCACTTCCCTGCTCTCTCTCTCTCTCTCTCTCTCGTTCACTCACTTCCCTGGCTCTCTCTCTCCATCCTCCTCTGGTTCTCTCTCTCTCCCCCCTCCTCTGGTTCTCTCTCTCTCTCTCTCCCTCCCTCCTCTGGCTCTCTCTCTCTCCCTCCCTCCTCTGGCTCTCTCTCTCTCTCCCTCCCTCCTCTGGCTCTCTCTCTCTCTCCATCCTCTCTGGCTCTCTCTCTCTCTCCCTCCCTCCCCTGGCTCTCTCTCTCTCTCTCCTCCTCTGGCTCTCTCCCTCCTCTGGCTCTCTCTCTCTCTCCCTCCCTCCTCTGGCTCTCTCTCTCTCTCCCTCCCTCCTCTGGCTCTCTCTCTCTCTCCATCCCTCCTCTGGCTCTCTCTCTCTCTCCATCCCTCCTCTGGCTCTCTCTCTCTCTCATCCCTCCTCTGGCTCCTCTCTCTCTCCATCCCTCCTCTGGCTCTCTCTCTCTCTCCATCCCTCCTCTGGCTCTCTCTCCATCCCTCCTCTGGCTCTCTCTCCCTCCCTCCTCTGGCTCTCTCTCCCTCCCTCCTCTGGCTCTCTCTCTCTCCCTCCCTCCTCTGGCTCTCTCTCTCTCTCTACATCTCTCCTCCTCTCGTTCACTCACTTCCCTGCTCTCTCTCTCTCTCTCTCGTTCACTCACTTCCCTGGCTCTCCTCTCTCTCTCTCTCGTTCACTCACTTCCCTGGCTCTCTCTCTCTCTCTCTCGTTCACTCACTTCCCTGGCTCTCTCTCTCTCTCTCTCTCTCTCGTTCACTCACTTCCCTGGCTCTCTCTCTCTCTCTCTCTCCTCGTTCACTCACTTCCCTGGCTCTCTCTCTCTCTCTCTCAGCTCTCTCGTTCACTCACTTCCCTGGCTCTCTCTCTCTCTCTCTCGTTCACTCACTTCCCTGGCTCTCTCTCTCTCTCTCTCTCGTTCACTCACTTCCCTGGCTCTCCTCTCTCTCTCTCTCGTTCACTCACTTCCCCTGGCTCTCTCTCTCTCTCTCTCTCGTTCACTCACTTCCCTGGCTCTCTCTCTCTCTCTCTCTCGTTCACTCACTTCCCTGGCTCTCTCTCTCTCTCTCTCGTTCACTCACTTCCCTGGCTCTCTCTCTCTCTCTCTCTCGTTCACTCACTGTCCCTGGCTCTCTCTCTCTCATCATTCGTTCACTCACTTCCTGGCTCTCTCTCTCTCTCTCGTTCACTCACTTCCCTGGCTCTCTCTCTCTCTCTCTCTCTCGTTCACTCACTTCCCTGGCTCTCTCTCTCTCTCCTCTCTCTCGTTCACTCACTTCCCTGGCTCTCTCTCTCTCTCTCTCTCGTCTCACTGCACTTCCCTGGCTCTCTCTCTCTCTCTCTCTCTCGTTCACTCACTTCCCTGGCTCTCTCTCTCTCTCTCTCTCTCGTTCACCTCACTTCCCTGGCTCTTTCCTCTCTCTCTCTCTCTCTCGTCTGGCTCTCGTCACTCTCTCTCGTTCACTCACTTCCCTGGCTCTCTCTCTCTCTCTCTCTCTCTCTCGTTCACTGACTTCCCTGGCTCTCTCTATCTCTATAGATATCTCTATCTCTCTCTCTCCCTCCCCTGCACTGCTCTCTCTCTCTTTCCCTCCCCTGCATGTCTCCATATCTCTCTCTCTCTCCCTCTCTTTCCCTCCCCTGCATGGCTCTCTATCTCTCTCTCTCTCTCTCTCTCTCTCCCTCTCTTTCCCTCTCCTGCCTGGCTCTCTATCTCTCTTTCTCTCCCTCTCTCTCCCTCCCCTGCATGGCTCTCTCTCTCCCTCTCTCTCCCTCCCCTACATGGCTCTCTATCTCTCTCTCTCTCTCTCCCTCTCTCTCCCTCCCCTGCATGGCTCTCTCTCTCTCTCTCTCTCTCTCTCTCTCTCTCTCTCCCTCTCTCTCCCTCCCTCCCCTGCATGGCTCTCTATATATCTCCCTCTCCCTCCTCTGCATGGCTCTCTTTGCCCTCTGTCCCCTATTTTCCTCTCTCTGTCTCCCCTCGTTGTCTCTGTCTCCCCTCGTTGTCTCTGTCTCCCCTCGTTGTCTCTGTCTATCCTCACTCTATCTCCATCCTTGTTTTCTATTTCCCGAGGAAGCAAATGGCCTAATTAATCAGGAGAGAAAGAAGACCAACATGGAATTTTACTCCCATGCAACACCGGATAGGGCCAGCTAGTTAGATATACACAGGGATCTAAAATTTTATATTCAAATGTTTAGTGAATGTGTACAGAAATCTTGTGTGTTTAAAAAAGATGAAATCAGATCATGTGACAAAAAAGGCATTCATAAAATGATGCAGCCAATTTACAATTATAGTATTCATTATTCTCTAGTGTTAATTAACAATAAAACAAAAAGAAAGATTGTTGTCATTAGAAACTGAACAAAAACACGTCCAAAAAAAAAAAAATAACAAAAAAAAAAAAATAGAGAAATTGAAACAAATATTTTGTAGAAACAGGCAGTTGCCAGGAGGGGAAAAAAAACTTTTAAAAAAAGGTATACCGTCAGAATAGAAAATGTCACATGAAGCAAGTTAAGGTGAATAAGGTGGTTGTTCCGGTACTTTGTTCTTTTTATTCGTTACTCCTTCTGGCTTTCATACTCTCTCAAAAGTAAAGTAGATACAACTGTTGAAAAACATCAATTTGTACATTTTTTTATATCTTACTTTTGAATTTTCTTTCAATAAATATTTATTAGTTTTTCATCCTCTGTTTATTCTGGATTTGTCACCTTCTTTATCAACTTAATACATTTTCTATCTATCTCTCTCTCTCCATCTCTCTCTCTCCATCTCTATCTATCTATCTATCTATCTATCTATCTATCTATCTATCTATCTATCTATCTATCTATCTATCTATCTATCTATCTATCTATCTATCTATCTTGGTACAGAAAAATTAGTAAATTAATTTTTCTGTACCAAAATAAATATTATGCTCTTAATTTTTAACTTTAATTCTTAATTAATCGAGCACTCTGCTGGGATTTTTCCTACTATATTACAAAGAAGGTATATATATATATATATCTTTCTGCTTTTTACCATCTCACCTTATGCTGAGCAATCATCTCTTTTTGATTTTCCATATTTACTTTTATTTATCTCTTTATTTGTCATTCTTCTTATACCTTTCTTCCTGTATGCCCCCCTCCTTCTTTTTCTTCCTTAATCTTTATCTCCATTTTCTTCCAATCCATTAACAAGAATGCTTTATTAGATCCTGTCGCCATTCATTCCAACAATGTCGTCTTCTCTTGACAAAACCATTTGTCACACATTGATGGCATTATTGTTGACACCATTGTTGACCAATCTTCAGCGGAATTATCGCATCTCCCGTTGTGCTTTCTCTCAAGAGATTTCTTGCCAAACAGAATGGCGCCTGCCATTCTACCACGATCCATCTATTTTCTCTATTAACATGCTTTCAATTGTGATGGAAACAAAAGAATCATGACAAGCTTTTGCTTGACTTGGCGCATCATGTTGCCAGGTTTTCAGTTGTAAACCCAATAGTTAAAGCATCGTCGTCTTACAGATTGTTGTTATATTGTCGGTCGGGGGGGGGGGGGGGGGCGTTCTAGATTTGACATAACTGCAATTTGTAAGTTTGGGGGTGGGGGGAGTGGAGCCACCTCTTAGTCGTCATTACTTGCAGGTCCCTTCTTACCTGGACAGATTGTATCTGCCAGGGCCCCACCTATGGGTTAAATAGAATCTTTTATTTACAGACTATTTATTTCCAAAACAAATAAATATTGAAAACAATTTGCATATTAAACAAAAAATAACCCAAAAAGGATTGAGATGCTGTCAAACCCAACAACCAATCAAAAGTCAAGCATAAATATGGTCTCTTGATTCTTTTCTCAGGAGGTGGTATTGTTAAAGGCTAGGCGATTCGGTGCCAAAAAGTCTGCTTAACTTACTAAAAATAGAATCTCTCTAGAACTAGGTATCAAAAACGAGCCAATTTAGTCTGCAAAAATGTGTAAATTCCCTTTAATTTCAACTTGTGATGAAAGTGTCCTGGGATTTCAGATTTTACCATATGGGAATATCTCCCAATCAAAGGCTTCAAATTGACAGCAAAAAGAAGCTGAAGAAAGCAGAAGACTTCACGATCAAAAAAACCTCAGAAGTATACTATCTGCAAATTCAATGATACAAAGATTTTTATATTTTTTGGTCTGGGACATTTTTCATCATGTATTAATTGCCAGCCTCCTTTCAGTGTCTGACTGACTCCCACTCTCAAGCAATGAATTTGCCTCTACAGCAACTTTGACTTCACACTCTTGCTGTTTTCGGAAGTTCTGTAAAGAGATGAAACTATGTAAGTTTTTGAGATTACTTCTAATTATCTATTAATAGTTATAGATGCTTCCGCTTGTTTACAAATGTTTGTTTGTTTTGTTTTCAGCTTAATCTGGTGTTTCGAGCCTTCATTGCTGACAGCTGTTGCTCTCCTGGGAATGTCTTTCAGCCTCATTGACTTTTTGGTTCCTCTGTTGTCTTCTTTTTATGCACCTGAAACCTGGTAAGTTGATCATTTATTAATTCCTCTACCCCACACACACTTTTTATTTATTTTATTTCATCCGTCTTTAATAATGCATGATATATTATGATTTATTTGTGCTCCTAAACCAAAGATAAACAGTGCATCGTTGAATTGGAAAATATTGCAATACAAATCCAGTCAAATTTGTTGTATTCACACACACTTGGGAAAGGTATGAACTCCCAGTTATGCGTAAAATAGTAGCTTATTTTCAAGAAGTCATTTGCAGTGAATTGTATCGGAAAAACATATCTTTCAATCCTATGTATTAACCAATAGCATAAGTACAATATAAGTTTTATTCCTCCAAATTTGGACGTGAAAATCAGCGGTACATGAATTCCACAAATGTTTAACATGTGCACTGTTGGCCGAAACACGACCGTTGTTGATCATACAAATCCTTTTGCATGCACAGATAGATTTCTTTGAATTTTTTGTGCCATGTTCAAATCTGCATTGGTGACTTTTTAAAGAACTCCCTCACAAGTGCATGCTACAGTCTTGTCCAACCTGCAAAACGCCTTTTCTCTTCACTTATAAATAGGTAAAAATAGGTAAAGATAAACACGCCAAACATCAAATGTTTAAGCAAATGCTGTTGAAATTTGAAGTTATTTGAATAGGAACTGGCAAAGTTATTAGATTTCAAAATTATATAACATTTTTTTTAAACACCTGTTATATAAATTATGTCTATAGTTTAATTGCTTCCCACTTCAGCAAAATGTGGCACAAGGCTGGAAGGTGGGGCAAACCGGTTCACCTGAGGGGACACTACACCCAGGTGCAAAAATAGTCAAGAACGGACTCGTCAGCATGCTCTGGTAGGGGCACCTCAGACGATTGGCAATAAACCAACTCCCATCCCGAAGGTAATGACTGGAATGGTGCACATTCTAGAAACGAGCCAAACCATACCTCATTCTGACAAATGAAGAGTTTACACACCAGTGAGGCAGTCCCTAGGTTACCAGAAAGATGTATTCTCGACTGGTATGAAAGCAGTCAGCGAACAAGTCATTTCTGAATACTGGAAAACTGTTTACAGAGTTGAAAAAATAAGGACACTACATGTAGATATGTTTTGATGTTCGAGTATGACTTGTTTTTACTCAATTTTTGCACGATATTGGGCGTCTCAGGCAGTCGACAATATCCCCCCCCCTCTCCGGAAGAAGTAATACTTGGGAGGGTGCAACTCCTAGGACAAAGCCGGAACCATACCTTATTCCGACAAAAAAGGGTCTGATCATCATTAAGGCTGACCTTCATTGTCAGAATAATGTCAAGGACGTATCCTTTGGCTCGTATGGAAAACCAGCCCAAATTATTATGAGTGGTTGATTTTTTTTTAATTTTTAATTTTTTTTATTTATAGGCCAGAGTCTTCTTTTGGGAGTTGAGCATTTAGGCTATCAATTCTGCGATCCTGGAAAATGAACTAAACTACTGGGATTTTTTTTATTAATTAATTTAAATTCCATCGGACGGCTCAGATAAAGGCAATGTATTTTTGACTTTTGGTGAGGAGCAGTATTAACCAATAAGGTGCATTTATTTTACCCCACTTTTACGGTTATTTTTTATTTTTTACAAATCCTCTATCTTTCTCTGGAAAACAAAAATGACAACAATGTAAAATAGATTGTTTCAATATAAGCCTGACTTTCACATTTTCTACATTTAAGTGAGAGTGTCTAACTTTGAACCACCAATGTTATAATTTTAGCTCAATTGGCTTCTCCAAAAAAATTTTATTGCCATTTGAAAGAATAGGCAATTTCGAAATTTTTTTTGTTTTCTTGATTTCTTGGAACATCTACAGCTCACAGGATGTGAGTTTTCTGCTTTTTTTGTAATTCAGAAATGGTGCAATTCCACTTTCTTTTCTTTTTCTTTTCTAAGGAAAGGCCAAATCGCTACAGCTTTACATCCTTATTTTTTTGCCAGTTGGTTATATTTTCTTTCTTTCACTCTCTCAATTTATCTATCTCTTTTCTTGTTTTTTTTTCTTCCTGTCATGTTTTCTCTCTCTCTCTCAAAATGTTAATTTTGCCATACTTCAAAAGATTCATGGGTAGATGAGGTAGAAGACTTTTGTTTCATCAATGAATGACAACTTGTCTCCTTTTAAACATATCAGTTGATACTTTCAGTATAAAAAAAATAGTATTGTAAATTAAGTCTTTGCTAAATTACCCCCCATAGAAAATGGGTTCTGGGTATGGCCTTTAAAGACATTCAGTGGTGAGGTCTCCACTTGGGAGTTGTGGGGAATGTGGATTTGCCCCTTAGTTGCAATTGTTCCCAGGTCCAGAGTGGTAGTACCTGTAAGGGCCCCATCTATGGGTCAAATAGAACCTACTGACGCTACCAGATCAGGCTGTCTGAAGTTATTGACTTTCTGACTCAAAATGCACTAAACATTGATGTTTTATTGTTTTTTTTCTTTGCAAAACTCAATCATGTTCTGCAAAATCCAAAACAAAAACAAAAATTTCCTTCCATCCCCCTTCTCCCCTCTCCCTCCCTTAACCCCTTTCACTCAACCAAACACCATGAATAAATACTTAAACATATAAAGAACTTGAAGCATAAAAACTATCACCAAAATGACTGGATTCAGCATTAAATAACCTGAAGTGTTGATATGCCGTAAAACAAAACAACCCAACCAAACACCATGAATGAATACTTGAACATATCGTGAACTTTAAAGCATGGAGACTTTTACCAGGGTGACCAGATTCGGCAGTGAATAGCCCGAAAAGGGTTGATATGCTGTAAAACAAAACAACCAAACCAAACATCATGAATTGATACTTGAACATATAAAGAACTTGAAGCATAAAAACTGTCACCAAAATAACCGGATTCGGCATTAAATAACCTTAAAGGATTGATATGCCGTAGAACAAAACAACCAAAGCAAACACCAAAAATATTAAAATACATAATACATAAACTGTTATAAACATTAACATTTAAAAAAAATGATATCAAAATACATAAACATTAAAAAAAAATGATATCAAAATACATAAACATTAAAAAAAAATGATATCAAAATACATAAACATTAAAAAAGATGATATCAAAATACATAAACATTAAAAAAAGATGATATTAAAATACATAAACATTAAAAAAAGATGATATTAAAATACATAAACATTAAAAAAAGATGATATTAAAATACATAAACATTAAAAAAAGATATTAAAATACATAAACATTAAAAAAAGATGATATTAAAATACATAAACATTAAAAACTAATGTTTCAACATTAAATGGCCCACAAGAGGTTGATATGCCATAAAATAAACCAAACCAAAAAATTAGATTCTACTTATTTTAGGCAAATATAAGTGAACACCCTGAAAAATTTGGCAGAAAGAAGAAAAAATTATTTTTTTAATTTAGAGTGGGGATCATATGAATTTAACGCGAGATGATCCTCCATTTCTGAACTATTTTAACTTAAGGCAGTTAACCAATTCATTTATTTTTTTGCTATGGGAGAATAAATTCTTAATTTTGGGAGTAGAGGGATCTACTTTTTTAAGAGATTATGTGTGGTTTTAAGTTTTTTTTTTGGGGGGGGGGGGGGCGGAGGGGGATCTTCCCATTCAGGCTTGGGGTTAGTAATAGGATTAAGAGAGGTTTTTGGAAGGGGTGCCACTCGGACTTAGTGGTAGGGTGAGGGAAAGTTTTTTGTTTGTTTTTTTTTTAAGAGGGGTGCAAGTTAGGAAATTGGGGACGGGGACAGGGGGTGGGGTATTTCATCTCAATTTCAAATTGTTTTGTTATTGGCCACTCACATCCCTGAGCTCAAAGTAGCTTTTATGCTACGCCCTTGGGCTTCTAGTTTCTCAAAGTCTACCATCTGGATTTTCTGAAATATCAAAATCATTTATTTTAAATTTACTAAAAAATTAAAAAAACTAGAATAAATAAATAAAAAAGATTCATCTGGAAATTTTTTTAAAAAAATGTGAAAATCTAATCTTGGAAGCAAAATTAGAAGAAGAAAAAAATTGGAAATTTGAGACATCTGTTACTTAACAGTTGAACATGACTGGTATGACCCTTGCAGGTATTTTCAGTTATAAAGATTGTGCCATAATATGTACTTAAATATTGTATCATTGAAAATGTGTCTGCAGCTCCTGATGAGAGCTGAAGATATTAGGTAATGCTTTTCTTCCAAAGTTCAATGAGAAAGCACGTTTGTTAAAGCAAGTAATTATAAATGGTTATCCGAGAGATGTCTGACAAGACTTTCAAAAATAGATTTTATCTCAGTTTCTATCATTTTTTTTTTTAATTCTTTTTTTACCTATACAGACTTTATCAAACTGTTAAAACAGCAGCAGCCACATGCAACAATATGTGAGTGTGTGTGTGTGAGAGTGAAAAAAAGTTTTAAATACACAGGAGGAAACACTGTATACTCTTACTGTCTTACACTGACCTTGCTAGTGTTTGGATAACCTTGGAAATGACGTAGTTGTTTCCTCCAAAAAAGAAAGATGGTCGAATTGGTTGAACACCCACTGAATGTTCTGGAAGCAGAAATAATGCCTGCAGGAAAATCTATGAAAGAAAATACTGTACATTTTTTTTTATTTTCTTCTCTTGCTACTTGCTGCTTTGTGCAACTTGTCGTAATAAATTAAAAAGCTTGGTTGGGTTTTGTTTTTTTACCTGAGAATACTATCAGCCATGCACACTCTAGTGTATGTCGATTTCCAACTTCATTTTGAATATCAAATATATATCCATGCGGAAAAAGTTAGGTATTTTTATGGTGGGTACTGACTAGTGTTGGGACGATTAATTGAATTGGAAAAATCAGAACTTTTGGAGGCATTGGAATCGGTATCAGAATCGGAAAACTTTGAGCCTTATTTCCGATTCCAAAAATGATTCTTTTAAATTTTTTGTTTTTGTTTTTTGTTTAAAACCTATTTTTCCATTGCTAGTACTAATGATAAAATGATTTTTTTTTAAATACCAGTAAAACTAAAATTTATATATCATAATAACGACTTTAAGTAAAAATCGAACCGGAAGAAATGGCATGGTAAAAATGGCACAAATGGATAAATAGAAAAAATGGCACGTAAAAATATAGTTGAAATTTTCACAATAAATTTATCAAATCACTATTTTTCAATCAATTACGAGGACAAGATTAGAGAAAAAATAGAAAGATCGGTTTGTGTAATGTATGCCCCTTCTCCGAGTGTACTTTTACTTTTGTGAAAATATATGCACAGATTACACAGGATTTTATGGTAATCCTAAAAAACAAAAACTCTATCACTAAATATTTAGAAATTTGAAAAGAATCTGAATTGAAGAAAAATATTGGAATCGTCCCATCACTAGTACTCACATAAAAAAAAAAAAAATTCTAACTTATAGAAGAAACATCACTAGTCTATTGTTATTTTCCTGGAAAGTACTCGACTGAGCTTCAATCTCTGTTTCCTCTTTGTAAAACTTTCATAGCTAGAACTCTTCTTACCACCACTGCATAAAAACTTTCCTTTCTTCCTCTGTGTGTGCCTAACATCAAATGGAATTTACATGAACTGAGTTTCTTATCTGTGTAACATGTTACGATATTTCTTCCCTGAGGGCTACAATATGGTCCTCTTTGAATCTAATATCAACAAACACTGGTCATAAATTGTCCTCATAAGTTATCAAATTTTATTCATTCCATTCATTATTTTCTATCATCTCATAATATTCATCATGTGTTGCATGGAAAGAAATGATGTGAGAAGGATATGATGGATGTGTAATGTGAGTCTTAAAGACAGATGACCTCAGAGGAAGATTAAATCTGGACAGTATAGGGAGATATGTGCAGAACAGGAGGCTTCGATGGTATGGCCACGTTGAAAGAATGGATGAGAGTTTTTGGTGTAGAACGGTTACGGTAGAAGAGTCAGTTCACAGGGGAAGGCCAAAGAAAACATGAAGGAAGTAATAAAAATGGACTTGGGAGAAAGAGGGATAAAAGAAGACCTGATCAGAGATAGGTCAGTTTGAAAGTCAATTTCTAAAAACCATCCAACGTGCCAGCATGTAAAACAGGTGTTAAACTGAATACGATGATTCAACTCTCAATCTTATCCATTTCATTAATCCTTATCCTCGAGTGGGTTTTAGCCTTTATAAGTGGTGACTCATCAGTAAAAAAAAAACAAAAAATTTATCATTTTTCATTCCTACTTAGTTTTCACTTTTCGTGTGCATACTTTGTATAGGTGTAAATATCATTGAAACTACAAGGGCTGAGCTTCTAAAACTTGGTATATCAATTGCTTCTTTAGCCCTGGATATGTGCCTAAAATTTGTGTTGAAAATACTTGAACATGTTGAAGTTATAATAAAAATAAAATATTGCTTTTTCACTGCTTCTTATCAGACGATTTTTGAAAATAATTGCTCAAAAATTGGTGTAAGTTAGAAATTTAGTTTTTGGTGTCCGTATTCACCATTGACCAATACCTAACTTTCTCCACAAAGACATATTTAATGGCTGACTGAACGAGAGCAAGCTACTCCAGTGGATTAAATAAACGGTTCTGTTCCAAATTCCGTACAGATTCCAGGGCCTAATATAATGACGCACGTGAAGAATCGGCCGTTCAAGATTAGAAGTCTGAATAATTCAAATAGCATAACTGTTACAGTTATTCAAAATCTACTTTGCATAAGTTGACTATAAAATTAGTTTCTTTTCAGACTGACATTTTTTTACCAACATTTGGGGAATGGATATTTTGGCATATTTTTGGTAAGACTTACTCCTGGGGGCAATTTTAGTCAACAGGCAGCCGAAACATAGATTTCTTTCCTGAGTGTATTTTTTTATGTTGTTTTTTTTTTCACTAAACACCTACTCTTTTGATATTTAAGTTATTATACAGACAGTTTGAGAAATGTCTAAAGATAAAGAAAATAAAATTATTTATATAGTTCTGATATGCGTCGTAATGTATTGTTGTAATGCATTATTTGTAGTGGAAACCAGGGTGTTGGAAGGTGTCGGGCTGGTAAGGATGTTTTGGGGAGTCTGGGGGTGGGAGTCTGATGCTTTTGAGAGCCGGATCGGACTTTATACCTTCTGATTTCGCAACCTTGGTGGTAACAACTGATTTTAGCTATAGAGTTGATGTTGTCATGCACTAGTATCAGGCATATGCTTTGATTATGTCCGCTGTTCTCTTTTCTAAGAATGAATGTGTTGTCGTTTTATGAAACCAGTTATTTACATATTTTGGCTGCTGTACTTGCAAACCTTTTTCATTTTGTCATTGTTGGTCACCTGGTACATTTTAAACTTGAATCCTTTATTTAATTTATTTAGGGGTAAACTGCTCTTCTGTGTTCTATGCTTTTCAGATATTTCATATTGATTAATTTTGTTTAACTTCAATCCCCGACAGCAGAACTTTATTATTATGCAAAAGATGAGTTAATCAACATTTGTTTCCCTGTTTACAGTTATTTAATTTTCAATTTAGTGTTTTTATTTGTTTTTTTTTGTTTTCCTTTTAATTAAGATGACCACAAAAGAAGTATGTGACTAGCAGATGTCACTTACAGGAATGTGGAGCCTAGGTTGAGACAAATTCATCGCTTTAAGAATCGGGTCTGATTCTGTTAATTTTAGGGGTCAATTTAGCGTTTGGGCTACCTACTCCATTAGTTTTGGGGGGAGGGATAATTACATTCTTTAGATTTTGTTCATCTTAGAATATAAAATAATGTCGGGTTTCCCCCTAATATTGACCCATGTTTGAAATAAAAATGTTGCTTTCAATCGATTTCAGTATTTAATCCTGATCTATATTTAAGGGGTTTTTTCTCTTTAAAAAAAATGTTTTTTCTAGATATAAATAAAGACTGAGGGATCTTCACTCATTAATTCAGATGTACTCTTACTGGACCCAAAGCACCGGATAACAAATTTAATAAGACACACTCAGTCCATATTGATTAGCTGAATAACCTGTTTTTGTTGCAACCAAACACGATTGAATATAAAAATCCTAATTATTATTTTTAACTTCTACTATTAATCCTCTTTATTTTTTCATTAAATACTGAAAAACTTTAACAAAAAAACTACTCGGTTTCGTATTAGTATCAGTAAAAAAAAAAAACGAACGCCAACAGATGACGGCACTTTCAAGCGACACTATTAAATAAACATTCTTTCTCTCTCCCTCTAATTATCATAGGCCTTTGTTTTCTCTTTAAATTTTGCACATTCATTTAAATTGTCTATCCTTTATGGCTCAACAGTTAGCGGCTTCAGCTGTTTACTGTAAAGTTGGTGGTTCGAATCAGACTGTGTCCGATTTTTATTTATTGTTCTGTTTTACGACATATCTACCTTCAATAGTCAAAGAAAACTCTTACGTGACTTACACATTTTTTCTTTCAATAAAGTGGACATTTTAAAAAATCCTACTTAAAAAAATTAATTTAATTACAATAAAATGAACTGATAGAATAGTAACTTCATTTCAATATTTTGGGGCTGAAACTATTATTTAACATTCCCACCCCCATCAAAAATACTACTCTTCACATCTATGTACGTAGTTTTAGGCGAGAATATTAATTCTTATTAATGAAATAAAACGAATATTGAAATGTTCATTATTATTTATAAAATTATTAATTAAAGAACACATTAGATCAAATAATAACTTAAATTCAATGTTTTAATCGCTGGCGACCATGATGAAATAGGCAGGGTATTCCAATGGTCCTTTACTACACTTGGAACTTTTCTTAAGTATTTTTGGGGTCAAACAACGCTGGGTAGCGACAACTAGTTAAAAATAAACAAACAAAACCTGTTGAATTCACGTGGCCATGAATAACACATTCATCCTCTTTTAAAATCGAAATGCTATAAATAATATATCTATATAATAATACGCTAAGCCATTTCATGTTCTTACACATTTACACACATTTTTCAAACATGAGATCGTCTGATTAGCAAAGATGGTGATTGGTGATTAATCTGATGGACAAAACATTCCAACTGTACCCATTTTAAAATTAATTGTTCCAAAATCAAATTATGTAGTGCCATCGACTAAAACAGTATAATTTTGAAATAAATACATTTTTAAAGGTAACATTTGTTTTATTGATTCAAAGAATATTTAGGTGAGAATTATTTTTATGAATTATTTTTATGCTAAGACAGATAATATTGTTTTTTTAAAAAATTAAATTGCTACATTTTTAGATAAATAAATAAAGAAAAGACACATTCATATTATTTATTTAAAGAATATTTAGCTGGCAATGACAATTATTTTTACAGAAGAAAATAATTTTTAGACAGTATTGACCCTGCCAGACATTTATAATTTCAAAAGAAATATTATAATTAACAGTAAGTTATACAGATTGATAAGCACCATGATTTTTCCACGGGGTATCGCTAGAATATAAATTATTATTAGTAAATTTCTCAAGTCTGCTGGGTCTTTTAAAATTCTGAATTCAATCAAAAGTTTAAGTTATCAACTCCACAGCTCTTATCGGCTGTATGGTGATAGGTGAAATGGTAGGTGATAGTGGCTGGGTCTTATTCCTTAAGTTCAATGCTAAAGATGGCAAGGGCCAACTAATAATGAAGAAGAAAAAACAATTCAGAACATGAAATCAGTGAGTTAAATCGCTTGATTTAAGAATTGACCCCATTTTATATATTGAACAAAGTCTACTTATGTCAATAGGCTTTCAGACCAGTAGCAGGAACAGTTCAGAATCTATTCATGGAAATATAAGCTTCTCATTTCTTACCTCCCCCTCCAGCACTCTGTGTATTTTGGCTGGGTAAGGGATGTTGATTAGAGAAAGCCTCTTTGTTTTTACTTTTATTTATACTGTGGTGAATGAGTTGCGTCAGTGATGGTTGACCTTGTTGTGATTGGAAGCTGTAATGGTTGACACCATCTGTTGGAAAATTAATGATAAAATAGGTATCGACTTTCTTTAACCTCTTCAAAGGAAATAGGGAAAAAAGTTGGACGATAAAAAAAGTCTTCTTCATTATATATATGTCCATTTTTATTTTTTATTTTTATTTATTTTTTTTTTTTCCCGGTTTACATTTTGATATTATAGCTTAATAACCAAAACCTTTATATGTTAATCTGTTCTGACATTCAATTAGGTTAAGCCCTCATGTGTGTTACCAGAAATTATGCATTAATTTTGTCTTCTTTCAATATTTATAACATTTCATCTCGATTACCTGCTTCTCCCAAAGACGCATTCAAAAAAAAGTGCTGCCATTTTTACTCGCTACTAATTATCTACTCTAACCGCTATCCATAACACAGGTGCCTAATTTTCTGTTTTTCTTCCTCTTTTCTGTTTTTCTTCCTCTTTTCTGTTTTTCTTCCCCTTTTCTGTTTTTTCTTCTTTCCCCTTTTTCTGTTTTTTCTTCTTTCCCCTTTTTCTGTTTTTTCTTCTTTCCCCTTTTTCTGTTTTTTCTTCTTTCCCCTTTTTCTGTTTTTTCTTCTTTCCCCTTTTTCTGTTTTTTCTTCTTTCCCCTTTTTCTGTAATTTCTTCTTTCCCCTTTTTCTGTTTTTTCTTCTTTCCCCTTTTTCTGTTTTTTCTTCTTTCCCCTTTTTCTGTTTTTTTTTTCTTTCCTCTTTTCTGTTTTTTTTTTTCTTTCCTCTTTTCTGTTTTTTTTTTCTTTCCTCATTTTTCCTACTTTTTCCCCTCTCTTTTTTTTTATTTTTGTATTTTTTTATAATTAAGATATGAAAAAAAAATAGTTATCGAATTTGAATTCGATCTAACATTTTGTTGTTCTGATAAAATATTTTTAAGATGGTGTCAAATCTTTTTCTTGCTTCTTTCAGGACTGGGATAGAAGAACAACAATTTGAGCAAATATGTGAACGGATTATGCATGTGAAGGACCATTTTGTGAATGCCAGAGACGTAATGATCTCACTAAAAGATGAGAAACCCAAAGTGGTATGTGCTCATTTAATTCATTTATATACAAACTTAAAAGCCGTCCTCTCTGTTAAGACTTGAAACTTTACTAGTGTCGAAGGCTACTTGAGCCTTTGGTTCACATAGAACAATTTTAGATATAAATGTAAGTAACACATAGTCCTCCACAGACACGTGTTACATCTTTTCAAGACTCATCAATGTGGCTAGACAGTGGACACATCAAGCCTGATTTTCGAACCCTGAACAATCGTTACTACCAACTGTGACAGTTCAACACTATTATCCTCTGAGCCAACTTGCCTGTAGCTGAGATGGAAGAAACACATCGCTAAACAATTTACTTTGTATTCATTTATTTACTTTTTACAACATTGCTAACAATAAAGAATATAATGGGGGGGGGGGGGGTGTCTGTTTTTCAGTTCATTTTTTGTTCATTCAATTGTCAATTTAGTTTTCATTTAGTTTATTTTCATACATATGAATATCCTGGATAGAGCTGGTAGTAACCCAAAAGTGCTCATAACAGTGCTCAATATCCTAGATAGAGCAGCTGTGTTTAAACGCAGTGTTGCATGGGATAAAGAATTTCTGTTTTTTTTTATAATGTTGCATACCCAGGAGCCATAATCCAAAGTGCTTAATATTCTTTATATTATTATGAAATGGAGGAGTCCCTACTCCTCCATTAGTAATTTACTGGGACCATTTGTTCTACTCGACATTGTCAGAGATCCCATATTGTAAGATTACACTATTACTTTTGGTAAGGGATATATAGTAAATGTCTTTGGACTATTGAATTTATCAACATCACGTATCTTCTTAATATGTTGAAATAGAGAGGGGGGAGAAATTAGGAATTAACCGTCACCATTTGTTCTTCTCAGCGTTGATATACTTTTTTCTATTTTTTTTATGGGCCCTAGGTAGCCCTGCTAGTATATATATAATCCATGTAAGAAAAAAGAACAAAGAAAAAAAACGGTTGAGACTGATTTTTAAACAAATGCAATGTCACATTTGCACATGTAACAGCATTTCTCTACTAATTTTCATGATTTCATATATAGTTGATTAAAATCATCATGTAATGCTTCCAAACCGTATGTCTACAATCTTATTCCAATTTTAATCAAAATATTTTTTACATGATTTTGATTCTAGAAAATATCTCAAATTTGAAGCTTATGGGTCTTAAGAAATTGACATTCAGAAAATCTTGCATAATTGGCATCTAATGACTAAATGAAAAAAATTTAATGCAAATTTGAATTTTCAAATGAAGTTGTGTCCATATTATGCTTCCTAAAACCCCTATTTAATGCTCCAAAGAAACTGAAATTTGAGAAATATTTCTTAATTGATGTCTAACACCTATTGTTAAAATTTCACTAAACTTGGATGTATATGAATTTTCACAAAGCTCCCCCCCCCCTTACCTCCTTTGCATAAAACTAAATTAAATGAAATATAGCCCACATTACAACGCCTAGCAGCTGTGTTCCATAATTCTTAATCAGTTAATTAGTTTAGGAGTGAACCCTATGCATGCGTATGTATGTATGTATTAGTAATTTCTTTGTTTTTTATTTTTTCTCTAGTTTTTCGCTGTAACCATGGGGTTGATGTCCTGTCTGGCATGGCTTGGCAGTTTGATTAACAATTTGGTGCTTACATATCTTCTGGGTAAGTAAAACTAACAGTCACATTGACTCGAGTAGTACATTTCTTTTGAAACAAATGAAATAGTTTTCATTACATGGGAGATATTAAGATTCATCATAATTAAAAATTGTAACACTCTAGATTGACTCACCAATTCTAACAATCTTGGTATAAAAATGAATCTTAGATTGAATCCAGAAATGCTGTCGATTTGAAAAATTCCAATTTTTAAGATTGATAGCGTCAGATCATTTTGAATTCTTCAAATCTAATTATCTCAAAATTAAATAAGATAAAATGATTTTTTGTTGATACTAGAAAACATGTGACCAGTTGGGTCACCCATTGAGCTTGAGTTAAACTGTTTGAATGGGGGGGGGGTGTAAGCCAGTGAAATATATAAAAAATAAGAACAACATTCAAACTTAGCCTCTTTCTGCGCACTATATCTGCCTATCTCTTTTCTTCTCCAACTACAGGTTAAACAATATTACTCCGACGATGACAATCATCGGTTGGAAAGGTTTCTTATAGTTATTAAAGGAGCTTTGTCTTGGTAGCATTTAAATGTGACTATCCACTTTTGACCTCATTCTTTTACAGACTGGAGGTCATTTCCCAATGATTCAATCATTGCCTTGCATGTGTGGGTATTCAATTTTACTTGCTGCTAGGAATAGAACATGGTGCCATCAACAAATGAACCCATCAGGAGGTCGTTTATGAAGATCAGGAATAATATAGGTTCAAGTATCGACCCCTGGGGCACACTCGCATTGATGCGGTGTTTGGATGTATGACCAAGTTGATTTTCCTGAGAAGACCTTTATACCAGACCTTGTCAAAGGCTTTGAATGTATCAAGCACTACTGCCCTAGCTTCACCTTACATATCCAGTGTGTGGTATATATGTTAAGAGATGACCATTATGATATCCACACTAAGATGGGATTGACTAAATCCATACTGTTGGTCAAAGAAGTTTAGCATTTTCAAGGTGGTAAACTATCACTCGATTGATTCAGAGATTTTAGCAAAGAGCGGTTAATTTTGTGAATTAGTTCTTTCGCTAGAGTTCTTGAAAACTGGTACCAATTTTCCAGATATCAAGGTAGTAAAATTTTGCAAGGCATTTATTATAGTTTGGAGAGGACAGGGTTCAGCTCAGTAGAGCATTTTTTATTACTGTAGCAAGGATAAGATCTAGTCCATCTGCTTTTGAGGTGTCAAAGTTTTTTATGATAACCAGGATATAGGAAGGGGTGATGAGCAGATCATTTAGTTGAAGTATCTCTGTGTTGCTACCTCTTTACCTGACTAATAGATAAGAGTGCAAGCCGGGCAATAGGCAGAGCCTATCTACTCCTTAAGCAAATGTAGGTTTGCAAATCGGATATTTTGGTCAAGTCTCAAGCTCTAGGGAGGTTGCCGTCCATGACTAATGAGGCCTCCCTCCCCTAGTGGCTTTGACAAAAAAAAAAACCGCACACATTAAGTATCTACTTAGAATAAGTTTTCATGTCTCTTCTTGAAAAATTCAATATAGTTTCTCCTCTCATATAGATATGTATATTTATTTATGCGATTATCCCCCCCTTTCTTTTTGCAAGTGAATTTATACTACTTTGAGTAGGCACACTATGTTAATGGGGGTGGGAGGCAGGAACTTAATTAGAAAATGTTTCCACTCATAGAAACAAGAGTTTGTATCATGAATAAACAACAACCATTAAAAAAAATAATAATTTAAAATAAGATATGTTATCTTAGAAACCCGTCTTGTCGATTCAAGCTCCCACTCAAAACTCCCAGATATTGGCAACCACTCAATCATATGTCTGAAGTTATTTCTGACTAATTATTATCACTTCCTTTCTTATGAACCCCAGCTTATTTCCTGGCAGGGTCGACCCCGTAACTTTTTCATGACCTATCTAAAACACATCCTGTTTACAACATCATGCCAGATCCACCTGAGCAAAAATATTTAAATTAATATTTAGACTAGTAATGTACCCACCAATATTTAACATTTATGTAACTTCTAAAATAATGAATGAATTTGTACTTATATAATTCCTTACTCTCACAAGATCTCCAATTTATTATTGGGGTGGGGAGTACAAATAATATTTATTATACAAAATAAACTAGTAACATGATATTTTATGATTTTTCTAGCTTGCTGCATTATTTTGACATGCAAGAGTTGTCATGAGAATTTTATAGTTCTGGTAGCGAGAGTGATGGAGCTTCTTTTTATTTTTTTGTCAGTTTCCACTCGGAGCCTTCACTTTTATTAATTTTTTTAAAAATTTGATTCAAAATAAAATATTTTTTCCAGATAAATTTTTCTGTGAAAGAGAGGTTAAAATCTAAAATTAAGAAAATAAAACTTGAATTGGAATTTTTATGTTTTTGTAAAATTAGACAAAAATAACCATTCCTTTTTATTTATTAAAAAAATTTTTTTTTTTTTTTTCCTCAGCAAACTTTTTGCTTATTTTGCCCGGATTACGCAAGCACCAGATTATAGAGAAATACTTCCGAGGCACCTGGCTTGTGCTGAAGAGGCTTATACTTGGCAAGCAGAAAGCGAAGAAGACCTAAAATGGTACTTGAACCCTGCCCACCTGCTTGTCTTTTTTTTTTCTTCGGTCTCCAAGGTGGGACAGCAAGCTGATGTCCAGTGCCAAGGGAGTGGTGGGTTGATGCTGCGTGACACCTTCCCAATTAACCTTGTCCAGTCAAATGACCAATGTCTTCCTGGTTTCATCCCTCACTACAACTCATTTTCTTTACCATAAATGTAATCCATAACCTCATCAACCCCCACTCACCCTCTCTTTTTATGAGCTTTCATTGTTGTATCACAAGTTGGTAACACCCTCTCTCTCTCTTTATCTCTGTCTGTCTCTCTCTCTCTCTTTTATTATCTCTCCCTCCATCTCTCTCTACTTCCTCTCCTGTCTTTGTATTTAATCTTTCTATCTTAATACCTCTCTATTTTTCTAAAAAGATGTTTTGTTCCTTTTCTATTTATTTGCTTTGGATATTTTTATAAACAACAAATATTAAGATGTGTCCATTCAATCTGTTCTTCATACTTAAGCATGTCCAACCTGCTATCAGTCTTAGACAAATCTAAGTGTGTTAAAAATAAAAAAGCGTGACCGGCTGACAGTCTTACATAGATGCTCGGACATGTCTAAAATAATTAGACACATCTGTTCAATCTGTGCATTTAGTGATGGGAATGCTATTTCAAACTTAAGCGCGTCTGGTCGACTGACCAATGGAACCGCTTATAGATATCTCTTAATACATTTAAAGAAAAAAAACTTCTTTTTTCTCTTCCCTCTTTCTTTTCTCTCTTCCCGTCTCTCTTTTCTCTCTTCTTTAGCCATTCATATTTAAATGTTTTTACGGCTGTTTTTCAATTGTCCATTTTCTGATCCTTCTTGGGTAAAACTAGAGACAGGCGGTGATACTTAGTCTCGCATCACATTGTCACCCAATAGGGGATCGGAAAATTTACAAATTTTTAAAAACTATGGAGATTTCCTAACAATTTTGGCACAATCAAACATTTTTTCCTTCCTTTTTAATTAAAAAAAAAATCTTTTAAATTTCTGTTTTTATTGCAACCTTCAGATTGTTATGCCTAGTTTTGTTATTGTTCGGCTTCATACGTCTTCCTTCCATATTTTTCTGGGAAACAAAATCGTTGCTTCTTGAGCTGATAGTCCTCAGTAATATAATTCTGATTTTATATTATTTATAACATAATTGTAAAACACATTTGTTGTGTTGAAAAGTAATATTTCTTGTTTTTAGAGAAAACAAATAGTTTGGTTTTTATTTGAGATTTTCAAATTGTTGTAGTTTGTGACACAAATCTGTCTGCCATTTTGAAGACTTAACCGTGATTTAGTTAGTCTGGCCAACTTATTTTCCCTTGTAAATCTATGTACTACTAAAACTGTGTGGACCTTGTTTGTTATCTTGTTTCTTTGTCCCTGTGCACACTGGATGATATCACAAAAAGATGACATCATCCATAAAAACAGAGGCGAGAATAGCCGTGCACAGTGAATGATGTCACAAAATCATGTCATCCATCAAATCAGAGGGAACGAGGATCCTTTACGAGGCGACTCATGGCCCAATGGAGGGGGGAGGGGTCTAGTAACAGTACTTAAATTTGACTTTCGCTCATGTAAACATTCAAAATGGCAGTCATGTATGAAGTAGTTTTTAAAAAATGCAAAAATTTGTAAATCTTAAATTTAAAAAAAAAAAGACAAAAATAAACTACTGAAATATTACTTTTCTCCATAATAAACAGCCTGCATAACATCAAATTAGAACCGTATTTACTGTATTTACCGAGGATTATTATCCCTCAAGAAGCACCGAAAATGTGTTATTCAATTTTGTCATATTTTAAAGGATCTGTTATTGGTTTAAAGAAGAAAGGCTTTCAGTGATTCCTTCCTTCCTTTCTTTAAAAAACAAAAAACAACCAGAAACGAAAACCGGATCTCCAAAATATTGCAATGACAATTTAATTGCAGAAACACTTCCAAAATATTTCAGATCTGTTTTTGTATGTATGTGTGTGTATGTATATATATATATATATATATATATATATATATCAATAATAACTATTTAAAAGGGACTTATTTTTAAATCTGGTTTTAAAAAATATATATAATGAAAATATTAATTAAAACCTGATACATTCTCTTAATACCATAATAATAGGGGCAGGCTATGAAATTGTGGTTGATTACGTTTGCTCCCCATTTGTGGGTTGAGCTCTCTAGTGAGGGAGTTGATTGTTACCACTTAGTGTAAAGCATTGCTTTTCATAAAAGAATTGAGATCTCTAGGCAGTTGGTAATGCAAATGTAAACAGATATAAACATTATAATTTTCTTGACTTTGTATATAGTGTAAGGGTAAGCAGTTACAACTGCTGACCAGACAGTTGGGTTTCAAATCTCGACTTGAAACACTCTCCACACTAAAGAACCGAATGATTTAAGTATGTGGCTCCACCTTTTTTAATATATGCTCAGTTTCTCAATCTCTGACTTGGATATTACAGTTTGAGGGTGTCTGAATCACAATATTCAGATATTTGAGATCTAGCAGCCTGATGTTTTATCTTAATATTCAGGTGTCTCAATCCTGCTCATCCAACTATGGTTGTTTTCAAAAAAATATTTATGCTGAGTAAAAAAAAAAAAAAAATCTTTTTTTTTTTTAAATTTTTTTTTTAATACTGAGTCACCGCTTATCAAGGCTAAGAGTCACTTGAGGATAAGGATTAATAAGATGGATAGATTGTCAGTTGAATGATAATGAATATCATGAGAGGATTGAAAATAATGAATGGACAAAATTTGAGTACTTATGTGAACAGTTTATGACATTGGATTTGAATATGCCCATGTTATAGCCAGCATGGAAGCAATTCTGTGGCAATGCGTTCCACAGATAAGAAGTTCTTGGAAATAAATTCTGTTCATGAAATTTCCATTTGAAGTTAAACACACGGAGGAAGAAAGAAACGTTCTTTGCAGTTGTGATAGGAAGACGGGTTCTGAAAAATGGTAATAGAACAAACTGATTAGATTTTTTAAATATTTTATGTAGATTTTTGTTTTTTAAACTTTATTCCTGTTGCTGAGGTTGCTTCTATCACCATTGTTTCTGCCATTTTCATCATGATCATCATTACTGTTTTTGTCAATTATGAAGATTTAATACTCAGTCTTTTGACTACAATTATTCCTGCTATTATTTATTGCCGAACCTCCTGTTTTGTATCCATCAGAAAATTCTGATTTAAAATGTTGCTTCCACTATCAACCTTTTTTTTTTTTTTTTTTTTTTTTTTTTTTTATATTCATTTTTGGTTGAAAAAGAAAACTAAAACTTAAAAAAAAAAAAAAAAAAAAATGAATATATGATGGTAGAAATATGAATGTACATGGAAAAGAGAAGGCTTAGTCATATCCCCCCCCCCCCCATCTCCGGTTTATTTCATTCCGATTTGGGGGTGAGGGTGGCGTGAAAAATGAAAATTGTCGTGTACCAATAATTCTTTTTGAGGAACCAGGTTTTGATCCAGAAAACCTTAAAATATGTCTGCCAGTTTGTAAAATTAAAAAAAAAAGGGGGGAGGGGGGAGTCATCTTTCAAATTGCCAAAAGATTCTGAGGCGATATTACCCTCTCATAGATTGCCAGATGATCTGGCCATTTTTTAGTAGGTAGAACTTCTCCGCTAGGTGGTTGAAGGTATTTTTTTATTATTTATTTAAATGTTATGGCGATCAATTCAATATCAAAGAACTAGCTCCCTGTATATCCATCAGAGATGAAAATTCATAATTTAATTGGGATTTTTTTTATTATTCTTCCGTCCTGTGAGAGAAGAAAGAAAATTATGGTGAGTTGGTGGGGTATACGTATGATCACAAATGTCAGTTCTAGAATATCATCCTGGGTCTCTAATTTCTTTAATCATTTTTTATGTTTTAAAATCAAAAGAAAAGTTTTGTAGATTGCGCTCGGGTTTCTTCTGATCATAGAAGAAAACCTTGTCAGAAGTTTGGCCATGTGCTTCACCAAAATCTCTGCTGTTCCAACGTTGCCACCTGATATTCCTGAAGCCTCATAAAAAGACAGGGCAGTCAGCTTACAAAATGGTTTTTCACTTTTTTTCTTTTTTAACTCGTGTCGGAACCCAACATCTGTAAGTTGATTGCAATTGTGGCAGATGGAGCTCAAAATCGTTCAGCCGGGTCTG
This sequence comes from Sepiola atlantica, assembly GCA_963556195.1. Taxonomy (NCBI): domain Eukaryota; kingdom Metazoa; phylum Mollusca; class Cephalopoda; order Sepiida; family Sepiolidae; genus Sepiola; species Sepiola atlantica. The sequence goes on along the minus strand of OY744520.1, from coordinate 110,073,930 downwards.
CAGTGATATTGGACTTCTGTGTAGAATTGATTGGCACCCGGCTTAATCCACCCTGACCCTAAGTGATAGCCATGACAAGGACAAATGAAGATATTAAAGACTAAAATATGATGTCTATCTTCCTGTGGTTAATCCTTTTCTCTACTCAAGATAATAACAATTCAAAAATAATTTAACTGGCCGTATCAGATAACATGATTAACGTTTAATACCATTGGATTCGGGTTGGACATTATCTGTACATTTGTCCTTGACTGTTACCAATGTTTTGTGTCAGCTATTTATTTGGTAAATAAACCAGATGATTCCTGTACATGTCACTTACAGCCATGGAAATTTCTTATATAAATAGCATTCATGTTAGATGGGAGTGCGAAGGTGTCTGCTCATCCTTGCACACACGGTTCTTGAATGAAAACATGATTAAAGTGTTTATTTTGATAATAGTGTGCTTTTACACTTATGTTGTGGCACCAGTTCTATCTGTTTGGGATAAGGACCTTTTTTTTCTTCTTTTTTTTCCCCCCCTCCGCTGAATACAACTACTTGAAATTGAAGGCATTTGACTAGACCTTAGCCTGACAGATTCCACAATTTTTATATGGTCGACGTATGAAAATGGTGAATCTGTATTATACGATCGATCAGAGTAATTCTAAAAATGCTCCATCTGACGTGATTAATGTCTCTCAAGTAATAATAAAAATAATAATGAAAAAAAAACAGAACTCTATTATGCACATCCGTGCAACACGAGCACTCCCTCATCCGCAGGAAGGTTGAACATACTATTTAAACATAACGGGAGATTACAGAGAAACAATTTATTCGCCATTGTTTTTTTTTGTTTTTTTTTTAAATGATACTTTAAATATTTAAAAAAAAAAAAACTTAACAATTTTGTCTCAAATGGATTGAATAAAATTTAATAAATGATAGAAATAAAATTTAATTATACAATAAATATGTTCTGGCTTTGGTTGTTTTTGTAGTTTTTGTTTTGATTTTTTGATTTAAAAAAAAAAAATTTGTTTTTATTCCTGCAATATTAAAAAAAATGTTTTTTGTTTATGCATTTTTACATTTTTTTGCTCTTATATTTCTCGGGGTTTTGCTTTTATTATTTTCTTTTTATTTGCTTGTTTTATTGATATGCATGTTTATTAATTACAATTTGCATCTAGCTGGCATTGCTTGGGTTACGGGTTTAGAGAAAAATAATTTAATTTTACTTTTTTTATAATAGTATGGGGAAAAATCTTAATTTTAGTTTTCCCATATTTTATTTTTAATTTCAATAGATATTTGATTAATAGTAGATAAAAAAAAAAATTTAATGTTTATTTATCAAAGTTACATATAGGCAAGAAACACTAGGACGCACTGTATTTAACGGAAGAAATATTTTGAAAAAAAAATTGCTAACAAAGATCGTTGTTGATTAATTGTCTGAAGTTCCACAAAAAAAGAGGCAATCTACCAGGCAATATGCACGGAAACTTGATAAAACTTAGTCAAGCAACCATTACAACTACTAGCATTTTTGCTATGAAAATCAGATTTTTCTTTTAATTATGGAAGATCCTAATTACCATGTTTTTCCAGCTCTCCTGAAAACTAGCCCAGCCTAATAATACTAAACCTGCAATGACAATAGCATATACGGACATTCTCAATGTCCTATTTTTATAAAGTCTTTTTCACTTGTTCCTTTTTACTGTTTTATATATAATGCATTTACATCATATCTAACATATAAAGTTATCTTGTCGGATTTTCAAATAGCCTGTAAGCTGACAAATCAAACTTTTATTCTGACAAACCAATTTTCATTTGTTATTGTTTTACCATGTTATTGACAATTATTTTGCTATAATTTATTTAAAAATTACTTAGTGTGGCCCAACTGAAAATATTCAATTTTTTTTTTTTTTAACTAATCACCTAAAAGTAAACGTCAGCAAGAGGAAATAACTCATATTTTTAATTGAAAAATATGATAATAGTGGTCTCTCTTATAACTAAATATTATATTTATTTTTCTGTATACGTTTTTTAAAAAATGTGCAAACAAATAAACATTAAAAACTGAACTAACTTCACTGCATCCCGGGCAATGCTGGGTAGGTACAGCTAGTTTTAATCTTAAGAGATGTAGATGATGATGGTTTGTTTGTAGTCACCATTAATAGTATTAATTCACCTTTTTTTTATATTTAAAATGAACAGAACAAAATTATTGATTTACAATGTTCAATTTTATTCGGTTACAGATTCAAATGTTCATTAATGTGTGCGAGTGCATTTGTACTAAACTTAGTGGAATTGTAATTGGATTATTATTGGAACACGTTAGGTTGTCTCCAGCATTCTGTAGTGGCAATGTTGAGGTGTTGGCTGACAGATTGTGCTGTTTTCTACAAAATTCTGTAGTAGCAACGTCGAAGTGTCAGCTGAAAACTTTTTTTTATAAACAAGCCGTGACTGTTATTTCACCCAACAGGCTCAAAACTGTGTTAGTTAAATTGTGAAGGAAGCGTTCTAATTGGTCCCAAAATCACAAATAACACTTTGGTGTGAACTTTGTGTTTTTATGTCTTCCTTGTGTGTCTTTATTCTTGTTGACATCATTGTAAACAACCATGTTTGTTCCTTTCTAACTTTGTTCATGGGAGTTGCTTTAGAAAGGAGAAAAAGAAAAGAAAAAGTGAAGCAGAATGAAAAGGAAAGGCAGAGGCTTAACATACCAGTAATCTATTTTTGCTTCCTCTCGTCTTACAGGGCCTACTACAAATCTATTTTCTACTAGCTGTACCTACCTCACATTGCCCGGGATGTAGTGAAGTCATTTTAGTTTTTAATTTATTTGTTTGCACATTTTTTTTTTTTTAAGGTAGATAACTCCTATTATAGTCTTAACTTTAAAATGAGTTATCTCCCTTGATAATTTTTAGGTGATTAAATGTTTCATGTTATCAGTTGTCCAGGCTGGACTAAGTAATTTTAAAAATAAATTGTAGTTAAGTATGTTATTATATTGTCAATAACATGGTACAACAATAACGGAAAGAAATTGGCTAGCCTAAAGCAAAGTTTGATCTGTCAGCTTAAATGCTATTTGGGTCTGACTTTGTATATGTTGGATTGAACACATATTGTCACTTCTGGTTTAGTATTATTAGACTGGGGAGAAAATGATAGGTTTATAACTGTTAAATTAATGGAAAGTACTTTTTAAAAAATTTTTCAGATTCAAGTTTTTTTAAATTTTTTAACAGATTTATAATTTCAAGTCACTTTTATTACTTTTAAAATTTAATTTTATTTGAAAAATAACTTAACGTTGATCTGGAATGAAAGAAAATTATTACATATGCAACCAATTTAAAAAAAATAAAAACTTTTTTTTATTTAAAAATGAATCAACACTTATCAAGCCTAAAAGCCACTAGAGGATAAGGGTTAATGAGAAGGATAGATTGTCAGAGAGGATTGAAAATGCTGAATAGAATGAACAAAACTTGATTATTTGAGGAGAGTTTATGACCAGTATTTGCTGACATTGGATTTGAAGATTACTATGTTGTAGCCCTCGGGGAAGCAGTTCCTTGGCAAAATGTTCTACAGATGGGAAGTTCTTGGAAAGAAACTTTGTTCATGGAAATTCAATTTGATAAGTACTTGGATGAAGAAAGAAAAGTTCTTTGTAGATGTGGTAGTAAGACGAGTTCTTGTGAATGACTTACAAGGATGAATTGGAGATCGAAACTGAGTCGAGCATTTTCCGTGAAAATAGCGAAAGAATAGCAACGTCTCTTCTGTGAGAAAGGGTCTGTAGAGATCATCTCTCTAAATTATGGAGTTGGACTTTAAGGCAGAAAAAGGAGTATTCTGAGAGGTACCTCTTCAGATGTAATAGCAGTACTCCATCGTGGTTTAAAAAATTATCTTGAAAGCTAAATATCAGTTTTCTCTTTCAAATATAATTTAATAATGTCTATTTATGAAAAACATTTACCTTTACTAAAAATTACATATTTTTTGCACCCAAAATTAGGGGTGGGGGTCATACAATGCCTGTAAAGTTCTTCAAATTGTTATGCGTGATATTTTTTATGATTGTGTTACGAAGCTATTATCTTTATTAAGGATGCTGCATTACATAAAATTGAAAGCACTTGTTTCCTTCGACTGACAAATCTGTCTAGCATTTTGCGAATACTTTCTCCCGCAGGTTTGATCACAAATAAAGACTCAAAACACAAAAAAAATTTCCAATGTTGACATTAATTTACTCGCAAACTCATTTCTCCATGCACTGTGGGTTCCTTCCCATTAGGATGGCGAGAACAAAACATCCTCATGACTCTGACATTGTTCCTGTTTTTTTAAGGTGACAGTTTTTATCAAAATTGTTTGTTTTCACGCATTCCCTTTTAAAATGACAAATGTTTATTTTTCAATACAACTGTTAAATCGCGATCTATAAAAAAACCCACCTGAATTCCAAAAGTTCATTTGAAATTACCTTTCAATCTTAACCTATATTTTTTCAGCCCACTTTTGTAATCCCAGCTCATCATCGTAATAGGTATCATTATTATGATTATTATGCTTAGTCTTATGATTACTTTCTCTACCTCCTCAGAATTCATCTTGTTATGATTGTAATAGAAGTGAGTATAGTCCATCTGTGTCTCTTTCTGGTAGCAGCATTCTGTTCCGTAACATGGGCCTCTGCAATAGTCTGCGAGTGTGGCAGATACCTGTCAGCAATGCATATATAAAAACAATGTTCTGATTTAAGGTTCATCTGTTTTGTTTTTTTCTCCTTTACATTCCTATGCAAGGAATTACATACAACCATTACATTACAAGTCTTTTCTCAGCATGACTCTCCACGGGGGAGGGAAGGAGTTCTCCAAAAACACGTCTCTCATCTCGCAGATCCAACTAAAAAGAATTGACTATTCTTCTCTTTTCTGCCACATCGGAGGGTGACTTCCGCTGTTTTCTCACCACGTCACTCCCATAATATTACGTTAGTCTACCATTTTTTTTTTTTTTTTTTTTTTTTTTTCTTCTTTTTAAAAATAAACGAGTCACAAAAAATTTTAAGCAAAGAAAATCTAACAGGTAACACCAGGAAGATGGTAAAGGTACTGAAGAAATAATTGTTCTTTGAAACAATGAAATATTTTGGGAAAATAAAGGAATCTACCAGGTGATATACATGGACTTATTTTGCACACGATTTGGATAAAATTGAGTTTTAGTCAAGCAACCATTACAACTACAAGCATTTTTGCTATGAAAATAAGACTTTTCTTTTAGTTATGAAAGATCCTAATTACCATGTTTTTCTAGCTCTCCTGAAAACTAGCCCAGTCTAATAAACCTGCAATGACAATAGCATATACAGACATTTAAAAATAAACGACTCACCAAAATTTTAAAACAAAGAAAATCTAACAGGTTACACCAGGAAAGATGGTAAAAGTACCAAATAAATGATTGTTTTTTGAAACGGTGAAATATTTTTGGAAAAGAAATGAATTAGAAAAAAAAATAGTTTGAGTAATTCCTAGTTTAAGCGAGGAAATACCAGATTTATTGTAGACGAGCATTACATCAAAACAACTTATTTTCTACTAAAATCATGATTTGTCATTTTCTCAAGTAAAAAAACAATACTTAAATGTTATTAGCTGATACTGAATATTAACGTAATAAAAACCCTGAAATTCAACATGGCGACCTGCCTTGACCACAAAATTATACAAGGGCAGATAACATTTGTTACTTCAGAATAAATTCCCTTGTTTACGAGCATAAATTCCAGATTAGTTACTAACATTCGAATTTTCTCCTTTAAACTAGTAAATTACAACAGCTTGTCTCTCTTTTCTGTCATTAACACAAACTTAAAACTTTGTTTATTTTCTTTCTGACTGTTTCGTAACCGTGGTTATTGTTTATGGTTGTGAAATGTTTTTTTGCAGTTTGTTGAATAATAAAATTATTAAAATATTGTGTTTTTGTTGTGAATTTTTTTTCTTTTCTAAAACTTGGTGCAGCCAAAAAAAAAGAAAAAAAAGTTATACCCTTCCTAATTATTTTTAGGTGATTATTTCATATTGACCGAGAATTGCCACTTCCGGCTAAGAATGTGTTCAGCAGAAAGCGGTGAAGTGCGAAAATCAGTTCCCACTATATTACGTTCTTGTTGGGGGCTTTCTAAACTATTCTTAGTTGGGGACAAAAACACATTTTCTTTTGTTTATTAAATTGTTAGGTGAAAGTACAGAATAGTTATCAAAGCCATGTTTAGAATGGCTTTCTAAATATTGACATTATTTAAGAAGGCCATTCTTAACATGGGGAAGAGGGACTTTGTTAAAAATATTTCCTTTGAGTATTTGTAAAAAAGAAAACATTCCAATTATAATAGATAAATTTATATTAAAATTCAAAATTTCCAATGAAAGAAATCACTTTTCAAAATTTCTTATGTGTTGACTTAGTGTGTAAAATACACAGGGGACTGATTTTCACACTTCACTGCTTTCTGCTGAACACATTCTTAGACAGAAATCGCAATTCTCGTGTGTTATGCCCATTTTAGCAGTTGTCCGGGCCGTACTAAGTAATTTAAAAAATAAATTGTTATTATATTGCTAATAACATAGTCCAACAATAACAAAGACGTGGTGCGGCAAACAAAAGATCATTAATATTAACTTTAGGGGAATCATTTTAAGAAAATGCCACTCAAAATTATGTCCAAACACATTATTGCTCATTCAATGTTTTTGGCTGTGTTTTTTTTTAAATACGTTAAAATTTTAAAAAAATAAATTACCAGGTGTTTTCTATACTAGTTGGAGTAGATTGAACATGACTGCTTCTGTTCACATGCTATTTCGTGTCGAATTAACATTTCTGTTTCAAACAAACATGGCCGCTGTGATGCGATGCATTATGGGAACAAATAAAAATGAAAGGTTTTTAAAATAGGGACTTATTTTGCACACGATTTGGATAAAATTGAGTTTATGTTAACTAAGTTCTTCTGTAGAGAAAAAAAATAACGAAATAATCTTTAAACAGAGATGTCGCCAAGATCAAGTCCGAATGGCAGGAAAAAAAAAACGTTCAAATCAACATGAAAGAAAATCCAGCACTCTTCTTTTCTTTTGTTCGCTTTCCAATACGCGTTCAGAACGATCTCCACGAAAAAACTGACTGACTCTTCACTTTCGCTCTCTTATTGAAACGAAAATCCGACGCATGCAAAACAACCTAATTTGCATGAACACAGCTGCCCTGATTTTCAAATAAAAAGCTTATTTCACTTTCTGACGCCTTTCTCCTCCCACTCCTCTTTCTTTTTTGTCAGCAGGGAGTGTTTTCGCCCCACACACAGCATACCAGACGCTGCCTCTTTGAACGGCGCCGACAAGTGTCTGCATCTACGTCAATCGGCCGCTCTCTGTTACACCCCCCCCCCCCCCGCCCTCTGATCTCATGATCACACATGTGGCAACCTGGTGCAGATCTTTTTTGTCTGGTGCTTCTCCGCGGTAATACGGTAGCGACTTCTTCCTCAGATAACTCGTCCGCAGGGGGAGCATCCGATGCATTTGTACAAGGCCTTGAACTGTCTGGCCTTCTCCGCGGTGATGCGACCACAACTTCCTCCTCCGATGACTCGTCTGCAGAAGAATCACCCGATACATCTGTGCTAAGCATGGGACTATTTGCGCCGCTCATAGAGATCACTCGCGCACTCTGAGTGGACGAATCACTGTCACTTCCACTTTCCGATGTAGTTGAGCCTATAACGGGTCGTAGGTCCCTTACATGCCGAGGTATCCCATCAATGAGGACATTCTGTGGGCTAATCACACTTGTAACACGTCCAACTGCATAAGGGGATGTACACCGTCCATTTGGACTTCTCGTCCAAACACGATCTCCCATCTTGTAACACAAGTGTTGCTGTTCGGGCTCATCGGGGGACACCATATCGATGCCCTTCAGTCTGACCGTGTAACTATGGATCATGTTAGCAGGAGCTGTCAGGAGTGACACATCATCCTTCGGGGTTGCATTGTACCAATAAACTGCTTCCATCACTGAACACAGTTTTCTTGCGGCAATCCGCTTCACACTTCGATGGCACTGCTCTGTAATACCATTACCTGATGGTATATGTGCACAGCGAAATCGCAGTCGAACTCCCCACTCATTTATAAAGTCTCTAAAACTCTTACTGCAGAATGCTGGGTCATTATCCAGGAGTATCTCAGTTGGTGGACCGCGCTCGCAAAATATATTTTCTAATTGGTTCATGATGCTTGCTGCATCTTGCCGTCTGAGACAACGCCAAATAGTAAACCATGTAGGCCCACAGTCAATGATCGACAGATAGTGATTTCCCTGATAATGCGTTATATCTATCCCCACTCGATACCAAGTATCACTGACATCCAAGTTGCCCTTCGGCCAGCACACGGACGGCGGATCGATCGACTGACACTCTTTGCACTCTCTCACTACTCTCCTGATGGATGCCTTATGTGGTCAATCCGTGAAGACAAATATACAAAAAAAAAAAATCTGGTGGCAAACCACAGTGGTTAATCTTTTTCAACGTCCAATTCTTTGTACTTCAGTCTCCTCTTTCAGCCTCACTCTGCTCTCCCTACCGCTCTCTAGGAACTCAATGAAAAGAGTACCGTTTATATACTACTTTTTGCCCCACCTATGCAAATTGACTGTCAACCAGAGCCATCTAGCTTTCAAATTCTCCAAACAGCCAATTTGCAAAGGGGGACAACTCGAACCACACTTTCTGGATCCATTCCTGGCTGGGGTAACTTTGCTAACCACACGCCCCCTTGATTTACATGATCATCACTAGTCAGCCCATCACGTAGTCGCTCGACCAACATGGCGGGCGTCTCTCTCGCTGCGATCTCCGCGGTGCCTCTTCATGAACGTCGCGACTTGGCTCGACGTCGCTGTCTTCTTCCTCTGACACCACTGCTGGCCGCACATCAAGGATGTGTCGAGGGATGCCGTTGATGGATACATTGTTCGGGGACTGGACACTTGTCACAATGCCCCTCCCCCAGCGTGTGGTACAGCGAGCGTCAGGCGGTTTGATCCACACTTCCTCTCCCACTCGCACAGACGCTTGCTTCTCCCCTTCCTCCGTGGCTACGGGCGCAGTTCGGGGATGCCGCCACTCGTACTTGAAGACTGCCCTCTGCGGCACTGACTCCACTTTTTGCCCTGACTTTGGAGCCATATTATACCAGAAAACAGCTTCTGGTGGTGAAATCTGGCCCCTTTCAGCTACAGCCTTGATGGTCCTGTGATGCCGCTCCACAATTCCGTTTCCGCCTGGTCTATATGCATTCCTGAAATAGCGCCGCACTTCCCACTTATCCAACACATTCTTCAGGGCTGCTGAGCGAAAGGCAGTTCCATTGTCCATTAGCACTTCCGTTACTGAACCCCTCTCCAAAAACACCTCTTCCAGGACCTTTGCAATCTCACCTGCGTTTTCCGCCTTGATCTCCCTCCAAATGGCCACTCTTCCAGGTCCACAGTCGACCATTGACAGGTACGGCCTCTGTCGATAGTGCGTTACGTCTATCGCCAACCTGCTCCAGTTCTCTGCCACCTGAACCTCACCACCTTCGTGTCTACTTGGCGCAGGGTCGACTGATTGACACTGGTGGCATCTCTCAACCACTGTCCTGACGGCCTCCTTTGTGATTCTGGGGTCCACCTTCCTGGCCAAGAACAAGGTTCTATCCACTCCGAAATGGTGCATGTCATGCAAATCCTTCGGAGTGTCTTCAGCCAAGCCACATATTGCAGCAGCCGCCTCATTCGGTGCCTTTAGCCAGGTCTTCCTCACCCTTGTCATCACATCTGCTCTGTTCTTCGCTGAGGGAACGATACTGATCCTGAGTTGAAGATCAAATTCCCTAATCAGCTCCCTTAACGTCATCAATCGACGCTTCACGAGCATCTCGGCGGCGCCTTTCGTCTTCACCCTCCTTTCTCCTGTAGCTTCAGACTGGACCCAAGAGAACACAGTGGCCGAGTCGGTCCTCACCTCAACATTCCGTAGCCCCTATTTTAAGGCTAAGTTGATGCCCTTCATAACCGCATCCAGTTCCGCCACATTTATGTGAGCCACGTCGTCCTTCTTCCGCAACCAAGCAGCATCTTCTGCAGTTACACCACCTATCTCCAAGGTGACCCCCACTGCTATACTGTTTGCATCACACCACACAACACCTTCTGCACTATTGGGTACGTGCCAAACACCTCTCACTGGATCCTCCCTCTTCACCTCTTCAATAATCTCTCTCATAATGTCCACAGTCTCTTTATCAACTCCATCCTCCCACTTCGCTCCACTAGCTCGCCTTTTGATGTAACTACATGCAGTCCGTAGCCATCCTGCAATCGGGTAATGACCCACCAGTCTTCCGCATATCGAGAAGAGTTCCCGCCTGCTCATTTTTTCAGACACCTCCGGGATTTCATTTCCCCTCTGGAACACTAACCTTCCTATTTGGTCCTTCCTTAGTTGGAGCCCTAACGCCGCTCCCCCCTCCAACGATTCCGGGCGTTTTGTGTTCAGCCCAAAGCCGTTGAAGTGCTCTACTACGTCCTTTGCAGTTGCTACCGTCTCATCCACCATGATGTCATCAATGTAGGAACTGGTGGCTCTTCTGACTGCATCCTCCTTGCTTAGCACCGTTTTGAGGATCGCCGCCATGATCTTTGGTGCAGAATTCAGGCCAACCCCTAACCTAGTTAGGCAGTATGTTTGGCCTTTGTATCCGACCAGCTGGTACTTCCAGAATTCCTGCGAAATGTGGATCTGTAGGTATGCAGATTTTAAATCCACAATCGCCGCAGCCTTCTGCATCTGCCTCCACTCTCGCATGGTCTCTCTCATGCAACTTTTGTCTGACCCGGCCGTTCCTGTTCCTCTGCCACCTTTTTCGGATCGCACACCTGCAGCCCCTTGATGTCCTCCAAATCTCACGGTGTTCCTATGTACTGTGACGCCCCCTAGTCGAGCAATTGCGTCCATCCCTAGCACCACATCGACGCCCGTGACAATTTTGTTAATAACAATCGCCTGGATTGTTAGCGACATCTCACATACCATTAACTGAACGACACTTGTGCCATTGCACTTCACCTCTTTGCCGTCAACTGCCGTAATGCTGCTGGTCCCACTGCATGTGTCAACCATGTCTTTGGTGACAAGTGTTGAAGTACAGCCCGTGTCGACAAGGGCCTTTGCACTTCGCCCATTCAAGGTCACCTCTACTTGTGGCGACGTACCCTGAAGCGTCTTCATCGAATAAGTGGGGTAGCTACCGGCGCAGTGGCTTCCCCCTGTCCGTTTCCCTGGGGACAGAATCTGCTGATGTGGCCGACTTTCCCACAGCGGTAACACGTGACTTCCGGCTTCGGCTCCCTGCACTCCCTCGCCATATGCGGGCCTTGGCATCGGTAGCATCTGCCAGCGAATCTGGGTCTCTGCCACAGCCCTCTCGGCTCTTCGTCCTTCACAATCTCCTGCTGCAGTTTGCTTTGTTGAACGACAGCTACGCTTCCCTGCTCACACTCTTTTTGCCTGGCCAGCACCCTAGCCTGTGTAATCAACTCCACCACCTCCATGGTATTTACACCAGGCAGTTGCTGCAGAGCTATGGAAATATGGTCTGGGAAGCCATTTATAAAGGTCATCTTAACCATCTGTCGACGGCCTCCTCCATTGAATCCTGCTAGTCCCGCCAACGTCCGGATGTTGTTGGCGAAAACATCGACAGACTCTCCGGTTCACACCATACGGCTTAGTTTGCCATATGCCACAAATGATCCTTCAGTAAAGGCTTCCTTCAACTTCTCTTCAATGGTGTCTGCAGACAGCCGATCCTCCTCCCGCATCTCCAGATATAGTGCCAGAGCATCACCATCAAGATACAGCGGTATCAAGTTGGCTACATCCGCGATGTCCTGCAACTTAGCGACAAGTTTAACCTTGCTCAGCCAGGCTACAACATCCCCCTCTCCAGAGAACGTCTTCAGCATTTCACTGCTGATCCTCTTTCCTGCCATAGTTACTGCCGAAATAGCTTGTGGTCAATCCGTGAAGACAAATATATATAAAAAAAATTTGGTGGCAAACCACAGTGGTTAATCTTTTTCAACGTCCAATTCTTTGTACTTCAGTCTCCTCTTTCAGCCTCACTCTGCTCTCCCTACCGCTCTCTGCAAGCTCAATGAAAAGAGTACCGTTTATATACTACTTTTTGCCCCACCTATGCAAATTGACTGTCAACCAGAGCCATCTAGCTTTCAAATTCTCCAAACAGCCAATTTGCAAAGGGGGACAACTCAAACCACACTTTCTGGATCCATTCCTGGCTGGGGTAACTTTGCTAACCACACCTTAGAAATCGTGGGGGTCGACCCTGCTAACAAAGTACCACGTCCTTTGTATGCCAGGGTGACCACTTTTGCGATGGATAGCCTTGATTTGGTCGGATTCTGGACTGGGTGTTGATACAGCACACACATGGCCCTGGGGTTCAGCTGCTTTTCTAATTAAATTAAACCATCGTTGCGGTACGCGTGTCAGATTATCCGCTCGGTTATATTCTGACTTTACTAAGGTAATGTCCACTGACAACCTGTACTCTTCTATCAAGCTTAAGAGTGCACCCAGTCGTCATCTTATCAACATTTCGCTTGCTGCTTTAGTTTGTACTCTAGACTTTTCTGTAAGGGTATCCATTATCCATTTGTGCACGCATGCAGAGTCAGTAAAAAGATGCAATATGGATGCTTCCCACATCAACGTTATATTAATGCCTTTTAGTACAGCATCAAGTTCTGCCAAATTTATGTGCTGTATATCCTTTGCTTTGCGTATCCAACTTGCATCCTCTATCACAGCTCCATCCTGCTCCAGTGAAACTCCGATCGCCAAAGAACTTGCATCAACCCAAACATCGACCTCACGACCGTCAACACACCACCTGCCTCGTACGGGGTCTCCTTCGTGCAGTCTCGCAACAATTTCTGTCATCATCGTGGTCAACGGAATATCGTCCACCTCATCGTCTCAGCCCTTGGTAACTGCCACTGCTCTCCTTTTGATAAATGCGGCTACCACTCTGATCCATCTGCCCACTGGGAAGTGCCCAACTAGTTTTCCACACAAAGAAAACACGGCACGTCTGGTGATGCTGCGTGGCATACTCGAGATCTCGTTGCCTTGTTTCCATTTTAGCAAACTTTCAAGCCGAGTACCCGCGCACCGTCTTGCAGCCGTTCAGGTTCCTTACTCAACAATCCAAAGTCGACCAGATGCTGCCTCACTTTAGCTGCGGACACTATGTTTTCATTTATGAAAACATCATCGATATATGCTGATGTTGCCCGTTGAATAGAGTCGTCCCTCGACAATGCAGCGTCTACAATAGCTCGCATAATGGCTAGTGCCACATTGAGCCCAAAACCCATGCATGTCAAACAGTACCTCTTCCCCTCCAATATGACAGTTTGGTATGGCCACAAGGATTGATGCACATGCACCTGTAGGTAAGCTCTCCGCAGATCGAGCACTATACATTAGGGCCTTTCGTTCGCCACTCTCTCAGCTTATGTGCACATATGTCTGCATGTGCCGTGTAGGCATTGACGTGTTCATTCAGTTCGCGAAAATCCAGAACTGGCCGCACCTTAAATTTGTTCTGCTGAAAGATTGCCATTAGCAGATTTAGGCCCTTTGGGGGTCCTAGTTTGTCTTCAGGATAGGGAAGTAGCCATCCATTGTTCAGCCATGTTTGAAGCTCACGTCTATAGTCCTGGCGGATTTGAGTGGCAGATGATAAAACCTTACTTTTCGTTCGCAAAATAAGTAATCCTTTTTTTTTTCTTCACAAATAAAACTCACTCTAAGACTATAAAGGCAGTATTCTTACAAAATCAATCAAATAGTCTCTTTTTTTTCTTTACACCAAAGTTACAATCAAAAGTAATAAAATTGACAAACCGTGCTAAATGCCGACATAATTTCCATGGTAAAAATAACCTTTTTTTTATTTTATCAAACGTCTGTCACAAAGTTCCTTTTTTTTTTCTTTCTTTTTCTTCAATAATTTCCTTATAGCAAACCCAACGTAAGAAATACGTCACTAGAACAGTCCAAATTTCAAATAAACATAATACTTGATTTTTTCACAGTTTGTCCCAAATAGCATCACACGCGATCATGTGAGGATCCAATTTTCAAAGTTATCTTTTTCAAATCGATCTGTGTTGCAAGGACGATCACACTTTACGATTCTTAATCTCTGATTCAGAATCTTCTCAACAGCAAAGTATTTCAGTTCCCGGGAGCTAAGCTCTTCAACATAGGCAATTTCGTGCCTGGAGATATTTTTATCTCGTTCAAATTCTCCATAATTCTTCATTCCAAGTCTCTGACCTGAAACATCTTCAAAGGGAAATATTCGTTGACCGAAGGAAGAATATTTCATACATAAAAGGCAATTCTTGCCAAGAGATACTCTATTTCTTAAATTTCTTCAAGTAGAAATTCTTCTCAAAATTTAACGTCCCAACTATGGACGGAGAAACAGTTTTAACATGTGTCGACTCCGGCGCCCAGGTCTGTTCTGATTAAACTTCGCGCCAATATCAATCGAGACAGAACTAATGCATCATTTCTAAAAATAGAAACCACGTGACACAAAATGGCGTCAACCTAACCCAACTCCTACGCAAAATAATCCATGTGACCTTCAACCTGGCACGTAAGCAAAAACTGAAAGCCTTCACCCTCAAACGGTTTCAAACAAAGGGAAGCAACCCATGACTTACTAGAAAATATACCGAAATTTCTACAGTAAGTGTCTCCATTGAATTTTCCTGCATTGTTGACTTGTCAAATCATGAGCAGATAACCCTGGCTGATTTAAAATGTTTCTTGTTAAGGGACATAACGTTTGGATACAAAGTTATTTCCCTTAAAATAGAAAATAATTTAAAAGAATTATAAATTAGTGATGATACAATTCCACTATTTTTCCCGATTCCGATACAATTACCGATTCTGTTCTAAATTCTCGATTCCGATACAATTACCGATTCTGAGTTTTTTTAAATTTCTAAACATCTAGTTATAAAGTTGTTGTTTTTTAAATTTTCGGATTACCGTAAAATCCTGTGTAATGTGTGCATATATTGTCGCAAAAGTAAAAATACATTAGGGGTTGGGGTGCATACATTACACGCATAGATCTTTATAAATATTGTTTCTCAAATGTTTTTCTCGTAATTGATTAAAAATAGTGATTTTATAAAGTCATTGTGAAAATTTCATCTATACTTTTCCTATTTATCCACTCGTGCTTTTACTTGTGCCATTTTCACTTTGTTATTTCTTTAGGTTCTATTTTCACCTAAAGTCGTTCTTATGATATATATATATATATATATATATATATATATATATATATATATATATAGATATATATATATATGTTTTACTGGTAGTTTAAAAGCAACAAATATCATTTTATGATTAATACTAGCAAATGGAAAATTAAGTTTTAAAGCAAAAAATGAAAAACTTAAAAGAATTGCCTTTGGAATTGAAAATTAGGCACACATTTTTCCGATTTCGATACCGATTCCAATACCTTAAAAAGTTCTGATTTTTCCGATTCCCGATTCCGATTAATGGTCCCAACACTAATACATACCAGAATATATCAATTTTATTAACAACTAAAAGTAAACAGCAGTAATGAGAGATCAGAGTGTCCAAGAATGTTCTAGATGAACAAGGAGTTGCTTCATCTATAAGAATGAAATTGAATAGCCATATTTATTTTGCCTGTCGCTGAGCGAGTTTGCGTGTGACAATGTGCATAAATTGGGTAGGCATTGTAGGTGTTTGTGTGTGTATTAGCTTGCCTTGGTCAGTGAGATAGTGTATGTGAACTTGTGTGTATGTAAGTTTGGTGAGTGGTGTGTATATGCTGTTGCTGTACGTACAGCAGTTCATGAATGTCTTGTCATGTGCGCCACTTGCCTATGGCCTAGTGGTTGAGGTTATTTTGAAGGACGTTTTCGGGTCTGAGAGAAGAACCGGAAAAGAGGGAGAAAGCTATGTGTTTGGGTTTTGATATTATGCGCAAAATGTGGAGGTGAACATCATTGCGCCTGTGATTGACTGAAAGAAACTGCTGAGTGGAGATTTTGTCTAATCAAGATTCGATACTTATAAACAATATTCGCTGCTCCTGCTGCTTCCATAAACTAAACATTTATAGCATTGCGATACTATGGACTGCTCCCTCCCAGTCAATAATGTTGAGTTGGGAAATGATTCACAAAAGAAAAAGTGAGTGATCAGGAAGTAAGATAAGTAGGCGACAATAGTAGGGGGGAGGCAAATCTATTGAACTTTCTAGACGTGATGGCACCTGACAGTTGGTGGTCAGTTTCCGGGTGGTCAGCTAAGAAGGACTGAGAAGAGACGGATGTAGTCGCTTCTGGTGACCAGTGGAGAGTGACTGACAAAGGGACATCTAAGATTTCCGGTCGAATGGGGGATATATTGAGGAGCTAGGGCAGACGAGAGGCAGTCTGAGTTCGGTAGACATCAATTCGGTTCGAGAGAGATCGCCGAGAGAGTCCAAAATTCAATAACTCGGCATCGGACAAAGAAAATTGTCACGAGGGCTGAGACGACTGGACAACTATCAACAGCGTTTGGAGGTCCTTTTCAGTGACGATGGTATCACACACATACTCCGAGCACAATTGATTTATACCAACAACTTGTCTTGTGCTGTTTTTACCATAGTGCGACTACGGAAGCGATCATCGAGCTATAGCATGGGGAAATTCTGGAAAAAGTCTCTTAATATTGTTGTTTAAAAACAAGGGTTTAGCGACACTTCGTTTAACCGTTAAAACGTTATTTAAAATGAAAAATAAATAAAATGACTAACATGACGAATAAAATTCGTTGTTAACATAAATAGATTTGTACATGCACTGGTGTGTGTACGTATATGTGTGTGTGTTTGCGTTAGCTGTCGTTTACTACTAGAAAGAAAGTAGTAGCAGCAACTGTTGTACACTGAACATGTTACCACATTTACGCGAGAATATGTTTTTTTTCTCGCTAGTTCAAAAAAAATCTGAAAGCTTCACACATGTTTTATATTTTTCCTTCACTTGACGTAAAGCTCGCATTCCATTTCCTTTTACATCTTCCTACAACGAATGGATCAGTGTGTTATTCGCACAACACCACTAACTTAACATTCGTATCTTTTTTTTCTAAACCTTTTTTCCTCAGTTTTTATGATTTCATTTTAAAGAAACATTAGACAATGTCAGCCATGACATCTGCTTTTATTTTTTCCAATATGGCTACCATCTGCACGCAGAAAAGAATGACAATGCATTTTTTTAAAGCTACCTGTTTCTCTGTGTGTGTGTGTGTGGGGGGGGGGGGGTGTTTGTATGTGTGTGTTTCATCCTCTTTCATTGAGGTGATCAATATTAAAAGACTAATATACTTAGTAAGTACATCAGGGTTTTTTTTTCACTGAATAACATGGACAAATAAAACCAATGAATATAAATTGAATTGATTCTGCAAATATTTTATTTATTTATTTGTCCGTGTGATGGAGAAGACCCTCTTAAGTCCTTTGAATCTGTTTTGGGACAGAAGGTTAATATCTCATGGTAAGGGACAGGTGTCTTATTCATAATAACCCATTATCATCCACCACTCTATAATAAAGAGAAATATGTATTTATTTGTATCTCTATATATAAATATATATATATATATATCTGTCGCAAAAGTTAGCAAGTAAAAAAACTGCTGGACGAATCCATTTCAAGTATTTAGGGGAATTGAGAAAGCAAAAAGCAAGTCATATAACTCCCTACCTTCAATCTATTTCCATAATGAGACTTTTTGTCCTTTTTTAATTTGCTTTCTATACCGATTTATATGTTTTTCTTTCCTTTTTTTAACTTTCCAGTTTTAAACGTTTTCTTTCTTTCCTTTTTTTTTCTAACTTCACGAATTCAGACGTTATTTTATATGAATATTCGTGCAAACATTGGCGAAGGATAATTTTTTCAATCACTTTTGACGAAGGGTGTACACTCATATATATATATATATATATATATATATATATATATATATATATATATATATATATATATGTGTGTGTGTGTGTGTGTGTGTGTGCGTGTTAAATTCCAATGACCAAGTGTTTATTCATTTTTTCTTACCGAAATTCAAAACAATTCAGTGTAACTTGACAGTTGTTTTGTGCACAAGCAAACAACCGGGAATAAGCATGTAATTACCATGATTTTTCAATTATGCAACTCATCAGAAGACCAAAGATCACCTCGGAAAAAAACCCTCGAGCAAAAATATACACAAAAATTTTTTTTTGCATAGAACCCAGTTTCTCAAAGGAAACAAGGATTTTTTCATAGTCAATCGGCCATTTTGAATTTATAATACTGAGTTATGAAAAATATGTGTAACATGACTAACAATGCAAATCGAATAATCTAATATTAAATGGAGTGTGTTAAGAAAATTGTTTTTTAATTATCAAAAAGCTATTATAAGAATAAGACATAAATATATTTCAAACCCAGAGAGATACGAAAGTTGGGTCCCTTAATCATGCCTAAATAAATGTGTAAAGTTTTTACTTACTAACGTCATACGTTATTTAGAATCGTATTTACATGTTATGTTTCATCATTTAATAGTGAATGAAGTGTATTAATCAACGTTATCTATTATGGATGTAAAAAAAAAATAATTAAAAAAAATGAAAATAAGAATAAAAATAAGTTGCAGGCTTAAAAGATAAACAAGATTCGAGTATATATCCAAATCTAATTAAGCATAGTCAGTCTCTTCACTAGAAAACACGTTTAGGGAAGTACCCTAATATAAACTTTTAAAAAGTCTTATAAACTACGGTCTCAACTAATTAATCTTAATCAAGCACATATAACTCTTATTGTTACTTCTTCTATATATTTCTTATATACTATTTTGGTAATAGTTTTGTAAAGAAACGTTTTTTTCTGTTTCGTTAAAGAAATCAATTATATATGATTTATCGCTTAATTTTTAATTATGACAAGGGAGATAACTCTTAAATAATGAGCGGCGTGACTATGACTCATACGTTAACTGAACATTCTTAGCAAAAAACTCAAAGAAATACAAAATAGGTTAAGTCTGAGTTAAGAAAAGTTTTTTTTCCTATATATGCTAATAACACCAACTACATGCTAAAAAATCATCAGTATAGTTAGTATCTATATCGCTTAAGCAGTAATGTAAAAGTTCCCTCCCTTGGTTGAACACTCTAGATGCATTTGAAGTAGTACTGATTTTTTTAAAGCAGTATTTACATGTCTCATTTGCACAGTTGATCTGCTGATCGCATGGTTATTTATGTTGAGTTACTAAACTCGAGCTCTGAGGTTCGAACCAAGCAGTCGGCAGATATTTGATATTTAATATTTATAATTATCTATGTATATGATACATCACTCAATGTCCAGGGCCTTACATATAGATGACGCTACTAATAAAAGTCAATACGATTTCTATAAAGTACTAACCTTCAAATGGCATGTGTCAAAATTTAAGCATAATCTGATTAGTAGTTTACGAATTACAATTATTTAAGTGAAGCTCCTGTTGCAAATTTTCAAAACAATGGAAAAATCTAAATTTCGTGTGTTGATAAAGCATTGCTTTCTGATGGGAAAAATACTGTTTGAGCAAAACAATGGCTTGATAAGTGTTATTCGGACTCTGATCCGTCAGACAAAGGTTAAGAGGTAGTATGCTGACTTTAAACGTGGTCGTACAAACACAAATGATGCTGCATGCTCAGGTCGCCCAAATTTGAAGTTGTTCCGGAAAACATTTTTTAAAAAGTCCTCAAAGTTGTTTTTGCAAATCGTAAATTTTAAGTTGCGTAAGATAGCAGAGGAGTTGAAAATTTCGTAAGGCAGGATATTCACTATTTTGCATGAACATCTGCCAATGAGCAAAGCTGTGTTCAAAGTAGGTACCATGTTTTCTCACAGTTGATCAAAAATAACAATGCGTTGACAATTAAAAGCATTGTTTGCAACTGTTTCAACGCAACAAAAAGGAATTTTTGCATCAATATGTGACAATGGATGAAACATGGACTTGCCACTTCATTCCGGAGTTAAATTGGCAGTCAGCTGAGTGGACAGCAGCAGGTGAAAGCCGTCCAAAGCGACAAAAGATGCAAACATAAGCAGAAATGGTTTGGGCCTCCATATTTTTTTTGGGGGGGGCGCAAAGTATTTTGTTCATCGATTACCTTGAGAAAAGAAGGAACTATCAATAGCGAATATTATATTGGTGCATTTAAAGGAAGAAATTGTCAATATATATATATATATATATATATATATATATATATATATATATATATATATATATATATATATATATTTAGATTTTTCACTTATAAAATAGATCATTCAGTGAAGACCGGGGTTGTTCCAATAAAAAACAAGCTCGATGATACTCGATTACAGAGTACAGAGCATTTATATGTGATTTTATGAAGGCTTACCAAAGCATTCCTTTCAAGACACCAATGATCACCATTAAAGATATTTTTTCCTACAAATACTATTTATTCAAATTAAATGTTTTTTCCTACACGTGTTTCACTACCAAGCAGTTACTTGCTTGGCAGATCATCAGGGAAATTAAATGTCTGGAATACTGGTTTTGTCGGCAGTTGAAACCAGTATTCCAGACATTTAATTTCCCTGATGATCTGCCAAGCAAGTAACTGCTTGGTAGTGAAACACGTGTAGGAAAAAAACATTTAATTTGAATAAATAGTATTTGTAGGAAAAAATATCTTTAATGGTGATCATTGGTGTCTTGAAAGGAATGCTTTGGTAAGCCTTCATAAAATCACATATATATATATATATATATATATATATATATATATATATATATATATAGTAGAGAACTGGAAAATAAATATATAATGTATACCTTTAAATTAGAACCTATCACGAAATAATTAATGCTCGATATACGAGATAGAGCAATTATATAGACAATTAAAAGATGAGAATAAAAATTGTAAAAATACAAAATCTATTACGTGTTCTGTTATTCAAAACAAGACATTTATTTTTTTCCTTCCTAAAACCATGGCTTTTCAAGGAATAGAATTATTATCACCAGAGTAATACAGAGAGATAATTGATAAGATAATTACCAAAGTCAAAATTTAAAAAGATAAAATATTATTTAAGATGAATACGAAAAGAAAGTGTAGAAAATGTCTAATGCAAAGATTATAGGTTGAAGATATATGAAAAAGTTCACTGTTAAAGGCATCGCAAACATTGTAGCAGCAGGTTCAATAGTAGTAAATCCAGGAAAGATTGTAAAGTTCAGAGAATTTTGGAGAAGCCACACCACCACAAGCCCCCAAACAAACATGGTTGGAGGGAGGTTGCAAGGTAAAAGTTTAGGAAGTAATTTGTGTATTGAAAGCCATTTTAAGGACTTCCATGGGCTTTATATACAGTTTTTATGGATTTGAATACAAAGTGGGATGAAAACCACTTCTTTTTAGCAGCTGTATTCCAAAATTTATAATGATCGGTTAATTAGTTTAGGAGTGAATCCTATGCATACAAATATATAAACATATACACACACCTAACTTTATATAAATAGAGATGTGCGTGTCTATGTGTGCTCGAATATGACTAGGTTGAATTGCCAACCTTAATTGGTGCGCTTTTCACATAATATTTAATGTTTATTGAAAAACATTTATAAAGCTGGGTATAAAATTAACTTCATAATATTTTACTATATTTGTCTTTCATGACAATATTCATATGTATTTTTGGGAATGACAAAATATGCCATAAAAACAGAAATAGATGAAGAGTTAGGGGTCAATACCTTCTCTTGACTATATATATATATATATATATATATATATATATATATATATATCTCGTTTTTAGATGAAGGTTTACTTGCAGCAATTGGTAATCCGTACGTGGTCTGTAAAGAAACTAAAGAAACGGGATTTTTTTTTTCTGTTTTACAGCATATTAATCTATTTCTGAGCTATTTAATGCCGAATAAAATATGTATTATGAGTGGTGCATTGAATTACCTATAGTTAGGGGAATGTGGGGTTCATACCTTTATAAAATTATAGTATGTGATATCTTCATTTTAACGTTTTCATAGCGACACACATTAATTTCTGGCTGTCTTTTTGGTGATTTCTTTCTTCAAACACACCATTAATGCTATATGATATTCGCTATTGGTGGTTCTTTCTTTCTCAAGGTAATCGAGTGCCGCCATGTTAAATATGCTGTGTTATTGTGGATAACACGAGGTCGGAATATAAAGGGGAAAACGACAATGATGAAGAAAGACTAATAATAAAGACACGGTTGAATTTGCATACAAGTATACATTCAATTATTTTTCTTCAAAGACAAACGCAAAAAGGACCTTGTTAAGGACTGCTGTCATCTTGTCTGACAAAACAAAAGAACTTCTTGGATCTTTGTAAAATTGCTGATGCACAGTTCACCAAGTACAAAAATCCTCTAGCCGCTGACCTGATCAAAAGGACTGAGCAAAAAATCTCAGATTTCCTTCATTTCTTTCTGAGAATTCTACACATCTCTATATGAGTAAGCATAGTAGTATTAATTTGGTCATGTGATAATTCGTCCTCTTTTTAAATGAGATGAAGAAAATAAGTTTAAATCAAGCTTGGAGGAGTGAAGATGCCTGTTTTCAGATTCCCGGGTTGAGAAAATCTTTTGGACACATTCTACCCAAATTACCGATAACATCATAACCAATAGTATTCCATGTTTATCTTTTCATTCTAAAGACAATTTTGTTTCAGGAAGAATTATTTCTGTTTTCCATGACTAGATTCCAATACTATTTTTTTCATAACTTAAAATAATGTATATTCATGTGATCGATTTTTACATGCACAGACATTTACACCATTTAAAAAATGTTGTTTCATTGTTTCTTATATATTAACTCTGCACCGTTTGAGTGTATATAAATAAGATAACTGGCGTTTTCACAAGGACTTTTGAGAATAAGTTGTATTTCTGGGAAACCCTTATTTGTATACACTATTATTGTAGGCCTTTGTTCTATGTACATCCTATTTTCGTGGACCGTCACTCCACAAAAAATCCGCACTACTTTATGCATATATACCCCGTTTCAATTCATTTTCCTTTTTTATGTTGATATATTTTTATATTTTCCATTAAATAAAACTGAATGAGAGTTAAATCTTATTCCTATTAAAAATCTTCTCCACTCGTCTCCTCGACTCCATCCCTTTGTGTTTCTGTTCTCTCTATAAACGGGACCCTTTTCAGCTTGAAATTATACTCCTAGCTGAGGCCTATAAAAGGTGTTTGTAACAGACATAATAATGCATGATACAAAAAGGGGGTGAAAATAACAGACATAATTATTAACGAAATAGTCCACGTTAAATGTCCCTCAACAGAATCGAAATAAACATGGATTGCCAGGACAAACATATTATAGAGAGTGCATAGGTTATGTAAATTAAATACGACTTACTTTGATATTATCTTTGAACTATTCTGAATTCTGTGACTAGTAGAAAAAGACCATGTTGAAATGGCTAGCTGTCTGGTAGTCCCATCTAAACTGCGACCAGTAACAAGATCTGGTGGAAACAGCGTCAGTGGTGTGAAAAGCATGTAAAACTGTAGAGTTAGGTGAAACACATCTACCTAGCTCGAGCCCACAACCAGAAGAGAGAACAAGCCTCGTCTTCGAATCTCACACATGCATAGAGCGAGTCTCTATTTGTACTTTATAATTGAAAAGTTCATTCTCGTGTGGCCCAGTATAATTCAGAGGAGATAACTTGCATATTGTTCAAGGGATATAACTCTGAATATACTGAGCTGACAAATACTGAGACGCCTTGTTGGGGTATAAGGTTATTTAATCTCACAGCCTTCTATTAAACATATATTCCAAACATAGCTATCATCAGAACGAATAATAGACGAAACTAAAGCCAAGTACAATTTACACATATATTTACAGTTGACATTTATAAAGAACAACAATGTAACAATGTTAGTTTCTATTCACGCGTATCGAAAGTTCTTTACAAGGTAGAGTAAGGATATCTTTACAAGACAGATATCCTTCATTCTGTAAGACGTTCGTGGTGGATTCCCTGTTACTTTCTGACATTTTCAGGTAAAAATAAGAACAACCCAGCAATGAAATCTCACGGTTGCAGTACGAGGATCGGTTTCGTACAAACTTTATGATAGCCTACCATAGCACACTATGAGAACGAACCACGATTTGTAAATAATCAGAAATAAAACCTCCTTTTGTTGAAGTCTGTTGCACCAACTACGAGTCTAATGTTTCATTTCCTTATTGTTGCAATCATTATTATGTGACGATAGATATTCACACCTACTGGACACAAAGTGCCTGTGATGGCTTGTTTGTCGAGCAGCCATTTGCAAGAGGTAAAAAGTGCATGTTCAGTGTTTGGGTTTTTGTAACTGTCAAACATTTGCAGGCATGACACCGAAAGATAAAACGATAGGTGGGGAAAGTGAAGATGGATGCGAATAGACGAGAAAGAGATTAGTGCAAAAGATTTGATAATCCATTGTTCAGAGAAAGAAATTCAACTGATAGCAGTGCTTGGATTTACAGAGTGTCTTCAAGTTCATGTGTCTGTTTTGGCTGCAGTTGGATGAGCATTTTGTTAGTTTTGTTCCGGTGTTTTTTTGTTCTTGTTTTTTACAAAGGAGTCACTGCTTATTTAGGCCCAAAGGCCACTCGAGGATAAGGGTTATTGAGTTTGACAGGTAGACGGTGAAACATCGAGGGGGTTAGTAATGATGGTTGTCAGAAATTGACTATTTAAGTGGACAGGAATTTGTTTACATTGGACTTGGAAACGGCAATGTTATAATCAGCCGGGAAGCAACCCCATAGTATTGTGTTCCACAGACGGACAGTTTTAGGTAAGAAACTTTACTCATGGAAGTTCCGCTTAGTTTTAGGTACACGGAGGGGAAAAAGGAGATTTATTGACAATGGTTGTAGCTAGATGAGTTTTTTGTTGTGAATGTTTTACAGAGGGGAACATAGATTGAAGCTCAGTCGAGCATCTGTCAGAAAAATAATGATAGAGTAGAGAAAGACTAGCAACATCTCTTCTGTGACAAAGAGGTTGTATGGTGAAGAAAAAGGACATAGCGCACTAGATTTCGAAGTTGGTTTTGGAAAGGCTGCTCTGAGCGGTACCTCCCCAAATGTGGCAACAGTACTCCATCTTAGGACGTATTTGACTCTTATACAGGTAGAGGGCTACGACAGGGGGGTCTGAACAAAATTATCCTCGGGTTTTAGACCGTCGTTGACATTTTACAGTGCCACAAAAGACATCTCTGCTTGATACATGATTTGTTAAGTTTGCGACGGCTACAGTTACCAAATTGTACATAAAAGCAACAATTCATTTACGGATGGAAATCCTTGCTGGCTGCAACATATATCGTGGATTATTGTTTATTGTGTTATAGTGGACCCCTTTTGTGCCCTCTATTTTAGAAAGAGAGAAAAAGTAAAAGCAAATAAAAGGAAAAACAAAAAAAAAATCGATTTAACAAAGGTAATGTTACCAGTCTTTCTTTCTCTCTCTCTTTCTCTTCCCTCCCCCCTCCCCCCCCTCTCTCTCTCTCTCTCTCTCTCTCTCCCTGCCTCTCGGTTTTTCTCAATACTTTTGCACAAAAGAAAGGTTCCGTCGTCACAATTCCGTTCACCTGTTGGAGCTGTCTTATATTCTCACCGGAAGTTGGCTAGTTCGCCCTTCGACCATAAATAAGACGACAGAATGGAGAATCTCACACTGATTTCATCAACCGATCAGGTAAGTTAGTTTTATCATTACCGAATGTTTTGGAACATTATCTTTTACGAGTTGTGACCTGTGGAAATTCGACGAATTGTTTCTAATTCTATATGTATTGCGATCTTTCACCATTCTTAAATCATTTCTATTACTTATTAAGATTTGCCATCTCTCTGTCCGAAACTATACTATTACTTTTAATATAATTACTATTGTACTATCTTTCAATGCTCAATTCGAGGGGGGATAGTTAAGTTTCTGTTCTTTTTGTCATGATACCATCATCCAAGGCATTACTTCCTCCTTTTTTTGTGTGTATGAGAGTGTAATATAGTATCTATTCTGTGGTCATTAGGCATTATCTCTTATAAATATTTTTTATTTTTTATTTTCTACCGAGAATCAATCCAGCCGGGGAGGTATTTGTAGTAGCAGCATGCGACAACAGCAACACGACCAAAACAAGCCTTCATTACGATTTTGAACCTGTGCTTAATTTCTAAGCCAGGCACTGATTGGTACAAGCATTTAACTTCCTTTCTAGCTTGTCCAATCAGGGGCCATCTCTCATGCGAGCTTAGCACGTGGTGGGAAATTTTTCTTTTCTTGGCCAAGACACTGCTCTGTCAAGAACTCCATGTTGTTTTAAATGTTAGAATGAGACATTGTCGTTCTATTCAACCATTTCGGGACCCCTAGAGCATACAGCTTTCTGGCAGCTTTGTGGGTCGTATTAGTTTTTTTTTTTAATCCTTCCAAGCACACAAACTCACAGGACCACTAAAACTCAATTTCGCCATATCTTTTTTTAACCAGGATAAAACCATGAACTTTCGATTCCTTGTGTATGTGCTCCTGTGCTGATGATTTTCTGAAAAATTACGAAAATTGAGTTGTTTTAAATTAGCGTTAACTCTCCATTTGTCGGAATAGATTACTGAGACTTCAGCGACTTCTCGTTGAATAATTGACCGAAGTGTCGCAGAGTCTCTTCTTTGAACGCTATAGTTAAGGGTTATGGTTAAAGGTTATAGATGGGATAGAGGCTCGGTAGCCACACATTCTTTCGAAACCAATTAGAAGTGTTTACCTTGCTCTTGTGCCGTGTTGATTGCAATATGAGGTGGAGATCGCATAATGAAGTCTAGATATCATACCAAAGTAGATCCATGACACGTAGATAACGAGCCAGAGCGGGACCGCCAATACTTATCTATAAGAGAGTATACATGAAAAACAACTCGATATAATGTATTTAATATCTTGCATTGACAAACAACTCCACTCCCCCCCCCATCCCGCAAAAAAATTGTTGAGATCCGCATATTTATAAACACATGCAATTATTCTTAAATGCAAGCGTTTTAAACCAACGAAAAATTTTCAATCGACTTTCACATATATATTTTTCAGCATTTACTTCAACAGTAGTAGTATGGAAATATACTTATCACAAGTAAACTGCACCGAAACGTTTGTGTTTCATTCTCATACGAAATCATGAGACTAATTGCTAATTTATTAGCCTGATGATTTCCTTCCGAAATGAAATAAACGTTTCTGTGTGTCTTACTTGCCATAAGTATATTTTCATTATATATATATATATATATATATCTATATACAGTGTAACCCGGATATAAGAGACCCGGATAAAGGAGAAACCCGGATATAAGAGAAATTTTCTCTGATCCCGTCTTCCCCGATATAAAAGAGTTCGTTTTGAGTGACATTGTGATGTCGTAAATCAGACACCCTTTACCTTATGATTTTGCTTTCTGTGTCTAAGGGTAGCGCCACCCGCTTTTTTGCTGACTTTGCTTGTCGTTGCATTTATCTGGACAGCACTTTCTGTTCTATTAAGTCAGAAGTTTGTTAATTTTGCAAATAAAAACCGTTTGCTTGCGATCATTGCGATTAGTGATGTCGGCGTCGGCGTCTTAACGAAAACATTTCTGAACAATTGGAACTCATCGACGATGTCAAAGTGAACAAAGTCAAACTGGCCGGAATCGGTTATTCAACAGCAGCAAAAATTCTCAGGAAAGAAGACGATCTCAGATCTTGCATGCAAATGAACGGAAACACTAATCGCAAACGAAAGCGCCAATCCGTGCACAAGGACGTTAACGAAGCGCTTACACAATGGTTTACGCAAGCATGTGCTCATGGAGCTACCGTCACCAATCACGTCATTAGACAGAAAGCATCACAACTGGCTGTGAATCTTGAAGTTGATTTTGAACCGAGCAATAGCAGGCTCATGCGCTGGAAGCAGGCCAATAACGTTTCGTTCAAAAAATTTCACGGCGAATCAACGTCAGCAGATCACGTTTCTGCCAACGAATGGGTGACAAACGTTTTGCCGCAACGTTTTTGTGGATATGATCCAAAAGATGTTTGGAACTGTGGTGAAACGGGACTTTTCTACAAATCCATGCGGTTTGGATCTTTGCCATTTGCCGGCGACGAACATTCAAATGGGACAAAAGTTCCCAAAGACAGACTCACGATGCTTCAGTTCACAAACATGGACGGCAGTGAAAAGCAAGCTGTAGTTGTTGGTAAGTCGGCAAAACCACGCTGCTTTAAAAAGGTCAAAACTCTGCCGTTTTCTTTCTTCGCTGATCGTCAAGCCTGGATGACTAGTCAGCTGTTTACTGACGTTATGAAAACGCTTGATCGAAAAATGATTGCTCAAAATCGAAAGATTATTCTGTTTTTGGGCAATGCAACTTGTCATAACTTACTGCCGGGTACAAATCTGTCAAACATCAAATTGCCGCTCATGCCACCAAACACCACCAGTCTCATTCAACCTTTGGATCAAGGCATCATCTTTCAAAGCGTATTATCGTCAGGAACTTGTTTGAATGCAAATCGCAGCGATCGATGCTACACCGCCAGTGTCGCTGTCCGACTTAACCAAGCAGATCACTGTTTTGAATGCCATACACATGATGAAACGAGAACTTTTCATGGTCAAACTGTCAACAATTCAAAATTGTTTTAAATTGAATCACAGGCTGAAGTGGAAGAAATACTCGGTGAAAATGATCAAGTTTCTCCACCATCGGGCATGGAACAAACAGATTTTGTTTGACAGTACACAATGTTATGGAGAACTGACTGACACAGACTTCACACGTGGTATAAACTCGGATGATCAAGATTTTGACGAAGATGATGATGCTGAAAGCGTAATTCTGAAGTTTCTGAAAGTGACAAACCATTGCCAAATTCTCTACACTGAAAGCGTTTGAAACTGACAGCCTACTTTGAAGCTAAAAGCAGTAATCCTGACGGCGTATTGAAAATGATTTACGGACTGTATAAAAGTGTTCATGATGTTAACAAAGAGATTTCTGTACAATAAAAAATGACTGACTTTTTTAAGAAAAAATAATTTTTGACTGAATTATTTGTGAAAACTGATTGAAAATGTATTTTTGTCTGTGTTTTTGTGTTTTTTTCTATGTCTATAACTGTTAAATAAACTAGTGTTCTGTACGTAAAAAGCGTTATATGAAGTGTTCCCATACTTACCTAAACAAAATAGACCAAATATAAGAGACTTCTTATCCGGTCCCGACAGCTCTCTTATATCCGGGTTACACACACACACACACACTATATATATATATATATATATATATATATATATATATATATATATATATATATATATATATATATATATATATATAGTACTGTAAATATTTTAAAATATGAAAGTGTTTTTATACCTACAGACGATATCATTTCGTTTTTTTTTGCCCTTAACAGTGTAAGAGTGGCGGTTGCAAGCGGTCGCATGGGATCGAACGCGGTTCGTAGATTCAGACTAGAATCACGAGGTTAACGTCTATGTCCGCGCGGGCACGAGAAATCGCCACAGACAGTAATTGAAATTAACGTACACTCCCCTGAGGGGTGGACCAATCATGTTATTGTCGAAAGTGTTCGACGCTCGAGCGGAACTTTGTATAATCGCTGGTGACTACAATTTTGTAACTCTAAAGAGTGCTCTACTATTAAGGCTGTTAAATCTTAAAGGGGCATTAAATGTAAATATTTTTAAATATTAAAGTGTTTTTATACCTACAGACGATATCGTTTCGGTTTTTTCCTCATCAGTGCAAGAGTGGTGGTTGCAAGCGTTCACATGGGATCAAACGCAGTTCGTAGATTCAGACTAGAATCACGAGGCCACCAATATCCGAAAATGTTCCAAATTGCAAGTTCAATGAAGCTACATTACAAGCTTCAGAGCACATATATATATTATAGGTGGATTCCAATGAGCAAAAGAACAATCAATCCATACCGTTCTATCTATTTTCTTAGTCTCCATATTTCGTCGAACGACCACAACTATAGTTTTTTTCTGTTCTTCCAATTTTTTTACCCTCACTACCCTAATATATCAGCGAATACCAATAATTTCTATTCGTCTTAAATGGAAACAAAGTACTCTTAATCAATTTATATTGTATTTATATATATATATATATATATATATATATATATATATATATATATATATATATATATATATATATAATGTCTCGGTGTAAGTTGCAAAGAAATCAATAAAGTGCTCGATCGTAAGAATGCGAGAACTAAACTACAAATGATTTATTAAAAAAAACTATGCATTCCAGATTCCAGAGATGTACCATGGTTTCATTGACGTGTGTAGGTCTTAACTATTTAGAAAAGGCTCTTACAACCCATTTCAAATCATCAGTGTCTCAAGGAAAGGAAACTTCTTTCCTTGAGACGCTGATGATTTGAAATGTGTTTTAAGGGCCTTTTCTAAACAGTACATGTCAATGAAACCATGGTACATCTCTAAAATCTGTAATGTATAGTTTTTAAATAAATAATTGTTATATATATATATATATATATATATATATATATATATATATATATATATATATATATATATATATATATATAGTCTTGGAAGTTTCTCAACCATTAAAACTATATTAAAAAAAACAAAAAAACCCTGAAGTCCCAAGTCGTTCAGTGGAAAATCACTCATGTAAGTTAATTTAACTTTTTCAGTTATTATATTAGTTTGCTTCTAACATTATTTAAGGGATCATCAGTTGTTTACCATGAAAAACTGTTTCGGGAATTTAAAAACAAGACAGTATTTAATTTCATGGCTTCCCAGTAGAGTTGATCAGACCCCACTTCCCTTAAAAGACAAAAACATAAACGTTCCGTATACTAAACCTAAGTTTTGTTCCGTATAAATGTTTTGCTAACTTATATTAGTTATTAAAAAAAAAAGTCCTCCTTACCTGTGTTGTTCGTCTGTCTAATAAAATTTATCCGTTACTTACAAAAATGTTGCTGCATTTTAAAGTGTGTAGACGAATCCATTAAAAAATTTTTTTTAATTATATATATATACATATATATATACTTTTAGTCCTCCCCCTCCTCCTGTTCCTCCTCCTTTGCTGTTCAATTCCTTGACATCAATTTCAAATAAATATTAATCCTCCTTGTCAACTCACAGCGTTCATAAGCTTAACTGCCGATTTTTCTCTTTCTTCTTTTTTAACTCACAGCGCCTCCAACCAGCGTTCATAAGCCAACTGTCCATCCTTTCTCTCTTTCTTCTTCTTTTTTAAACTCACAGCGTTTCCAATCGACGTTATAAGCTAACTGTCGATTTTTTCTCTTTCTTCTTCTTTTTTAACTTTTTCAACATTTCTTTCCTTCTTCATCCCTTTCTATTATCTATTTTTGTATATAATTAGTATATGTGTTATATATACGATTATACCTATTCTACATTATTTTTATTTATATTTAGATAGCTTTGGATTTGTTCTATCAATTTACTTTGATTAATTTGATAAGACTTAAAATCATCAGGATGGCGAGTAATTGCCTTATTTAATTGTCTAAATATTTTATTCTGATCGCCACCTTGTTTAATCATTTTTATTATTAGGTCAGAAATTGGGGGCATAAAATCTACCAATTTTAAAGTAACACGAGCAATCCTCAGAAATTCGGACATAATACTCCCGTAATATATATATATATATATATATATATATATATATATATATATATATATATATATATATATATATATACGAACATTATTAAAAATAACAGACTTCGTCTGTTTATATTTTTTAAATTTCTGATGGTCTTTTTGTATTAAAATCAAAAAAAATTATAAATGTCGCATAAGTTTCACGAACGTTTTCGATTCTTCGTTAAATTCCCTCAGGATTCCAAAGCAAATGAACAAAACAGCTGGAGAAAGAAGATAATTTTTTAAAGGTCGGCAGAGAAACGTGCAGTGAACGTTTTTCGCATTGTTCCAGGAAAGACATTGACGATTTAAATTCAGCGACGCCGAAGTGGTATCACAGAATAAAATCGCATTACGTTAAGTATTTTAAAATGTTGCCAGTGGTTTCATACATGATTTTATTAATTTTACGTTATAGTGTTTTTATGTAGATAGCTTGAAACCAGTAGCAATACTTTAAAATGCTTAACGTAATGCGATTTTATTCTGTGATGCCACTCCGGCGTCGTTGAATTTAAATCGGCAACGTCATTTTTTCTTTTCTTTTGTTGGGGTGTGGAGTATCCCTTTTGTGAATACGTCGAATTAACAGGTGACCTTATTCTAGCATGTGCCTGATGGGAATCATTTCTTTTCTATTTATTTTTATTCGTTGCTACTTTCGATGTTGATTTATTTTATTTTATTTATTTATTTGTTCTGTATATAGTTATCCTAAAGTAAAATTTATTCTATGCCTACAGTTGGTTGCTATTTCACTTCTACAGTTTAGTAAGTTTTAGGGGATTTAAAAAATTAAGATTTCAAGTACTCGCGAAAAAAGATAGAAAAATGGAACAAGATACCCACGAAACTTATATATGCCAATTTGACCGAAATACTAAATGGACTATTCGAAAAATTGAAAAAATAAAAACTCTCATCAAACAAAAACACTTCGTGTTATTTAATAAAATTTACCTATATATATATATATATATATATATATATATATATAGTAAATGATATACTAAAAACGCTTAATTGTCTATCACATTTGCATAATAATTTAAAAGCCAATTTACGGGAATAACTGTTGTTTGCGATTCGTTCTTTTTATCTTATTGTACCAGTTTTGCTCTACATACACAATAGTTTACGTACATTAGAAAGTAAGTTCAAGTGTTAAAAGTATTTTATTTTATTGACGAATAAAATAATATTTTATTTTTATTGACGAATTCTATTTGTTTTGTGTAAGAAAATTGTATTACTAATTTGTTTAAATTTTTCATTTACTGTTTTGGAAAATACTATCAATACGTTTTCTCAGATTTTTTTTTTTTTGCCCTGTGACTTTATTTTTGTCCCTGTGATCTTATTTTCTTCTCTGTAACTTTATTTTTGTTTCTGTGAGTATATTTTTTATCCCTACGATTTAATTTTGTCTCCGCCACTTTATTTTTTCCTCTATGACTTTATTTTGTCCCTGCGATTTTATTTTTGTTTCTGTGACTTTGTTTTATCCTTGTAACTTTTTTTCTCCCTCTAACTTTATTTTGTTCCCGTGGCCTTATTTTGTCTCTGTTACTTTTTTGTTCTGTGGTCTTATTTTGTTCCAGTGACTTTATTTTTGTCCCTGTGCAATTTATATTTATCTATATGACTTTGTTTTATACCTATAACTTTATTTTTGTCCCTTTAAATTTATGTTGTCTCTGTGAATTTATTTTTATCGCTGTAATGTTGTGTTCATGTGACTTTATTTTTGTCCCTGTGACCTTCATTTTGTTCTTGTGACTATATTGTTATCCCTACGATTTTATTTTGTTCTTGTGACTGTATTTTAATCCCTACGATTTTCAACATCGAAAGTAGCAACGATTTTATTTTGTCCCTGTGACTTTATTTTGTCTCTGTAATTCTATTTTTATCTTTGTGATATTATTTTTGTCAAATGTGACTTTATTTTTGTCTCTGCGCCTTTATTTTGTCCCTGTCACTTTATTTTTTCCCCACGTGACTTTATTTTATCCCTGTTATTTTATTTTTCCCCACGTGACTTTATTTTTGTCTCTGTGACTTTATTTTGTCTCTGTGCCTTTATTTTATCCCTGTCACTTTATTTTCCCCTCTATCCTTTTATTTTTGTTTGGCAGGAAAATATGAATAAAATATTTACACGCATTTCACATCATTCTGATACTTTTAATAATATGACATTCACAATTTTGCTTTTTCAGCAACATGTTGATGTTTCTGTCACTTGGCGCGTTTTTCCTACTCGGGGCCGACGTTGCTGTTGGTAAGTATTTCTTACTGTACGCAAAGAAATAACTGAAACAAAAAAACAAAACAAAAAAAACAACAAAGAGACAAAAAGAAACGAAAAAAAAAAAGAAAAAAAAAACCAGCTACAATTTGATTTGGAACTAAGTCGTGTTTTAAAAAAATATTTTATTGTTATAGTCTTACATTATTAAATTACGTGTGGCACCAATGAACCAACTTTCTGAATCTTCCCCATTGAATGAAGGTGATTTACCACAGTTGTGTGATCAGAATTCATCTGTTCCGCCAATTTTGTTGTCGTCTGACGTGGATTTTTGTAAAGAAACTGGTTTAATCGTTCTTCATCAAACTCTGGTCGACCGGGACGCTCGCCATCCTTCAGGTGTTAGATGCTCGGCCAAAGGAAAAGAGGGGCACAGAGGAATTAAAAAATATCTCTGATTTTGTATTTTGGGCCACCCAGAATCTTATTTCTCTTAAGTGCCTCATAAAAACAGGGAGTCATGCTGAGACAAAAAAGTAATGAACGTAGATGGGATCTATGATAAGCCCCATTGATTAGACTGTATGGCAGTTATCTCTAGTGGGTATCTCCAGCGGTCAGCCTTTAGGTGGTCGAATGGTTACCAGCGATAACGACTGGAATTCAAGATTTCCAGTCAGGAGGAAAGGATTCCAGGAGATGGGAAGAGAAGGGGGGGGGGCTCTGGGCATGAATAGCAGTTGGGTTTTCAGAGGGCTGGCGATCAGTTGAAGCTGGGTGCAGAAGTCGGTCGTTGCATTTGTTGACTTCGCTGCCGCGTTCGGCTCAGTGAATCGCTGCTGTCTATGGAACATCCTTGAGCTGGATGGAATGCCTCCGAAGTTATCATATTACTCCAACACCCGTGCGACGGTCTGGATGTCAAGTGAAGAGAGCGATCAATAATTGCGTGTTATTTCCTAAGTGAAGTTTTTTTTAAAATAAATTACTTTGAAAATAAACGTGCTCTTAACTACCATGATGTATGACTATTTTTCACGCGAGCATTAATTTATTTTAATCAATATTTAAAGAAAGAAAAAAACACTCAAAATATTATACACAAAAAGTGAT
The DNA here is from genome assembly GCA_963556195.1 of Sepiola atlantica. Taxonomy (NCBI): domain Eukaryota; kingdom Metazoa; phylum Mollusca; class Cephalopoda; order Sepiida; family Sepiolidae; genus Sepiola; species Sepiola atlantica. Next base: position 110,038,340 of record OY744520.1, on the reverse strand, counting down.
AATCCAATTGTTACATAGCTTGTGACATTTTTAGAGGTTGGCTAAGCTAAGATTAGTTTTCTATTTATAAAAGGTAAATAAGCTAGAAAAAAAGCTTCTTAAAATTATTAAATTAAAGATGATCATCTTATATATAATGTAATTTCACACACACACAAACAAACGCTACTATTTTTATATTGGGTCCCTAACAAACACTTCTCAATAGAGAGATAAAGAGTTATTACTGCCGATAAAGCGTTTTTAGGTTTAATCTGATTTTCGTAGCAATTTCAGTCTTCCATACCATCACACATTTTAATTTGATTTTCGTAGCATTTTGGGTTTTTTCATATCAACATAAACGAACATACACTACTATTTTTATATCGTATTCCTAGCAAACACTTTCGAATCGAGAGAGAGAGAGAGAGAGAAAGAGAAAGAGAGGGTGGAGACAGAAGTTTCATCAACTTTTCAGGGCAAAGCCGAGACACAGGTCCCGTTATTTAGTTAGGTTGTTAGTTAGTGTGTTAGTTAGTTAGTTTGTTAGTTAGTTAGTTAGTTAGTTTGTTTGTTAGTTAGTTAGTTAGTTTGTTAGTAAGTTAGTTAGTTTGTTAGTTAGTTAGTTAGTTTGTTAGTTTGTTTGTTAGTTTGTTAGTTAGTTTGTTAGTTAGTTAGTTTGTTAGTTAGTTTGTTTGTTAGTTAGTTAGTTAGTTAGTTTGTTAGTTAGTTAGTTAGTTTGTTAGTTAGTTAGTTAGTTTGTTAGTTAGTTTGTTAGTTAGTTGGTTTGTTAGTTAGTTAGTTAGTTAGTTAGTTAGTTAGTTATAAAATATTTCAAAGAGAAATTATATTTTGACAAAATATTTGGAGGAAAAACTATAATTGAATCAAAAATGCTGTTTTACGAAAGAAAGAAGCTGATTGGCTGTAAAATATAAATAAATATATTCAAATATTTTCGGTTGCTGGGAGCTGGTTTTGTATAAAATGATATTTGGTAATGAAAATTTGGTAATGATATTTAGTAATGATATTTGGTAATGAATTGGTTTCTTGTAAGTGATTGGTTCGAAGATCCACGATATATGAAACTAAAAAGTTTGAAATTTATGTTAATACTTGTAATTTATACATTTATTTTTAGGAGAGAAACGTCGCGTTTGTTATCACACCAACTGGTCGCAGTATCGACCTGGACTGGGCAAGTTTGTCCCTTCCAAAATTGACCCGTTTATTTGCACCCACATTGCGTACTCCTTTGCCAAATTGAGTGGGAACCACCTGGACAAATTTGAATGGAATGACGAGAAGATGTAAGTATGTGATTTCTCTCTCTATATATATATATATATATATATATATATATATATATATATATATATATATATATATATATATATATAGTGTAACCCGGATATAAGAGAGCTGTCGGGACCGGATAAGAAGTCTCTTATATCCGGGTTTAGTCTATTTTGTTTAGATAAGTATGGGAACACTTCTATATAACGCTTTTTACGTACAGAACACTAGTTTATTTAACAGTTATAGACATTAAAAAAACACAAAAATACAGACAAAAATACATTTTCAATACGTTTTCACAAATAATTCAGTCAAAAATTACCTTTTCTTAAAAAAAGTCAGTCATTTTTTATTGTACAGTAATGCGCTATCAGGATTGCTGCCTTTTGCTTCAAAGTAGGCTGTCAGAGTTTCAAGCGCATTTAATGCAACCAAAGAATTTGGCAACGGTTTGTCACATTCAGAAACTTCAGAACTTACGCTTTCAGCATCAGCATCATCGTCAAAATCTTGATCATCCGATTTTATACCACGTGTGAAATCCGTGTCAGTCAGTTCTCCATAACATTGTGTACTGTCGTCGAAGCTGATAAATTCGTCAAAATCTGTTTGATGGTGGATAAACTTGATCATTTCGCCGAGTATTTCTTCCACTTCAGCCTGTGATTCAATTTAAAACAATTTTGAATTGTTGACGGTTTGACCACGAAAAGTTCTCGTTTCATCATGTGTATAGCCTTCAAAACAGTGATCTGCTTGGTTAGTTCGGACAGCGGCACTGGCGGTGTAGCATCGATCGCTGCGATTTGCATTCAAACAAGTTTCCGACGATAATACGCTTTGAATGAACGAATGATGCCTTGATCCAAAGGTTGAATGAGCGACAATTTGATGTTTGACAGATTTGTACCCGGCAGTAAGTTATGACAAGTTGCATTGTCCAAAAACAAAATAATCTTTCGATTTTGAGCAATCATTTTTCGATCAAGCGTTTTCATAACGTCAGTAAACAGCTGACTAGTCATCCAGGCTTGACGATCAGCGAAGAAAGAAAACGGCAGAGTTTTGACATTTTTAAAGCAGCGTGGTTTTGCCGACTTACCAACAACTACAGCTTGCTTTTCACTGCCGTCCATGTTTGTGAACTGAAGCATCGTGAGCCTGTCTTTGGGAACTTTTGTCCAATTTGAATGTTCGTCGCCGGCAAATCGTAAAGATCCAGACGGCATGGATTTGTAGAAAAGTCCCGTTTCACCACAGGTCCAAACATCTTTTGGATCATATCCACGAAAACGTTGCGGCAAAACGTTTGTCACCCATTCGTTGGCAGAAACGTGATCTGCTGACGTTGATTCGCCGTGAAATTTTTTGAACGAAACGTTATTGGCCTTTTTCCAGCGCATGAGCCAGCCATTGCTCGGTTCAAAATCAACTTCAAGATTTACAGCCAGTTGTGATGCTTTCTGTCTAATGACGTGATCGGTGACGATAGCTCCATGAGCACATGCTTGCGTAAACTATTGTGTAAGCGCTTCGTTAACGTCCTTGTGCACGGATTGGCGCTTTCGTTTGCGATTAGTGTTTTTGTTCATTTGCATGCAAGCTCTTCTTTCTTGAGAAATTTTGACTGCTGTTGAATAACCGATTCCGTACTTTTTTGCCGCAGCGGCCAGTTTGACTTTCTTCACTTTGACATCGTCGATGAGCTCCAACTGTTCAGAAATGCTCAGAGTGTTTCGTTGAGACGCCGACGCCGACGCCGACGCCGACGCCGACGCCGACGCCGACGCCGACGCCGACATCACTAATCGCAATGATCGCAAGCAAACGGTTTTCATTGGCAAAATTAACAAACAAACTTCTGACTTAACAGAAAAGTTGGTAAAGTAAAAGTTCTGTCTAGATAAATGCAATTACAGGCAAAGTCGGCAAAAAGCGGGTAGCGCTACCGTTATACACACAAAGCAAAATCATAAGGTAGAGGGTGTCTGATTTACGATACCACACTGTCATTCAAAACGAACTCTCTTATATCGGGAAGGACGGGACCAGAGAAAATCTCTCTTATATCAGGGTCTCTTATATTCGGGTTACACTATATATATATATATATATATATATATATATATATATATATATATATATATATATATATATATTTGGATATGCATGGTTAGGTTTCCTTCCTCTTATTTGAATACCTTTCTGGCACCAAAGGTGCTTAAGTTTTCATCCTGATAAAACATAATGTATAAAAATAATAGTATTAACTATTGTTACTAAAACGAGATTGCAAGCTAAGTCTGGGCAGCCCTCAGAACTAGTGAGTTCCCCTAGGGCTAATCCCCCAAGGAGGTCGGGCAGATTTCGACAGGGTAAAGCCGTTGTCATTAGAGACACTGAAGTAGGAGCTCCTTCTTTCGAAATGGCAAATGGGACTTGTCCGACCGATAATAATTTTAACATTGCTCCCTGTGGAGCTTCGTTATGCAAAACTTGTGATATTCTAATAACATCTAAAGAATATCAATCTAATGTAACTAAAAGAATCTATCCAGTCCTAAATCATTCGGGGGAAGATTTGTCGTGTAGGTCACAAAATTTAGTTTACTTATTATCTTGTAAAAATTGTAATTTACAATATGTAGGCGAAACAGTACTACCTTTAAATAGACGGATGAATTTGCATAGAACTAGTAATAAAGGCTGTGTCCATGTAGTAAACCACTTTAAAGAAAAAACCTGTGGAAAATCGTCTTTTTCAATACAGATTATTGAAAAATTTACAGATAATGGATATGATAGTTCTGGTAAGGTAGATAATAATACGCTTAAAATGCGTCTAAATAAAGAAGATGAAATAATTAAGAAAATGCGAGTAATTTATCCATATGGTCTAAATGTAAAAATAAAAAAAGATAATTTACAAGACGAATCAGAAAATGTAGGGCGATTGTATCCAGCTTTGCCTCGCTACGGTACTAGAGATAGAACACATGTAAATAGGAACAATAGAGAATCTGCCGTTTCATGCGAAGAATTTTTTAAGAAAACTAAAGAGATTGTCATGAATAATATTTCCGAGTCTTTTAATTACATTAGAAAACTTCTTAATAAAACCAAGAAAAAGGTATTAAAAGACATAGCATCTAAGATATTATTAAACCCGGATATGATATATAGGATAGAAGAACTTCCTCAATGGTATGAGTATATCATGGATATAATCGATACAAAATTATACAAGCAACCTGCTGAGTGTATAAAAAATAAACCTCGAAATGTTTGTGTAGTCCTATATGAAAATAAAGGATTTGATGATATAAATCTGCCTAAAATATTTAATAATCCAGAAATCATTCAGTCACTGCCCAATGAACTTAAAAAAGAGGAACAGAAACCAATAGTAACATATAAACTAGGGCAAACTATCCGGAATAAGGTTTTTAACTATAAACAAACTGTAGAGAATTTAAATATTAATGATAATGATGAAATGTATATACCATCATGTGAATGTGAATCCTCCCCTTTATGTAATACTGACATAGGGCATATAATTACCGGTAATCTAGCGATAGTTAAAAATTCTAAATTAAGAAAACTCTTAAGTAAAGGCCCAAACTATAGAGAACCTAAATGTTTAAATTATGCGAAATGTGTTAAGGAAATAAATAAAGCGTTAGATAATTTCACTGCATCCATGTCTAAAAAACATAAACTATTACACTCTACATTTGACGCATGGAAAAATAATGTACTTAGATTCGTAAATAAAAAAGTAGAACGTTTAAAAGAATTTAAACACCCTAAAAGAACGAATCCCCTCCTTAGAAATCCACAAATAACGACGGAGCTTGAAATGCTTCAAAATAGGTTTGTAATAGTTCCTATTGATAAGGCGACAAATAACATAGCTTTTATCTGTAAAAAGTATTATATACAACGCTTATTGCTAGAAGTAGGAATAATAGGTGAAGTTTCAGATACTTATAAATTAAGTAATAATAAAAGCGATAACATTATTATAAACAATACTGTTATTTGTGAAAAATTAGGATTAAAATTAGAAGAAAAATACAAAAAACTTCCATCTATGTATTGGATACCTAAAATGCATAAAACACCAGTTGGCGCCCGTTTCATTGTTGCCTCAAAAATTTGCATCACTAAACCTTTAAGTAAGGCTGTGTCTAAAATCTTTAAATTAATTATAAACCAAATAAATAATTTCCATAAAAAAAGTAAATTCTATAGTAATATAAACCTATTTTGGGTGGTAAATAATTCCGATCTAGTAAAAGAAAAATTAGATCGTATTAATTCTCGTAAACAGGCTAAATCAATCTCGACATACGATTTTAGTACATTATATACAAAAATACCCCATAAAGAACTTATTAAAGAATTAGGTAATACTGTAGATTTAGCTTTTGCAGGAGGAAAAGGTAAATACATAGACTTTGCAAAATCTAAAGCCTTTTGGTGTAAAAATAAAAATGGTAAGACGAGTGTATCCAAAACTGGTCTGATAATGCTTATAAGTCACCTTATAAAAGAGAGTTACTTTCAAATAGGGAATAAATTATTGATCCAAACAATAGGTATTCCAATGGGTCTGGATCCGTCTCCATTTTGGGCAGATCTATATTTACATAGACTGGAATATATATATATGTCATCACTAATAAAAAATGATATATCTAGAGCGTATAGTTATCATGGATGTAGGCGATATATTGACGACCTTGTTTGCATTAATGATAGCGAAGAGTTTGCAAATACTAAACATTTAATATATCCTAAAGAGTTAAAATTAAACTGTGAACATAAGGGAACACAAGCTACTTTTCTTGATTTGGATATAAAAATTGAAGATAAAATATTTATCTATAAACTGTTTGATAAAAGAAATTCATTCCCTTTTCGTATCGTGCGAATGCCATATAAAAATAGTACTAGCCCTGTGTATATATTTTACGGGAGTATTATGTCTGAATTTCTGAGAATTGCTCGTGTTACCTTAAAATTAGTAGATTTCATGCCCCCAATTTCTGATCTAATAATAAGAATGATTAACCAAGGTGGCGATCAAAATAAAATATTTGGACAATTAAATAAGGCAATTACTCGCCATCCTGATGCTTTTAAATCTTATCAAATTAATCAAAATAAACTGATAGAACAAATCATAGTATATATAAATAGAAATTATATAATATGAATAAACGTATATATAACACATCTGCTAATTATAATAAGAAAAACAATAAAAATACAGTAGAAAGAAAGAAAGAAATGTTAAAAAAGAAGAAGAAGAAGAAGAAGAAGAAGAAGAAGAAAACCGTTCATAACTATGAACGCTGATTTTTAAACACCGGGAGTTGGTAAATAAGAAGAAGAAAAAGAGAACAAATTAACGGTTAACTTACAGACGCAGATTTGAAACAATGAGAAAAGAAAAAAGCCGACAGTTGTGAACGCAGATTAGAAAAACTATAGTGAACAAGGAAAATTAATATTTATTTGCGGCTGACAACAACGGGGAGATGGACAACAAAGTAGGACGAGGGAGAAAAATAGGAACTAAAGGTATATATATGTATGTGTGTATGTAATATGTATATATATATATATATATATATATATATATATATATATATATATATATATACATATTTATTTATTTATCTTTTATTTTTTGATGTGTTGATGTTTTTTTTATATTTATAATATAAAACTAAAAATAATACATTAATCACTTAAATAATAGTGTCATAGATTCGTCCAAACACTTTAAAATGCAACAACATTTTTGTGAGTAACGGATAAATTTTATTAGACAGACGAACAGCGCAGGTAAAAAAAAAATAAAAAAAAAAAATTATTTTTTATTTTATTTATTTATTTATTTATTTATTTATTTATTTTTTTTTTTTTTGATGTCTTAAATAACTAATATAAGTTAGCAAAACATTTATATGGAACAAAACATAGATTTAGTATAAGGAACGTTTATGTTTTTGTCTTTTAAGGGAAGTGGGGTCTGATCAACTCTGCTGGGAAGCCATGAAATTAAATACTGTCTTGTTTTTAAATTCCCGAAACAGTTTTTCATGGTAAACAACTGATGATCCCTTAAAATAGTGTTAGAAACTAACTAATATAATAACTGTAAAAAATAAATTGACTTACATGAGTGATTTTCCACTGGAAGACTTGAGACTATAAGTTTTTTTTTTTTTTTTTTTTTTTTTTTTTTTATATATAGTTTTAATGGTTGAGAAACTTCCGAGACTATATATATATATATATATATATATATATATAAGTGAAATTTTCCATATTTCATTGACCAAATAGCTTCATAAACAAAGACTATATAAAAAGAACTGTCACAAATAAAGCATTTTGATGAATCTCCCGGAATCTAGGGCAACATTAGCCGTCCCAATAGAATCAGATATACCAATTAATGGAGCGTCAGGCCGGCATGAGAGATGAAAAAAGCATGAACGAAAGTGACAGAGATCTAGAGATAACAATCTATGATAGGGAGGTAAATGAAATCGAAAAAATAAGAGAAAAAATCGAAGACCGATATGGATAGACGAGATAAAAATAATTTTTAAAAAGAAACAGAGATAAGAACCGAAACTGGTTAAACGAGATTTTGACTGTAGCTCGTAAGAAGAAGAATTGATCTTCAATTTGTTGACATTCAATCTGATTAACGGCACGGATAATGCCTCTAACGAGTAAACGCTAGATGTCAACAATATAGCTTCTGTTATCTCCCTGTTTTGGAAGCAGAGAAGAAAGATTGATTCATTACTAAAATAAAAGAAATCAAAACCAAATGCGGCAGTTCTCCTCTTTGGGCGCAGAAAAGAGAAAGAAAAAAATATTGGAGAAAGTGTTCTTTTCTTCTTGCAATAAAACTACGAAACCTCCTACGCTCGTGTGTGAGGTTTCCGCCGATGGACTAATCCCCAAATGCGTTGTCGGTGGAGATGGATAGGATGAGGGGGTCAAAGAATAACTTTTTTAAACAGAAAATAACATTTTTATCGATCTGTCACACTTGAGTTTTAAATAGCATTTTTATCACTAAGCGTGCAAATTGGATGGGCGCATCTTACGGAATATCCGTTCTTGTTTTATTTGCTTCAGGTACAAAGAGACGATGTTACTGAAAAAGAAGAATCCCGCTTTGAAAGTCATCCTCTCGGTCGGCGGATGGAACATGGGCTCTGCACCTTTTACGAAAATGGTGGCTACCCCTAACACCCGTGTGGATTTCATCAAACATGCCATTACTTTCCTGAGAAAATACCAATTCGACGGTTTGGATCTGGATTGGGAGTATCCGGCAAACAGAGGGAGTCCGGCAACTGATAAACAGAAATTTGCCGATCTTATCAAGGTAAGTCAATTTGATTCCCACTGCAAAAAAAAAAAAAAAACGAAAACAAAAAAAACAACAAAGAACAAACAACAACTTCTAACGAAAATCGATTCAATTACATGTGATGTTACTTTGTCTAATTTGTATAATTATGTGCTTGTTCCCGTGTTAGTGTAATATATTGAAACAAAAGCTGAAGTAAAGAATTAAGAGAAAGCATGCGATGCTCACGTCTGAATTTTATTAGCTCTATTTTACACACCTGAATGCTATAGTAGCCGTGGTTAAAAATATGTAGATGACTCTTTCTTATCTCCTGTGCGACGTTATTGAAAGGTTCTATAATAAAATGAGATAACTTATAATTTAGATAACTTATCTTATTACAAGAGCGTTAACTTATAACTGACTCGTGCAAAGGAGACAGCTTATAACATTACATTTTCACCCTTGATCATTTATTTTCATTTTTTACTTTACTTAACTAATTTAATCGTATTTAAGCAGCAGTTCAAGTTTATTTTTATAAGTTAACTAGACGTTTCAAATTTTAAATTCGTGAGTGAATGAATAGAAATGACGTCATTTTGAATAGAATTATCATTGTAATGTTCTAAATCCTATGAAAGACATTATCGGAATAAAAATTAACAACATTTAAAAAAGGATCCTTTGTATTATATTAATTATTCGGACTACTATTCTCATCTTGGTTGTTATTTTCAGAACGTTTCGGCCGATGTAACCTCCGATTTTATTCAGGTGTATCTTTTCGAATTTAGGAATCTTCATGCCGAACTCGGGAACCCAGACGAAATTTCGAACTGAACCGTTTATTTAATCCACATGGGTAGATTGTTCTTGTTCCGTCAGCCATGACCAGGTAGAAGTGTTAATTAATTATTACGTTATTCTTAGTTATTATCGCTTGTAGTAAATAACGATTATACATGCGATTGGAGACCACTTGTGAAGTCATATTCCCTAGAAACTTCATTGAAGGAGGAAGCCGGCTTAACCTGCTCACACCAGAACAAGAGGATGTAATAAGGATTAAACCTTAAACTCCCAGAAGACCGCCACTTTAACCGTTATGCCACGTGTCCATGTGGACCATTCTAGTTTGAATTTAGGTAGCTTTAAACCTAACTGTACCCAGATGTGTAGTTGAACAATTATTATATTTTACAAAATAAATAAGAAATAAAATCTCATTACTAATTCCAAACCTATCGGACATCTTTTAAACTTTTATGTATCTAATTTTAAACATTTTTACTACCCGGCGTTGCCCGGGAGTATTGTTACCCGAATTTTTATTTAGCATTGTAAAATCTTTTTTTTTTTTACAAATTATATATATTTTTTCCAATGTTAAAGTTATTAAATAAGGTATATCTTGGTCAGTAACGTATAAATGACTACAAACGTGTAATAAATCTGTAACTGTTTGCGTTACGATAATGTAGCTTTAATCTATGAAAGTATTGTACACGAATTTTCGAATCGGCAATTTAAAGACATTGTAGCAGTTATATCATTACGACCTTTTTTGCGCTAGCTTGTTCTCACTTTTTGAACAATCAGTGTTTAAACGTCAATGTGATCAGACGTCATATTCCTGTCTCGCTCTTAGCCACGACTTGGGCTAGGCGAGATGAAAGACCCAGACTCAAACTCACTTTTATAGTACATTCTCATCTACTGAATCTATAAAAAGGTACCCCACTCTGATCCTGTGTCACGGAACCACTTATAACATGGTACTCCACTCGTATCTCTATCTCTGTGCTCGCACCTCTGGTTCTCTACACAAAGATCTTGCCAGACCGTGAACACTCTCTGGCCGATCGTCGTAGTGGCAATACAAAAAATATCTCGGTCGAAATTCCTCCCAGTCGGGATGATGACGATGATAGTGATGGCTTTGTCGATCTTGTCTCTGTGAAAGCAAGGGTTATTCAAGCAGAACAAATCAACAATAATAATGCAAACAACTTGGCGAATTCTTTTTGTATGAAATAATTATTAACAAAGATAAAAGAATTGTTTTTAACGTTGAATTACTGTCTACCGTATGAGAAGTGGCGGTTGTACTAAACTATTCGTTGTCTCTCTGTGCGTGTGTGTGGATCCATTATGATCGTATTTAGTCACTGTTGAACTAACTACTCTAATTAAAACGATGGAGAGAATACTTTAGCCAACGCGTTTCATTCTCGACGTGCGAGGGCCGACCGCCTCTCTCGTTTGGCGGCGAACCGGCACAAGTCCGATTTGCGACTTGCTTTCTCGCCTGTCTCTGGGGAATTGTTCTCTCGGCATCTTCACGCGTCGACACTTATTGAAAATCTACATTGCTTTACGCTTTTGGTCCCTCCTTCCTTTTTCCCTGTGTCTTTCTTCCTCTCTCGGAGTTGGGTGAGGCGCGCCTCTCCAAGCGATACAGATAATTTGGATTTCTCTTTTAGATTTTATCTCCATTAAAAAAACAATTATTCGCTTTCTCTGTCTCCATTAAAAGGGCTCGCGATCTCCCAAGTGTTGACATTTCTATTAGCCTATTGGTGATTAAGATTTTGCCAAAATTACAATCTTCCATCTGGTTTATAACCGGCTTTGTGTGTGGTTAATCGCAATGGACACCCAACACCACTTTTGCCAGACAGTCCGACGCCGGGTCGGATCGTGCTTGGATAGTCGATTCGTGTTGAGTATATGTACTAGTCTTATATCTCCACTTCGTTCTACGTAGGGTCTAGCATCATCACTAAGATGCATACTAGTGCGCCACTAGAGTACCCGATCCCCGTCGGTCCTGATTATTCTGTCACAAATCAAGATATTTTTGTATTCTTGTCTACATAACTCCTTCCCGACAATGTCTGTAGTGTTGATGAAACTGTATGAATAAAATTGTTTTAAAGTGTAGACAAAACTTGTACTTATAACCAAACTATGGTAACCCGTTTTTCTTCATACTCAGCGAGACCAGAGGATGGATAGCTATGCAGCAACTCTTTCCTCATACCAAACAGGACCCTTCCTCTTTACAAATTGGTGACCCCGTTTTTTTTCCAAATTTTGCACAAAGACAATATCATTATTGAATGTAAATGTTTTAATTATTTATGCCATTGCATTATTGTCTGATTGACGGTAAATTGATGTCCAACTGACAGTTTAAAGCTGTTGAAATAACCTTCGAATTGCAAGCAATGATAACATTAAAAGTAAAGAAAAAAGGAAGTAAATATTTCAATTTATAAACAATTATAACTTGTCTGACTATTATCTGCTGCATATATTAAGAAACACATGGCGAATGTATGTGTTCGCAATCAACAGGCATTATTTATGTAAGTACATTTTTACTATTTCTAAGGAAAGTGTAACGTAGTCGTAATGTAAATGAAGTAATAAATATGAATGTAGACGCCATTTTGAAAGTTTCATTTGTAACGAACGCAACGTTTTAATTGGATAACCGTTAATGTTGATTATCCAATGACAATTAACGATGAATATCCGTAATATTCTATTAGTGAAAGAATGATCAGATCGGATAGAATATGTAATCGATGAAATCGATTGGATTTTTAAAAATCTTAACAGCACAGATTGAAAATCATGTTTCAGAATTTTTTAGATGATGATTGATAATTTATATTATTGGGATTATTCGGAAAACTATTCTCATCTTCACATAAATAGGTTCAAGTTCGACGAGATGCACTTGAAGGTTACATTAGCCGAAACGTTCTGAGAATAACATATAGGATGAGAATAGTAGTCCGAACTATCAAAATGACACTGAAAATATCCGTATTTTACTAACTAGGCAGATTTGTAAGTTGCAATGCTATTTAGGTCTGACTTGGAGAATCCGATTGATTTTTCATTATATATAATATATATAAAATGAAGTCATTACAAATTATCGAAGTTAGACATCGATAGCTTTGAATCTGCGAAATAGATATTTGATTCTAACTTGCCAGTCAATTACGGAAGTTACCAGTCTATGTTCTTTACAAAAAATTCAATTAGTATCATCGATTGCATATTCTAGAAAATTTCCATAATTGATTGGCTAAGTAGAATCAAATATCGATTTGTCAGATTCAAAGCTAACTTCGATAATATAACTGATTTAAATTTATATATTAGATATATATGATCATCAACAGACTATCTCTCCCTCTCTCTCTCTTTCTCTCTCGCTCTCTCTCTCTCTCTCTCTCTCTATATATATATATATATATATATATATTCAGGACCGGCGGGACAGTTATAAAAGTGGGGGGGCTCTCCTAAAAAGTGGGGGGCCCGTTTAAACACATGCATATATAACTTCATTATACATGACCGTAAAGTGGGTGGGGGCAAATCAAAAAGTGTGTGGGGGGGGGGCTTGCCCCCCCCTGCCCCCAGGTGCCGCCGTCCATGTATATATATATCTTATATATATATATATATATATATATATTTAAATATTTTCTTTGTCGTACAAAACTTTAAAATAGCATTGAAAAGACAAGATTTATTATTCATAATGAATTTAAGAAATTAAAAAGATGAAAGGGCAGCTGGCGAGGTACGAAACCGGTCAGCTGCCCTTTCATCTTTTTAATTTCTTAAATTCATTATGAATAATAAATCTTGTCTTTTCAATGCTATATATATATATATATATATATATATATATATATATATATATATATATATATAGAGAGAGAGAGAGAGAGAGAGAGAGAGAGAGAGAGAGAGAGAGGAGATAGATAGATAGATAGATAGATAGATAGATAGATAGATAGATAGATAGATAGATAGATGTGGCTAGACATGGTTAGTGTTTAAAGCTAAGATTCGAAACCAGACAAGTACAATGGTTGCCGAAAGCTACGGTTACACTTATATACTCCCAAGATATTATGTTAGATGATAACATACTCCGCTTATCCCCTTATCGTTCATAGCTCAGACAGCACACTCAGTTTAGTTCTAAGCTAAGATTCCTAAGTTAAGATTACAGTTATATAGTCCCAGCATATCATGTTAGATGATAACTTAAACATTTATCCATCTTTTGCCACACAGTACCCACTGTCCCGTAACTTTTCAGACATACTCTCATATACGGTAAAATAACTAAGTTATTTCTGTTCTATATTGTTGTTTTTTTAATTAAGTCTCAATTTTGTCGTGGTAAATTTTAATTAACGTTTGTTATTGCAATTAACTTTTCCGAATGTTGTAATCAAATAAGTTGATGGTATGACAGTCACATATTTTGATGTACTATTTTCTCTGGATGTATACGGTTTACCGTTGGCCAATCAGATGTCTTGGCATAAGAATACATTTTGTTGGACTACTTGCAGCGCCCACGCAGTCTGGCTTTCGCCCCGCTTTTAATTCCTTGGAGTTTCGAGAGCGTACTAAAAGGACGCGCTGTCGTTGGTTCCTTCCAACTCGCCAGCGACAGGATAAAATATACAAAGATGCGTGGCACCTCTTTTTTAAAGTTTGAATCTTAGCTGTTTTTATTCCTTTTCAGCACAGCCAAACTAAAAGGTATTTCTATTAACCTTCAATGTCGTCTGTCGTTGTCTACTTATTTCATCTGTGAGTCAGATAGACCTTCTATCACAACGAAACTTTAATTATAATAGAGACTGATACCCCCTTTTCCTAATTATTATAATAGCATATTTTGAACGCGGCACTTCAAGCGAATCATAATTTATTATTCACTGTCTTTTTTTTTTCTCCAACTTTCAGGAAACGCGAAAAGCGTTCTACGCTGAAGCCGCAAAAACGAAGAAACAGCGATTGTCACTCTCCGCAGCTGTTTCGGCAGGAAAAAACAAAATCGATACTGGATACATGGTCCCCATAATGGCTGCGTAAGAAATAGATATAATATTTTGGTGGTGGACGCTTAAATTATTGTTTGTTTTTTTATTATTATTTGGTGCTTAAGCTTAAACACTAAAATTTCAGAATATACATAAATATATATATATATATATATATATATATATATATATATATATATATATATATATATATATATATATATATATTTACCTCCCCAGGAGGTTAGGCACAAGGCCAGGTTCATCTTACTCCCACAAGGTAAGATGTGACCCAAGCTCGGGTCGGGAAAGTGGGGTTTGAAAAGCCAGCGCCCGAGAAGGTGAGCACTCTGGCCATTAAAAATTGCCTGGGCAGCCCCGTCGGCATTCCCCGGTAGGGGCGCCTCAGGCAGTAAGCAATAAACTTACTCCTCTCCAAAAAGGGGAGACAAAACCTGGGAGGGTGGACCTCCTAAAACTGCACAGGACAATCCCATAGAGCGGCGTAAGTGCCAAAATATATTCAGAATATACATAAAAGAAAGAATTGAAGAAAACAAATATTTGTTCAACTTTTAGTGAAGGTTTCAGTTTTCTTATGTCAATTTAACGTAGAATGCGACTCCCCCTTGAATAAAAACAAATAACAGCGATCGGACATAACACAAAAGATTTGCGACTTCCACTTGTAGCAGTTACATGAGTGAACTGTTTTGTATTGAACTACGTGACAGCCAGTGATACGTGATTCGGCTTGGCGGTTATGTAATCATTGCCCCTTCACCACGTGCGCGTATAGCACATCTGCGTGTAACGCGATTCATACGCGATGAATCATCTTGGCGCTAAAGCTAGATCACGTGATGAACATAACACTTCAGTTCGAGATTGATTCTCAAACAGACAAGAGGTGACCCTGCATTCTTCTGCCGAGAGCAGAAGAATCGACGAACTCCAGGATAAAGATTATTTCGTCTTGTCTACATTCACTCAACCCAATGTATTATCCTTCTTCTGTTCCTGTGTTTCCTGTAAATAGTTGTGAAACCTTCGTTTATTTCGTGAGGAATAGTGATCCCGTATTCCAGTCAGATTTGGCCAGGCGAATTACTCTCCCAAATAAGTTCGTCATACTGATTTTCTTCTCGAGATAACCCCCCAGACTAAAATTGGCTTTCTCGCCAAAACACTTAAGAACTAGTTCAGAAGAAACCGGTGTATGGCTAAAATCTGTACTTGGTATATTACGTCTGCTAATCAACAATTTATTTGTGCTAATCAAAAATTATGGATAAACTCGTTGAGGAAGTTATTAGAGCTGCTGATCTATGTTTTATTCACATATCGTTAAAAGTTTTAATTATCGAAACGGATGACAATTTGAAGACATTAAAATGGTTGGCACGACATGGCTTAATTGTCAATAAGCAAATGTGCAAAAAATGTCCCCGGCCAGAAAAGTTTTTGAATACATTGACTATTAATGTTGGGATTGCTCAAAATACACACATAAAAAAGTATACGGATAAGCTCTTTTTTTAACGTGCCCATTTAACAATTAACCAAATCCTGCAAATTATATATTGGTGGCATTTGCAAAAGCCGAAAGTCCACATTACAAGAGAGACTGGCGTATGTAAGCGAAGTTTGCAGGATTGGTTTAATTCTATTCGCGACATTTGCGCGATTTCTTTGATTGAGAATCATGTGGAGATGGGTTATCCTGGCCGAACCGTAGAAACCAACGAAAGTAAATTTATGCATCGAAAATATTACCGCGAATTTATTTTATTTAATTTCTATTTATAAAAAAATATTATTCTATGTTATAAATAAAGTATTAAAATATTTTCACTATCAAGTATTGATGGACAAAAACATATTTTCATTATTAAATATGTATGTAAAAAATATTGTATACTATTTTTATAAACACAATATTATAAACTAATTAAAAATATTTTCATTAAAAAAAGACATATCTGATTATTTAAAAATAATCACAAAAATATACTAATTTTCCAATTACAAAATTCATTTGAGTATTTGTAAAAAAGAAAACATTCCAATTTGAAATAAAAATACATGTCTAAATTTCCAATTACAAAAAAAAGTTTGATTTTCTTATGTGTTGACCTATAATACACAGGGTACATATTTCAGCCATGCACAGGTTTCTTCTGAACTAATTAGTAAGCGGAAGTCGCGAATCTCAGGTGTTATGCCCGATCGCCACAACAACAACACAGTGGGTCACAAGTTATGCCTTAAAATTAAAACGTTCAGTTTTTGAAGACAGTCTGGATCAATTATAGAGGAGAAGGGTCAATGAACATGCCACACTTCACCCCCTTGCGTTTCTTCTTCCTTTTCCTGTTTCCTCCTTTCACTCTCATTATTTATTTATTTCTCCCTCTCTCCCAAGCAAAAAAATGAAAGTGTCACTTCTGTTTCCCTACGAATATATCAACCAATGTCATTAATTAATTGCTAATATGTGTACACATACACACGCATACACACACATCTATACATATACATTATAAGCCCAACTAAAGGTGTATATAATTAATATATATATATTGTGACATGCTAGTGACAATGTGTGAAAGATAATTTAAAGAAAAAAAAGAAAATGGATAAAATTAATATTACGATGGAAACGTAAAGGAAAAAATCATATCAAAACAAAATTATCGATGGAAGAGAACGAAAAGAAAGGCCACAGTTACGCATGCGCACAAGAGTGTGAAACACGCATAGCACAGTAGCTGGTTGTCCATTCTTTATCTGTAGCTTATTGTGTACCTGTGTTCGTATAACAAGAGATAGAGAGAAAGGGAGAGAGAAGGAGGGGCAGAGAGATAGAGAGAAGGAGGGGCAAAGAGATAGAGAGATGAAGGAGGAATAGTAACAAGGAGATGTGATTTTGATACGACGGCCGGTTTTTCGCTTTCTTTTTTCTTCATCACTGACTACCTGGGAGTGAAGGAAAGATAAGGCGAGTGAATGATCTTATAAGGTAAAAGAAAAAGAAAGAAAAAAGAAACGAGGAAACTAGGGGATTTTATCAGACGAACTTTGATTATTTTTGGCGAGGATATTTATTTTTGTAAACACAGTCGTGCGGAGATGTTGGATCGTTAAGACGTAGACAGTCTTGGTCGTGTGATCTCGGATTTCAGACATGTATATTGAGAGAAAAATAAATGATGTTTAAATACGGATTCTCGTATAAATATTCAATGACACGATGAAAAAACACTGTAAAAAAGAAACATGATGAAAAATATTGTAATAAAAGAAACATGATTTGATGAAGAGAACAGGACAATTGAAGAGATAAGTAAACTTTATTATTGTTTGAACGCACTGGAAGGAACATTTCATTCTTCTTCTTTGCATTGGATTATTTATTATTCATATTATTTTTGTTGCTGCAATAAATGTATTGGTTCGTTTTTGATCATTGCTTTGTGTTGGTCTATTCTTTCCAAATAATTCATCCTTGTGTTATTCCCTTGTTAAAAATAGCAGTATTGAATTCAGGAAATTCACTTATTCAGCAAAAGTTTTCCGGCAAAAATATAAATATTTTGTGTTTCGTCTGGGCAATAATACGATGTAATATCGCTCTTGTCCGGATCGTAACATTAAATTTATATTTTTTTCTAAATAAATATTTCTTATCCACATACATATATGTTTTATGTTCAATAACAATCATCAGTACGGCTTATTTATTATACTGTACCGCTAGTCGAACGATTTTAACTCTGGACTTGAATAACTCCAATCCAGCATTCCTAACCACTCGGCCATCGGGACAGTCATATTTTTTTAATTATGATAAAATAAACTCTATATTTTATTTACAAACATAGTATGTCTCAGAAAGTGTTTGATCTACTCACAATATTGCTTAATTCGAAACTTTTCATATTTCTCTGAAAAGTGCTCGAATTGAACGAAGTTTAAACAATTTTTTTTAAATAATATTGTGGGGGTCTGTATTTGCGCTGGATATCTATAAATGTAAAAGACAAAGTTTTACTTTATTCTTAAAATTAAAAATAAGAATAAAAATCGTCAGGCACAAGAGCACAAAGGGGTATAAATGAGCTTGGTGTGCCTATATATATATATATATATATATATATATATATATATATATATATATATATATATATATATGTGTATATATATATATATATATATGTGTGTATATATATATATGTGTATTAATTATTTTTTAAATTATTTTTTAGGAATATGGACTTTATCACATTGATGACATACGATCTTCACGGTGGTTGGGAGAAGAAAACCGGTCACAACGCGCCTCTTTTCAAGAGAAGTGACGAAACTGGATACGAAGCACAATTGAACATAGTACGTTGACTTTTGTTTGTTTTTCAGAAGAATTATCGCCCCATCTCTTGCATTAGACCAGCTTTTCTCTATCTGGGTTGTCTGAAACTACAAGGTTCCACAAATGGTCCCTAAGAGTTCTGCAAGAACAAGTGAGATAAGCTAATGCACTTTTAACTTTTTATTTAATTCCATATGTGTAATATTATTAATCATGCACAATATTGTTTCAGGGGTCCGATCACTGAGGGAGTGTTTTGCTCGAACGCATGGGCAGCAGCACCGGGTGCTACGTTTGGGCAGCACCACTACTCTGGGGTGATCGGTCTTACAACTAAGAAAGTGGACAAAGCAAATAACGACAATGGCAAAGAAGAGAGGACAAATGCAGATGAACAGTTTAAAATTTAGAAGTTTATTTACTATCAAGGTAATAACGTGAGAAGGCAAACTGAAATGACAGTGATGACGTCACTGGAAGCAGGAAAGGAAGTTTTCGAAACTTGGACAGCAGGAAAGGCTGGATCGACAGGAACAGGAACCTAGACAGCTTGGGTTGGTGTCACACGGAGATTTGTGTAGACGTCCCTGAGGTGTGATGAGGTGCCTCAGGTAGGTCTGGACCGTGTGGTTGCGACCAAGGGCTGGGGGGCGGCTGTAAAGTGCTGAAGTCTGCTGGGGACTGCTGTAGGATGCTGCAGTCTGCTGGGGACTGATGCAGGATGCTGCAGTCTGCTGGGGACTGATGCAGGGTGCTGCAGTCTGCTGGGGACTGATGCAGGGTGCTGCAGTCTGCTGGGGACTGATGCAGTCTGCTGGGGACTGATGCAGTCTGCTGGGGACTGATACAGGGTGCTGCAGTCTGCTGGGGACTGATGCAGGGTGCTGCAGTCTGTTGGGGACTGATACAGGGTACTGGAGTCTGCTGGGGACTGATGCATGGTACTGGAGACTGATGCAGGATGCTAGAGTCTGCCGGGGACTGATGCAGGGTGCTAGAGTCTGTTGGGGACTACTGTAGGATGCTGGAATCTGTTGGGGACTGCTGCAGGGTGCTGCAGAGTGTTAAACTGCTGGAGACTGGAAGAGGCAGGCTGGAGTCAGGTGGATGGAGCAGGCAGTAGCAAAGTTGAAGGTTTTCGCATTAGTAGTTTGAGTTGTTAGCCCTGAAATGGAGCTGTTTGATTGCTGCTGATGCTGTCTGCTTCCTGGTTCGACGACTGGTCCATCCAGTCAGAGGAAGGAGTCACCTGACATTCTTTGCCCCCCCCCCCCAACATTTACTGTCTCTTTTAATCGGAGGAGGAAGGTTTTGCTCGCGACAGCTATTTGAGGGCTTGTACCGTAATGCAGTCAACCAGTAACCGATGTCAACTGTAGTAGTTGAAGTAGAAAAAAGACAGGATCCTTAAGCGTTTGAGTTTATATAGGCTGGTTCATGTTATAAATGAAACATTCGGACGTCAATGTCACGAATGAGAATATTCAGGCATTATGTCACGAATGTAAAATGTTGAGATCCTCTCCCCTTACCCCTCTAGCCTAACGTGCCTCAATATTCTTTGTTCCTTTTTTTTGGGGGGGGGGGCGAGTAAGTCACATGTTAAGACTACTCTTCGTGAGACATCTTTTTTTCTTTTTGTTTTGTTGGTTTTAATAGACTGACAAAAGTGAGACAACAAAACTTTATAATCTCAATTTATAAACATAAATAACAAAACGCCTGCAAAGAACAACAAAAAGGCGATATTCAACTTAACAATGGTTTTATTAATTGTTAAAATTCAAAAGACCAGTTCCTCTCAGTTGTGTCGGAAATCGTTAATTGTCGGCTGGGGAATAGATATTTTTAAAATGTCGATCTGGACGGATGCGGTATCACTCTTCTTGTCCGATTCGATAACAGCAATAATTCCGTCGCTGTAATCTTTCAGGTTGATAATTTAGAATCCCTTTTTGGTGAAAGGGGATAATAATTATTTTTTGATTTTGGCAGCTGGGTGAGCTGCCAAAATCCCTTCTTTTTTTTGCGTCCTGTTCGTTCGCTGCCCTCATCCGGTCTCCTCGTGTTCCTTCCTTTTCCTCTTTTCGCGCCATCACTCCCCTAGCAACAGCCCCTATCTCTTTTGATTGGTTGACCAATCATTTGTTTGTTTGCCTGCTAGGACTGTCCGTTGTCAATCCTTTTTTTTGTGTGTGTGTAGTTCATGGCGAATTTTATTATTATTTTGGTAGGGGAACATGTGACAACAAGTCCCCTATTCTTCTTTTCTTGCCTTATGGGGCAAAATATGTGGATATAACATTCATATAATGCCACCTTTAACCTGACCAATCCAGGAGTGGCTTATCAATCCCAATAATGAAAGGTGCTGACAAGTTCATAAAGGGAAGATAATGCATGGCTTTTGGTATCTAGTGCCTGCTAAAAATGAGGAAAACAAGGAGCGCTATACAAAAGGGTCAAGAAAAATACAAGTGGAGAAGGGATGAGTGAGACACGGGGTAATGAACATGAATATATTAGCCAGAGAATAAAAGAAAAGAGAAAGATTTACTCCTCCTTTCATATGGAGCCAGAGAATACTCGTCCCAGGGCGGGTAAAATGAATTTCCCAAACAGAACAGTTTTGCACTACTTTTATGTGTCCTTACAAAGATTAAAATCAAGTTATAATGCAATTAAATCTTATGTCTAGAATACTTATTCCAATTTTGATCAAAGTCCATTACATGATTTTGATTCTAGAAAATGTCTAAAAGTTAAGGCTTAATCTTAAGGAGTCTTAAGAAAAAATTGAAATTTAGCAAATCTTGTTCAATTTTTGTGGATCAAATTCAATGCAAATCTGAAATATTTGAATTTTTGCATGCAAAGTTGTCTCATATTATATTCCCTAAAACCCCTTTAAAATACCCCAAAGAAACTAAAATTGGGGAATATTTATTAATTGATGTCTAATATCTATTGTTAAAATTTCACAAAAATTGGAGGTATCTGAATTTCGTACGAAGGGCTTTCTCTCTCTCATTGCCCCCTTTCCATAAAAGTAAATTAAACTAAATATAACCCACATAACCCACCCTTATGCCTAGCAGCGGTTACTTAGTTTAGGAGTGAATCTTATACATAGCGATATATACATATACCTAACTATATATAAATATAAATAGAGATTATCAGAAACAACTAAGGATCTAATTATAAGTTTGTTTTGTTGTTGTTTGGTTTTACGGCATGCCAACTGTCATTGGGTTATTTTATGCTGAAATCGTGCACAGGTTTTGTATATGATTGTACATTAATTCGTTTTGTAGGTGTATACTTTGTAAACAAATAGACTGTAAACGATAGTTTCTATTTAACCCACTGATGGGACCCTGACAGGTACTACCACTCCTCCGGGTCAGAGTAGACTCATGGGTAGTGGTAACTAAAGGGGTGACTCCACACTCCCCAAAGGAACCAAATTGGGGCCTCACCACTGGATGTAGTTTTGTGTCATACCTCGCATAATTTGGGGGGAGGGGGTAGTTAAATAGGGTTTGGAAACAGGGTAGGCAAAAAAAAGATAGAATGGGCTAGGAAAGACAGTGGTCAGGGTAGTTGGTGTGGGATGGGGGATAAAGTCGAACACCTTGCCCAAGGGTGCCCGAGGTAGTTTAGTGTTGTTCCTTGGACAAATTCTATTTAATGCATAGATGGGACTCTGGCAAGTATTACCACTCTGTGGTCAGAGTGGTAAGTAAGGGGTAAGCCGCACTCTCCAAAGCTCTCACCACCGGATGCAGTTTTCTGTCATACGCAGGAAGCTTGAGTAGAGTATATAGTTAGGAAATAGTGGTGATATTGAATTTTCTCGCTCACACACCCTTATTCCGAATTCGTGGCCGTGGGCCGCAATCAGTGGACTGTTTCTCCTTAACCAAACGATCATAAACAACGTTTTAAGTTTAATTTAGACTGTTTCAAACCATTATAAATTAGTGCACACTAAAAATAATTGGTACTTTTTTTACATTAGGACCCGCACCAGCTTTGACCCTAACCCTAACCCTGATCCTGACCCTAATCCTCACTTTGCCCCTAACTATAACCCTAACGACGGGGTCAAAATTAGCGTGGGTCCTAATGTAAAAAGATACCAAATAATTAAATTTAAAAAAAAAATCAGTTTTTCTTAATTCTAATTATTTGATGGTTTTCAGTAATAAAGTAAAAATTACATTTTTACTTGATATTTAATTTTCATTAAAAAATATTATTCCAGCAAATTTTAATTAATTTAAATTATAAAATTTTCTCTGAAAAAGATTTATGTGACTTTTTTTGTTTTAATTATGACTTTTTAGTGCAGGCAGTCTATTGATAGCAGGCCATGCCCACGAAATCGGAATAGGGGCGCGTGAGCAAGAAAATTCAATATCGCTAATAGTGTATACAAAAAAAAAAAAATTAAAAGGACTGGGAAAGATTGATTTTTAATTGGGGTGTAAGGTAGAGGTAAACACTCAAGAAATCTAAGGAAGTTTAGTGTCATGCTCAGGACAAATTTAACCCATAGATGGGACCCTTACAGATACTATCACTCTGGATCAAAGTGGATCTGGGAGTTATGGTAACTAAGGAGTTATTCAACACTCTCCAAACCTCCCAAATTAGGGCTTCACCACAGGACGTACTTTACGGTAATATCCAGCACCCTGATTATCAGAAGTAGCTAATTTATTTAAGGGGGGATAACTCTACTTACTTTCTTATGAAACGTATTTTTAATTACTTGTAAGTGATCATGAGACTCTATTATCATCATCATTATCATATTCGGTTTAACGTCAGTTTTACATGCTGGCATGTGTTGGACGGCTTTTAGAAAGTAACTTTCAAACTAATCTATCTCTGACCAGGTCTTTATTTATCCTCTTTCTCTAAAACCTATTCTTATCACTTCCTCCCATTTTCCTGGACTTATCCTACCAACTGACCATGCTAACTCAACTGTTCTACTTCTACTAACTCTCATCCATTCTTTTAATGTGACCAAACCAACGAAATCTCCTGTCTTGCACACATCTCTTTATGCTGTTCAGATCTGATCTACTTCTGAGGTCATCAGATCTAAGCCTGTCTTTTAGACTCACATGACACAGCCATCGTATCATTCTCATATAATTTCTCTCTATGCAACACATATCCTCAACCCTTACTGGCCAGGTGTCAAGTCCATACATCATCACACTGTAAACATGCTTGGTAGACTCTTTTGATCGACAGTAATATGAAACATCTAATTAATAATTAAGAAATGCTTCTGAATTTCTGCAGAAAGAAAAAGGTTCTTTTTTAAAAAGACAAGTTAGAAATTATAAAACTTTGCAATTGCATTTCTGTTTTCTCTTTCTCAAAAATTGTAGACACCCATGTTTTTAGATTATTTATTTTGGATAGGGCAGGTGAAGCGCTCTTTAGGCAATCACCTAGAGATGGTGTCTCGATAAAAACACTGGTCCCCATCACCCCACTAGGTTGGCGTCAGGAAGGGCATCAAACTTATGAAAATATTGCCTCAACTAAGGAAATAACTTCCAAAGAAAATCTGTGGTATTTCAGGTTATGTAGTTTAACTAATGACCTTGCTGGATATGGGTTGGTTTGGAAGTCAATTTTCTAAAAGCCGTCCATGCCAGCAGGTAAAAGGGACGTTAAAATGATGATGATGATGATGATGATGATGATGATGATGATGATGATGATGATGATGATGATGATGATGATGATTCAGATTCAGATTCAGATTCAGACTACTATTCTCATCTTGGTTGTTATTTTCACAACGTTTTGGCTGATGTAACCTCTGACCTTCTTCAGGTGCATTTTTCGAACTAGGTATACAGAATTTCGAATTAAATCCTTTATTTGATCCATGCAGGTAGATTGTTCTCGTTCCGTCATCCATAGAAGTGTTAATTAATTATTATGTTATTCTTAGTTATTACCACCTGTAGCAAGGATTGAAACTTTAACCTCCAGAAGAACAAATTGATAATGAACGCCTAAATAAAGTGACAGCCTTCCGGAGGTTGAAAGTTCAATCCTTACTACAAACGATAATAACTAAGAATGAAATAATAATTAAGACTTCTACCCGGTCGTGGCTGAGGGAACGAGAACAAACTACCCCCATGGATTAAATAAACGGTTCAGTTCAAAATTCCGTATAAGTTCTCGAGTTTGACATAAAGATTCCCAAGTTTGAATAGATGCACCTGAAGAAGGTTGGAAGTTATATCATCCGAAACATTGGAAAATTACAACCAGGATGAGAATAGCAGTATACAAATTTATCAATCCTCATCACAAAATTTCCGAACCCTAATTCTTTTTATTTTGCTTAACAAAATCTTCTTTTTTTTCATCTCTTTTCAGGCTTGGGCAGCAGAATACTGGGTATCAAAAGGTGCCCCTAAGAACAAGTTAAACATTGGTCTTGCTCTGTACGGACGAGGCTTTGCCTTAAGTAACCCGGCTAACCATAAACCTGGCGCCCCAGCCAGTGGTCCCTGCCCTGCAGGAAAATACACCAGAGAAAAAGGTTACTTGTCTTACTATGAGGTAAATATTCTTATTATAGGCGTTTTAGAAATGATAAAATTCCTAGTAGAAGATGTAGAGACAAAGTTCACCCTTCGATGCCCAAACTTAAAATGCTTACACTCGTTTCTGCACATATGGCTCGACGCATGCATTCGCCTGAATTGATAAAAAACAAATAAAACATTTTAAGCCAATCAGATGCATTTCTCTGAATTTATCAAATTTCCTGTTTTGATCCACCCCGAGTAAATAAAAAGACAGATTTTTCCTTCAATCAGTATTGTTTAGTCAAATCCACGACAGAGCTAACATCGAACTTTCTTTAGCTCCTTTGTCAGACTTTGGGAAGACTAAAAAGGCATTTCTCTACTCATGCACACATGACCACGCTGACACTAACGCACACAATGGATTAACTCTTTCATCTTATCGTCTGCTTATTGAAAACAAATGTATAGCCTTAACCATTTTAATACTTCTAACATTTCTCAATGTACTTTCTACAATGAAAACAAATGAACATTGACTCTTATTAATAACCTTCAATCAAATGAACATTTTATAATTGAGTGGGGAAGTTTTGATTACGATTTTTTAAACCCGTTTATAATTTACAGCCCTTAAATTATCGACGCAATCTTCTTCAATATCTCAGCTAATGAATACCCCTTGTTCTGCAAGGACTATCAAAATATGAACAACCATTCTGTGTTTGCCTATTTATGTAGACTTCCACTTTTAGCATATATAAAATATCTCTTTTGTGAACTTATGCTTTTTAATTCATTATTTTGTTTGTTTATTATATAACATTTCTCTCACTCTCTCACATTTGAGTATTACCTAAAACTCTTTTCTTAAAATGTTTCTCTAAAACTTGGCTCCCTTAAAAATCTCCCCCACCCCCCAAACTAGAACCCTAAAAAGGGTCCTCCAAAAAGATACTCTTTCAAAATATCAAAATATGAACGTGATTATAGAAATAATGTATTGGCTTAGACTTAAATGGGTATAAGCAAAACGAATTCCTAATAAATTCTGTTTTTACTGCTGTTTGAAAGTTTAGTTGAAATCCGGTCTGAAATTGCAGAACCATAGTCATACGGACTGACAGGCTCTGGCCCTTTTATTAAATCCTTCGATCACTAAAAAGTATAATTTTCATAAACAAATACTTGTAGGTTTGTCATTACATTTAACTAGCAGGACTCGTCCCGATATCGCTTGGGAAAAAGTAAGTAACTCAAAAAACTCCTGCCCTGAGCCCCATATTACTATTTTTATTTTGTCATTTCTGTAAGTATCAATTTTCAATTTAAAAAAGAAAATAAAGTAGAACTTCTTTACCTATTGGGCAATTTGAAAGTTCTTGTGTGTTTTTCTTGTTTTTTTATTTTTTGCTAATTACTTTCAAGATTTTTAAAATATGAAATTCAAACCAGCGTTGCCAGAGAAAAATAGATTTAAATAAAGTCAATGTTACAAATATTTAATTTTTAAATAGGATCATAACAAAATGCATCAATTATTTTTACATCTTCTATGTAAATGAGAAAAATAATAAATAAATAGGTTAATAATAATAAAAAATATATTATTGTTTATTTGAAATCGGACACAGGTAGAGCAATGTAAAACTTTCTTTTTATTAATTTAGTAAGCAGCTGGAGCTGTTTAGGTCATAAACGAAAACTGCTGTCATTATAAATTTAAAAAAAAACTTCCTAGCGGAATAAGTATATTTTGAAAGAAACTAAGCCGAATTACATTTTTTTTGCGTAAAGAATATGGTACAAAAATGGAAAGGAAGAAAACGCTAGTCAGAATCAAATATTGATTTGTCAGATGCAATGCTATTCAATTCAATAAATTTGGTAACAAATAAAACAAATATGCTTCAATTGCCATGTAGGGAAAAGGGTGGAAGAAATTTACACAGAAGAGCACTTTTCCAATTATTCCTTGAATTGCTGCGTCATTGGCATGTTTAATACATCTCGTTCGGCTCGATCGGAATTAGCAGTGAAATAGTTTCTGGTAATGCCCACGTAGACCTTTTTCTGGTGTAAGAGTGAAAAGTAAGTTCTGAGGGAGATCATAATGGTCATTGAGGAGATTGTAGGCCAAAATAAGATTTAATTTTTTCAGGACATTGGACGGAGGATTTTAACATCTAGGCATGAGCCCCATGAAGCTTCTTGAATCGACTTATGTAGGGTACATCCTGTTGTTCCTGCACCATTTGAGTAATCAGTTGTTGAACTCTCTCCAGATGCTGGATATCACGTATTAGATATGGAGCAGAGGTTTTGACACCATACTCTAACAGTGGTCTATTGACGAGGGAGACATATAGCAGCTTAAAGTCGAGAATCCAACTGATTTTTCTTTATATATTAGATTAACATCAAGAAAAATCTTAATTTTCTCTTCAATTCACTTATTTCTGGTTCTGTCTCTTGTTTTCAGATCTGTCAAATGATTAAAAAGGGTGGCAAGATCTACAGGATGAAGGACGCCAAGGTACCTTATTTGGTCCAGGGAAACCAATGGATCGGCTATGATGATCCAGAAAGTCTGAGGTTCAAGGTGAAAACTCTTTGCTATAATCTGATAATTTCTACCAATCAGCAAACTAAAAAGAAAACTGCATCAATAGTCTAAATGTTCTATGGAATGTTTTATTTATTTATTTGTTAAGGGTTGACGTTTGAACATAGGTAAAAAGCAAAATGCCCAAAGAGTTATAACAAATAATCCCAAAGCCGTAAAATTGATCTGACTTTCCTGAAACCAGATATTTTCTTTATTTTCAGTAATGATATTTTCTTTGACCAGAAAAATTGTTATTCCTAATTTAAATATTTCCGGAATTTCCTGAGTATTTAAAAAATAAAAATAAAACGAGATGAAATATGTTAAACATGTGTTCTGTTTATTCAGGTTAATTGGGCCAACAAAGAGGGCTATGGAGGTATTGCAGTTTGGGCTCTTCCACTCGACGATTTTGCTAACACCTGTAAAGGTGGGAAATTTCCTCTGATGAAGGCGATCGTAGCTGCAATGAAAGGGTAAAAACAATTCTTCTTTTATATGTATCTCTAGATATAAAGTTAGGTATGTGTATATATTTATATATTTGTATGTGCAGGTTTCACTCTTAAACTAATTAACCGATCGTTGTGAATTTTGGAATACTGCTGCTAGGTTTAAGGGTGGGTAATGTGGGCTATATTTAGTTAAATTTAGCCTTATGCAAATGGGGCAAATCTCGGTTTTTTTGAAAAATTCTAACAGTAGGTATTAGACATCAATTAATAAATATTTCCCAAATTTCAGTTGCTTTTAAATATTTCAAAGGGTTTTTACGGGCCATAATATGAGCACTATCTGCCATTTGAAAATTGTAATATTTCAGATTTTCCTTAAATTTAATCCATAATAATCATTAGACACCAATTGAGAAAGATTCTCTGAATTTCAATTTCTTCCTAAGATCCATTAAGCTTAAAGATTAGACATTTTCTAAAATCAAAATAATGAAATAAATTTTGATCAAAATTGGAATCAGGATTCTAGACATAAGATTTAGTATTATCATATCTTAGTTTTAATATTTGTAAGGGGACACAAAAGTGGTTAAAAACTGTTCTGTGTAGGGAAATAATTTTACCCGTCCTGGGACGGGTATTCTTCTAGTGCATATATAAATTTGTAGTTCCTGTTTGTTTGTTTGTTTGTTTGTTCACAAACTCCTTGAAAGTTTTTGAAAATAGACCCCCATAACCATATATAATGTGAAAACACACAACCCAGAGTACATAGATAAGTATATTTCATTTTGATTAAAAATGGAACAATAATATTGTGAGGTCTACATTCACGCCGGCAATTAAAATCAAAAGGAAATACACCATTTTAATTTTTTTTTTGGGGGGGGGGGGAGATAGACCCCCATAACCATAACAAATTGCTTTTAATTATTTTTTAAATTCTGCTAAACCCTTAGTTCTATGGGATGAAGGTCTAAGTAGTACTCCACAGTGAGCAAGCCTTATAAACAATGTGAAGCGTGGGTCTTACGGGTTATATAAATGTGTGCATGGGTGTATCTGTGTGTTCATAAGTTGTATTGTTTTGTTATTCTTGAGTAAGTTTTATATATCAATCCATTTACTACTTAAACTCTGTGGGTTTTGCTTTTTCTCGTGCAATTTAATAGAAGAAATTACTCATTTAGAACATTTACTTTTAGAATTAAGAGCCGAATTAAAATATTTTAATCTATCTATCTATCTATCTATCTATCTATCTATCTATCTATCGACTAATTTATTTATCTATTTATTTAGTTAGCAATTTATCTATCTATTTATCTATCTAGCTATTTATCAAGCTATCTATCTATCTATCTATCTATCTATCTATCCATCCATCCATCCATCGGCTTATCTATTATCTATCTCTCTATCAATTTGTCTGTCACTCTATCTATCTATCTATCTATCTATCTATCTATCTATCTATCTATCTATCTATCTATCTATCCATCTATCTATCGATCTGTTAACCCATCAGCTTATCTATTATCTATCTCTCTATCAATCTGTCTGTCACTCTATCTATCTATCTATCTATCTATCTATCTATCCATCCATCCATCGGCTTATCTATTATCTATCTCTCTATCAGTTTGTCTGTCACTCTATCTATCTATCTATCTATCTATCTATCTATCTATCTATCTATCTATCTATCTATCTATCTATCTATCTATCTATCCATCCATCTATCTATCGATCTGTTAACCCATCAGCTTATCTATTATCTATCTCTCTATCAATCTGTCTGTCACTCTATCTATCTATCTATCTATCTATCTATCTATCTATCTATCCATCCATCTATCTATCGATCTGTTAACCCATCGGCTTATCTATTATCTATCTCTCTATCGATCTGTTTGTCACTCTATCTATCTATCTATCTATCTATCTATCTATCTATCTATCTATCTATCTATCTATCTATCTATCCACTAAAACTCTGTGGGTCTTGTTATCTTGTTTGTTATCTTGTTTGATCTTATGCACAATGGATAACACCATGAGTGAGGATGTCACTAAAGAATATTGTCACTCATTAAAACAGATGGGGGATAACCGTGCACACTAAATGACATCATCAAGCAAATCATAGAGA
>OY744520.1:109405119-110002619 GCA_963556195.1 Sepiola atlantica | reverse complement strand
AATGACAATGCTATTAGTAGCGTTTATCAAAAAATGACAAAGGACTGTTTTTTTTTTGGGAGGGGGGGCTGTTTTTATTCTCTAAATGTTCTAGTGTTTTAAATAGTTTATTTTATATAAGCAAAATTGGTGAATAAGAATGATTCTATCTCTTCCAGACACAACAGAAAATGAGGCAAGTCCGAACACGAAACCTGGAACTGAAACAAATGATAGTAAGTCGATCGTTAAATTTTTCACTTATGTTGCGTGTTGGGCAGGGAAGACGTCGACCTGTCATCTATGATCGTTTATCAATTTGTAACGTTAACCCACAAGCATTTACTTTTATATTTATAGATGATCCAAACAACATATAATTTTTCTCCATCTCTCCTGAAAATTAGTCTTGTTGAATAATACTAAACAGTGGCACTGAGAAATCCGAGACGACTTGAAGCAATGTCGGGGTAGATTGATTGATTGATTGATTGATTGAAACTCAGTCGAGCACCTACCATGAAAATAACGATAGAGTAGAGAAAGACTAGCAACGTCTCTTCTGTGAGCTAGAAGCTGTAGGGAAGAAAAGAGGACATCCTCCACTAAATTTTGAAGTCGATTTTGTACTCTGTCAATGCAGGAAAGTGTGCTCTGACGTGACCTTCGTAAAAGAAAGCCGGTGGACTGAAACGTGACGTCATGATAGTAGCTAGCAAGCGAGATCTGTCGAACAGTCAGACTGTCAGTAATGAATGAGAGTCTTTTAAAAAAAAAGCATTAGAAAACTTTTTAAATTGCATTTAAAAAAGAAAACAAAGAAACACGATTCACTTTATAGTGAAAGTGAACTTTATTCAATATAAATAAAATTAAAAAAACAAGAATTCAAAATGAATAGTTAAGTTGTGTTATAATACGATGTTTCATGGATTTTTATTTACTATTAAATAAAATATTACTGTAGCAGCCATCATGCGGCATCTCGTTCATCGGGGATTGAACCCAGAGAGTTCCGATTACAAGATAGAGTCTTGTTAGAATCCACTTATGCAAATGACCATTGTTTTGCATGGGCGAATTCTCGTTGAAATAAAAAGAGTAGAAACTTTCCTTCCGGGGTGTGACGATAACATTACAATACCTCGAGTGTTAAACGAGAAACGGAGAAAGTAATTGAATTGGTGTAATTGGGTTACTCGATTGACGAGAGTGAGATTATTTTTTAGAGTTGGCGTCGTCGTATTTTGAAGAATTGTTAATACAATTCGGGAGTCAAACTTTTGATTTTTTTTTTGTGTGTGTGCATTTTTTTTTTTCAACTTTCACTTCTACAATTACTTTACCACTAAACCTTCAGTCATGCTGTTGGCGTCCATGCCTAAAATTTTATGGCCAAAAAAGCAAACAGTTACGTGTCTAAATCAGTATTGATTTACTCCTCTCCAGGAGTTAGGCACAAGGCCAGTTTTTATCTTACTCCCACAAGTAAGATGTGACCCAAGGTCGGGTCGGGAAAGTGGGGTTTAAAAATTGCCTGGGCAGCCCCGTCGGCATTCCCCGGTAGGGGCGCCTCAGACAGTAAGCAATAAACTTACTCCTCCCCAAAGAGAGGAGGCAAAGCCTGGGAGTGTGGACCTCCTAGAACTGCACAGGACAGACCCATAGACAGGCGTAAATCAAGCCCCGAAGGCCAAGACAATACCAGTCTATGGGGTGCAGTATCCATCGGAACAGATACTACACTTTGATCTTAGCCAAAAGGCTGTGTCACTGTTTCCCAAAAGTAGAAAAATAACCATGCAAGGGCTATAAGAACATGTCAGCGGAATGACATTGTAGCCGCAGGGCCAGAGGGTTCCTGATGATGCTATGATATAGCTAAGTATTTTTCATCTACAGGTGATGATATTGACAACATCCCCATCATTTTCCAAGATGGCCGCCATCAAAATCCAATAATGTCAATATCTCAGAAACTATTAAACCTAGAAAAATGAATTTGGGGTTTATACATAGGTTTTAATGGTCAAGGGATCAGTAAAACCATTTCTCACTACATTAGAGTATTTATTTGCCCCGAAATTCTATAATTCAAGATAGCTGCCACAAAAACCCTATATCGGCTATACTTCTCAAACCACTTAACCTTCAGTCATTTTGTTTGTGTCCATGCCTAGAATTCTATGGTTAGGGAAGAAATTAGTTATGTCTCGAAATCAGTAGGTGTATCTCTGTTGCCTAAAAATAGAGGAATAATCATGGAAAGAGCTATAAGAACATGCCAGCGGAATGCCATTGTGACCGCGGGGCCAGAGGGTCCCTAATGATGCTACCATATAGCTAAGTATTTTTTTATCTACAGGTGACAGTATTGACAACATAACCATGAAACCATTATAAGCTAATATTTTTAAGATGTTCGCTTCTTTCTGATTAAACAACTGGACTTTCTTTGTAATTAGGATCTCACATTTAATCCTTTGTGATCATGGAATCAGCTTAGGTTGTTTTCTGAGATATCTGTGCAGTACACGAAGTCATTAGCACATGTCTGTGGCTTGCAAAGAGAAACCAACAGTGCAGTTCTTCATTACTCATTCACGAACAGCATGACTGCAGATTTAGTGGTTTTGGAATTATAGCCGATACAGGATTTTGGTGGCGGACATCTTGAATTTTACCATTTCGGGACAAATAAATACTCTGATGTAGTGAGAAATGGTTTTATCTGATTCCTTGACCATGAAAACCTAGATATAGACACCAAATTCATGTTTCTAGGTTGAATAGTTTCCGTAATATTGACATTATTAGATTTTAATGGCGGCCATCTTGGAAAATGGCGGGAATGTATCAAGACTCCATGTGATCTTTGTCTACTTGGACCAAAATTTTTACTTAGGCCCTAAGCTTCAAAATGGTACTAAAAGTCAAACTTTTGCAAAAACTTGAAGTGACTGATTACCCCCCCCCCCTCCCACACACACACACACACTATCTCCATAATTGTATTCTCTATTGCAATAAACCTTTCTTTCTTCCTTATGCTAACGTGTTGGTTGTTCTTCCCAGAGTTTTCTCAAAGGGGAAGGGGGGTGAAGTGTATATTCAGCATGCCGTGTTCGAGTCCTGTCGGGTCATTAGCACCACTTTCATTGGGGATATTGGTAACCTCCATGTGGTCCTTTCTATAATTACTTTTCAATTCATGCAGAATCCGTTTACTTCAAGTTAGGATGTTTTCACTAACTATATCCGTTTTCACTTTATAAAAACATTTCACAGGCGGAAGTGGAGTCTCTGATTGTAGCAAAGATGGTTTCTTCAAGAAGACCTGCGATACATACATCTGGTGCTATAGTGGACAAGCCCATGAAAAAAGATGTCCTCCCGGAACGGCATTTAGTACTGAAATATCCCAATGCAACTTTAAATCCTTAGTACCAGGATGTTAGTTTAACATTCAGCAAGGTTTTAATTCAACAAAGGGCGACAACTCGTATCAGAAGAGCAGATTTTGAAAAGTCAATCATTGCTGATGACCTCAAAGTGTGCGTTTATCTGACCTTGTAATTTAACAGTTGAAACATTTGACATTAAATCATGTAAAAACATTTTGGAATTGATTTTCTTTTTTTTCATCAACTGATTTATAGAAAAATGTTCACACAAACAAAAAAGAAAAAAAATGATTAATAAATTATAATCTTGAGATTTATAAGGACCAAGGCAGGGTTATTTTACAGGTTGTGATTTACAGTAGATAAATTATTAGAATACACATTTGTGTTTTGTTGTTTAGAAAAGAAAATGTAAAAATAAAAACACATTTCGATAAATACGTTAAGCTGATGGGAAAACGACGGAGAGAGGCTTACTTGATTTCAACAAAGACTACTGGACACATATCCATAAAAAGCAACGTCACACATAAAGATTGGAATTGACACTATAATGTGAAGAATTGAGAGTATATTTCCATTACAAATGTATGTGGAACCTCCTTCAGAAAGAAATAAGAGAGTACATTGCATACGTTATTGGAAGAAGAGATGGGGGGCTGCTACGTTACACATTGTGTTCTATTTATTCTTTTTTACTAAGGAGTCACCATCTATCAAGGGCAACATCCCTTCGAGGATGAGGGTTAATAAGATGGCTGGATCGTCAGTTGAATGATAAAGAATATTATGAGATGATTGAAAATGATGAATGGAATAGACTGAACTTTGAATTATTATGAGGACAGTTTATGATAAATATTTATTGACATTGGATTTGAAGATGGCCATTTGTGGAATACATTACCGCGAGACTGCTTTCCTGCAGATTACACTGCAGGAAAGAAATCCCCTGGTAATATGTTCCACAAATGGCAAGTTTTTGGAAAGAAACTTAGTCCATGGAATTTCTGTTTGATACCAGGTACACGGAGGAAGAAAGGAAAGTTCTTTGTAGATATGATAGGACAACAAGTTCTTGCTGTGAATGTCTTACAAGGAGGAACCAGAGACTGGAGCTCAGTCGAACACTCTCCATAGAAACAACGATGCAGTAGAGAAAGACTAGTACGGTCTCTTCTGTAAGAAGGGGCTGGTTGGAACAGAAGAGATTATGCCCCACTAGATTGCAGAAACGATTTTGTACTCTGTCAATGCAAGAAAGAGTGCTTTGAGCGGCACCTCCCCAGATGTGGCAGCAATACTTCATCGTAGGGTGTATCTGACTCTTATTGCACGAGGAGTCAGGTATCATTTTATTGAAAAAATGAATTTTATTTCTAAATCAAAACTTTAAAACTAGTAAAAGAGAGGAGGAAGACTAGTTTTTTTTTAAAATCTAAATGTCAGAAAGCATCGGTAGAAAAATAAACAACAAAAAACAAAAAAAAACAAAAAACAAATAAATGATAATTTTGCATTTTGCTACGAAAACATGTATTTTTCACAGACAATTTTGTTCCTAGGCATATCAAGGGAGGCGCGATAGCGCTCTATCCCTTAATAGACTTCAAAAACGACCTATGCTAGATATCTCATTTCTTTGATCAGTCATAACTCAAAAACCAATAAACCAAATTATTTAAAACTTTGCACAAAATTTTCATTTGATAGGTTCTATAAGTGTGTAGAATTTCAGCATCATTAGTCAAGGCAACCCAGAGATCCAGAAAGGTCAGGAGTGATTTTGTGTTATCCGTGTGTACGTACGTACGTACGTACTTACGTGTGTGCCACCCTGTATCTCATCAACTATTTGATGGATTCAGCTAATTTTTGGCAGAGATAGAGGTTCTAGGGTCTAGTTGGTGGCATTTTAATTTCAGTTTACCATATACCTTAGTTTTCCAGAAAATTAAAAAAAAACTTAAAATTTACCATTGTCTTGAGGCATAGCCTTTACAAAAGTAGTGACATTCCATGATAAATGCCAGTATACTAAAATCATGTGCCCTTAATAGGGTTAAGATGAAAATTCATATACACTAAATGTACAAAAGCAAGGAAATTCCCAAATTTTTACACTTTTATTGTCATTAAGAGTATGACTACATATCAACCAAGCCATTTCATTATCACATCACTACAGTATAAATTTCTATGCATGAGTGGATGAAGTATGTGAGGTTCGCTGAAGAAAAATTCCTACCAGTAAAATAAATAGCCCTGTTGTGCTCGCATACCCTTAATGACAATAAAAGTGTAAAAATTTGGGAATTTCCTTACTTTTGTACATTTAGTGTATATGAATTTTCATCTTAACCCTATTAAGGGCATATGATTTCAGTATACTGGCATTTATCATGGAATATACACACACACACACACACACACACACACACACACACACACACACACACACACACATATATATATATATATATATATATATATATATATATATATAGTCATAAATAACTATAAGTAAAAAAGATTACCTTTGCCTGTAAGCTGATTTACCTTAGAACACAGCGTTAGTGACTTATATTTCCTCTACCGTTCTCCTTCAACCCAGGACTGTACCCTGCTCGACCAAGTCTCTGATAGTATAGATGCAGCACTCTCTTTAGATCCGAGAGCCCAAATACATGTATTTGGAGGTTTTAATGTCTACCACAGTAATTCGTTTTGGTAATAGCACGCATAGTTTCTCTATTACACATTCCCTTTCACAGACTGTCACTTTCCCATCCCGTCTACCAAACTGTGAAGATCAACAAGTCTCACTTTTCAATCTATTCCTGACTACACTGCTCGAGTCTTGTGTAACGGATGCCTACAGCCCACTCGGTAACACTGATCCCTTATGATAATGGTAGATATCACTCGAAACTTTTGACCCCAAGCTGAAAAGCCGTTGCTCAAAATGACGAGATACTACAAACAGGCTGATTGGGAATTCATCAGAGAACACATCAGACACACCCCATGGAGTAAAACTTTTTCCCTCCCTGCTGAACAGTGCGCAAATAGGGTAACTGAATGGGTAAAAGCAGACATAGAAGCACATGTTGTAGCCCCTTACGTCTACAGTGGCGACCTGCCCTGTTTGGGGTGAACTATGTTAAAAAAAATTTTTTTTAAATGTCCCCATGTGGAAATTCAATAGTAAGCCCCACTCTCCCCAATGGTTCACTTCAACCTGTGCAGCTGCTATTGTGCATAGGCAGTAAGCATTCCGCCGATTCAACCGCCATTACTCAGCAACAAATAGAGAAATATTTATAGCATCAAGAAATCAAGTGAAGGAATGGACCCACATTGTTAGTTAAGTTATAATAAAACAGCTTCCTATTCCAGTAGCTTCTTTATAAGAACTACCGGCTTGTGGAACTCTCTTCGAATTGACTGTTTTCCTCCTACTTATATTCTTGATCATTTCAAGGCAATAGGCATCTCCCGTCTTTGCGATAAGAGCTAAGAGTAGGTATACTATAATGATAGGAAAATGCATTAAGCCGCAGAAATTAGGAATTTACTATTTCTGGAAA
Organism: Sepiola atlantica; assembly: GCA_963556195.1. Taxonomy (NCBI): domain Eukaryota; kingdom Metazoa; phylum Mollusca; class Cephalopoda; order Sepiida; family Sepiolidae; genus Sepiola; species Sepiola atlantica. The sequence continues at coordinate 109,995,646 of OY744520.1, read as the reverse complement.
ATCTATAATAGTGTGGTGAATAATGGGTGAATTATGGGTGATCAACAATTCTCCGCTATCCAACCACCATAATATCGTTTGCATGGCAACTGAGAAGGCTGAACTGTTTTCCCAGCAGTTCGCCTTGAACTTCACCTTATACTCCATAAATCACTCCCTCACAAATTTCCCACTGCGGACAGAAGACACACTCGATGAACTCATCATCACCCCTTCCCATGTTCGGGATATCATAAAAAACCAAGACACCTAAGTATGTGGACCGGATCTTATCCCTGCTATATTAATAAAGAAATTCTCTGCTGAGATGGCCCCTGTCCTTTCCAAACCCTACAAAAAATGCCTTGACAAATCTTGCTTCCCTGATAGCTGGAAAATTGCCTCTGTGGCAATAGTGTTAAAAAATTCTGGTGAAAGAACTGACCAGCAAAATTATCACCCCATAAGTCACCTCCAGCTCTTCGCTACAATTTTTGAATTGTTAATCAATCTAGCGATAGTTCACCGCCTCATTAATGCTAAACTTCTTTCTGACCAACAGTATTGATTTAAATGAGCCAGTTCTACTGCGGATATCCAAATGATTATCTTTGAACACATATACCATACACTTGACAAGACAGGTGAAGCTAACGCGGTAGTGCTTGATATATCCAAAGACTTTGACATGGTCTGGCATGAAGGTCTTCTCATGAAAATTAACTTGTATAGCATTACTGGACGAATATTTAATATAATCAGATCTTTCCTAGCCAAAAGAAAGATTCACCATTCGCCCATGAATGGAGTATTGTCACATCTGGGCTGATGCATAAACCACTAATCTCTCCCTCTTAGACAGGGTCCAAAAAAGAGCCTCTGATCAGTGAAATTCATTATTCCGATCTTTACACATAAGGATGTTTGCTTTTGATGATAGATGTTAGTTGATTAAGCAAGCTGTTCCCTTGCCGGTAGGCTTCTGTTTACTGTTCACCGTTTGTTACTCCCGGTGTTCCCTTTTCCGGTATCCTAGGTAATAATCGTCTGGGGCGGGTTGTCGCCCTTTGATTGGGTTAGCTGTATATTACATAATCTAATAGGTCCCACACTATCAACCAAGCTCAAAGTACTTCAATGGAATGTGCTCTGATTAACTTGCGGCACTGGTTCCCACTCGATTTAAATGCTTCCGACCAACTTGACAATTAGCAAAATCCCATGCCTTCACTGTGGAGGTCCTCAGATGCCGGAAGGCTTTCTACTCTAATAGCTTCTTTCCTCGAACTGCTAGCCTTTGGAATTCCCTCCCTTGTTTCCCTGACCGTAACAGCATGCAGAAATTTAAATTTAATGGGAATAAACATCTCGCTGCACAACTCTTTATTTAGGATGTCCCTATAGGTATGGTCCCTAATTATCAGTAGCCCCTTACATCTCAATAGCATTGTGTCTTGTTTGAGGGGAAAAAAAGCATCTAAAATATAGCATTTTTTTTCAAATGATGTTAACATAATCTTTCTATTTTTTAAGATTTATAAAAATACTAGAATAATACCTGTCTCAAGACGGGTAATATTAATTCTCTGAATAAAACAATTTTGCACCATTTTTATGCCCCCCTTACAAGAGTAAACTCAAGAGATAATGATACTAAACCTTATGTCCAGAATACTTATTCAAATTTTGATCAAATTTCACTACATGATTTTGATTCTAGAAAATGTCTAAAAGTTCAGACTTATGCTTAAGGGATCTTTGTGGATCAAATTCAATGCAAATCTGAAATATTTGAATTTTCGAATGGAAGGTTGTACCCATATTATGTTCCCTAAAACCCCTTTAAAATACTCCAAGGAAACTGAAATATAAAAATTATTTCATTATTCTTATTCTTAATTAATGAATCATCTTCCCCAGAACACCTTCTTCAGATCTCAGCCTTGATCAGAAAGAGAAGAAGATTTTCTAGTCACTGTTGGAAAGCTAAGGATGAAATCGTCAGCGATATTCTTTTATGGCTACAAAAACAGGTACGTTATTTAGTAGGGAGACAGCACAGATTTTATGACGTCAATCAACTAGCAGAGAACATGCAATGCACCTATGAAGACCTACTTGGTGTGGTGGAGGATACAGCAAGATGGTATGAGGGTATTTATCTTGTATGATTTTTTCTCTATGCCCACTGGCTGACGTCACAAAGGGATAAATAGAGTTGTTAGACAACAGGCAAATCCTTTATGACGTCACAAAGGGAAGACGTCACAAAGGGATGTCGTCATCCATTAAAACAGGTTGAAAGAGATCCTTTATAACGTCATAAATGCTGGAGTAACAAAAAAATGATGTCCTCCATTAAAACATAGAACATAGACGATCTATGAACCTTCATATCACGGGTCGTTTATGTGGACAATGACTGTAGTGCTAGGCCTCCGTCAGTCAGGATCGACCATGGGTGATACATCCTTAGCCTAGTTGTCCTGTCTAGCTATTCAGCTGGAGCAACGCAGCTTTAGCTGAAGAGACCAATGTGGGAGTAGCTGTCACTGTCGCAAAGGTCACAAACATGTGTGGTCTCTGGACTGTTAGTAATGGTGCTCTCTTTTCTGCGTGCAGGCTTTTCTGCAGAAATATTCATCAGATGTTGTTCAGGATTATGTAGTTGTTGACGAAACTTTGCATTGAGTAGTTTGTTAGTCACTGCTAATGTTGAAAAGTATCCCTAAGTTGGATGATGATGGCATTCGGTTAAGAAATATCTCTGAACTGGCTGTTGCTAATTGGTGTTGTTGTGTTCGTTGAGCGAATCAAACTTCTGCACAGATTCAACAAAGATTGAACTTCAGGATTGTCTAGTCTGAATGAAGTCTTCCTCGTTGATTGTAGCTATTTATTATACCTGCAAAATTGCAGGTTTTTACTCCCGACAGAGCAGCAAGGCCCAGTGGGTGCATACGAAGTTAAGGAAGGTTTAGCCTAGAACACACAAAGGAACGACGATTGCACATGCACAGAAGTAACGTTGTTATCCTCACTCCATGGATTTGCAGTTCTGCAGCAGAGACGACCAGATGGCGACGAATCCTGATATTGATTCCTCCTAAATGCTCACCAAAGTTCTGTGAGCTGGCTTGCGGCCCTAATACTGCTGCATGCCAAACTGTCCATCGTGGATGACTCTGCCACGAACCGGAGTTCTGACACTACCACATTCTACCACCTTTACCAAGGTAGGGAAGGGTTGGACTTTAGTGCGAGCTGCTGCTGATGGCATTTTGTTAAGGAGTGTGATACAATGAATGTCGCGAGTATAGGACTCATCGACAGAGACAAAAGAAAATGCGGTAGTGGTCAATTTCCATTGTTCAGGACAGGTGACTCAGAAAAAATACCGGACACGGAATTTGGGAGTGACGGCATTTTGCGACAGTGGGGTAGGTTAGTTTTACGACAGTTTTACAACAGTAAGGTTTATGACAAAAAGTTAACGAGTTTGGGTTTCGGAAAGAAGCCAGGCAGTTACGATCGAACCTCCAGAGAGAGCGGATCGAACTGGGAAAACGATGAGATGAGCTGACAACTTGAGTAATGGTAATAGGGGTCTCGACAGTCCGCGACGGTGTCACACACACTCATAGTTCAAACTAAATTATACACAACGTATATGTGTTTGTGTTTCTTTTATTTAACTTGTGGACCAATGCTGTGTCCTCGACGATTCGTCAGTGGATAGACGACACGGCTAAGATGATGAAGACAAAGAAGAAGACCACGGAAACACAACGTTGGGGTCGACAGTCATCGAGTGGGGCAGCATGGTTCTACAAGGAGTATCTTTAAGCTGGCTGTTGCTGATTTGTTTGTTTGTTAAGCGAACATGCCTCAGCATTGTCTGGTCGGCATAAAGTCCTCCTCGTTGGTTGCAACTATTCTTTAATGTTCTAGTGATCTACCCTATTGCGTCATGACATGGACTCTTCCCAACACTATGAATAGTGATAATCGTGGGAACAGAGTCGCTATGATGAATCCAGAAACAGTCCCTCACAATTCATTACTTCTATGCTTTCTGTAAATACATTTTTTTTGTTAACTACCTCCTTGTTGTCTTCTTTCTTTTCGGCTCTTTAAGGCTACAACAGTAACCCTGCAGGATTGCATGTTTTTACCCACGGCATCGAGAGCAGCAAGGCTTAGCGGTTGCATGGGAAGTCAGGAAAGGTTTTGCCCAGAACACACAAAGAGTGAGATATCTTCTGGGGCGGTAGAATGATCCAATCATTTTTCCAGCGACCTTGGCAACAGATTTCAGGTCTGAAGTGAAAGTCAGTCCCTGAAGCTTACCAAAGCAAGGGGCTTCCTCAAGGCGAGCCATTCATTTCAATTGGGGCAAAGTTAGGATCAGAGCATTGGTGATGAAAAGAGAGAAACTTGGTTTTAGAAATATTAAAGGTAACCAGCCACCTTTGTCCCCATTGCACCACGTATTCAAGGTAGGAAGAGAGAGAACCAGAAAGATCTTGATCGTTAATGCTCTTCGAGGTGTTGCTATAGATGGCTGTGCCATCTGCATAAATGTCGACGGATGATCTTAGAATTGGGAGATCATTGATGAAGATCAGAATCGATCCTTGAGGCATACCGCGGCATTGATGCTATAAGCTCCAGACTTCTGATCATCAACGATTACTCTTATGAACCTATCAGAGGAAGGATTTGATGGTTGAAAGTATGTTTCCAAATATTCCATAGCTAGAAATCTTGTGAAGTAAACCTTTATGCTAAACCCTATCAAAGGCCTTCGATATGTCAAGAGCTAGAAACGAATCCCCTGCGAATAGATTCACTGATCCTGTGTGATATTACAGACAGCACATCAGCTGTTAATCTTGCGAGACGAAATCCATATTGTTTGTCACTAAGTAGGCTGCTTTTGCTGAGGTAATTGACAACTTCTTGATTTATCACAGATTCAAGCAACAGGAATGACGCACAGGAAACTGTTTGGTCTGTACTGAGATGCAGAAAACAGATATCCAGTATTTTTAAATACTGGATAGACTGACAAAATTTTCCAAGGTATCTGTAATTTGATTAACCCCATCCTTACTTCTTCTCTGCACCATCTCTCTCACAGACGTGATGTTGCTAGTCTCAGTCTTTTCTATAAATACTATTATAGCCTGTTTGTTCAGAATTGTCTGATCTATTTCCTGCTTCCTTTATTCTGCTACAGTTCTTGCTCATTTGACTCATTGGTCTAGTGGTCTCCATCAATTCGCTGTTTTGATACCTACATTGGAATACAGCTTCCTATTCCAATAGCTTCTTTCCAAAAAGTGCAGGCTTGTAGAACTCTCTTCTTATTGACTGTTTTCCTCCTACCCATAGCCTTAATCAAGACAAAGGTCAATAGGCATCTCCTATCTTTACATACCTTTATACTTTGTCTGGAGCGATTTCCATTAAAAATAAATTGTCCTTTAAGCAACGATTGAATGTGTATATGTTTACATATAACAGTCTGTAGTGTAGTTAAAATGTTTTCATTCGAACAGATTTTATTCAATAAGATCATTTGATCTGTTGGTCATTATTTTAAAAAAATTTTAAACATCCAAGTAATTCAGTAGAATTACGTCTCATAATTGATACTGATCCAGAATACGACCCAATCTCCAGCAATTTTGCATTGGCAGCTTTCGGGCAGCTTATGTAAGCAGTCAAAAAATGCCGAAACCATTAGCCAATCAGCTGTCAGCACTCCCCCCTCTAAAAAAAAACGTTCAGAAGTAAACAAAAAAGCCCCCCTCCAAAACCCAGATTTTTACCAGTTTACTTGTTTTATTTTCTTAAAAGATTACTTATTTGAAACTTTTATTGAAAAAAAAAAAATGATTAATAACAGTAGTTTACTTATGTTTTGTTCGTTATATATACAAAAAAGATTTAAAAGCTAAAGACCCCCCCCCCCACCGACTTTTGATCAGTTGACTATCTTTATTTGCTTGGGAAAAAAAAAATTACTTATATGAAACTTTTATTGAAAAAAAAATGATTAATAACAGTTGTTTACCTACGTTTTGTATATATATATATATATATATATATATATATATATATATATATATATATATATATATATATATATTACTAATTAAATTTTATAAGGAGATATAATTTTTTATGTATCAATTTTCAGTATTTACTTAAACAGTGCTCGATACGTAAGTAGAGCTAGGTAGTAAGTTATGAAAATATATTTATGGCAATTAAGCTGCACAGAACCTCTGTGTAGCTTAATTGCCATAAATATATTTTCATAGCTTACTATATATATATATATATATATATATATATATATATATATATATAACATTAACTTTGACGAGTTATTTAGTTTTATTTTCTTCGTCTTAAAAATCTTTTTTATTTATTTTAAACTTTTCTTGACCCCCTCCCCCTCCCCCCCCCAAAAGATTGTTTCCTATAATTAAACATACAGTGACGTTTTGAATTTATCATCTGGCAGTCTTTGCGGTACCTTTTTCCGGCTGCTTACGTAACCTGCCCGGAAGCTGCCGATGCGAAGTTGCCGGAAATTGGATCGTATTCTGGATCAGTACCACATAATCTATATACTACTAACTCTGTGGATCGTATTTGTTATCGTGTTTTCCCCGTGCACACTGGATGATGTCATCAATTTATTTTTTACCAAGTCACCGCTTATCAAGGCGAAAATCTACTCGAAGATAAGGATAAATGAGATGGATTGATTGCTGGTTTAATGATGAAGAACATTATAAGAGGATTAAAAATGGAATGAACAAAGTTTGATTATTTATTTTGTGACGTCATCCATTAAAACAGAGGTAAGAAAACCATGCACAGTGGATGATGTCATAAAAGGCGAATGACATCATCCATCAAACCAGAGAGGGAGAAGAGATCCTTTGTGATGTTTTATCTAGATGACCCATGACATTTTGGGTCACGAGTCATCTTTTAGAAGAACCGTCTAGACCCCCATCCCGGGGGGGGGGGGGTCTATTATACTTATAAAACTGTGGATTTTTGCTATCTTGCATGTTTGCTACACACTTGATGATTATTATCAAGAAAGAATTATATATATTTATTTGAAAATGGATGACATCTTAAAGGACAATTGGGTCAGTATTTATTACATAAATACACTAGCAGAAGGATTGTCGGCCTTTTGGCTAAGATCAAAGTGTAGTATCTGTTCCGATGGATACTGCACCCCATAGACTGGTATTGTTTTGGCCTTCGGGGCTTGATTTACGCCGGTCTATGGGTCTGTCCTGTGCAGTTCTAGGAGGTCCACCCTCCCAGGCTTTGCCTCCCCTCTTTGAGGAGGAGTAAGTTTATTGCTTACTGCCTGAGGCGCCCCTACCGGGGAATGCCGACGGGGCTGCCCAGGCAATTTTTAATGGCCAGAGTGCTCACCTTCTCGGGCGCTGGCTTTTCAAATCCCACTTTCCAACCTTGTGTCACATATTCCTATTGTGCATAGGAGTTGTATAACTCATCAGGATTGAATGAGGATCACTACTACGTACTTTTTCACTGTGCTCATAACACAATATTACTTTTTTTGTTTTTACTACCACCCTCCTCTCGTTTCAGCCCCTAATATAATCGGGAAAAGTTGAAATGTTGTAAAACTTTCTGAATTAGTGTCTTATACATATGGTTTAAATTTCATTAAAATTGGATATACATATCTGAAGTTTTAATGGGGGTTCTGTTCCCATGGGTCACTTAGAGGTGGGGGCACATAGATATTTGGCACATAGAGAGTAACATAGAAATTTGGGACCACTTCCATTGTCTTCCCTGAAGAATTTTATACTTTGATATAAATTTCATCAAAATAAGATATGTTTGAAACTTTAAAGGAGGTTCGGCTCTCATGGCTCCTTTATGTTAGGAGGGCACTTAGAGATTTGGGACCACTTCCATGGTTTTCTTCAGAAAATTTTAATACATATGATTGATTTAAATTTCATTAAAGTAAGATATATTTTAAGCTTTAAGAGGGTTATGCCCTCATAGCCACCTTAGGAGTGCATTTAGAGATTCCAGAACACTTCCATTATCTTCTCCGGTAAATTTTACATAAGAATACACTTTTAGATTTTATGTAGATTCTCTAACCTTTCTTTCTTTAGGGAATGTACAAACATCACGCACACACATGAGTTATATATATATATATATAAATATATATATGAAGTTAATCCAACAAAAGATATAAGAGGTAACTAATATCTTTTAATTAGTGAAACATCCGAATAAAGACTGAAGCTCAATATACTGGATAGAGCATTAATAGCATAATATAAAATGAAATAATAAAATAAGGTGCGAATCAAATTTTATTAGAATTCAAAATTCAGGAAAGTGATTACTTTCGAATTTAACATTATGCATTGAAATAATCTTCATCGGACACGGAAGAAGAAATGATCGAATATATTGACTCGGTTTGATTTCCATTTAACCAGCGAATTTTGGTTTGTGCTACTCCGGTCAAATTATTTGAATCCTGAATTTTGAACTTTATGATTTCAACACAAAGTGAGTTTATTGAACTTTTATTTGATTTGGTTCATTTATCATTATATTAATTAACATAAACATTGGATGCATTTTTCACTGTAATTTACTGCATCGATTGCGGACGCTTTTCCTGGCTGGATAACTTTTTCGGTTTTTCAGTTCTTTCAATTTTTTCGCTTTTGGACTGTTATTCAATACCTGGATCAGTCTTCAATCAACTTCTTGGATATCTTTCCTGAATATGTTTTAATTTGTATGACTTGGATGGATTTTATAACTTTAACAAATAAGTATGTTTTTGGCTTGATATATTTGATGTGTTATGTACTCTTATGTATTTTTGTATATATTTTTATATATTTTCAAAGTGTAATTTTATCATCTGCAGTAACGTCACTGCGATAATGGTCCTCTGAGGAGAAGAATTATCTTTGAAAACTCATGAGTTAAGGACGTTGAGATACGTTGAGAATTTTGAATTCTAATAAAATTTGATTCGCACCTTATTTTATTATTTCATTTTATATTATGCTAATATATATATATATATATATATATATATATATATATATATATATATATATATATATATATATTATGAGTGGACATTCTCCGTCAAAAATGACGGAAACAAAAATATCCTTTGCTAGTGTTTGCATTAATATTCATATTCATATAAAATAACGTATGAATCGGTGAAGTTACAAGAAAAGAAAGAAGAAAGAAAATGGTTCAAACTGAAAGTTTAAAAAAGAAAAAAAGAAAAGAAAAAACGTATAAATCGGTATAGAAAAAAAAAAGAAAACATTTCATTATGGAAAGCGATTTGCTTTGTCAAATCTCCTAAATACTCGAAATGGATTCGTCTGGTAGTTTTTTACCCGCTAACTTTTCTGTGACAGGACGAATATATATATATATATATATATATATATATATATATATGATGGACTCTCCCGTCGATTTCGACGTATGAGTGCCCCACCAGGGGCTGCCCGCGCGTGAATTTGTAATTGCAAGGGTTGCGCAATCCCAACAACCGCTCTCCTGAGTCGGCATTGCTTGATTCCAATGGCAAGTAGTAATACAAGACGACTGGAAACAATGCCGAGATAAGCAGAAAGCACATACAGCACCTGGTATTCCCAAATGGTCACCCATTTAGTACTGGCCAGGCTCGACGCCGCTTATATATATATATATATATATATATATATATATATATATATATATATATATATATTTAGATTTTTCACTTATAAAATAGATCATTCAGTGAAGACCGGGGTTGTTCCAATAAAAAACAAGCTCGATGATACTCGATTACAGAGTACAGAGCATTTATATGTGATTTTATGAAGGCTTACCAAAGCATTCCTTTCAAGACACCAATGATCACCATTAAAGATATTTTTTCTTACAAATACTATTTATTCAAATTAAATGTTTTTTCCTACACGTGTTTCACTACCAAGCAGCTACTTGCTTGGCAGATCATCAGGGAAATTAAATGTCTGGAATACTGGTTTCAACTGCCGACAAAACACAATGTGGCGTTGTAATAGTTGAGGTCACTTAAGAAGAGAAGAGGAAAAAAATAAAAAATAAAAATAAAAATAAAAGTCAAACTTAAAAAGCAAGGAAGAACAACGATAAAAAAAGAAAGTCCTAGAAAAGTCTTAGAAAAGTAGCTTGTGCATTATTTCTTCCACCAGGCCAACAAGCAAATAATCGGTCCCAAATACATTCAATAAAACCACAAAACCGGAACAATGTGCGATAATACACTTTCACGTCGGCCGGTACAATGATGAATAAATCCCCCCCCCCCCCCACAAGAAAACAAAAGAACTAAATCATTCAAGATACCGCTCACAAGTTACCATTCCAATCCAATGATAGTACGGGAATTCTAAATCCAATTTCTCACAAAGAAAAGTCGATACAAATGTTCGTCCGAGTTCAAAGAGTCTTATTTCAATTGTTGATTTATTACCCTTCGAAATAAACACACGACGAGTTGAATGTCAATCCCGCAGAAAACTCCCAGACATTTAATTTCCCTGATGATCTGCCAAGCAAGTAGCTGCTTAGTAGTGAAACACGTGTAGGAAAAAACATTTAATTTGAATAAATAGTATTTGTAAGAAAAAATATCTTTAATGGTGATCATTGGTGTCTTGAAAGGAATGCTTTGGTAAGCCTTCATAAAATCACATATATATATATATATATATATATATAACACATAAATACATATTGCTCGTTATTATAGAGTGAAAGATTATTAAATATATACCTTCTTAACTTTGAAATTGGTTGATAAAGCACACATCCTTTGGCAACTACCATTCATCCTTTGTGACGACATACTGCTTTTGACAACTGCCATCATTTATGACGTCATTAATTTTCTGAGGTAAACAGGAAAGATAAGATCCACAGAGTTTTATAAGTATATATACATAGCAAATACTGGCCCGGGGTGGTCTAGTAAGAAAACAAAAGCCAAACGCCGACTTAATATAATAACGAACACGTTATTACAAAACGCAAGGGGAAATATATTTCAGTTTCAAATCGTAATACGTTACTGAATAAGTGCTTTTATATAACTTCAAGCAAATCAAGAGAAAGACGAAGAAAAAAAATAATGTTTCTGTCGAGTTCAAAAAACAGAGCCGCCCGTCGTCCGCGCCTATTTCTGTACGATGAAACATTCCCGGAGAAACTGTATGCTGTCGTCCAAGATGGATTTCTCTTGAGTTGGGATGAAACTGGAGAAACAATAAACGTCGGAGATCCTCCATCGGGACACAGTTCGGAAAGACGGAAAAGCGACGGGCCTCAAAGATTCGAAGATCTCGTCATGGATTTGTACCCCGGATTTGTCCAGATTCCGCTGTTTGCCAACCTCAGACGTTTGTTCCGGGAATACAGTTTCAATTGGCAAATGTCAACCTCGGGTCATTTTACCTTCAGTCACCCTTGCTTCGCTAGAGGAAGGGCTGAACTCTTGGACAACATCAAAACCAGAAGGAAATCTCGTCCGCTTTATTGCTCTCAGCGAAACACTCGGAGACGAAGTTTAAGATTACCACGAGATGGGAAAAAAGACATCGATGTTGGGCGGGTCTGTAGTAGTTACGACCCCAAAGTTGACAAGTCTTTTAAAGGGAATGACATCTCAGATAACAAGGGTCAAAATCAGTTACCGTCTTCGTGTCAAATTAGTAAGGATCAGTTGAAAGATATTTACAAGTCCTTCATTAAGAATGAGCTCAAACAACACGTAACCTTTGAGAGTAACAATAACGGGGGTTCGTCATCGTCTTCTTCACAGACAAGTGAGATTATGCTTGAAGAAAGAGAAGACGAAACCGATTTCTTAATGTCTCCTCAAAATCAAAATCTTGAAGACTATTTTATCATTGAAAACGAAAATGATTCGGGCTGTTGGGTTGAATGGACACAAGGACCCCACGGTTATTTAAGACCTGTTTTGAATTCTGAAGGCGTCATAACCAAAATATATCACCCCCTGTAAACTATCTGAAAATGACCAATATTATTCGAACAGTTTTTACTGTAAGCATTAATAAGGATTTGTTGGTGCTTCTATGGTACAGGACCCATATCGACACGAATGTTTCCGATTCTTTGCGATTTACGGAACAGACCGGAAATGGCCGAAACAGTTTACAATTTCAAAACCGCGAAAAAAATGTAAAAAGGTAGAAGACACAAAGCATGATAATGTACAACTAAAATGAATTTAACCGCGGTTAGGGTTGGTTTAGGGTTCAGGTTTTTAAAAAATGTTAGCCCTAAAAAAAAAAAAACGTTGAAAAACTTCTTTAAAAAAAAAGAAAAGAAATGAAAAGAAATAAAGTTGATTGACTTCATAAGTTGAAGAAAATTATTAAACCCTTCGTAACATGGAGGGGAAGGTATAATTGACCCTAACCTTAAGTCAGGAATAAAATGAAAAAGTTGCTTCATTTAATGTCGGTATTAATTGACTATTCGGCGACGGGTAAGCCATTAACGATCTGTTCCGTAAATATCACAATCGGAAACATTTGTGTCGATATGGGTTGTTTTATAGAAGTACTGATTTATTTGCAGTATAATGTTCTCTGTTTATAAATGAGAAAAAATTAATTTAAAAATTGAGAAATAATTTTTTAGAATGATTTGTTGAAAAATATCTAAAATATTTTTTTTAAATATCAAGGAAAAGAAAAAAGTATCCGATGCAAGAATTAAACAATGAAAGTGAAAGTTATTCGTTTTTTTTTTAAATTAAAATAAATGAATACTCCCGATTAAAAAAGTCAACAAAAACCAGAGAATTATTCAATAGTATTTATTAATTAATGAATGAATGTTAATATAAAGTATTAATTTTGGTTATTCGGAAGAGTAACCCACTACTTATTTATACGTTTAGATTTTGTAAGTATGGATGGTCGGAAGGACGCTAATCTCGGTAAAATAACCAAACTCGGTAAAAATCTCAAATTTTTTTAAAATTTAAATTTAAAAAATTAAATAAAATTAACTTCATGGAATTTTTTCTTGAAGAACATCTTTTATTTATTAATACTAAATGTATTTTTTTTTCGGCAATATCTTATACTACTGTAGCAGACTGAAATAGGATCCTCTTTTCTTCACCGGGACACAGTTCCAACCCTCTGTTAAATAAACCCTTTTTTGTTGCCTGTTCGTTCAATTCATTTCGTGCGATAAATGTAAGGAAGGGACCAACACCCCCTTCTATTACACTATACCCGGTGTTTGTATTATGAAGTTTACAGAAATAAATTATTTTTAAACACAGAAAAAATACATAAATTTTGGGCAAAAACAAATTATTTAAAAATCCCATGACATTAATTTTATTAATTAATCTTTTTTAGTATTAATAAATAAAAAAATTCATATTTTGGGACACATACAAATTTTCTTCAAGAAATATGTCTGTAATGAAAACATTCCATGACGTTAATTTTTTAAACTATTTTAATATAAATAAATAAAAAATTCCAAGACTTTTTTATTATTTTTTTTATTCCATGTTAACTTTATGTAATTACTTTTTAAAAAGTTGTTGATCTAGATTTTTTATTTTTACCGAGATTATTGTCCTTCTGACCATCCATACTTACAAAACCTAACGTATAAATCAGAGTTGGGTTACTCTTCCGAATAACCTTCATTTTATATTTTAAAAAAATTATATATTTTTAAGTCACTTAAATTAATTTATACTCCTTCATTTCAAAAAAGTAATTCGATCTTAATCAAAATTTCAGTATTTATTAATTAATAAATGAATGTTTATATAAAGTATTTATTTTATTAAAAACGACAACAAAAAACATAGATTTTTAAGTCACTTAAATTATTTTCCAAAGATGAAATACGTCTTATTATACCCATAGTCGAAACTCAGTGACCACCTTTATAAAGAGAACACCCTGAAGTGGCGAATCAAAAAACATTTCGCGAGAAAAATGATACTAAAAATCGGAAATATAAATGAAATCTATAAGTTTTTTTTGTTGTTTTTTTTTTTATAAAATAAATAAATTCTATTAAAATTCATTTATTAATTAATAAATACTGGGTTAAGATCGGACAATTCTCTGCTCGAATTTATGTGGAGACAAAAATTTCGAACCAATAAAAACCGAACCGTTCTTTTTTTTTTCTTTTTTTTAACCCTAACTCTAAACTAACCCTAACCTACTCGGCCTTTGTCCGGTTCAAAAGATGTACCAGTATATAAAAAAAAATCTGTAAAAATCGTTGTTTCATTGATCATGTTCTTTACAATCTTTAGTTCATACATAAAAAAAATAACTTTTAACTTTCCCGTGAGAAAAAAAAAATTATTTCATTGATTTTCTTCGTCAACACATAAATAAATTTTCATAAAAATAAACATACGGTGAGTGTTTTTCTTTCATTATTTTTTCTGTTGAAAAGCCGACTTGCTTTGATTTTACCACCGATTTGTTTTGATTCGGCTGTTTACATATTTCTGCATCGACAAAAGTCGGTTTTGTCTGGTTCAAAAACTGTACCAGTACCAGTTTAGGTCCTCTAAGTAGAAAATTATGAACTTGAATCATCGCCTTTCCTTAGCTAACCTCGTTCTCGACTCGTTTATCAAGATGACGACTATATGCTTCCTGGCGACTTTTCATTTTAGTGCTTCACGTGTATGATAACACTTGCTATAACTTAATGTTTTTAATGTTATTTTTTTTACTATGGTTCAAGTAAAAATAAGTTATTTGGGAGTAATGCCGAAACCCTTTAAATAATCTACGTGACTAAAATAGTAATTAACCCCAAAATATTAAATATAATGGTTTTATGGGTCTAGATAGTTTTGCTAGTATATATATTCAGTCACTTTTCTTCAGGTCACCGGCCGTCTATGTTGTCCGTTTTAATGGAGGCAAAACCTGGCCAGTGAGGTTTGCGGACATGCATTGCATGGAGAGAAATGAAATGAGAATGATACTAGGGATGAGTAATACGAGTCTTTAAAAAAAGGCCTAGTTCTGATGACCCCAGAGGAAGATTAAGTCTGGACAGCATAGGAAAATGTGTACTGAATCAGAGACTTCGGTGGTATGGCCACGTTGAAAGAATGGATGAGAGTTCTTGGGTTAGTAGATGTAGAACAGTTGAGGTAGCAGGTTCAGTTCACAGGGGAAGGCCAAAGAAAACATGGAAGGAAGTGATAAAAATGGACCTGAGGGAAAGAGGGATAAATAAAGACATAGTCAGAGATAGGTTACTTTGGAAATCAATTTCTTAAAGTAGTTCAATTCATGCCAGCAGATGTTAAACCAAATATGATGATGATGATGTTGATGACCATCCTTTTGTTACTTCAGCATTTATGACGCCATAAAGGATCTCTACAGGATGTCTTTAACTCATTTTAGTGGATGATGTCCTCCCTTTGTGACCTTTTTCCTTTGTGACCTTATAAAGGATTTGACCGATCTCTTCTAACTGTTTAAGTGGATGACGTCATTCCTTTGTGATCTCATACTTTTGTGATGTCACCGTTTGTGCACAAAGTCAAACAAACAAACAAGATAGAGTTTTAGTAGTATACATAACCTTTTCTCCTTTGCAAACCGGCTAACAGAGCTCTGGTAAAAATCCAGGAGTCAACATCAGGGTCTGCTGTCATCTCTGACTGTGTGTGGCAAGCAAGAACCTTTCAGGTGCGAAAAAAAAAACCCTGCATATCCATGGAGTGAGGATAACAACGTTGCTTTTACGTATGTGCAACAGCTATTCCTTTGTGAGCATCTCGGCCAAACCTTCCGCGACTTCGTATGCAACTGCTGAGACTGTCTGCACTCAATATCGAACCCGTAATTTACAGGTCTAACGAATAGCTACGATCAATGTGAAGGACTTTATGCATACCAGATAATTTTGAGGCACGATCTTTGTGGGCTCTGTGCAGAAGTCCGATTTGATCAACAACAACAATAACAACAAAAACAACGGCAACTAAAACTATCGATTTTGAAGGTCACTATTATATGCAAAATTCAGGACAAAAGTCACGTGGGAACAATACACGTAGCCAGTTATACAGATGCAATCTAAAAATGTTCCCCGTGTATAAGGCGTCAGTTTTTTTTTTTTTAATTTACATAAGTTATACATTTTTTAATTCTAATCCCATATCGATGATATAAAAATCTTGAAAATATTTATCATTTTTTTTCTGTCATGCTTTGCTAATAATGTACAGTATTCAACCATCATTATAAATTCTAGAATACAACTACTAAGCCTAATGTGGGCTATACTTAGTTTAATTTAATTTTATACAATGGGGGCGAAAAGGTGGTGGAAGCCGTTTGTAAAAATTCAGATACCTCCGATTTTTGTGAAATTTTAACAATAAGTATTAAACACGAATGAATAAATATTCCCCAAATTCCAGGTTTGCATTGAATTAAATCCATAGTTATTAGACATCAATTAAGCAAAATTCCATTTCTTAAGACTCCTTAAGCTTAAGCCTTACATTTTAAACATTTTCTAGAATCGAAATCATGTAATGAATTTTAATCAAAATTGAAATAAGGGTTCTAGATATAAGGTTTAGTATCATTATGTCTTGATTTTAATCTTCGTAAGGGGGCATAAAAGTGGTGCAAAAGTGTTCTGTTCATGAATTAATTTTACCCGTTCTGGGACGGAAATTCTTCTAGTGGTAAAGTGGAAAGAGGAATTAGATAAAACCATTGTCGACAACTCCGTCCACAAAACTGGTTCACATGACCAATTCACAATTAAAAAATAATGTTTATTAACCAATCAGAATGCTTTCTATCTATCAAAACAAGTCTAGTAGCTGCTCGACTTGGATAAAAAGAACAGCTTATTAATCAAAAGTTCTGTTTCGGGGAGTTGCAAGCAAATGACACAAGATTTGAGATAACCAACGTCATCTTGGACCGATATAGTTCCAGTGCTATGGTTAGACGCACACATGCACCAAGTCAACACCTTTATATTAATAAAATTATAAGACAACTTGCAACTACGAGAATATTTTTTAAAAAACTTATACAGTATCAATCAAATATTTATTGAAACGAAAAATGAAACAGCATAAAATAAAACAAATTTTTAAGTATCTTGAAATAAAGTGGTCTTTTGTGAATGGTAAGACGCAAATAGGAACAAATAAATTGGATGAAACGATTCTGTATAGATCAACAATAATAATTATTCATTATATAAATACAACTGTCGCTGAGCGAACGTCCATTAAATACTTCCCATTCTCGCCTGGTAAATGTAATGGCAGATAACTGTATTCTAAAATGCTGTCAAGAGAGATAACAAAGGGCAACGAGTTACTCCCCTTTTTTATTAAACAAATAAAAAATATTTCGTAGATGGAGCAGATTCCATCTAACAAATCCTATTTAAAGAAATAATTTAATTAAAAAAATTAAATCCACCAAAGGCATTTCCGTTTCTTCATAAACAAGACAGCTATTTTAATATTTTGTTAATAGTTAAAAAAGAATGAATTACTTTGTGACTCTGACAATTTGAAAGCTCTTAGACTGTTGAATAGAAATCCATTTGAATACTGCATCCTTACCTTCACCAACCAAATTTGCACCAAAGAATATGCATGATGACAGTACTGGTGCGAGGGGTTCATACCCTCTTCAGTGTACTTCTAAATAAACCAATGTGTTATTTCTATTTTTTTCTTTTTGATCAATCAAAAAAATCTAGAAAATTATCCAATTTACGGGTTGCAGGTATCGTTCCAATATATATTTAAACGTGGTTTTGTCTTTACTGGTTGCAGCTATCACTCTCAGATGATATCAAAGTAGGTTGTATTTACGTTTACAACGCCCATACATCTCTATAAATTGTTTGCCCTGGCAATACGTGTTTATTTTCAATTGTGTCTGCGATATTTACATAAAATTAGTTTTAGTAACTAGGCGTGTTATTTTGACTACCTTTATGTATCATATTTTATTAACGTAGATTCTTTTGTTAGTAACTACGTTTGTGATTTTCACCCCTTTTTCTGTATCATATTTTATGGTGGCCTCATTCCATTTGTCTCTTCTTTTTTTTATGGAAATCGCTCCAGACAAGGCACGAAGCCACTTGATGTAAGGAGCTAAAAAAATACTACTACTACTTCAAGCTCAAAAACTAGCCAACGATAAGTGTTAGATAGATAGATTCGACCCAAAAAACAGCAAACCTGGATATGGCAGTCATCGTCACACCCTCCTCTGGCAAGTTGTTCCATGTAGCAGAAACATGGACAGAGAATGCTCCCTTTCTTTTATTGACACAAAAGCGACGGTGGTACATCTTTTACGGTTGTCCGCAGAGACCACGACTTGGCGCTGTGGTGAAAAACTCTTTGAAAGGTAGGTTTACATTCCTGTCGATAATATTGTACACCAGAATCAAGTCTCCTCACATCCTCCACTGCTCAAGTGAGAATAGGTTTAGTCCTTGAGGCAGCTTTTTCTTTGTAAATAAGCATGGAGAGTCCCGTCACCATCCTGGTTGCCAACTGTTTAACACGCTCCAGGTGAACAATATCTTTTTGTAGATAAGGATTTGTAGCTTGGATGGCATACTCTAGAATGGGCCGTACCAGAGTTATGTATAAGGGATGAAAAGTGTCTGCTATATATATATATAAGGCAAACAGTATTGTTTGTTTTATATATACAGCAGATACTTTCTGTCCCTTATACATACATACTTTATATATAGAGATAATAATAGTGACAGACATTTAATGTATTACAGTGGGGAACACAATTTTGTTGAGTTAGAATTGACATTCGTTTTTAACATGTCGCCTCCGAATCCAAAAACGACTCTCGTTTTTCTATTCAACTTTTCTTAGATACAACACATCCCCCATTTATCTCATAAACCATAAAAATATTGCATCTAACAAATTTGTTTTTATTTTATAGAATTATTTATATACAATGGAAAAAATGAAACATTTTTTCAAATTTATTTTGTCCGTAGAAAGGATATTGTTACTATTAAGTCCAATTGTGTGCAATTAGTTAAGGTAAACATTTATGTTTATAGCTTTTACCAGTTTTTAATTCATGGACGATTTCGCTTTCTAACAATAATCAGCTATCATATCTATATAATAAAGTGAAGCCAGTCTATTTCTCGACTTTTGTCATCGATAGCCTTTGTCCTACAAAATTAATCTTTAATTCTGACTAGCCAGTCAATTATCAGTGTATGTTCTTCAAAATTAAAAATCCCATCAATTTCATTGATTGCATACTATATCCGGCTTGATATTTCCTTTAGTAAGAGACACTTCCCAATATACACTGTAATTTTCATTGGCTAATCATCTATGTTAATTAGCCAATAAAATCGCTGTCTTTGTTACAAATGACATCCGAAATCGCTGGGTAAGTATTTACTCACAACTTTCATTTTATTTACATTAATACTTTGTTTTAAGAATTAAATTCAAACACTTATGTACAAGCTAAATTATTAAAAATAAAATTCTTATTGTTATACATCTAATCCTCAATTATTCACATATTTACTATTTTGTTTACAAAATTCATGAGTGTGGGGTGAATGTGTATTATTAATAAGAATAAAATAAAAATTACTGAACACTTCTACTTGGTCATGGCTGACAGAACAAGAACAATGTAACCCCGTGGATTAAATAAAGAGTTTGGTTCGAAATTCCATATAGATTTACAAGATCAACATAAAGATTCAAGAGAAGAAGAAGGTCGGAGGTGACATCGGCCGAAACGTTCTGAAAAAATCATCCAAGATGAGAATAGTAGTTTGAATAATACAAATTATCCATTCTCATTTTTAAAATTCCACAACATAATATAAACAGAAATAAGTTAAATTTTTTTCCGCGTGGTGATTGCTTGAAATAACTTTTGATATGCAAACATTTTTTCTCTTATTTTTTTATGACACTAGAATTATGGGCTCATAGGGCCCATTATTCTAGTATTGCAACACTATTGATAATGTTTATCCATTCATTTATTTATTTATATCACTTATGTTTGAATTCATGTTTTGAAACATGATGTAAATCATAAATTTATGACGTCACACCAAAGCTATAATTATTTCGTTAAGGTAATGTTTTAATCTCTATTTATAAGAAAGTCCAAATAGCTCAGTTAGTAGAACCTAAGACTGGAGATCTAAAGGTTTCGGCTTCTGTATCCAGTCAGGTTTATTTGTTGGGAATTTATTATTTACTATTAATGCAATATTCTCCATTTCTAAAAGTAGTTAAGATCTCTGATATTTCGAAATGAAACAAATTCTGCAATGTATTTATCAATTGTGACTGACAGACAGAATCTCTATTTATATAAGATACTAGACGGTACACAAGCCATTATGTGCTGTCTTTGTTTGTTCGAATTACTATTTATTTCATTTATTACTTAATGGAGATTTGGTACCTGTCTGTCTGAAGTCGAAACTATACTATTACTTCTATTAATCATACTATTGTACTATCTTCCAATGCTTAATTCAGTGTAGTATATGTTCTGTACTGATGATACCATCCTTCCAGAAATTACTGTCTCCGTTTTTCTTTTTGCAGGGGGGGGGGGTATGTAGTATCTATTCTGTTGTCATGAGAAATCAAAAAGACATTGTCACAATCGGCTACTCATTAGCAAACTCAACACTTACATTATAGATACTTAAAAAATTTTTTTTTTTTTTACTTTGGTTTACCCCAAACAAGTCATATTGCCACTGAGACGTAAGGGGCTACTGTGATTAGGGGCCTGATTTTTTAGGAGACATCCTAAGTGGGGGGTTGTGCAGCAAGATAGTTGTTCACATTACATTTAAATTTCTGCATATTTATACAGTCAAAGAAACAGTGAGCAGGGAGGGAATTCCACAGGCAAGTTGTCCGAGAAAAAAAAATATTCCGGCATTTGGGGGATCTATACAGTGAAGGGGTGGGATTTTGTTGCAAGTCGGGTTTACCGGGGATATTTACGTTGAGGGGGTACTAACAAAAATATGCACCCGGAGGGAGCATATTATTGCTAGTATTTATAAAAAAAATTAAAAAATACGAAGGTAAAACAGACACAAATTATATATTTCATAAAAGAATACATGTTTGCAAATTTAGCGCCATAACGATTTTCAAAAGAGCATAAATTTCAAGACGGAATTCAAGTTTGAGCCAAATGAATGCACATGTGCAGTAACGTTTTTTTTAAAGCGACTCTATATGTATATATATATATATATATATATATATATATATATATATATATGTATATATATATATATATATATATATATATTTACAGCCCTCAATTTAATTGTTGTTGATCTACACTTGTAGATGTTAGCTTTCAGGTCAAATTAAAAACATGTGTTGTTCGAATCGAAGCCAGAGAGAAAGATGGAGTCTTTTCTCTTTCTGGTTTGCAATAAATAAATATATGATAAAATAATAGCAAAAATGAAGATGGACGTTTCTTTAAAAAAAGTAGAGAATGGCGTACGATATTTCGTCTAATGTGGTGGTCGTGGATATCAACGTGGACTGACGACCTGGACATGCCAATTTCGAATCCAGTGGGTTCCATAGCACCATTTTCATTATGGATGTGTGCAACCTTCACTTGGTCCGTCTGATAAATACTTAATTCTAAAAAGAACTGGAGAAACCAATACCAACAACGGAATCAAACTTTTCTTTCTTTCCCTGTGTGCCTAACATACACAAATTTTCTATGAAAAGAGTTTCTTTCCAAGAACTTCACATCTGTGGAACACATTACCATGAGACTACTTCCCTACGGATTACAACATGGCAGTCTTCAAATTCAATGTCAACAAATACTTGTTATAAAGATTCGTCATAAGTAATCAAACTTTGTTCATTCCATTCATCATTTTAAATCCTTTCATTATTTTTATCATTCAATGGATAATTCATCTTATCCTCGAGTGGCTTTTAGCTTTGATAAGTTGTGAATCATTAGTATAAATTTTTTTTTTTTTTTAAATTGAGTTGGTCCAAAAACAGTCATACCATGCTGTTGGTGAAACAAATAATGCAGACTCATTGTTAGAAATAATAAAATTTTAAACACACACATATATATGTGTGTGTGTGTGTGTGTGTGCATTTTTATGTAAATCGCTCCAGACAAGGCATGAAGCCACTTGATGTAAAGAACTAAAAAGAACGAAAGACGTTTATTGCAAAAACAGGAAATGCCTATTGACTTTAGTCTTGAAAAGCCTGCGGTTCTTGGAAAGAAGCTACTGGAAAATTAGTATAAAATAAATAAAGCCAGGAATTCATTTTTAGTAAATCGTCTTTTCAAATCTTCTTTCAACCCAAATTTATCAAAGTAATGTTAAAATTATTTAAATAAATTTAGTTCTGTTTCGGAATTTTTAAATGAGGATTGTATTATTCAGACTACTATTCTCATCTTGGTTCTTATTCTCACAACGTTTCAGTCAATGTAACTTCCGACCTTCTTCGTCAGGACCTGTGACATAACGGATATAAGTGCTAAGTAATAATCAGTGACAGTCTTCTGGAGAGTGAAGGTTCAATCCTCAGTACAGGCGATACTAAAAATACAATTACGAATTACTTAAGACTTCTACCCGGTCGTTGCTGACGGAATGAGAGCAAGCTATCCCTGTGGATTAAATAAATGGTTCTCTTTGAAATTCCATATATAGGGTGGGCCAAAATAAGGGTCCTATCTTTAAATTTGAATAACTTGAATTTGAATAACTTCCACAAAATAAAAGTTAAACTCACCAAACTTTATGTGTGTGTAGACTGACCCTTCTGAGATTTTTTGAAATAAACAAAACAAATTTTAGCCGAAAAACACTTCTTAAAACTTACAAAAACTAAAGTATTGTTTTTTACACTGTTTTGAGTTTTTTAAGCAAAAATAATGTTTTCTAAATGAGAGTACGTTCCTTAGGGCTAATACGGCTCATGCTTGCTTCGGAAGGGGTCCTTTACTTATTCTAAAAAAAAAAAAAAAAAAAAAAAAACAATAAATAAAAAAGTTATGAATTTTTAAAAATAGGACCCTTATTTTTGCCCACCCTAGATTCCTAAGTTCAACAAGATGCACCTGAAGAAGGTCGGAGGTTACATCAGCCAAAACGTTGTGAGAATAACATCCAAGATGAGAACAGTAGGCCAAATAATCTAAACAACTAATCTAAACTTAGTTCTGTGTATTTCTCTTACAACTATTCTTCACGTCTGTACAGAAAGAAGTGAAAACTATGGAAAGCAAAATATGTGTTGTTTTAATCCTGGCCAGAGAGAAAGTGTTAAAGAGAAAGTACTGACATCCCAAGCCTTATACAACAAACTAACATGAGTTGCATATCAACGCCAGTACAAGTATAGCTGGGTTGTTCCCCGTATACATTACAAGCTAATTACCCAACTTATAACTACCTATTGCATTGTTCACTTACAGTGTTGGCTGATCGAGTTATTAATAGATACTTTCAGATTACATTACAAAAGATAGTGGGTATTCATTTTATTTATATAATTTAAATTCCTTTAAATTCACACAGAAATTAGGTTAATAGCTCAATAGTGTTTATATTACTAGAGCTCAATATAAATTATTATAATTTAATAAATTATATAATTATAAAATTATTATAATTTAATAAATGTTCCGAATTAACTTTTTAAAAAATATTTTTATTTATACAATTGTTTCTGCCCATTTCAAAACTCATTTTTTCTTGATAAATATTAAATTCAAGATATGTTTTCAAAAGACTTCCTCAGTGTATTTTTTATCCCTCATTATCAAATTAAACCCAGCAAAATCAAAACAGTTAACTTCAAAATCGTTCTCTTCCTTTATTTCAAAAAGGATAAATAAGTGTTTGAAGGTAAGCAATTTATATATTATATAGTGTCATAAGTTCAATAAAAACTGTCCAAACAAAACTCTTTATTTTTAGATGTACCCATGCATCTTAGAAGAGGCTCTGTCCGTCTGTTGGTCTATCGGTCATTTAGTCTTTCACGTATTCGTTTAAAATAGCATTTTCATTATTAAACATGCAAAGCAGATGCACGCACCTTGAGAATATCCATCGTTGTTGATGTAAAAATCGCTAATAAATTCTTAATGGAAGATTTTGGATGCAAAGGGTGGTTAGGATCTATTCAAAAAGCCTTTTCATGTAACGTGATAGGTTGGTGAAGTTATAAACTCCTCAATCAAAGAAATCAAAGTGAGCGAACGTACTATCATTTGTTGGAAAGTAATTCCTTTTACTCGGGGTCTTTGTTGTTGTGGGTCTCAAGCATACAGCAAAAAATAAGAAACACATACAAAGGCTATCGCTCGTTGTAATCAAAAATTGCTTCTGTTTAACATTTGATACACTCACTCACTATCCAGGTTTATCGTCTATATTCCCTTCAACAAGAGTTTCGACACTGTCTGGCTGTCCTTATGCTAAGTCTCCAGTGATCACGATTGTGGGGGATTGACTGTGTCCATTTGCCATGTCCAGTCTTAGGTCTCTGCAAGTGCTGATATACCTTTTGCTTTTTTTTTCAACATGCCCAAACAAGCAAAGATGCTTTGCTCTTATTAGGACATCAAGTTTTGGGATGACCAATTTCTCAAGTAGAGTGTCTGACCTAATGTTCTGGATCTGGTCTGGCTTTATGTCGCATATCCACCTAATCATTGCCCCTGTCATTTCTCTGGAGTCGGGAAAGTAAGTTCTGGATGAGGGCTCAACACTCACTGCCATACAACATCACACCTCTTATGCAGCTATTATAAACCTTATCCCTTGTAATAATTGGGATGGCTCACAACAATTTCTCTTTTGATGATGTAAACTTGTATTTCTCTGAACTATGTTTGTCCTTCTGTCTCAGACTCTCCGTTTCTTTGGTCAAGTTATAAACACCTTGATCATACAAATCAAACCGATATTGAGAGACAATCCTGATTCATACTAACATTTGTCGGAAAGTAGTTTACTCGGGTCCTTTATTGTTACGTGTCCCAAGCATATGGCAAAAAATAAGAAACAAAACTAAGGCTATCGTTCGTGTTAATCACGAATGCCTTCTGTTTAATTGACATTTAATAAAACTGCAACAATTTCTCTTCTGACAACAAGTTGTTCCATACATAATTTCATGCATACGTCATCGGTGCAAGTCAGCTAAAAGGATATGTCTATTATATCTTGGGTCTCTTCTCCGACTACCCCTCTGTTGTCCTGTACATGTTTTTAAAACATCTAATTTCTATCAGACTTACATCATCGTTTATTTGTTTAATATGGCAGATGCCTTCATCTTTGTATTATTTTTAAAGCCGTCAAGTTGGCCGAAATAGTAAGTCATGAGTATGTTTGGGTATCTCAGCTCGGATAAATGTATTAATAATTATGGATTTTTTCAAACGTTCGTCAGCTTCAGTAGTGTAGATAGAAATTAAGTATTTGATGTGACCAGACCATAAGCTATCCACACCTCCACTGCTGTTTCCTAAGAAAGATTTCAGAGCGGCAACCATCACTGCAAAGTCATCCTTAAATCCTTTCGGAACATAATCTATTCGCAAAGTCATCTACCAATGTCATCTAAACCCGGAGTTGAAATCAACCTTTTAAAAAGACATTGTCAAACATTGCATCATGGACTATTAGACAATCCAATTTTTAACAGAGAGAGAACATCCGTCTTTCAGCAAACTCAAGTTAGTGAAATTAGCCTTGCATTCCGATTTGTACTGTCATTTGTTTGTTGAAAAGTAGTTTCCCTTTACTCGGGTTCATTGTTTTTGTGGGTCTCAAGCAAAACATAATAAACAGGCTATCATTCATTCTGTTTATTTAACATTTGATACAACTGCAACAATTCTCTTTTGATGACCATCTATTCTAGGGATAATTGATTGTATGCATCGTTTATGTGAGTCAGCTAAACGATACCATTTGTTGTCTAAGATTTCTGACTTAATGTGTAAACCTTTATTTCTGTGGATTCATGTGTGTCCCTCTCTCTCTCAGAGTCTGTTTTTGCTTGTTCTGTTCAAGTTTTTAAAACAAAGTCCTACTTCATTTTTTTCTTTGTCTTCAATTTCTGATACAATATTTTTTATTTAAATTACTTGACCCACTTTGCAGACTATATGATTACTAGTTTATCATTGTCCATTGTCTTTTGACTGATGTCATACCAATGCAAAAAAATGCGTTTTACAAATTCCACCAATAACTTTTTAATATTTTTTCATTGCATGGTTGAGATGAAACGTCTTCGTTTGTGTTTTTATCCTAAACTGTCCATTCCCGCCTTATCTTATTACATTTCTGCTAATCGCTACACAGATGAATGTTTTAAGATATTCAGTTATGGTCGGTCATCTCTTAATTTAAAACTTTTAGAAGTGATTAACATTTCCTGTTGACAATCGTCATTATGCAAACAAACTATTTGTTTACTCTTTAATTTTTTTAAGGACATAAGAATTTCATTGCGATATTCAAATCACACTTAAATTCTTCTCAGATAAAAAACTGATTTGTAATTGGCGTAATGGATACCGTCGCAGACTGTGGAATCAGCTATGCCAAGTTGTGTGGTAGATTTAATTTTGAAATCGTTCTTAATAAATTATCAGTTTTAAGAGTATTATTAAAATACTGTGTTCCATATTTGAAAATCCCATTAATTATTTCGAAGGTCTCAATTAAGTCATTTCCCATTCTTATCTCTAGTAAAGTAGTTAAACCTAAGGATTCCAACGTATGGCGATTTGGTATCTGCCTGTATGAAGCTAAAATTATCCTATTACTATTTTCTAATGCTCTATTCAGGGGGTGGTAGTGTAGTATCTGTTCTGTTGTCATGAGATCATCCCCCAGGAATTACCTCCCTCTCCTTGGGAGGGGGAGTTAATGAGTATATGTTGGTCTGTTATGTATACTAGCAAAAACATGCGACTGGAGGAATCATTATTGTTAGTTGTAATAATTGAGACCTTTTAATCCTTTTATTAGTTTAATCACTTTTCTTTGTATACCAACCGATTTTAATATTGTATCCCAGTTCAATATTCTATATGAGGTTGGATTACAATGTGAAATATTCTAACAAGAACGTTTGCTTCACTTGAAATAAATTTTCTAATCACCCAACCAATCATTTTATTTGTTTTTGAGATAATAGACAAATATGATAATGAGATTTTATGAACACTCAACAAGCTGCAACATGTATTCAATTAATAGTTTACAATAGGTATTGGGTTTCTACATAAAATAACCTAAAAGAGGTGATATGCCGTAAAACAGGAAAAACAAAACTTCTGATGAATGATCTTTTTATGAGACAGATTATTAAAAAAACGAATTGGCTTTAATTAACGATTTTTAAATTTTTCTTTTTTTTTTAAATCTATATAATAAAGTAAAGTCAGTCGGATTCTTCTATATAATAAAGTCAGTCGAATTCTGGAATTTTGTCATCGATACGTTCCTTCTCTACAAAATCAATATTTCATTCTGAATAGCCATTTTATTTTGTTGAACGTTGGTCCATGTTGTTAAGAACAAAAAAAAATATACTCTGAGTTCATTCCTCCTCTCTTTATTTTCGTACAGCCACTAATTTTTAAAAAATGGAGGTAACTCTATATTCGTATATTACAGACTTACATCCCTTTGTTTGGAAGAGAAAAATAATATTTTAAAAAAAAAGGACATAACTCTGTATTCATCCATTTACAGACTTACTTCCTTTCCTTTGAAAAAACAAAATTGACAAAACCAATTGCAACTAAATACATTACCGGGTAGGTACGGCTAGTTCTAGATATTGCTTTGAGTTTACTTAAATAATGTTTTAAAAACTATACTTCTGCTACTCCCATCTTACTATTTCTGTTGCAACAATGGATTGACCTTGTAATCAATCGACCTTGTGATTGACTTTGTGACAGTCTAGACCAAATAAAAATAGTAAAGAAAAAGACATTCTTTGGGGCCATGGATACGTGTGGTGCGAGAATGCATTGTGTCATAACCTGAAATAATGAGAAAAGCTGTAGCCAGACTCAAATGTCTATGTTTTCAATTGCATTGTTTTATTCATTTGTATTTTTTTTCTCTCCATTTTTTTCTTCATTTTCCCTGGGATTTTCATTCAGAAAATGCATTCTTGTCTGCAGTACATATTTTCTTAGATGCTATGCTTAGATGGAATGTGGCAGAAAAAGAAGAAAAATAAAAAAAATATTGTTCCGATCGAGTCAGCACTCCCACTTGTAGCTGGGTCTGTATGATAAGTGTATTGGGCTGCCTCCAACATCTAGAATAAAACCAAAAGTACAGAAAAATATTATGTCAACTATTAAAATACAAGTCATTTGTACAAAATTTGTAATCTATCTTTTTCTTATATATAAAGTAAAGACAACACCTTAGATTTGCAATTAATAGCGTAAATAACAAAAGGTAGATAAACAAAATCCATTTGATTATGCACGATAAATATTGGTCCATGTTGTTAACAAAATGTTTTTAATCGATTGTATCGATTTTAATATTTAGTCCTGATGAATATTTTATTTTTTATTAGTCATAAATAGCAGAAGGTGGTAGAGGCTTTCACTCTCACAGGCAGAAATCCTGATGCTGCTACCAAAATCACCAAGTATTATTATTTATAAAAGTGGCCTTTATCAATTTGATGTTTTGATTCCTCATTGTAATACAGTTTCCTATTCCAGTAGCTCTTTCCAAGAACTGCAGGCTTGCGGAACTCTCTTCCTGCTGACTGTTTTCCTCCTACCTTGATCTTTTAAAGACTAAGGCCAATAAGCATCTCCTGCATCATATTTCGTTCTTGTTAGCTCCTTAGATCAAGTGACTTCATGCCTTGCCTGGAGCGATTTCCATAAAAAAAACAAATAAGAATTATTTGGATATACAGCTGCGATAAAAAGGGAAAGTATGTCTTCATTTTTCCTTTCCTTTTCTTTTTTTGCTTTCTCTCTCAGGGGAAGGGATCAAGAGAAGATGTTTTTAGCAAGATTCTACCATGAGATAAAGAATTGATTTGGTGGCTCAAACGGTTAGTATGCCATATTTAAAGATGCAGAGATTATGACTGATGCTATATCTAACAATATTGATAAATGCACTGCAGCTTAATCCATCAACCTCCATTTTTGTTTTTGGTAACTTCAATGCTCATCATTTTGACTGGCTCCCTCACTCTAACCACACAGATCTAGCTGATGAAATCTGTCTTAACTTTACTCTGCTTCATGACTTGTCCCAGATTGTCACCTTTCCCCACACGCTTTTCTGATAATGAATTTACTCCACCATCCTTACTTGATCTTTTTCTCATATCTGTTTCAAACTCATGAAATACAGCTTCCTATTCTAGTAGCTTCTTTTCAAGAAGTGCAGGCTTGTGGAACTCTCTTCCTGCCTACTGTTTTCCTCCTACCTATAACCTTTTCTTTCTGATCAAATTCTGTAAGTAACTTTAGATGGCGTCTCTTCATCCTCTTCCCCCTATCATGGCTCTATTCTAGGTTCAACATTGTTTTTTTTCTCTATATCAATGAACTTCCAGAGAATATTATTCAGAAGATTAACATCTATGTTGATGATACCACTCTATATTCTGGTGTTTCTTCTCGCCCATCTCCCTGGGATCAGCTGGAATATCCAGCAGATATGGAAGTTGACTTGGATTCGATTGTGGAGTGGGGTAAGAAATGGCTTGTTTCGTTTAACCCTGTTAAGACTCAGCTTGTGTCTTTCAATCGTAGGCATGACGCTTTTCTTCCTGAGATTTTCATCTGTTCAGATACCTCATTGTAAAACATCTTCCTAATCCAGTAGCTTCTTTCCAAGAACTGCAGGCTTGCGGAACTCTCTTCCTGCTGACTGCTTTCCTCCTACCTATAGCCTGGGTCTCTTCAAGACTAAAGTCAATAGACATAACCTGTCTTTATGTTAATCATCTTTCGTTCCTTTTAGCTCCTTACATCAAGTGGCTTCATGCCTTGACTGGAGTGACTTCCATAAAAACAAAGTGTGAATCTCACCTCGGGGCATAAATATTATTACTTTGATTTTGTCCTACAATGCACATAAACATCTCAAATTACAATATTAAGCAGATTATTTCGTTGTACTTTTAATTTCATTTTTTCTATAATCTACATAATTCACGGCAATTAGGACCCTGGGTAGCTCTGCTAGTTTATATATATAGAGAGAGAAGACTAGCAGGACTACCCGACGTGGATAACAAAATAGAAGAGTTACATTTTTATTAAAGTGTGACATCTTTCTTTTTAAAACTTCTCTTCCTCTCTCTACATTTTTCTCTCTTGTAAATGGTTTAATATTATAGAAATAGCAATAAATGTAAGATTAGATTTAAAAGGGCGGCGATAGGTACGTATATAGTATGCGCACCGGGGCGGCGATAGGTACGTATATAGTATGCACACCAGGGCGAAGATAAGTACCTATATAGAAGGCGCAGACAGAGGTGGTACTTTTTATAGAAATATGTCATACTTTTGCCCTGGGCAACGGAAGAGGAATGGTTGGGAAGAAACAGCTTTCACAAAAGGCAAAATGAGAAAGTAGCGGTGAAATGGGGCGACCAGGGAAGAGAAAAGTAGAAAGGTAAAGAGCGGCTATGGAGAGATGGAGAGAAATAGAAGTTTGAATATAAAGATGTAACACAAACTTTTTCTTCTATTTTATGTTTTTATGACCCCAAGCAACGTCGGGTAGCCCTGCTAGTATAATAGAAAGAAAAGAAATTAAAGGAAAACTGACCGACTGTTTGACCTAATTTCACTGTTGCTTTTTTTTTTTTTGACAGCTACCAGTAGGAATGAAAAAAAAAATTTTTTTCTTATATCAAGTGGCTTCATGCCTTGTCTGGAGCGATTTCCATGAAAAGGAAAAAAAAAGTATACTATATTTGTCAAAAATTTGACATGTTCTAATGTGTCGGAACATGAACTACTAGAAATTGGCACAAACTTTCCAGATAACCAGATAGAAGATTTTTTAATTTTTTACCCATCTTCACAAAATACATCCAGTTAATGCACAAGGGGGCTCATCAGAAGATGTATCATAAAATGATCTTCATCTGCAGCCCATAAAGGATTGAACCCAGTAAAGTAATTTGTAATGAGAAAGGGTTTCTTTGTAATTTAATTTGCCGGGGTAGATAGAGTGACTTACCTATAGTTCCATCTGCACTTTTCGCTTGTGCCTCTTTCAGTACCTGTTTCAAAACGAGGCTGGCAGTATGCTGCGGAAAACAAAAGTTTAGAAACATAAATACTAACAGCCAGACTTAACCCACGAATCAATAACAGAGAATATGTAATTTAAATCACACACACATAATAGTTAAAAGACAATGTTTTACATATAAATTCAGTATTACAGATATGACGTCATCAATTCATCATTTCTGGCAACTTAACAGTTTCAAACAAAGAAAACACAATGGCATCTCAATAGCAACCTGAACATCCAAATTATTTAAAGAATAAATGAAATCATTTGAAAAAGGATTTTATTCATGTACTAGCTTTATGCTTCCATTTTTATTTTGATTTCCAATTTTTTTTTTTTTTAATGCAGTTCTTAAAATTTCTGTTTATTTACCGGTTATAAATTAAGAGGGGATTGATATTAAGTTGACACTGGTGGCTAAAGATCTCAGCTTATTATAAATACAACTTTATGATAGATGTGTACTTAAAAAAAAAATTTTTTTTTAATATCAAGATAGTAATTTTATTTTCTATTTAATTCACTCTTAGATGAACAAAAAGACCCCGGACCATCTCATAAACTTTGACCTCTTCATCCCGTTTCTGCTTCCATCAAACTCTTCGTCACCTTTCTTATATAATACTTGTTTTTGTAAATTTGCTTCAGTTCTGCTGACTAACTTTCAACTAGCAGATTGTCATTTTTGTCTTTGTCTTAATTACAAACCACATTCCTTTTAAAACAATGTTCATTCTCTTGTTCATTGTTTCACCTTATTCAGGTCACGGATAAAGCAATGTTCTAATTTCCAATCTCTCTCAAAAAATAATTTTCTTTTTCCTTTAATTATTAATAGTTTTCCATACCTGCCTTTGATCCGAGATGACTCTATCCAAGTTTTTAATATGCATTCCCCCCCCCGTTATATTAGTACAAGTATCCCTTATGTGTATAATGGTAAAAAAAAAATTGATGAATGTGTTTAAATTTTGTTTAACCATGGAAATGTTCTGTTTTTATTTATTTATTTATTTATTTGTTTTATTTTTAAGCTGAAAACATTTGATTCTGTGTTATCAAAGAAAAAGATAAGTTTGTAGTCATTTCATTTTTTGTTTTTTTCATTTTAAGTAATTTGGAGGTTATGTTTTCTGTCGAGTTTGTTTATTGGTTTATCACTATATTTGTTTGTTAGTGTACAGCCTAACGTCCACATCGCTTGACCAATCCTCACCAAACAGTCAAAATATATCGATCATGGTCTAACTTAAAATTGATTTAATTCTGGGATATCTAGGTCAAAGGTCAAGGTCACGGAAAAGGTGAAAGTTACACTTTTGGCGATAACTTTAGTTCTGTTCATCGTAGACACTCGCTACCTGGCCCATATTCTAGCCAATGAAGTCCCGTATCTTATTTTTTCAAATTTGATACATGAATCTTATGCTCTTTGATAACAATAACCACCATGCAAAATTTCAGCTTGATCAGATAGTTTTTGAGTTATCAACATTTCCATGGGAATACTTTATACAATATGGAGAATGCCAAAATAAGACTTCGGAAAAAAAAAAAAAAAAATGAATAGCAAAGTTCAGCAAGCCACGTAAAAAGACAGTTAGAAGATATTACATCAATATATTGTCTGAATGTTTGTCCAAAGCGACTTTAAACCTGGATATGGTAGGAATAATCACAACCTCCTCTGGCAGTCTGTCCCAGAGAGCAGAAACACGTACATAAAATGCTACCTTTCTTCTGTTGAGAAGAATGTGATGATGGTACATCTTCTGTGGGTGACCGCAGAGACCATGACTAGGTGTTAAAGTGAAAACCTCCTCTAAAGATAAATTTACATTTCCGTTGATGATGCTGCATGCAAGAATCAGGTCCCCTCACATCCTTATCTGCTCTAGTAAGGACAGATATAGTCTATAAAACTGTTCTTTGTAGGTAAGCATGAAGAATCCATCCTTACATTGTCGGACAGAGATATGCAGTCTCACAACTGATTAAGTTCTTGTTATATATTGTTTAGAAGAGTATAAAGTAACTATAAGGGTTTAAAACTAATGTAAACAGACATCTTGCTACACTGCTCTCAACTTGGGGTGACACCCAAAACCTACACCCTAATTCTCAGTAACGGCCTGCTTTGTTTAGGGTGAAATATGTTAAAAAAATATATATATTGTCAAAATAAAATCTAATTCAAGAACGGAATGACTTTGAAAGTGACATTGTAAATGTTTACCATCTTTTAGATGCTAAAAGCTCATAAAAATTTTAAGATTGGAAAAAAGGACAAATAAACAGTTTAGATACCGAAGAAATTCTGTTTAATTCTGAATTAAATAATAATTTTTTTTAAAGAAATTAATGATAGAAAGAAAACTTCTATTTAGAGAGAATGAAATAATATAATATCAAGTGACGCCATTTGCAAATTTGTGGAAGGAAGCAATAAGCTAACATCAGGTAATCTTTTTTGACACTGCGTAACGTTAGATATTATGGCAGTGAGTTTGGTAACCTTCCAGAGATTTACATTTTTTTGCAAGTATGTTTCTATAGTGAAAATAATATTATATTATGTAAATATTATTTACTAATAACAAATGCAATAATGCACCATTATCTGTAAATTGTATTGGTAGTAGCATTTGCTGCTGATAGCAAAGATGATGGACATTTTAATGTAAATTTGCTGCTGATAAAAAAGATGGCTTACTGCAGAAAAATAGTCCAAGCAGTATAAAGTATATAAGCAAAAAAAAGTAAATCAAATTACATTTTTTAAAATTCTTAACATGGACCAATGATAAAGAAAAGGAAATATTAATATTTTCGGACAGAAGCTATCTAGTTCTAACTTTGAGACTAACTGACGTTTCTTTATATATTAGATAATATACACAGATATAGTGACCAGTGACTCTAAAAAAAAATAAGTTAAAATAGAATCATTGATTAACATACGAGATGCCCCAAAAAGGCATGATAAATTAAAGACCGGTAAAAAATTTCTGAGCCATTTATTTTTTTTATAGAGAAGTTTTGGAAGAATACAAACCTCAACAATTCTCCGATCTCCATTCGTGATGTTGCAAGTCTTAAGAAATTGTTCTGATGTATCTTTAAATTCTTTGGTAAGTTTTTCTAGTGTGACACAACTGTGGAAATAAACAGAAAATAAAAATTACAAGTGTTAATATATTGATATGTGTTTGTATATGTGTGCATACACTAAGCCGTGATTTGCTGCGGTATTGTTCTCTGCTAATTCCACCCGACATACGTCACAGAAGTTTTGTACAAATTTTCTTACAGCTTTTGTCACGTTTTTAGTTCCACCAATGAACCAAATCATTTCACATGTATTCTTTTATGATCGTCTTCATTCGATTCAATTGCGTATTTCATTTCACTTTTAATCATTCTATAAGTAATGAATAAGCAGGTTATTTAACGAACCGCAGGAATTCAAAAGATTGCAGGAATTCAAAAGGTTACGAGCCACGTAAAAATCGCCTTTACTTCAATATAAATAGGGGTGGGACGTAATGGGTGAAAATTTCAGATTCATGCGAGTAGTATTTTTTGTGTTCATTTATACATAAATAACACTAAACAATCAAACATTTTGAAAATTTTGCAAAATTCAGGAGGTGCAGGCCACCAGTTTTTGGCTATTTTACATTCATGAAAACCCTTTCACAGCCTGAAAATGGTCCTAAATTAAAGTACTATATCAGATTTAACCATCTATATCCATTCATAGCTTTTGAGGATGTTTTAGGACCTGCAATGTCGCATGAAACCACTTTTTCACCGAAAAATGATGGATTTTGAGTCCCGTGGAGCCCTAACGGCTATTTTTGGCCTGCACCTTCTGAATTTTGCAAAATTTTCAAAATGTTTGATTGTTTAGTGTTATTTATGTATAAATGAACACAAAAAAATACTACTCGCATGAATCTGAAATTTTCACCCAATTACGTCCCACCCCTAATAATAATAGATAAATTTTCACCCATTACGTTCCACCCCTAATATAAATAAAGTTTTTACCCATTACGTCCCACCCCTAATATAAATAAAGAAAGTGTTTACTATATCTTCATCTGCAGAAACTGCCTCACATTATTGACACTACTGAAGATGGCTTGCATCCTGCAAGAGATGCTGACCTATATGCATTACTGATGCAGTTCTTGGATGACAAAAGTATTATGTAAATCAACACAATACATCTGATAGGATTTGATCATGACAGAGAATTTGATAGTCCATGAAGTTAAGCCACATTAAACTTGGTCAGTACCAGATGGGTGACCATTTAGGAATATCAGGCATCATATGTTGGAGGACAGTGACACCTCCCTGTCAAAACTAGTGTCATAAAATCATTTAACCTCAGCAGGATAGACATACAACTAGGGACCGCTTGTAAATTTAGGAAGTCGGCCGTGCTGCACTAGGATCAGGATAGTTCACGACTGGATCCATTACACCAATGACATACTTACTGAATTTAAAAACAGAACAAAACTCTCATATGAATGAGCTTCATTCAGATGTTGGCACTCTTTTTTCAGATTCTATTTATGAATCGTGTACTCACAATAGGGACCACATGAAGGCTGCAAACATGCCATAGTGAAAGAGAGCAATATATCTGACTGAACTCTAACACAGCACACTAAGCCTGCATTCCACATCGGTAAGCATTGTACCATCATTACTTCCCGACAGAACTGGAGAAAGACAAATATGAAAGTAATAAAAATAACTATATTTTTTTATGGCTATGCAGGTGGTGCAATGGTTCTTGATTGGTTGGATGTTACAGTGAAACCTTTAGAACTTGACCGGTTGAAGGATAAAAGAATGCTTTTTAGCATGTGTTAAAGTAATTTGCTTTTTTCTCATTCTGTCTTCATGGTGAAATTGTTGAAGTCCCTCCCTAGAATTGAACTGTGACAAGCGTTTAAGTAATTTAGCAGGAGCAGAAAAGGTTTTGCATGATTACCCACTCATTTGTAGTTTGTGAAAAACGAATGCGTCGACTGTCTTGCTTTATGTAACTATAAAAGATAGCAATGCAAATTTGAAGGCTATGAATTTAGTAGTGCCTTAATGTAATTTTGGTGGTAGTATCAGAGTAACAACAAACAAATGGAATAAGAATCCCTAAAGAAAGTGAAGGAGAGAGATGAATGATAGGAGAGAGAGAGAGATAAAAGATAGGAGAAAGAGATAGAGAGATAAAAGATAGGAGATAGAGAGATTAAAGATAGAGGTGAGAGAGAGATGTGATAGATAAGAGAGAGAGAGAGAGAGAGAGAGAGAGAGAGAGAGAGAGAGAGAGAGAGAGAGAGATGAAAGATAAGAGAGAGAGATGAAAGATAGGAGAGAGAGAGAGAGATGAAAGATCGGAGAAAGAGAGATGAAAGAGTGAGAGAGATGAAAGAGAGGGAGAGAGAGATGAAAGAGTGAGAGAGATGAAAGAGAGGGAGAGAGAGAAGGCTTGTTGCATTGTAGTGTTTTGTCAGAGAAGTGAAAGAAGAAATACAAAGTTTTTTTCCCTATCATATTTTTCCTGTTTTTCAATATGTGCACAAAAGACGCCAAAAGAGGCTCCTGTCCATAGATTGATCGGTCTGTTACGCTTAAGTTTAAAATAGCATTTTCATCACTGGACGTCTTCTGAGGTATATGCGTTCCTGTATTTCTATTTGCAAGAATATCAGTCATTAACCAAGTAACCATAATACACAGACGACCCCACGCTTTAAGTGAGGGTGCAACTCAAAGGGGGTGGGATAGTCGCAATTATTTGATTTGTGTTTGCATGAGAGAAATAAGGTTTTGTTTCTTACCCATTATTGGCACTTGGATTCACGGACGTCATGCAAAAGGAATGGTAGTAAAGGAAAGCTTTGGATGATATTTCTTGGAAGCAACTAAAAACGAAAGACAAGACAAGAAAGATAAGAAAAAGAGTAAATAAGTAAATAGATTGAACATTTAATTCAAACTTATCTCAGTATTATGATTAACAGCATAAAATATAATATATGATTATTAATATATATTTTCCTTTTGAGGATTAAATCTAATACACCATTTAGAATGCCTGAAAATAACTCAATAATAATAATAATAATAATAATAATAATAATAATAATAATGTCTTTATTCAATAATTTTCAAATATACAAATTTGAAATTTGAAAATAGGTAAAACGTCTTAGGAAACATATATAAGATGCAAATTCTTTTTTTATTAAAAAAAAAGGTCATTCTTTTTGTTTTTGTGACTTTTGTCTTAAACTAAAAAGAAGGATATTTTACCTGAAAAATGTAGGACAAAAGTCAAGAAAAAAAAACGAACGACCTTTAATAAAAAAAAAAATACTTGCATCTTATTTGTTTCCTAAGGCTTTTTGCCTATTTTATAAATTAACATTTTTAAAAGATGCTTTCAAAAAACTTTTTCATTTTAAATACAAATGTTAGCAAGAGTGGGGACTTGTCGATAAAATACTCGACTTCCTAATTTAATTTTTCATAATGATAAGTAAATAAAAAGAAAAAAAATATACAAAAAAGTACAAAAAACAATAGTAACATAACAACAAATAGTAATTAATATACTTCAACATGTGGGAATTATGCATTCTTCACTAAATACAATAATACACACGAAATGGACACATGCATATACACATCATCATATTCAGTTTAACGTCCGTTTTACATGCTGGCATGTTTTGGACGGCTTTTAAAAATTGACTTTCAAACTTATCTCTGATCAGGTTTCTTTGGAAATCATTTCCTTAACTAAGGCAATATTTTTACAGGGCGGATGCCCTTCCTGACACCAACTCAGTGAGGTGATGGGGACCAGTGTTTTTATCAAGACACCATCTCTAGGTGATTGTCCACCAAGGCTACAGAGCGCTTCACCTGTCCACGTACATACAAATACGCATATATCCAATTTGAAAAAGCAAAAATAAACTTCACCCAAAACAAATACAATTGTGATTCAGAGTAAATCAATAGATAAAATAAACAAAAAAACTTGCATACATATATTAGGGATTGGAATGAACTGATAGGGAATTGACACCCACCAGACAAGGAGTTATTTTAATAATTATTTACAAGAATATAGATTTACTGTAAATCCAGTAAATATTTCCTAATTTATTTTTTAAATTTGCCCCAAAAAAACATTTCAATATTCATAACTTTTGAAGTTTCATTGAACTTCTTACATATCAAGATACAAAAAAACATATTCCTTAATTTAGTTTTAGCAAAAGGGGGATCGATTTGCTTTCTATTTCTAGTGAAATACGCACGAATTTCGCTACAAGTCCTAATATGTTCAACAGATACGCCTCAAGACTTCAATTAGTTTTAATTCTAGTTTTAGAAAATGCAGGTATATTTAAAAAAATACCTTTATACAATTACAATCGTATTTAAATAACTGCTAAAAGGATATGATATATCACCATATCTTATCTGATCCGTTCCATATGATATATATATATCTATTGGTGTACACCCTCCATCAAGAATGACAACAAAACAAAATGCTTCCTCAGTGTTCCTACTTACTATTATTGCGATATATTACTAAAATATTCATATAAAATTATGGAATTAGATTAGTAATTTAGTTTCTCATATATAAATTATTATTATTATTATTATCATTTCTGATGACCTAAAAAATCTCACCCATCAGTGAATTTTTATTATATTTCTTTTTAAATTCATTTCAGGCAGCAGGATAAGTGTAAGATGGTTGTCTGACTTGATATTTGCCTTCTCGGTTCCCCTAACCACTTGAAATCCAGGGCTAAAAAAAGGCATGTGTTTTACTTGCTAACTTTTGCATGTTGGGATGGAGGTACATAAATTTATTAATATATAAATATATATTGGTATTTATTATTGCGTGGAAGATAGACTATAAATTAAACTAAAGCTATTTATTCCCTGATTATCTAATTAGTTTGTTTAAATCTAAATGGCTTGAAAATTTAAATTAAAGATATTTTTCTATTTCCCTTCTACCTTATAAAAAATTGTAGACCATTTGGTAAAACCTGAATTGTTTCCCTTTAGCTGTGAATCTAATGCAAACCGTTTAAGAAACACAGTGACTTCCCTTTATGAGAACTCATCATTCTGGAAGTGACTGTTTTTGTTTTGTCAACATGCTTGCTCTATTTGAAATTTCATTTTAATTCTGGAATTATCTTATAATGCACCGTGTTTAGAAAGGAGGCATGAAGTATAATTCTTTTTTTTTAGTCTTTGGTATGACTTGACCAAGGATTGAACCCCGGTCCCCTGGCCCATTAGTGAACACTAACAATTATTAAATACTAGCTTCAATACTCATCCTGGGATAGGTTCATAATAAGACACAATTGGAACTTTTAATATAACTACAAGAAATCAAGGTTGCTGCAAAGAAGGTATGCTCCCTCTATCAGGCTAGAAAACTTCTCCCACCTGCCAGTATCCTATAGCTCTATAAAGCCACCATTCACTTTTGCATGGAGTATTGTTGCCAGATCTGGGCTGATGCACCAACCACTAATCTCTCTCTCTTAGACAGGGTCCAAAAAAGAGCCTCTAATCTAACAGGTCCCACACTGTCTACCAAGCTCCAGTCCCTGTCGTATCACCAGTGCTGCAGTATCCCTGTACTTGTTTTACAAGCACTTCCATGAAATGTGCTCCGATCAACTTACTGTACTTCAACAAAACTACACCTGACCCATGCAACTAGCAGCAAAATCCCCCCCCCCCCCCAACTTTACTGTAAAAGTCCCTAGATACTAGAAGATTTTCTACTCTGATAGTTTCTTTCCTCGAACCTCTTGTCTTTGGAATTCCCTTCCTGCTCCTTGTTTTTCTTATCACAATAGCCCTGGAAATATGCCTTGTTTGGGATGAATAAAAATATTTAAAAAAATATTTTACAGCAATAAAAACATTTCTATGTTAAAAAGTGTATAAAAATAGACATTACACTACTAAAGTTATGAGATCTAGAATATTTTGCCTTAATATAATCAAAATTCGCTAAAACTTTAAAAAAATTTTAAATTTGCAGGTTATCAAAATAAATATTTTCATGAAAATTACTTGTTTAAAATTTAATGAGAGGGGTTCAGTTCATTATGTAAGTTCTTGTTTATGTAGGGAACTGATTCTGGTGGTGCACTGGTTCTGAGCACCGCTGATTGTTTTCCCTTGATTGTACCAGAAAGGGACCAGAGAGTATCAATAATTTACCGCTGTCAGACCTCTCCCATGGGGCTCCCACAAAATGAAAAATTTAGCCCCCCTCCCCCTCACTTACTGGTAATCAATATTCCTATCTTAAAGGTAGAATAAGAACTAAATATCTTTTGTTTTGTATAATGTACGTTGCTTGTTTTTCATAATTGTCAACTGTAAATAAATGTGTTAACTTATGTGTCTTAGGCCTAGTTCTAATGATGGATATGTTTGGAATATATGTTTAATGCATGAGCTGTGAAATAAAATAATGTATATTCTAACACTTAGATGAGCATCCTTATTACAAAACAGTGTCAGGACAACGTAGAGACTTTGGGTTCTTATTCAACCAGAATGAAAAGAAAATTCACCCCCCCCCCCACCTCATCGGAAAGAAATGCAAAAAAGTAACATGCAATCTGTTTTGTTGTTTTCTTCTATTTGAACTGTGTCTGTGTGTTTCTCGTCTCTATGTGATTTACACAGTATTATTTCTTGGATTTAGGATGAATCGAATATTTATTGAAATTAAAAAAAAATGCAATAACGTAAAATACTAAAACAAACTTTTAAAAAATTCTATTTAAAAAATAATTTGATTACGAAATTAAATCCACCAGAATGCATTTCAGTTTCTTTGTAATCAAGTCAGCTATTTTAATCTTTTGTTAATAGTTGAAAAGACAAAGAAAATGAATTACTTTATGGCCCTTCAAAATTTTCAAGGAATTTGGAAGCATTTAAACTGGCGAATAGAATATCATTAAAACTGGCTTTAAACATTTTAGCAAATCCTCATGTATTAAAAAGATTTGAAGTTTTTGCAGCTATTTCATAAATAGACATTAAAACGATGTTACCGTAACAAAATTAGTTAAAGTTTTATTACAATTTAGTTTAATTAATTATTTAAATACCAGACGATAACATAATTAAATTTAAATTTCAAAAATGATATATAAAAAAAATAATAATTTGGAAGAAAAAGCAAACGTCATTAAAAAAAATTATAAAAAAAAGTAAAACAAAAAAATGAAAGTAAAAAGACTCCCGGGTAACGCCGGGTATGTACAGCTAGTTATTTATAAGATGATAATTATTTTCATTTGCTGATAGCATGAAATTCGAATTCAAAATGACTATCTCACCTGTGTATGAATGCCAAAGTAGCTTTCGGACTTTGAAATTGTTGAAGCTGTTTAAGCATTGAAGTCACAATTAATCCCTGAGAAAAACAAAAAAAAACAAACACGATTGAAATCAAACTCTGTAGAAAAAAAAAAAGTTCAAGATTTTTTCGTTTGCTTTCAATAGTGAATCAGTCAGTTGCTTGACATAATTATGAGATTAATTTAGTGCCATAACTAAAGCCGTTCGATATCTAAGTGTAAAGCACGCGATTTGTATGACTCAACAATATAAACTTTCTTGATCTAATCAATTAAAATTAAAACAAACGATTAGAAATCCGTAACGCTCGTAATTCATTTATTAAAATCAGTTTTATAAAATCAATAGGTCAATTAACCTTACCATTCACTCTGAATGTATTTACCTCATCTCCAGGTCAAGTGTGGTTTTGAAAAGCCAGCACACTAGGATAAGCACATTCTGGCTTACAAAGAAAGGCCTCAGCACCCCTGTTGGCATTCCTAGATAGGGATGCCTCAGGCGATTAGTCTGAAATTAACCTCCTTCTCAGAGAGAAGGTAAAGCCTAGGATAGTGGTTCTTGACCAGGGGTGAATTTCAGGGTTTCGGGATTGGCACCATAGATTAGCAGACACAAACTAGATCCAGGATCATAAAAACACAGTGTGCATCGCCCACCGCTACTGAAATGTCATGTTGGATTTTCTCTACACTAGCGTTTGTATTAAATGCTATTATGTTAGTATTAGTTATTATTGTTAGTATGAATGAACATTTTGAGTCAGACATTTGAAAGAGGGAAATATCATTCTGATAC
The DNA here is from genome assembly GCA_963556195.1 of Sepiola atlantica. Classification (NCBI taxonomy): domain Eukaryota; kingdom Metazoa; phylum Mollusca; class Cephalopoda; order Sepiida; family Sepiolidae; genus Sepiola; species Sepiola atlantica. The sequence continues at coordinate 109,952,836 of OY744520.1, read as the reverse complement.
ATGGTGAAAGGGTTTACAGGCTAAAAAAGGTTGAGAACCACTGGCCTAGGAGAATGAATCTCCTAGGACTGAAAAGAACTATACCTCAACCCAACAGCAACTGTCGGACTGATTGTCGAAGACATATCTTTGACTGGTACATTCACTCTAAACCACAATTTCTGGTATATATAAATTGAATTCGTTATTAAAATCGATAGGTCAACATTGAGAATAACATGACATTATTTTATGATGATAACAATCATAAAATAATATAATCATAAATAAATCGTAAAACATTTAGAGCAATTGTGACTTGAGTAGTGAGATCATTTCTGTTACAGACAAGCACACAACCTCCATTATAATGAGATATATCATTGTTAATCAATATTAAAATCAAATCAAACTTATTTGGCAAAAAAAATAGCATAGTGCAACAAGCCATGTAAAGAGACAGGTGGAAGCTATTTACATCCACATACAGTCTGAATGTTTGTTCAAGGCTGCTTTAAACTTGGATATGGTAATCGTCGTCACAACCTCTTCTGGCAGGTTGTTCCACAGAATAGAAACACGGGCAGAGAATGCTGCCTTTCTTTTGTTGAGCTGAAAACGATGGTAATACATCTTTTGCGGGTGACCGCGGAAACCACGACTTGGTGCTGGGTTGAAAAACTCTTTGAAAAGTAGATTTACATTCCCGCTGATGATATTGTATGCAAGAATCAAGTCTCCTCGCATCCTCCGCTGTTCAAGTGAGAATAGATTTAGTCTTTAAAGCCACTCCTTGTAGGTAAGCATGGAGAGTCTTGTCACCATCCTGGTTGCCAACCATTGAACATGCTCTTATTAGAAATAAATTTCATGGATAAATCTTAAAGGAGATAAATAAAACAAAAGTGTAATTTGTGCTGTCAACTTTCTTTAGTTAAAATTTATTTTTTAGTAGTTACATTTAATTTTTCATAGAGAAAGGGCGAGTTTATCCGGCAAGTGTGTGCATTGTCATAATATATTTTCAGATATTCACATGAGGAACTACATGAAGGTTTCCAACAACTCTTGCTGCATAGCACAGCCAGCCAACTGCAGGGTGGCTCCATGCTTCGATTCAACTCTCGTTTGGTTATGATGATGATTGCTCTTTTATTATCCAGCAGTTCTTAATTCTTATGTCACGGTGTAATCCTCATTCCATCTGTGTCTTGTTGCAATGGTCTCGTGTCTCATCCAAGATGCTGTATAAACTCCCGTGCTTTGTCATAGGACCACGCATACATATTGATCTGAGATGCATGCATGCCAACTTAAAATAAGATTTTTAAAGAGACAACAGCACCTTTTTATCGTTCACGGGTTTATTCATATCTTAGAAATAGAAAGAAGTGAACAGTGATTGCTAAGTACCCTAGATTTCTCACCGATCGGGTTAAGAATGGAGCATGCCATCCAACTATCGAAGCATGTCTATCTTTGACGAGATCCAGCGCGCACAGACAGAGAGAGAGAGAGAGAGAGAGAGAGAGAGAGAGAGAGATCCCTTCTTCCCGTTCTGACATTATTTCATATGATTTAGTTGTCAACAGGGTAAGGGATGAACAGCCTGCCCTCCACCCAATTGATTGTAGCAGCCATTTTGATGAACAGAATCTTCACAGTAAGTGGAGGGGACAGGAAGGGCTGACCGCTTCAGAACCGCCAGGAATCAAACACAGCAAGCTGATTCGTCTGTCCACACCAGTATGCACTTCACAACAACCATCTAACTGTAAAAATAACTCATTTCTGACCATACCCTAGTATGCTATCTACTTGGCTAGAATCTTAGCTCTAATTAGCTAACAACCAAAACTGAATCACAATTACCATTCACCAAAAGAATGCAGCTCATATTAGACTAGCAGGGTTACCCCACATTGCCTGTATACAAAATTATCAAATTGTTAATATTAGAAAGCTTAGCCAAATAAAATATATATAAATGGACTAATTCAGGATAAATCCTTTGTAATTTAATTTATTACTTTAAATAAATACACATCACATCATATCAAAAATCGCATTAGCGATATACAAATACAGAAGCAAAACCTCAAAATATTTTCTTTTTTATCTACAGTAACTTTTTCAAATGTTGCCGTAATGTCACATTATTTTGTATATTTCTATTGTTACAAATTATTTTTTAACTTGCAAACACCTTAAGATACTGATCTATAATTCTTGGTTTTCATTTGGTAGAACAAATCCAAAAGAGTGCTCGATTATTTAATAATAAAAGCATAATATTTATTTATAATATTACAAAAGTTCAGATCAATATGATACCTTAGGTTTCAAGCTGGGAGAGCGAACCCAGACGAAAAATATTCTGGAGTTTCTTGAGTTTTAATTACTGGCTTTCTTCAGCCATATTAGATCGAATATGGCTGAAGAAAGCCAGCGAGCAGTTTATAATTAAAACTCGAGAAAACCTAGAATTTTCTTTCATCTGGGTTCACTCTTCCAGCTTGAAACCTAAGATACCGAATTATATATTACAGAGTAAACAAAGCAACAACAAAAAAACCGTTAAAGTCATCTGATGAATCGTCCACAATGTGAAACAAATAGTTATTTACTGCTTAATTATACCCTTTTTTTAGTTTATTATCTTTTCAATTTTTCTCAAACAAAAATGATCAGTAGAAAAATTATATATATATATATATATATATATATATATATATATACATATGTTAAAGTGAAATATTTTGAAAATCAATAATCGTGCAATTTAAATGAAAAATTAATTTATTCAATTTTTTTTTTTATAAGAAAAAACAAACTATAAGACAGTCTCACCTGACAAAGTTGTTCTACAACGAAAGCTTGCAAAAAAAAAAAATAATTAAATAAATGAATTTTTCATTTAAATTGCACGATTGTTGATTTTCAAAATATTTCACTTTAATACATTCTAATCCGTGCTTCAAAGATGTTGTCAATTTCCTTACTTAAAAAAAGCGCCAATCTGCGCATAACATCGCCTGGACTACACATATCCTAACGTCTTAAGAACTTGACGTCTCTTTCTACTCATATCGTGATTCGACCCCTCAGGGTTAATACCATCAAAATGAGGAGAAAGAAAATAAGAAAAAAAAACAAACTATAAGACAGTCTCTCGCCTGACAAAGTTGTTCTACAATGAAACCTTGCAAAAAAGAAAAAAAAAAAATTAAATAAATGAATTTTTCATTTAAATTGCACGATTGTTGATTTTCAAAATATTTCACTTGAATACATTCTAATCTGTGCTTCAAAGATGTTGTCAATTTCCTTATATTATATATATATATATATATATATATAGTTTTTTCCCCTGAAGAATTGCCAAATGGGTTTGTTTAAACTCCTTTTGTCCTAATGCGCGTAGGGATGATTTCTTTTCATGCAAATAAATAAATAAATATACGCTAACGGAAAAAAATCTTTTTTTGATGGATCTGTAGCGAATAGATGTTTTGGTAACATCAATGAACACATATATATATATATATATATATATATATATATATATATATATATATGAAAATTTATAACTAAAAAGTAAACTTTTAGAGAGTTGGGCCTATTGTGAGTTAAGGAAAGCTCAATATACTGGATAGAGCAAAAATATAATAAGTCAATGAAAATAATTAGACCTGCAAATGGAAGCAAATCATAATCTTCGGTTGTTCAGAACAAGGACATTTAGTGAATAACAATATTTATTTTTCTTCTCTTTCATTCCTTAAGCCAGGCTTAATATGATAAGATTTTAATCTTTGAAAAGCCTGGCTTAAGGAATGAAAGAGAAGAAAAATAAATATTGTTATTCACTAAATGTCCTTGTTCTGAACAACTAAAGATTATGATTTGGTTCCATTTGCAAGCCTAATTATTTTCATTGACTTATATATATATATATATATATATATATTTATTTATTTATTTTGGTACAGAAAAATTAGTACAACATTTGTACCGTCGGTTTCAAGCATGGAAAGTCTTAGCCATCCGGCTCTCTACAGCCTCTAAACTGCAAAGAGAAGCTGAAGAGAGCCGGATTGCTAAGACTTTCTGTGCTTGAAACCGACGGTACGAATGTTGTACTAATTTTTCTGTACCAAAATAAATAAATATTATGCTCTTAATTTTTAACTTTAATTCTTAATTAATCGAGCACTCTACTGGGATTTTTTCTACTATACTACAAAGAAGTTATATATATATATATATATATGGTGTTCAAAAATTTAATGTAACATTAAATGCTTTTCATCCAATTAGAACATACAATGTTTTATCAGAGTTCATTTTCTTTTAGTCAACGTTGGTATCATCTTCATTACATTAGATAGCCATAGTCAAGTTAACAGACACTGTTGACAGTGGATGTCAGTGACATGGACGTTGCCAATATAGCGGTCATCGCTAACATCATAGTTCTAACCTATGTCATATTCATTGTTATGCAGAATTTAAGTAAGACATGCAACTGTGACATCGAAAAATAAAAATAAAGAAGTAAACTGCAAATTGAATAATCTCACCTGATAATTTGGGGCGACCACCAACCTCTGTTCAATATCCAAAATACTGACATAAGTCTGGATGGAGAAAAGGCAGAAACATTATAAAGGGATGAGAAAAAAAAGGGTGACGTTATACAGTTGCGAACACAAAATTCCGTTGTTATTTTGAGCAGAGAAAAAAGTCTGTAATATTGTTTGTTTTACAACTCTAACAATGAGAGAGTCTGTTTAAAGAAAAATAAATTTCCGACACAAATGAAATGGTTAGTGTATGGAAAGAGATGATAAGCAAGGAACAAACTAATTGAATATATTAACACAGAAACATCTTTAATACTTCAAATATATCCTATTTTGATGAAATTTATATCACAAGTATAAAATTCTCTGTGGAAAACAATGTGAGAGTTCCGAATCTCTACGTTGCCCTCTTTGTGCAGAATATCTACGCCCTATCCCACCTCTGAGTGACCCATAAGGGACAGAACCCCCTTAAAACTTCAGGTATGTATATCCAATTTTACTTATGAGTTATTTTAAAAGTTGATTTAACAAATGTCTGAATTGTTTAGTTGGGAAAGTATCAGACTGAAAACATTGAGTGTACAATTTCGATTCCCCCCCCCCTCTCCCCTGATTATTTTTAAATAAAATTATATGAAATCAAAGAATATATTTTCCCTTTTTGTAATATAAAAAATATAAGTGAAGAATTTTGGTATATTTATTATGTCTCTCTTTATACCTAAACTTATCTGAATAGATGAAAGGATAAAATAATCCGACGATATGAATTAAAAAGGAAACGGTGAAAGACCTAAGAACTCAACGTTTTGCCCAACTGTTGCATGGGCTTTTTCAAGAGCGAAAAGAGCGGCAAAGAACACTTTTAGCATTTGAAAAAGCCCACGCAACAGTTGGGCGAAACGTTGAGTTCTTAGGTCTTCCATTGTTTCCTAGATCTATCTCTCTCTATATATATATAATAAAAGAGAACACCTGTCTGTGTGCATGTTTGTTCCTAAAAACGAAGACATACTAGCGAGTGTATCTCAAATATAAGTGTATTTACATGTACAATTTGCATGTGAACATAATGGAAGTAGTTCTGCGTCTCTAGATGCCCCTTAAAGGAACTAATGACACTTTTCTAACATGTTACGCAATGAAATTAATCTATAAGCATATTAATGTATATATGAATAGCTCAGTGGGTAAGATATCAAGCTGACAACATCAATGTTGTTCTTAAATGAAAACTCTTCTTAATTAAACATTTTTTAATTTTATTATTATTCATTTTTTTATTGAAAATGGCTGGAGTATATTCTATTTATTTTTTATTAAATCGGTAGATAGAGGTAGCTATAATTTAAAATTTTTAATTTACTTGCAATCATCTTTTATTTTTTTGATTTAATTAATTATTTAGCAGTTATTAAATCAATATTAAACGTCTTAAAATTAAAAATCAAGAAATACATAGAGAGAAAAAAATTAAATAATTAAACTAACAGTTAAACATACAAAGAATATCCATTTAACATAAATAATATTATACATTAACTTAAAGGTATTTTTGAATGGCATAAGCATTGTTTAAATAAAAATAAATAAATAAATAAAAATAATAATTAAATTGTCTCTTTTTGCTGTCCTGTTATCTTTGTGTGGTCCTGTTTTCAGAGTGACAATCATCTTATATGTTTTCTTTCCCTTAGACGAATTGAACTTTTGTTTTCTTATTTGAGAAGGGAGGGTTTCTCCCGAAATTATCAAAAGATTTTCCACCATCCCAGATTTTATTAATATTTTAACAGTAAGTCTCATATTTACTGATATAATATGTGAAAAATCTATAGAAAAATAAATAGATAATTTTGAAGAATCATACTCCAAATATTGTCTTCGATTATTTTGTCATTTTTATACTCTCTTTCACCATTCCGTTTTTTTGCATTCCAATCAGATTTCAGAAATACCCACATACTTATATATTTATATATATATATATATATTACGAAAATATACTTATGGCAAACAAGCTACACAGAAACATTTGATTCATTATCGGGGGAAATCATCATGCTAATTGCTCTATTAAGCTCTACTCCCATATTGAGCACTGTTGAAGTAAATACTGAAAAAAAAAATATATATATATATGTAATATATTATATAAGTGTACACCCTCTGTCAAGAATTTTGTAAAAAAAAATCATACTTCGTCAATGTTCACACTTAAATTTTTATATAAAATATTTTCTTTTTTTGAATTTTCCAGTTTGAGAGGTTTTCTTTCTTTCTTAATTTTTTTCTTTTAACTTCACCAACTGAGATGTTATTTTATATGGATATTAGTGTGAACACTGGTGAAGCATAATATTTTGCTGTCATTTTTGACGTAAAGTGTACAAAATCATAATATATAACAAGCATGGAGATAAAAACTTACACGTGACACTTACCATTAGCGATAAGGGCAATGCACAATTCCTTCGCTTGGTTGACCTGTTTAAACCAACTAACTGCATTTTTGACAGGTCCTTTAAATGTAACGAGCGTTTTAACCATGGAACAATTCTCTTCTTTTGGTCCCTAAAAAAAAAATGAAAGCGCACAAAATAATGATGGCAAAGAATGAATATTTTAATTCTTCTTTCAGGCCCATTTGTCGACTTGAATCAACTGACACCATTTCATATTTCTGATGTCGTACATCTGTAGCAATGATTAAATATGTGCAAATGACATGTACAAATAATTAGCACTGAAAAAGAATTTATAACAGACCTCAAGATGCGTGTATTCTCTGAATATTTATTAAGGACTACTGTAATATATATATGCATTTCGGGGAGCGGAAGGTTGCAGAACAGAGGCTCTTCGTAGCAGTGTTAGTGCTCATGCGCACATTCAACAAAAAGGAATAACATTAGAAATTAGCTTGTCAACGTATCAATCAACAGCTACTCCTTTTGTACAAGATTGAAACATAAGAAAAGCATGAGTTGTCGCCCCTCCCCTCCTGTGACCACTCTTTGAATGATGCAAACAACTATTAACCTCTTTCCATTCACTTTATTTTTTAATTACCTGTCCAAAACAAGGCAGTTTTTTTTTATTTGAATAATTATCCATTTTATATTTGACTAGCAAGAAGACCCGACGTTGCTCGGGACTGAATAATGAGGAACACTACTGTTCTTTTTCACTATGCTCATAACACCATATTACTTTCCTTTTTTTTTTTACTGCCCGCACCCCCCCCACTCCATTTTCGCCCCCTAATATAGTCAGAAGTAACTGATATTTTGGAAAATTCACTAAATTGAATTATTGTCTTATATATATGGTCTATTGTCTTCTCATGGAATTTTTACATAAGAATACACTTTTAGATTTTATGTAGATTCTCTAACCTTTATTTCTATAGAAAACACACAAAAATATCACACACACATACACACAGGTACTGAGTTTTATATATATAATAAAGTGAATTTGAGAATATTTTTTTATAAAATGATCAATACTTTGGAAGTTATATGGGTTTGAAATTTATTCTGTTATTATTATGCCAAGTATTCTTGGTATAGGCATTATACACACACACACACACACACACATATTTAAGGAAAACATAAAATAAAACCTAAGTGTATTTGTTTTATTTCTAATTATGCCCCAACCTGTTTTATTTACATTTCTCACAGCATTAGTTTTATAAAGTTACATTTTAATTTCAAATGAAATCATTTCCATTCTATTAGGGGAAAAAGTTATCTTTTTCTCAGTATCCGTTTCAATTTGTAATTTTGCATATGATACAGAACTAAAATAGCAAAAAAGTACTTATTATAAACGAGCCAAGGCTAGCAAATTTAGTTTCAGTGACAGAATGCAAATACTCGGGATTGTATAAAAATTTTCACAATAACTATCCCGTGAATACTCAAGATAATCAGTGAAGAGGTTATTCACAATTTCTTTTTTTTAGGGGGGGGGGGGCATTATTTTCCTGTCTTCCTAGGGGAGAGGGGGATTAGTGTTTTTCTGGGGTCACCAGTAATTGTTTTATGTAAATCTATTATTATACTAAAGTTGGTCAGGAAATAGTTACATCACTATTTCAAATAGGTTAGCTATCCCTAGATCTACGATACAATCTTTTATCAAAAACTAGAAGTACCACCATTTATTCTAATTTAGGTGGGAGGAAATGAAGTCAGTGTGAAGATAAGAAATCAAAATTAAATTAATCTATCATGAATGATATATTTGCAAACAGAGTGCTGTCACAACATTTACGATCAGTATTTTTTGTCTTTATAATCTATCTGTCCAATGGAAGGAAATCTTATCTCACTTATTTTAAGTGTTTGGAGGTAGGATGCAGTTAAGACCCCCCCCCCCCACGGCTCATTAATGCTAAAGTTTAAAAATAAAATAATAATAATGTACCCACGTTACTCATCATGTTGCTTAGAATACGTATCCCATAATTTATAATGACAAATTCATTAGTTTAAAATTAACTCAAAATTTGATGTAAAAATATTTTGTATCTCACTTATTTTAAAAGTTATTTTGGGACGGGTGGGCAGTGTGAGTTTGTGCATCACCCCTCCCCCCCCTATATGGTAAAGTTTCCTACAAAAATAATGTGTCCACGTTACTCTCCCTGTTGCCTAGAATATATATTCCATAATTCATAATGATCAGTCAGAGGAGTGACTCATATATATATATATCATATTTTGGCGTTTTTACTAATCAAAAAATAATTTGATCTTAAACATTGTTATTATCAGTACCTAATCTAACATTTTTTTTAAATACCATAGTTACTTATATAGCATGATCATTATCCCAGCTCCTTACATATAAACAATTATTATTAACATAAATTTATAAATAACTCTGATTCGTTGTTTTATCATTTTCCAACATACTTTTCAAGATACCGTTTTAACAGTGATTTTCCCACTTTCCTTTTAAATTTTAGCATCTCTAGTTTTCAACGCATGTTGATATTTTCTCTCATTTCCTCTCACTTTCACTTTGTGCATATCTCGTTATGCTCCTAATACTGCTAAGGAAAATGTTGGAGACAGAAAATCTTTACTTATATTACATATATCTTACATATTACGTATATCTTACATATTACATATATTAAATTTTGACTGTTTCACTAATATTTTGGATTCCGATATATTTAATTTGGACAATTTCTGATTTAATTTTCAAATGAATGATACCTTTTGATGCCTCACAATATATCCGTGGAGTTACGATTACAAAAAACTTTTTACCCCTCATTCAAGGGTATTTCTTATTTTTTCACTTGAAATTATAAATGACTTCAGATTTCATACATGATTGATAAACTTTTTTTCAAATTAATAATTGAAATCAAAGCTTTTATTGCTAAATAATTGGTTTTTCATTCAGATGAGAGGATTTGTTTTTTTGAAAAACCTAGGTTCAAAGGACTTTTCTATATTTTATACTTTGTTGTACTTTTTGAAATTATTAAACTAGTAAATTATGTAACTTAACATTCTTTATTTTCACTTTCACTTAACTATGTATATATTTCTGGGGCTAACACTTGATTTCTATATCAGATACATAGATATTCAAATATTCCATGATTGTTCGCCTTTACCTCTCAAACGTTGAATTAATAAAGAAGTGAAGAACATTAATTTTCCTCTCCCCAATTGACTATGTTATAATATATCTTTCTTTTGGTCTCTTGGTTTTACCGGATTCTAGGACAAGAATTCATCTGGTTTGGTGTAGTATCCAGCTAAGTATTGTTACTTGAGGTAATATCACTAGGAGAAGGTGCACCATTCCTCGCATGAGCTAGTGTATAGCCGTGTCGAGAGGATCTTATTTGGGCTTCAAATACTGTATTATTTTGAATATTTGGTCAGGGTTTACTTGTAAGGTGAAAGATCCTCATGTCAGGTTGTCCTGACAAACCCTTTTACAGAGAGACCAAAGACACTCGTGGATGGTGTCTAGTAGGTAATTCAAACTCTACATACGTGTGTGATAAGTCAATTATATATAGAATAAGACTTAAAAGAAAATACTAAAAAAATATGATTTAAATGAAATCAAGCAATGATGCTCTTCTATTTTTTCTTGTGTCGTACCTGAGATTACCAGGAAGAAAGAGAGACAAGGCATTGACGATGACTTTCACTTCCTCTTCAGAATGATTTTTTCCAATGATCACCACGGGACGGCCGGATAAAATACTGGCAACCAATTTGTTTAGATTTTGGTAGTTTTGTAAGATGTGCATTAAACTTTTTGCTGAAAAAAGAAAAAAATGTTTAAAATTACAAACGGGTCAATTATTTTGTTTATCTAAAATTGATGGACATGATAGATAAAAATCAGAAAAATAACAAAAAATATTTAACAGGTTTAAAAATAGAGCAATAAAAATCTCTAAACTAAAAGTTGCAAGATTCATAATATGTTTTTTGTGGTGAAAGCTTACAAGTACAATCCCAAAGGAAGCCCTGAGTTGCATTTGTGTGTTTGTCAAAAAGAGAAAAAAGGTAGACAAAATAGCACCAGAGAAGAAACCTTTCACATACAAGTTTTTCAGAAAACTGAGGTACATGCTTTAGAATACAGGTTTTCTGACAGCTCATTCCTGCAGTACTCATCAATGGCATGAAATCCCAAAACCTACTTTGGTTTCTGAAAGTGAAAATGAAATCAGCAGTTGGTGTGTATGTTTTTTTTTTTATTTTAGATTTATCAGTTTTTGAAATCATTATCACTATTAATACAATATTTAATAGACAGGACAAATTCTGTTAAATATTTAATTCGCGAGTTCTCTTTATTCCTTTTTTATCATTATTTCTGAACTCATCCTATTCTATTTTTAAACTATCTATGCTATTGCTGTTCATAATCTTTTTCAGCAACTTATTCCAAAAAATAGATTACTCTATCTATATAAAGTTGGGCCATTTATCGCACTGACAATAAAATCAAAATACAAAATTCATATTCAAAATAGAACATTAGGTCTCTAATACACTGAGCATGTGTATGCGATCAACATACTAAGGTTAACTAATTTGCATATAGCTTTGCAAAATGGCATCCCATTAATTAACTATTTGCTCTTATTCTTTTCGAATTCAATAATTGTATTAATTTCATTATAACACCTAGTTCTATTGACACATATCTTTTACAGCGTTTTGGGTGAAAAAGAGTCTTTCTAGTCTTTTTGGTTCTGCGATTATTTGTTTCCTCAGTTTTCCTGAGCAACGCCGAGACACGGGTCCCATTAGTTAGCATCAAAATGAACTGGATAATAAATTTATTTTTTTTAAATCTGCATTTAAAAATAAGTTTCTAAATTGAGGAGAAATATTAAAAAATGTCCATCATAGTCAGAAATGTCATTAATTATTTTGATGCTTTTAAATAAATCACCTCACATTCGAATTTTTCCAATCTCTCCCTGTAATTATAATTTGATACTCTTTATTAGCTGGGGCCCAGGCCAGAATTATTAGGAGTCTATATGTCTTTAAAACATGGGCCAGCGCTGAAGATGTTCACTTGATTAGTTAATTAGTTTAGGAGTGAATCCTATACATACGAATATATAAACATACCTAACTTATATATATATATATATATATATATATATATATATATGTAAAGGAGTAAGGCTACCAACATTTGTAGAATGTTTTTTTCAACATTTATTTATTATTTTGTTGTTTTCAACATTTATTTATTATTTTACCATTTTATGATTTTGTATATAACGCGTTTCAAGCGGTGGCCCGCTTTCATCAGATGCGCAAAAACAAATAAAACAACATTTGCTCGAATCGAAAGACATTTCTTCAAATGGATTTTCATATCTGATGAAAGCGGGCCACCGCTTGAAACGCGTTATATACAAAATCATAAAATGGTAAAATAATAAATAAATGTTGAAAACAACAAAATAATAAATAAATGTTGAAAAAAACATTCTACAAATGTTGGTAGCCTTACTCCTTTACATATATACTTTTCTCTCGTTGGAACTGCACTAATACTGCACTACCCTCTTTTCTATATATATATATATATATAGTAAATACCATTCATTTGTTTATTTTGTTTGCGATACTTTTGAACGAATTCAATGATTTATACGAAAGGTAAAAATGCTCTTTCGCATAAATAATTGAATCCGTTCAAAAGTATTGCAAACAAAATAAACAAATAAATGACATCTATAAAAATGCAGTACATTCCAGTACTAGCGGGAATTAGCTCAGTGGTAGAGCTTCAGGCTTCAGACTCTGCGGGCCTGGTTTTGAATCTTGTTCAGCCACGCTGATGAGTCGTAAACAATTGAAAGACGTGTCCGTGGATAATTAAATTCAAAAAAATATATAGTAAATACTGTATATTTAGGGTAAAAATATAAAATAACCAAATAAAGTATGTTTATTTTTTAATCAGGCATGGCCACTTGTTTCATGCTGTGAGTGTTTTATCAGATGACTAACACATTATTTGTTTACATTTTAACATAGAATATTTTCAAATTAAAACTATGAAATGATATAGCATAGCATAGAAAATGTAAGAATGTCATTCAGTTTGAAAGTCATCTTGGTGGTCTATGCAGGTATATTTTCAAAGAAGCGGGAGATGAAAGGAGTTTCAACAAATGTTAAAAGTTTATTTCAACCTTGCAGCATTTATGTCTACCAGAAATTAAATGAATATCATATGTTACACATCACTATGTGTGTGTGCATATATATATATATATATATATATATATATCACTCAATAAGTCCCAGGCCTAACTAATAAAACAACTTTTAGGCAAAATTCGACTTTTCTAACAATTTGATGCCCTTTTTGTAGAACGCCTTGTCTTTAGCCTCAAAATACATCTCAATTTCTGATATTGCTTTTTCTCTGGAGCATTCGTTTAAGATCTGCAAACAGCAGGTAGTTGTTGAGGGCTATATCTGGAGAATAGGGTGGGTGCGGAAGCCATTCGAAGTGCAATTTATGTAGTTTTGCCATTGTTACGATCAACCTGTGACATGGTGCATTATCTTGGTGAAAGAGCATTTCTTCTTTCAAACACAGCAATAACGCGATTTAATACTTGCTGTTGACAGTTCTTCCTTTCTCAAGATAATTGATGAATAAAAATACCTTGCGCATCCCAAAATACGAAGGGTAAAATTTTGCTTGCTGATGTTTGCATCTTTGGGCACTTTGAATGGCTTTCCCCTGCTGCTGTCCACTCAGCTGACTGCTGATTTGACTCCAGAATTAAGTGGTAGATCCATGTTTCATCCATTGTGACATATTGCTGCAAAAACCTTTTTTTACTACATTGAAATGTTCCGAATTGTCGACACATTGTTTTTGATCGACTGAGCAAACACGGGATTCACTTTGAACATAGCTTTCTCATTGACTGTTCATGCAAAACGGTGAATACACTTCCTTCTGATATCTTTAAATCCTCTGCTATCTCACTCAACTTCAACTTATGAGTGTCCAAAACGAGCTTGTTAACTTTTTTCATGTTTTCCGGGACAATTGTCGAATTTGGGCGTTTAACGTTTAAATGTTTAAAGTCAGTATAACAACGTCTGAATAACACTTATTAAACTTTAACAGTAATTTTCCCATCAGAAAGTAATGCTTTATCAACACACAAAATTCAGATTTTTCCATTATTTTCTGAATTTGAAACAGTAGCTTCACATAAATATCTGTAATTTTTTGTTTTTATAAACATAGTTCACCCCAAACAAGGCACACCGCCACTGTAGACGTAAGGGGCTACTGAGAAAAAGGGTGAGAGTTTGTTTTTTTAATTTTTAGGGGGAGGGGGGGGGGGTCAATCTAAATTGGGAGCTGTGCAGCGAGATGTCTGTTTACATTAGTTTTAAATTTCTGCATGTCAGTACCGTCAGGAAAACAGGGAGCAGGGAGGGAGTCCCAGAGTCCAGCAGCACGAGGAAAGAAGCTTTTGGAGTAGAAAGCTCTTCGGCATCTGGGGACCTCCACAGTGAATGGATGAGATTTGGCAGATTGTCAGATTGGTCTAGTGAATTTGCGTTGTGGGGGCACCAGAGCAGCAAGTTCATCAGAGCACAGTCCATTGAAGTACTTGTAAAACAGGCACAAGGAAGCAACATTGCGGCGGTGGGATAGGGGCTGGAGCTTGGTGGATAGTGAGGGACCTATTTAGTTGGTGACTCTTTTTTGTAAACTAATAATTCTATTAGGTTCAATTTTGACATGTGCTATTTGAAGGTTAGTACTTAAAAAAAAGTCATATGGGCTTTTTATTAGCAGCGCCATCTATATGTCGGGCATGGGACTTATTGAGTGATGTGTCATACACACATTACATACATTTCATTCAGGCTTATATGAGAAGTGGAGTATGCTTTCAGTTTGATTCTAGGTCATCCTCCTAGGCATTACCTCCTTCTTCAGGAAAGGGGATTCATTTATCACCTGTCATCTGAAAACCTCCTACTGAATAATTCTGATCCATTCAGTAACCCCTTTTGTGAGAAGCTGGATACCCCACCATAAACTGACACTGTGTTGAACTAGCTGCAAATATACTTAAATAGACTGGTCTCCCCAAAAAGGAAAGAAAATTACTTATATGTCAAAAAGTCAGGGATCAGTTTGATGTAGTATTTATATAGTAAACAGGACCCTCCAACCAAAATAATAGAAAATTAACGTATAACTATCTATTGTTAATTTGTCATTTACTACATCATTTCCATGCCCCGTTTGCTAACCCACCTTCCTATAACCCACTGTTGTAACAATATCACCCATCATCATCATCATCGTCGTCATATACATTACTTGTTATATCATTATTCTTACTTTCACTACTTATCTTGCTACACATGTAATAATACGATTCACTTTTTTTGTAATTTTACAGTTGCTTTTTATGGTAAACTAGCATCGGTAAATAAAAGAGTTAAAAAGTGTGCGCAATATCTCTCTCTTTCTCTATTTGTTCAGCAAGTACAGCATACCCATGATCGATTGCGAAAAACAGCAGGTGTCAGAAAACATAATCTTAAATGAAGATATCAGATAGAAGTCATATGTGAGATAAGGTCTCTATATGCCATAAAAGAAAAGAAACCTCGCTTAATCAGAACTCATAGGTTCATAAACAAACCTAAAAATTTAGCAGAGGAAAACTTTGACTTTGAAGATCAGAAAGTAAGGAGAAGAAATAATAGATGGTCATATGCAGACCGTTCAAAAGTTCCAAGAATAATGCATACAACATTGTCTGCAAATGTTATGGTTTGAGAGGTTCTCAGCAATGGCAGATGTGCTGCCACCTCTCTTCTTTCTAGAAAGTGCTAGAATAAACACTGCTGTCTACACAGATGTTCTGGAAACAGTGGTTAAGCCATAGATCGACATATTCAAGGATGT
This sequence comes from Sepiola atlantica, assembly GCA_963556195.1. Classification (NCBI taxonomy): domain Eukaryota; kingdom Metazoa; phylum Mollusca; class Cephalopoda; order Sepiida; family Sepiolidae; genus Sepiola; species Sepiola atlantica. Next base: position 109,936,775 of record OY744520.1, on the reverse strand, counting down.
GAGTAGTCAATGGCAAAAAAAAAAGCTGAAATCAAGATGAATTTCCCAACCTGTGTGTGCGGGGGGGGGGGGGGGGTGCTATATGTGTGTAGAGAGGGCAACACAAGAAACAACAACTTTTTTCTCAAACAACTCCAATCAGTTTTAAATAAGAAAGTCAAATTTCAGAGAAAGACACAGAGTATGTATGTGGGAGGAAGGAGACAGGAAGTCATTCTTTGATGAAACAAAATTCATCTGACTCCTCTGAACCCTAGGCTCTAGCAATTTAAGTGGATTTTTCTGGATTAAAAAAAGCAGAATTCCATTAAAAAACATAAAAACTGGCATCCCTGTCTGTCTCAATAAGATTCGTCATCATCACACAAGGCTCAAGCAATGTAGAAATGGATGGCGGAAAATTTTGATGATCACATAACCCCTAACATTTAGCCTCATTGATCTCCAGATCACCATATATTGGACTACAATGTAAGGATTAATGAGTACTCTCATAATAACACTCAATAAATTATAAAAACCATTCATCAGAGTAAAATACGAACAAAGATCACTTGTTTCTAGCAAGTAAGCGATTCAGACGTCTCATAAAAGTCGATATCAAAAGTGAAGGAATAAGAGTGCAAAACAATGTCTATTCATGTCTTGAGAATATTTTTTAGTAAAAAGACATTATCTGTTTTGAAGATTCATTTTTGTGTAAGTATAAATCTGTCCTCAAATACCTTATGCACTCCAGTTTTTGGAATTTTTGAGATGAGGATTAATAATTTGCATCATTTGAATTATTACTACTATTCTCATCTTTGATGTTAGTCTCACATTTCAGCCGACGTAGTCTTCAACTTTGTCGAACTCGGGAATCTATATAGAATTTCGAACCAAACCATTTTAATCCATGGGGAGAGATTGTTCTTGTTCCATCAACCATGTGTAGTGGTAGTTATTGCGAGATATAGGACCAATACAAATAAAGAACTGAATAAAAGAATTACTTCTTAGTTTAGACATATTACTTGAAAAGAGCTTTGTGACACATCTTAATTCAAGGTGTCTACTGTTTGGAATGCTGCAAGGGACATAACTCTTCTCCAAATCTCTTTGAGGCAAGATGGATAACTAATGGCAAAGTGTTACTTCCCTTTTAATATGTTTTTCTAGATGAAAATCTGTTTCATCTATCAATCGAGTAAAAGTCTTAAATAATTCTTATTTTTAGTTAGTATCACATGTACTGAGAATAGGACCATTAACCTCCAGAAAACTGTGACTTAGAACTGATTATTACTTAGCACTTTATCCGTAATGCCACGTGTCTGTATATAAATATCCATGTTTATGAGGAAAATCGTCCGAAGGAAAAAATGCAAATAAAAGGTTATTTTACCTTGTTGTTCGTGTTCCTTACAGTGGAGAACATCAGCAAAAATTGTGCAAGGTTTCTTCCATAAACATGGTTTGGGGCTGAAAATAAAGTTTTTTCCATAATGAAACAGAATTTGAGTGATAAATTAAAGTTCTTGTTTAAGTTTTCTAGATCTGGTTTGACAGAGAGAAAAAAATTATCAATCTTAGGAAAAAAAACATGAGACAATCTATAGAAAAATACTCTTGAAACTGTCCAATTTTAATTCTACTGAAAGAACTTGAATAAACAGTTATATATATATATATATATATATATATATGTATATATATATACTGCGTTGGGGTATGTTGAAAAAATCAATAAAGTGCTCGATCGTAAGAATGCAAGAGCTAAAATACAAATTATTTATTTAAAAACATGCAACCTCTGTAATCAGTTATATTTAAATAATACTAAGTTACAATTAAGGCCCATACATCCATATATACAGCCCCCATGAACTCGGTACTTTTCTCAAAAGCAACACTTGAGAGAAATCAGCGGATGATAAAAGCGGTGACCATCGGCTTCCATTTTTTCAACTTGTCTTCATTTCGTGAGTCGCTGAGGATTTGAAATGGGTTGATGGGTTGTAAGGTCATTTTCTAAACAGTAACGGTCTATCTGTGTCAATGAAACCATGGTACATCTCTGGAATATATAACGTATAGTTTTTAAATAATTTATATATATATATATATATAACAGAGAGAGAGAAAACTGTGATACAGCGAAACAGTTTGTCTTTGAATGATATATATATATATATATATATATATATATATATATATATGCTCCGCTCCTTGTGGTGAGCACTGTGGTAAGTGATATTGCCAACTACCATTAGTGATAATGCAAATCTCTTTGTAAAACACAAATGGAGAACTCTCTGGTAGTTGTAACTGTCTATATAAGCATTTAGATTTCACTTGTAAACAGTACCTGCCTGATTGCCAAATGGTTAGAATCACCGACCTTCAACTAGACGGACGAAGTTCGATCCTGGCTTGAACAGTTGCCTGTCTAACCACAATGAAAAGTTCAGGAACAGATAACCACTTTTAAAAAAATTATTTCTATTTGAATCGGGAAAACTATTTTTTTGTGTCTGGCATTAAAACTTGTTTCCTAGTGTGGCACATCACAACCGGCCAGTAAACCTATATATAATTTATTATTTATACATTATACAGCAATACAGTAATCAGCCATCTGATACCATAGGTTTCAGGTTGGGCGGGAAATTCACTTTAGAATAAACACTATCGTTCTCTCATCAGACAAACCGGCTATGCATACATATATATAGAGAGAGTGAGGACGATATGTGTTCACAATTTTCAACTGCTAATTTTTCATATTTTCTTTTTCTTTTTGTCGTAAGTCTTGTCTTAAAAAAGTGATTATATTTTAATTCTTCAGAAGAGTTCATTATGGACAATTTTGAACCTCCATATTTGTGGAAGAGACAAATAAAGAGATTTCAGTGTCAGCAGGAGGATGGTAGAAAGAGTCAGAAAGGAATTGAAAGATTAAGGATTTTACAACATTAGAGAGAAAAATGCATGATCAATTATATAACGTTGTCAAAACATCAGTGAGGCAGGTAAAGGTGAGCAAAACAGCTGATTTCAGCCAAATAGAGAAAAATGAAGGCAATGTTGGCAGAAATCAGCCTTTTCTAGTTTAAAAAAAGTAAAACATGAGTTGTCTCCCTCTGTGATCACAACTACTTGACTAATGTAAGCAACGATTAGTTATAACTTCTGTTGAATTTGGGAGAAAAACTAAAGAAGTGTATGTTTAGATATTTACAAAAAGTGCAAGTTTTGCTCATTTGTGTGTGTGTGGGGGGGGGGTTGTCCTTAAAGGAAGGAAACCCTCGTTGTCCTTGTTCATGTAAATGCCCATTAAATCTAACATTTGGTAGATTTTGGGCCAAAAACAAATAAAAGAAATTTTGGATACTTGCAAAACATTGCCATTTGATAGACCATATGGATGAGCTTTTCTCCTGGGTGCGGAGCTGCATGTCCAAACCATTTTAGACGGTGTTAGAGAAGGACGAATAACAATGGTCGAACATTCAGTCATCGATGTAGAGCTTGAGGTCTTTCTCTTTCCTGTTTTGAGCAAAGAGCTGGATGGCAGTTGAAAACTTGGCGGCAACAATCAAAGGTCAAAGGCGAAAGTGGGCTGCAATGATCAGAGACGCTGTACTTGCTTGGGAGGAAGCCGATACAAGTACAAGAAAGAAAGTTTGGGGGTATTTTAAGCCTTCTGTGGCACAAACTAGAGTTTTTATCCCCCCAAAAATCCTGGCTCAACCAGTTTTCTGCTTCATCATCATCAACCGGTTTATTTGTTGAATCAGGCCACAATTAATCCTCTGATGAGGGTGGGGCCTGATTGTCTAGTCTCAATTTAAGTCTTCTCCTCCATTCTTGTCTTTGGTGAGGCTTGACAGAATCCATAGCCATGGCTTTCTCATCATGTTTGATCACGTCCTCCCAAGACAACTTGGGTCTGCCAGTGGTGGTCTTCTCTGCTGACACATTTAATTGTCGGACTTTAGCAATTCAGCCATTGCTGCGCTCAACATGCTCCAACCAACGCAGTCTGCTCTTCTCCATGATGTCCCTGAAGCTTTTCAAGGTGACCTGTGCGAGTAGAGACCCAAAAGGTATGCTTTGTTCAGGCCTCATCAAACAGATCCATCTGACCATTGTCTTGTCATTACAGTGCAGTTTCTTTAGCGTGCTGACAGAGACAGCGTAAGTTTCAGAGCCATACATCAGCACATCTCTGAGTTCATAGTCATATTAATTCCTGCAAAAATGTTGTGAAAAACTAGCAAACAAATTTTGAGAAAACCTGAACGCTATCAAATCTGTAGCAAGATTGGAGATTATAGAAGTCTTCAATTAAAAAACAAACAAAAATGGTGCATGTTTTGAAATCTGCACTGCAGTCTTTAATGCTTAAATAATGGCTTCCCATTTGACCGGTTCTCTGTTGTTGCTGATCCTGAGACAGGGAGAAAATAATAAACAAAGGCTATCATTCGTTGTAAATCAAGAATGGCTTCTGTTTATTTAACATTTGATAAAACTGTAACAATTTCTCTTTTGATGACAATTTGTTCCACAGATAATTTCATGCATACACCCTTAGTACAACTCAGCTAAAGGATATCATGTGTTGTTTCGGTTCTCAGCTTAATGCATAAAACATACGTCCTGATTATGTCTGGGATCGCTTCTCCGTTGATCTGTCCATGTTTTTAAAACATTTCATTTGCCTTTGACATACGTCATAGTTTCTTTGTTCTAATTTCAATACAAGGTTTTATTTTTCGAATATCATTTTGTTTATCGAATTTCTGATAAATTATTCGACTCACTTTACAGAGCTATTTTATTACTAGATATTCATTGTCCATTGTTCATTGACCGACATCATACAAAATAAAAAAATCCCAAATTTCCTAAATAACTACATTTCAATAATCCTTTAATTTTTTTTATTATATAGTTTTGAGTCTTAGTCAGTGATTTATCTGCCCACTCATCTCATCTTGTTACAGACACGGAATTACGGACAGTGACAAAAACATAAGTCTTCTCCGATTAATATCGAAAGATCAAAAACGGATTTCTGACACCAAGAGAGTTTTTGAATAGAATCAAAGCTTGAACATATCTTTTACAATATGAATTCATCATTTTATAAGCTCTTAAAACAGATGTAATGAGTAGGCAAAAAAAGAAAAAGGTATTACCAAAGTGAGGATTGAACACTTGAGACAGAATGAAAGCTCTCATCACTACCATCATCAAACGATAATCCGGAACCTAGAGAGAGAGAGAAAGAGAGAGAGAGAGAAAGATGGGGGGATAAACGTATTTAATCAGGGTAAATTAATTATATAATAAGCTGACTGTACCTGTCTGAATCAGTGGCTTATTTTTGTTTAAATTGTCTCCCCTTTGTTTTGGAACTTTTTTTCGTAAGAGTTGTGGTTGTGACCATTCACAAGTCTCGGAATGGATGTTGTGACAGACACTGTTTATCTAGTGAGCAAGACAGGCACTCCATTAAGCTGTGCTGATTATACGATTTTTTAATGTTAAGCATTTTATATAGCAAGGAAATATTAGGTTGTTTTTAAAATACAAACAGATTTTAAAAAGTTAATTGAGGTTTCTATTTTTGCAGTGTTTGATACAAATTTGACATGTTTAACAACTGATGTGTACTCTTTAATAAATATCTAATATAGTTTTTTTTTCCAGAATAATTTTGAAGTATATAAAACCTAAATAATAAAAATGAAGACGATAAAAGAAGAAATGTATTTATTTTTCTTGCAAGAGTTCAATCTCGGTGATAATACGTCCCAAACAGTAGCCAATATCAAAAGAGAGGTAAATGATGAGTTTGAAGCGCTAAACATAATGTGATGAAAATTTGTGTATAAGCGATAAAAATCATTTTATGTTGTTGTTTTTTTAAATGATATTTAATGAGGAACCATTTCGACTTAAAATCTATTTAGTACAACACATGTAATCTGAAGAAAAACATGTTTGAAATGTGTAAATATGCTACTAGAAGCATTTCAGAAAATGGAGTCTTACGGGATGCTGCCATTTTGTTTTTTTTGTATTGCTCAAGACAAAAAGAGTATTAAAACGTATTTTTTCTAATCTATTACTACGTAATACTAAATTGGTTTTAACTCCAAAACGTTGTTAATGTCATAATCTTTATATATATATATATATTTGTCAAAAAATCTCTTGTTTTTGTTTTTCTCCTGCACTTTAACTTGTTTTCCGTTTATCATTTTTTCACACATTTTGTCCATCACGACATTTCGTTTTCATGAATTATCGTGTACCTTACCCCATATATATATATATATGTATATTATCACATATGAAGCAACTGTTTAACCCTTCAAACTCATCATTTAACAAAAGAGAATGGGGGAGAAATGCTTAGAAGTGATTGCTCAATACGAAGGCGGTTTTGGACATTCCTTAATGGTAATAATAGCTTTGAAGATGAAGGTAAACAACGACTATGCGTTCTTGACAATGAACGTTTGAAAGCAATTGTGGAACAAGACCCACTTCAAACTATCAGAAACGTCTAAAGCACTTTATGTCAGTATTTCAACGGTGTCCGACCATCTGAAGCAAATTGATCATTTAAAAAGCTTAATAGAATGGGTTCAAGAATAAGTGTTTGATTCTGAAATAGGTCATTATTTCCATAACAACTTAATATTTTATCTTTATTTAGAATTGTCTTCCATTAGCAACTTTTCTTGATAAGAGTTGAGATTATGATCATTCACAAGTCTTAGAGAGAGGCATGACTGTGGAACAGGTATTGTAACAGACACTGTTGATCGAGTGAGAAAGACAAGCACTCCATTAAGCTGTGCTGAATATACCTTTTCCCCAATGTTAGACATTTTAAACGAAATTGACTTTTAACAGTCCTGTTACATCAACGTCACATGCACCTTTTCCATATTTTTTATTAATTTTTTAAATTTATTTTACATATTACCACCCAAGCTTAGGGGTTATGGTGGGGTTAAAGAAGGGCACGTTTCTTTAATGACTTTTAACATTGCCATTTTTTATACACATGTTTGATCACTAACATTAACTATACAATAAATTGTTCGGGACCATTAAAAGTTAATTTCACCAGCCTTTTATATAGAAACAAGAACATATGAGAAAATTCTTCCATTCTGTTTTATTTTTTGGTGAAGGAGAATGAAAATCGCTACTTAAACTGTGTTTAGCTGTGATTTTAATAAGATTTAAATCAAAGTTACATTGTAATCACTTAAAGACCCTTTAATGAGGGTCTTTAATCTACAGAAAAATTAAAACCATAACTTCAGTTGTGTAGGCTTTATTTTCAGTTTTCCAGTATGTGTTTGTTTGCATTGAAATATGTTGGTGCCTTACCGCTTGCACTTTTCCCTTTTCCCTTTTTAAAGACGTCCTTGAAGGAGCATCCATTTTGTTAGCTCTGATTTTAATATGATCTAAACCATAAGTAACAGACAAATAATGATAGCAAATTTAGGGGTTTTAAACTCAAGGAAATAAAAGGGTTATAATAAAAATAATAATACCAAAATCATTGTATACAATGCATGTACATGTGTGTATGGAGGGGTGACATCAGATGTAGTTTTGTCGGATTTTGGGAAGCGTTAGGGTTTTAAAGGATGCAGTGTCTCGGCAACAAAAACCGATACCTGTACCTGATGCAGTACTCACTCTGGGTGAGTGTAACCGGCTTCCTCCAAAGGAAGGAGTTTCAAGGGAATATTAATAATAGTTGATGCAAACAGTTTGTTCCATGTTTTAGAAATTCTGAGCATGAAAAAATGTTTCTGAAAGTCAATGGAGCTGTACCGCTTTCTGACTTTGTAGACATGTCTACGTGTGTTAGGCACGTAGAGATTAAAAAGGGTTGTTATTGGCGAGATGTTAATAATTTTGTGGGTGTTTACTGAGTCAGTTACTAGACGTAAGAGCTTCAATGAATACAAGCACCGAGAAGCAAGTTTTTCAGAGTATGGCAGACGTTTGATGGAGGGTATTCGCTTGGTTGCACGTCTGGTGCATGGTTTCAAGGCAATCAATGTTCTGAGCAAGATGGGAGTTCTAGACTAATGATGTGAATTCTAAGTGCAGTTGCATCATGCTTATATCTTCTTTTTCTTCAGCAATTTCTTTTTATTAATGTGCAGGTTGAGGGGTATCATCTACACTGATACGTCCCCGTCCAGATAGCTGACTAGCTGCATGCTTGGAATATCCATGAAGGTTTATTTGAAGCAAAAGTTTTATGAAGGATTCCCTTTCTTGCCATCGCATTTTTGTGATCAACACTAAGAGCATAACCAACCAAGGTCAACAGCCCACACTCGACCAAGTCAGTCAGTCAGCTTTTATGGCTTCCGACACTTGCCAAGTCTAAACTTTACATTGAGAATATAGTTTTAAATAAATGGCTGGAGAGCAGATAACAAAAGTATTGCCAAGTGATGCTAAGACACTTTCAGCCTCCTTGACAATTTTAGAGATATGTACATAATGAATGAAATGTGCAGCGAGCTAGAAAAGGAAATGACACCATATTGGTATTAATTAATTGGTGTAGTGAGCAAGACAGGTGCTCCATTAAGCTGTGCTGATTATACATTATCCCAATGCTAGGCGTTTTATATAAGAAAAATTGATATTAAGAATGAGGATGCCATCAACTCTAGAGAAGTGGTAGCGGGAACAGACATAAAATCCAGAGGGTGCATATTGATAGAAAATTGTTTTCTCTCATGAAAATTATTTTGTATCACATTCAGATTTAGAATTTTGGGATAGTTAACAAGACACAAACTTATTAAACATTTGAGGAAAACGTTGTTCACAAAAATGATTTTCCATAAGTGCTGCATGTTTTAAACCCTTGGCCTAATGGGATTGGTTGGGTGGTTGTTGCATTTTAAAGCACGTCAACCATTATTGGGTCATTTGAAGCCAAAACTATATATATGTTTTGGATACGATTGTTTTTGCAGATTAATTTGTTTTGTAGGCGTATATTTTATAAACAAATGGTCTGTAACAATAGTTTCTATTAAACCCATAGATAGAATACTGACAGGTACTACCACTCCTTGTCAGAGTGGACTTGACCCTAATTAGAGTCCCTACTTTAGATGCAGTTTTGTGTCATATGCAGGATGGTAGTGGGGAAAAGGAGAGCTTGAGTAGAGTATAGGGTTGGGAAATAGAGTAGGTAGAAAACAGAGGTTGGAAGGGCTGGGAAAGATAGATTTCAGGGTGGTGGGGTGGAGGCAAACACCTTGCCCAAAGGTTTTATTTACTCCTCCCCAGGAGTTAGGCACAAGGCCAGTTTTATCTTACTCCCACAAGTAAGATGTGACCCAAGATCGGGTCGGGAAAGTGGGGTTTGAAAAGCCAGCGCTCGAGAGGTGAGCACTCTGGCCATTTAAAAATTGGCTGGGCAGCCCCGTCGGCATTCCCCGGTAGGGGCGCCTCAGACAGTAAGCAATAAACTTACTCCTCCCCAAAGAGGGGAGGCAAAGCCTGGGAGGGTGGACCTCCTAGAACTGCACAGGACAGGCGTGCAGTATCCATCGGAACAGATACTACACTTTGATCTTAGCCAAAAGGCCAAGAAACCTTGCCCAAAGGTGTCTGAAGAAATTCTATTCAATCTATACATGAGACCTTTATAGTTACTATCACTTCGGATCAGAGTGGACTTGGCAACTAAACTCCCAAATTAGGGCTTCACCACCGGATGCACTTTAAAGTAACGGCCTAATAGGAGGTTCTCCACAAAATTTAAGCTTTTTCCAAGTCCATAACTTCAGTTATGTAATCTCTTTTAGGTGTCTGGTTTCTTGCACTTATTAAAAGGTCTGATTATTATGAACCTGCTCTGAGACGGGTACTCCAGCTAGTACCTTACATGTGCATCCTGTGAAACTGCAGTATTGTATTAGATATCGGTTGTCATCTTTAATGAATGCATTTTATGTATTACTTGGATTATTCGGACTACTATTCTCATCTTGGTTATTTTCACAACGTTTCGGACAATATAACCTCCGACGTTCTTTCAGGTGAATCTTTTAAAACTTAAAAATCTTCATGTCGAACTCAGAAACCTATAAGGGATTTTGAACTGAACCTGTTATTTAATACATAGAGGTAGATGGGTCTCATTCCATCAGTAAAGAAGGTCAAAGGTTACATTTTTTAATAATATTCACTCCAAACAAGGCACATTGCCACTGAGACATAAGAGGTTACTATGAATTAAGGACCATGCCTACAGGGAAACTCTAAGTAGGGAGTTGAACAGCGAAATGTCTGTTCACATTATATTTAAATTTCTGCAAGTTAGCACAATCCGGAAACCGGGAGGGAATTCGAAAGTAGCAGTTCGAGAGAAGAAACTATTGGAGTAGAAGGCTCTCTCCGGCATCTGGGGACCTTTACAGTGAAGGCATGGGATTTTGCTGCTTGTCGCGTTAGTTGCGGGTATTTACATCGAGGGGGGCACCAGTGCTACTAGTTTGTCAGATCACATTCCATTAAAGTACTTATAAAAAAAGCACAGGGATACAAAATTGCAGCGATGGGACATGAATTGGTGCTTGGTTTACAGTGCGGGACCTATTAGATTGGAGACTCTTTTTTGGAACCTCAGCCAGTACATTGTGAAAATAACAATCAAGATGAGAACAGTAGTTTAAACAATCTAAATAATCCAAATTCTCAATCCTCATCTAAAAGATTCCGAAACATAATACATTTTATAAATTGAACAGATTTATATTTACCCTTGCTGCTGTTTGTATCGCAAAGGATGTGATGAATCGTGCCTCTGTCGGCAATTTTTAGTTCTCTACAATCAATACAGGAAGAAGTGTCTTCGCAACGTTCGCTACATGCCAAACACGAGGGAGCATTTTCATTGCTGAAATTTAAACAAAGAAAAAACAATGATAAAGAAAGTAGAAAGTGGATCTTGGATTTAGTTTTGGAAGCCTCGTAACCCTCGCTTCCCTTATTTTGTCCTTTAGTCTTTGCATTCTATGAGCGATGTTTCTGATACAGGGGTAAAAATTGCTGTTTTCTGGGTCGGAATCTATCCATTTAACACTTATCGTTGGCTAGTTTTTGACCTTGAAATAGTATCTTTCTTTTTAGTTCCTTGCATCAAGTGGCTTCATGCTTTGTCTGGAGCGATTTCCATCAAAAAAATTTTTAATCTGGACTATCAGGAAATAAACACGTAGTTGATCTTCTCATCATCTGCTCTCCCAAACCCTTAATTTTAACAATCTTAACTTGGGTTTGTCTCAAGCAAATTTCTTATGTAATAAATAATTTAAAATCTTAATAAATGAAGAAAGCAAAAACACTGTGTTTCGTAATATATATTGTTATGCTCGTGTTTTGTTAGGAACGACAAGACAGTCATGTAACATAATTATTAAAAAAATATAGAAATGTGATACTTAGAAGGCAATACAATGCAGAGGTGTGACGGATAGACACAAGTTGAAGCAAATAAGACATATAATGGTGGAATAAATTAAATAGTTTCACCCTTAATACAATGTATACATACAAATATATATTTATTTATTTTATTTTTTTCACAAACACACATATATCTGTTTATCTACACAATGTTACAATGTTATGTAATACCTGTATCAAGATGGTCTGGTGGAAACTATGTATGATATAATATTTCGGGAACTCTTCCCTTCTTCAGAACCGTGCTCAACTCAAGTTCAAGCGTGCATATAAAGGTGCCGTGGGATGCAGTCTCGCAGAAAATACCGGTTAATTTTGAATTTCAAACCAGATTCAAGAAACAAATAAATTTTCTTTTTTTTTTTATTATTTAATATTTTATTTATCTATTTTTATCTAATTTATTTATTCATCTATTTACCTTTATTAAACTTTTTTATAATTTTTTTTGTTTTTTTTTGTTTTTACTTTTTAGAAAAAAATATTTAGGCCCTCAGGTACAAGTATGAATATACACTGAACAAGAGGGGAATGGGACTCTTTCTCAAGTCACCTGTAAAATGACGGTGAACACTTTGTGAAAGAACAGTCTAAGATTTAAAGATTGTATTTTATGTTGTAAACTTTACCAAGAGAAATCAGGCAAAAAGAATAAGTCAGATTCGTCTGATATAATTTTCAAAAGTTCTTTGTTCGTTTTTTTCTTTCTTTTTAATATCTCACAAGATGAGAAACAGAAATAACAATAAAATAAATAATAATAAATGAATACAATAGATATATAGATAAATATAATAGATATATAGATAAATATAATAGATATATAGATAAATATAAAGGTATAAAGGTATATAGATAAATATATAAATATCTAGATAAATATAATAAATATAGTAATAAATAACATTTAAAAAAATGTGTCTTCGCTTGCTGATATTTTACATTGTTTATTATACTTATTTTTTTAAATTATGTTACAATATTCAGAATGTATTATCTTTACAGGTGCAACACCAATTTTAATCTGAACAAATTCACAATAGGGAATTCTATAATTTCACTGCTGCCAAACTAGTTTACTGGATAGCCAACAGATGGCTCTGTGTGTAGCATGCCATCAATTTGTTTGTTTACACTGCACCTGCTGGTGGTAGTCTCTCTTTATATTGAGATTATATTTTGCTTAAATTTAACCATTTGTTATGGGTTCACAGGCAAATTCAAGTGGCAGCTGTGGTGTTTAACAGAAAACACCGGTCTATTTCCATCAAAGAAAAGTTCAAATTTCTAGCAATTCCTGATGGTTTAGAGACATGGTAAATGCATAATTAGTGGTTAGAGGTGTGTGATCTGGCAAAACAGTTAATCCGAACTCTGGAATCAAACGTGCAAAAAAAAAAAAATTAAAAAATTTTTTTTTTTTTTTTTAAATCGCTGCTGCACCTGTATTATCTAAGAAATATGAGTTTTATATTATTATCTAATACTTCCAGATGTGGACGTCACAGCTAAAATGAGGTATTTCCTTACATATTTTAAGAAAACATCCCGAATACTAAATTTAATTAGCTTCATGGAACGAACGAACGAGTAATACCTGGTGTGGTATTAGCCCTGGGCGGGCTATGCCGGCTTCCTCCAAAGGAAAATGTTTTTACAGGGAATATCAAATTCACAAGCTGTTGTGGACTGATCCGGATTCACCCATAGTGACAGGGTTACAGTTCGTCAGGTCACTATGAAGTTGACACCTTTTCCCTTACCAAGAAGAACCGCTTAGCACGTCTGCCTAGAGCCGGTAATGGCGACCAACTTATTGTAATTAAGTATTCTTAATACAATTCCTATTCCTTTCAATTCCTGTCTTGGGTTTCTTATTTCTTATTGTAATTCTTACGGTATAACACAAGTGGTCCAAGCTGCATGTATATCCCGGTCATGGGAAGATGACAGAGCGCCTAGCATCCCCAAATGGTCACCCATCTGGTACTGGCCATGCTACACGTCGCTTAACATCGGTGATCTAATTTCACTACAAAAATTAAAAAGTTATCAATGGATGACCGAATGCTCTTAAATATACAAGTTTAATTAATGGCTTACTATATAAAATGATTAACTAATTGAAACGTTCATTTTTTAAGTTAATGCAAGTTAACTAATAGCATGAAAATCTAAAGCCATCAGACAATATGAACAATACTCATTGGTAGGAGAAAAGTAAAAGTTTCTTGCAATCATATTCATCTTCAAAAAACACATTAGTAAAACGATCTGTACTTTATGTTCTTTACCTTTAAGGGAGACAACTCTTATTATATTTTTTTAATTAAAAATATGAGTTATTCTCCTTGCTGATCCAAATGTACTCAATTTATTCTGCCAACTACATGTTATGATACTACCTGCTACACGGATCTCTCTATCACTTATGGTAGTCTCTGCTATGTCTTATGACAAAGCTGTTCATTAGATTATTCAGACTACTATTCTCATCTTGGTTGTTATATTCACAGCAATTCGACCGATGTAATCTCCGACCTTATTCAGGTGCATCCTTTTGAACTTTATATTTTTTAAGTAAAACACAATAACAAATAATAGCTAATTAATAAAATGTCCTTTTACAAAACCAATATGCAAATTAGTTAACCTTGTAACTGATATTGCGTATCCATAAGCAGTATATAAAAAAGACGATACGTCTATTGTGTAAAGTTGAATTAAGTTAAAATAGTGTGATAAACTTTGGGATTTATTCATTTAGATATAGATAGATATTGATTAAACACCAAATTCTCAGACTATAAAAAGTTAATATTGAAAAATTTACCTGTTCAATTTTAGAGAGGGATTCAGTTTACCATTTAAGCTTAACATAAAATGATTGCTCTGCTCAAAATTAAAAAAAGGACATTTGTCAACAGAATTAATTTAACACCATCTGAAAAAATAAAGTAGGCGAACCATTTTATGCTAAACCTATATCGAAAACTGAACCCCTGATAAAAATTAAGCAATAATTTTTAAATTAAATTATACTTTGAATGATTAAAAATTGAATAAAAAAATGTTTGGTGGGAGCATTGTTGTCATTTTATTCCAGTAAAAAGTATTTAAAAAATTAAAGAACATTTTTTATAGTCACATTAATTTATGTGATGATTGTTTTCAACAATGTTACATAATAAAACGGCCAATTATTGATAAGTATTAAAACTGTAATGTTTTATAACTAGGTCAAAAGAAGGAATCTCAATTGTAAAAAATTAAAACAAAAGAAATGAAGAAAAAATAAAGAAAAAACAGAACAGAGATTAATAAATAAAAGAAAAAAACAGAAAAAGAAAAAAATGAAAAATTATGAAAAAGACAAAAAGAGAAAAAAAGCCAAAAAGATAAAAAAGAAAAAAGGCAAAAATGAAAAAATAGGTGAAAAAGAAAAAAAAACAATTACCTATATTCCGATGAGGCAGCAGACTCGGATTCATTTTCTCTGGGCGCAAGGATCGTCCATACATCATCTGGCCGATGAGATAATTTTTTATTAGAAACAAGATTTGGATTCAAAGATAATGGTACAGAATTCTCGGAAGGCTGTGACTGGTTAGAGTTAGGGCAGTGAGATGATAATGATGACGACGACGATGGTGCTGTATCATCTGAGTGCATCAATTGGGTTGATGTTCTTACCAACTGATTCACAGTGTCATTCTAGGACAAAAGAACAAAAAATGAGAAAACATTGTTAGTAAAAGAACAAAATAGGATCGAAAAGAGCATGCGTAAAATTATGATTCTTACTGGTTCTAATATAATATATATATACATATATATAGAGAGAGATATATATATATATATATACATACACACACAAACAAGTACCTCCTCTTTCCATAAACACATTTACACATGCAACAACACTAACAAATCAATCAAGGTAGATATCCTAGCCACAGAAAAAAAACATCAGCAACCTTTGGATTAAAGAATCCACACTGATATCGAAATTGCACCCACAATTAATAACCGACTTGAATTAGGTCCATAATTTTTAGTTTGACTCATACCGTTGCACAACACAATGTACACAAAAGGAACATACGTATAGTTCATAGAAAAATTAAGAAAAAAATTACCTTTACACATACAATATTGACAGAAATATAACATTGGAATGTCGGCCTGGCATAGTACACATTCCCGCAACAACTACCAAAATAAAACAAATAACCTTAAAAAACTATAAAATAGAAATAATTGAAACAGAATAATAATTGTAACCTATGAATAAATACTTAAGATCCATTAAGCTTAGATTCGAGAATATTCACTTTGTAATAATAATAATAATTATAATAATTTAGTCCACATTCCTGCAACAACTATACAAAATTAACGAACTTAACTCAATAATACAATCCAAGGACTCAACCCATCAAAACAAATCTTAAGTAAATAAATAAATCAGGTTGATAATCAAACACAGCTTGCCCTAATAAAAATAATTGTTGATAACTTCCCCACTTCACAGGCTGGAAACCTGACAACGTATATGTAAAAAATAAAATAAATATATAAAATAAGTAAATAAATAATTAAATAAAATACATTCAAAACAGAACATCAATTATATCGCCAAACAAACAAATAAGATAAAAAACAAACAAAAAATTAAATAAAAAAACTATAAAATAGAAATAATTGAAATAGAATAATAATTGTAGTCTTTGAATAAAGACTTAAGACCCATTAAGCTTATGCCTGATAATATTTACTTTGTAGTAATAATAATAATAATTAAGCTTAGGCCTGAACAATATTCGCTATATAAGAATAACATTTACTTCAACATTGAATGTTGAATAAAGAAAAATATAGCTAAATTAATAAATATTGAGGGTATCCTTGGCGCCTCTAACAAAAATAAGTCTGAACCTTAAATCGCGAATCTTAATAGAGGGGAGACCACTCTCAACGGAGTTGCTTCCCTTGCCTAGAAAGAAATTTAAATTAATTAATTAAAATGAAATTGAAGATAGGAACAGGCAAATAAATAAACAAAATACTTCCTTTTTAAAATTATAAAATATACATTATAGGAAAAAAAATATATATATAATTAATATTGACAGTAACACTAAAATTAAAAACAAACAAAACATTTGAAACAGATTTTAAAATTTTTAAAAATCTAATTCATCTAATTTTCTGCTAAACTATTCCCACCGGCAACGTTTTTTTTTCTTATGCACGTTCGAATTAAGGTCGAACACACATCTGAGAAAAGGGATTTTTTTTTCCTTGAAATATTATGTTATATGGAACCTCCATCGGACTACACTGCCGGCAATTAAAATTGTAATATATATAAAAAAATTAAAAAATGATATTAATAATAGGTAGAAAGTTCAAAATTCATTCCATCGTTATATGTCTTAATCTGCTTCAGTTTGTGTTTATCCATTACACCTCTGCATTTCTATAAATTACTTTTATATATATATATATATATATATATATATATATATATATATATATATATAAAATACTATTTTAATTATTTTAAGGGTACACAAGAAGTGAGTTGAAAGCTCAATAGTACTTATAATATTAGAGCTCAAAATATAATAATAATAAAGTCAGAGTTTTTATTTAAAGCACTTTTTTTTATTTATTACATTTTTTTCCATACGATCGTTTCCACCATATTAAATCATACATTTTTCTTGTTTACTATGAAATCAAAGTATGTTTAACCGGTTTTATTAGTGATGTTTAATACAATCAAAAATCGTCATTCCAACAAAGAAACAGTGAATATTTACAAAATAATTTTTTTTTATCCAAAACGTACAGTTCATCTTAAGATCTACCGACAGCCAACATTCATCTCCAAAATGTTATTAAATCATCGTATTCCCTCATAACAATCCAGGCGTGCATAACTTATTTACTTAATTAACAAGTTGATTGTATCAAAACATCACTGATGAAAACGTGATTTTATAGTAAACAAGAAATTATATGATTTAATATGATGAAACCGATCCATTCGAAAAATATATATTCTATTATATAAAGGGCAGTTGTCTGTGTGTATGTTCAGCTAAAAGTAAAAAACTACAAAACAAACACCCACAAAGTTTGCATATTCTTGATCAACGTTGCCCTGGATGAATATTATCTAAAATTATAAAAAGAATATATTCATTTTTTGGGGGGTCAACTGGGCCAGGTTTCGTCAAGGGGAGAAGAGCCAGTTTTTTTTAAGCTATTTCCAAATATATATCTATTATATAAAGGAGAGGTGAATGACTTACATTATGATTATTTTCAATAGAGAGGAATGGACTGGGTGTAGGTGAAAGAGGGGTGGGTGAAAGGGATTTGGAAAAATGGGGAAGGGAGAAAGAGAGAGAGACGGATTGAGCGATAGAAGTTTTAATATAAAGATATTACACACATTTTTTAACCTCTTCTATTTTGTTGTTTTATGACCTCGGGCAGCGCCGGGTAGCCCTGCTAGTAATCTTATGAACCTTAATTTTTTACTATTGATACATTCCCATAAACAATCTTATGAACCAAACTTTTTGACTCCATAGATATATTCCATGAACAACCTTTCAAATCCAATCTTGACTCTGGATCAAAAACCTTTCAAATCCAATCTTGACTCTGGATCAACAACCTTTCAAATCCAATCTTGACTCTGGATCAACAACCTTTCAAATCCAATCTTGACTCTGGATCAACAACCTTTCAAATACAATCTTGACTCTGGATCAGCACCTTACAAATACAATTTTTACTGTGGGTAAATTCCCATCATCTCTCAGAGATTCTTGATTTAGAGCAAAACATTTAATTGAGAAAAAAATGAAATGTCCAAAACTGGAGACAAAAGCAGGAATAGTTTTGCAAATGCAAGCTAGTAGAGTATCAATAAGAATTTCAAAGCAAGAATTTTTTTTTTTTTTAAATTAAGATAAGTAAAAAAGGGTTAAAGCAAAAATAAAAGGTTATAAATATGAAACAAACCGGAGCAATGGAAACAGTCTGAGTGAGCAGTGACAGAAATTGTGTGAAAATATTTTTACCATTGTTTGTTTTAATTGACTGAAAGAAACAAATTCTTTATCAGACAAAGATACAAATCAAAAATTTCAAAACAAAATATTTTACCAAGCAATAATTCAAAGGGTATTTTTATGTGATATATTTCTCTGGTAAAATTCCATTAAAATTAATGAGATTCACAGAAAAAATAAATAAAAGAAAAATGAATGAAAATGAAAAAAATGAATAAGAAAATTAATAGAAATGAAGAAAATGAATTAGAATGACAAAACACTAAAAAAAAAAATAGTGGGCAACAACTCTAACCCAAAATAAATAACAGAAAACAACTAAAAATCAAAATGGAAAAATTACAATCCATGCCACAATATTAATGAACTATTATCACAGTCTGATCCTTTCATAGTTCGTTTTTGCTTGCAGAGTTAAGGTTTGACAAAATTATATGCTCACCTTAGCAGAGAGTGCTTCTAAAGAAGACCAGTGATTTTTCGTTGTTCCATATTCTGTTTCTAAATCACACCTGAAGCAAAAAAGAGAGAGAGAAAAAATAACATAACAATCAAAATAGTCTTTGTTGGAATTATAAAAATGGAAAAATAGCGATATGCTTTATTCAATAAATATATATATATATATTTTATAAATAAATAAATAAATATATATATATATTTTATAAATAAATAAATAAATATATATATATATTTTATAAATAAATATACATATATATTTTATAAATAAATATACATATATATTTTATAAATAAATATACAATATATATCGCTGTTATGATACGCAGAATGGAAAAATACTTGTAATTAAAGTTCTAGTGGATAATTTTTTCTACTTTTTTGTACAGTGAGTAAGAATATAATGCTGAATAAATATATAATATTGTTTCTATAAAAAATAATTTTTTTCATACGGCCGCTGAACAGCATAAGCACCATATATATATTTTTATATATATATGTTTATGAGATTTAAATTTTACTACAGCTAAGAAGTGCCGTTAAAACGATAACTTTGAAATTTTAAAAACAATTAACATGACGCGAGATTTTGTTAAACAAATCATTTGTGCTTTTTTATCCAAATTTTCAGTTTTAAAAACCTTATTCATGGTACAGACAATATTTTCTTTTTTTTTTCTTTTTTTCATAGTCGAAATCTTACGGTTTGGCCAAAAATCGATTATTTGGTTTTATGAAGATACTGTTTTTTTTATGTGTCCGATCTGCAGTGTAACGCACTAAACCGCATATGTATGATAATAAGATTCAAATTTTATTACAGCTTAGAAGCACCGTTGAAACGATAACTTTGAAATTTCATAAAAGAAAAGGGCCTCAAATTTCACAGAGCTTAGGATCTCTGCGGGTGATGCTCTGCCTTGCACTTACCTGAATAAACCGTGTAAAAAGTTATCCGTTATGCATCCCCCAAATGTGACGAGAGCACAGGAAGGATCTGGAAAAGAGGAAGAATAAAATTACAAGGCTTTTATTATGTTAATCTATACAGAATGTTCTAGAAGCACCATGAAAGGATTTCTGTTTAATATTAGAGTGGGTAGGTTGGCTAGTGGATATATTAGTTAACACATATTAATAATTAGACAACATGTGCTGTAGACGAAAAGGTCAGAAGAGATCAATAGGTTGACCTTGCCTGTTTAATCCAGTATCATGATAAAAGGAAGTCGGTGATACAGGTAGGCAGATATGGCGTCAGATGAACAACAGAGAGAGAGAGAGAGAGATTTATGGGCGAAGACTCTCTCTCAGACTCTGTGGAAGCATTCAAGAGACAAGATGTGTTAAATATATGTTAATAACAAAAACTGTAATATAGTGAGCAATGTGCTTACTATAATTGACTTTCTCGCTCTTCTGTCTTATGTTCCGATCACAACTCTGGAATGAAAACGGTCGGAATTGTAACTTAATTATGGGTATGCCACTCGAATAAATCCTTCATTCTATAAAAGTGTTAATGTAATTAACTGTGTCATTTTTATAAGAAGTCAAGCTGAAGTCTTTGTTTTAGCTCTACAAACCAGCAACCAGTTTTGAGATCCTTGCGTAACAACAAAAGCCTCATTCTGGAAGATAGCAGCAAACCGTCTCAAAAAATATTTTTTAGTCATTTTTTGTTTCAAAATAGGTCTTCAATTTCCATTCAATTAGATACTGAAGTTCACAGCTTAAAAAAAAAAGTACATTTTTAAAAAATAACTTTCATACATCATAGTGGGGAAGGGGGTCTCATTTTCAATGTTTCAAGTTCATTATAAAATGAGCCCCTACTTACAGGCTGTGAAGATTTACACTCTTATTTATTGTAAAATTTGCTCTTTGTCACTGTCAGTTTATATCATAAAATAGAATAAATCCGATGACTCGGCTGGTTGGTGCAAACGC
The DNA here is from genome assembly GCA_963556195.1 of Sepiola atlantica. NCBI lineage: Eukaryota > Metazoa > Mollusca > Cephalopoda > Sepiida > Sepiolidae > Sepiola > Sepiola atlantica. The sequence continues at coordinate 109,915,737 of OY744520.1, read as the reverse complement.
CAATCCGATGACTCGGCTGGTTGGTGCAAACGCCAATCCGATGACTCGGCTGGTTGGTGCAAACGCCAATCCGATGAATCGGCTGGTTGGTGCAAACGCCAATCCGATGAATCGGCTGGTTGGTGCAAATGCCAATCCGATGACTCGGCTGGTTGGTGCAAATGCCAATCCGATGACTCGGCTGGTTGGTGCAAATGCCAATCCGATGACTCGGCTGGTGCAAACGGCTTTACGACCGCTAAAAAGGGCTCATTTTACAAAGAAAAAATATTGGAAATGATTCCTCCCTTCTACCTCAGAAAGTTCAGAAAATTATTTTTTTTAATTTTGGGGGAATAATTGTAAACTTTAGTGCCTAATTGATCAGAAACAGAAGAAATATTTCAAAAGCATTAACTAAAATTTCAGAAGGTGGCTGATTGGTACAAAGTTCTACTATGTTTCGAATGTTAGTTTTTATGTAAGTTTTATTTGGAGTGCATAGGAAGTACAAATTCCACATGTGATCTGGGAAATAAACTTAATGAACTTAAGTTATATTTGAGAAAAAAATTGATATGAGGTAAGAAAGTTATTAAAAAAAATTCTTTTTCATAATTACTCGATATTAAACTGAAGAAAATTTTAAAACAAATTAACAGATATAAATTACTTTCCTAATTCATGAGTTCAGTCACTATCCAAGAACAGATTTCTAATTCCAAAGACTTTTTAATTTTTATTCAAAGATTCCAAATCACAAAACCAAAATACTTAATCTGTTCTTGGATAATGGCTTAACAGAAGAATTAGAAAAAATCCCACAACAATGGAAAAAGTAAACAATAATTCTTTTACCTGTTAATTGTTTTTCCATTCTGTGCATCTTCAGGATGGCCAGATCTTGACTGAAATGCTAAAAAAAAAATGATACTGCATAATTGGGTAGAAATCCATTTCTGATTTCCTTTGATAATTGTTATTTATACAGGATGACCCAACCTCAAAAATGTCACCAATTGAATCATTAATAAAATTCACAAGCCTTTCTGCAATCCAACAACATTTAGTACAAATAAATTTTGCTCTACACCTGACTTGTTCACCAAGTTTCATTCATTAATGTCCAACAGTCTTTATTTTATTGCAGTTCAATGTACGCTCTAAATGTGCACCTCAACATTGTAAGCAGATATGCAAAATTGTCAATATCTCTGATATACTCCTCTCTTGGCACCGTCTTGATTTGGGCTGTGATGGCCTTCTTCGGTTCAGGATTAGTCTGAGGATTGTTTGATAGACATTATCTTTGAGATAACTCCACAGCTAAAAATCTTTGGACATTATGGTCATGCTTCCTACTGATAATGTCATTGCATATCACTGAACAGTGATAAAACAAAGACTGTTTGATATTCATGACTGAAACTTTGTGGACAAGTCAGGTATAGAGTTAAGTCTATCTGTACAAAATATGGTTGGATTTTAGAAATATGGTGAATTTTATTAACGATCTTATGGGGAGGTTACTCTCTATTAAGCTTGACATATATATGCATATGCACATAATTCTAGCAACCAGATTTATACTTCTTCAGGCACGTGAAGAAGGACAGAAATAATATAAAACCCATAATGAGGATAATAGTCTAAAATATGCAAATAATTTTTTTAAAAAAACAATTCTATCATAGGTCATACGATACAAAATTATATCATGGTTCAGACGTTGATACAAATTTTTTTGAAACCATTAAACATTAATTTTTAATTAAAATAGATAAGAAAAATTACCTGTTGGATGAGACCCAATTGCTGCCACTGGTCCGTCCCAGATTCATTGAGGCACAAAGTTTTAAGATTACGAAGCATAAATTCAAACCGTTTTCTGCTTGGAGGTTTATACAACTTGGGCTGCACAAGATAAAAAAGAAAATAAACACATACACACATTTAGTAAATTTTTAGCAAAGTTTAACTTTTGACCAATCTGTTTTAGTTGAAATGGCAGAAAATGTTACAATAAATATAATAATAGCACCATTGAATTACAATTATATGATGAACCAAAAATCCAAAAGGAAAAATGAATGTAGAACAAACAAAGTATGACCGATAATTAGATTATAGAAGATAAATGGCAGCAGTAGTTCTGGTAAACTGTGGTAGGTATATCCAAAGAAGTGTACAGTCTTACCACAACTGGTAACAAGCCGCGCGTGCGTGGTCCTCCTCTGTATGTGACGAGTGTAAAATGCAATAAATTTGGGCAATTTAGGGCATTTTTGACCCCCCTTTGACCCCCTGGGGGCACGAACCAGAATTTTGATGAGGTCAAGGATGCTCATTTTATATCCAGAACAATTGCCTCTACATTTTGGCCAAATTTCAGAAAAATTGAATGGATGGATCAAACGTTATGGGAGAAAAGGGGCATTTTTTGCCATTTTGCGGGCTTTTGACCCCCTGGGAGCGCGAACCAGATTTTTTCCAAGGTCAACGATACTTATTTTCTATTAGGAACTATTGCCTCCACATTTTGGCCAAGTTTCAGAGAAATTGAATGGATGGATGAAAAGTTATGGGGCAAAAAATGTCATTTTTTGCCATTTCGGGGCCTTTTGACCCCCTGGGGGCTAACCAGATTTTTTTTCAAAAATCGGAGAATGTCACTTTCTAACCTAACCAAAGTTACAACTTCATGCAAAATTTCAGAGAAATTCAATGGATGGTTGCGGAGAAAAATCCGGATGGACATGCCTCAAAACATAAATCCCCCGATTTTATAAATCGGGGGACCAATTAATTAAGAAGTAATTTTAGTTATGTTGAAAATTCTCTTTTATAACAAAAATTAATCCCACAATGTACTTTGACACATGCGAATGTGGCAGACATAGTGATCCTGAACACGGATCGAGTAATGAAAGTGGCTCCGACTTGCCTCATTCCCCCCAATAAAAGGACCCATCTTTGCCTGGCATGTAGAAATGTAGAAATCATAGGTTACTCGTGAGGATCAAAGTCACAACTTATGAGAAACAAAACAACTGGTTATTGCACTGCAATAAACAAATTTACCTGAATAAGAAAAGGACAAATCAACAGATTATCTGGATTCCCATTAGTTAAAAAGAATGAACTGACATCATTTAATTAGTGAGAGGGAAGAAAAGAGTAGAAAGGAGAGAATTGAAAGAAAATGTCCAGCAAGAGGAATTACTTTTGGCTGAGGAAACAAGTTGATTATTATCTTCATTTGAATCCAGTGAAATTAAGTCCCATTGAAGTCAGAGTGTAAACGGTTCCCTGATCGAGTTTCAAACCCTTTTCAGGGGACTAGTCTATAAACTTCTGACTGGAAGTTCATAATCATTTGCACAATTAATCAAATTTTACATTGTGAAATTTAGAATAATTTTATTATTCCAATTGTTAAATTTATTGCCATGAAAATAGCAACAAAAATCTATTCATTTATATACAGTCTGAATGTTTGTCTAAGATCACTTTGAACCTAGATATGGTAGACATCATTAAGACCTCCTCTGGCAGGCTGTTCCACGGAGTAGAAACACGAACAGAGAATGCTGCCTTTCTTCTGTTGAGTAAACAACAAGCGCACATCTCCTGCGAGAGGCCACAGCCTGGTGTTGGGGTGAAAAATTCTTCGAAAGATAGATTTAAATGCCTATTAATGATGTCAGAATCAGATCCCTTCACATCGTCTGCCGCTCAAATGAGAACAGATTTAGTCTTTGAAGCTGCTCTTTGTAGGTACGCATGGAGAGTCCTGTCACCATCCTGGTTGCATACCATTAAACACGCTCCAGATATACAATATCTTTTTGAAGATAAGGATTTGTTGCTTGGATGACATACTCAAGAATAGGCCATACCAGAGTTTTGTATAGAGGATGGAAAGTGTCTGCCATTAGAATTTTCGGATCAGAGAGAACACGTCTGGATTTATTCGCCATCTTGATAAAATGACATACTTTGAGTATTCACTACATTATCATCAATAAATGAATTGTTCTAGCTTCTGACGTAATGGAAAATGAAAAAGGAAAGCCAAAAACTATATTATTTATGTATTCATCAACGTTTCGTCTTTATTATAGACTTCCTCAGGATGCAGAAAAATGCAGAAAAATCATACAGTTATTATATATATATATATATATATATTGTTACGAATATAGCATTGTACATTTGTATGCTAGTAAAATCTCCATTCACTCATTGATAAATATATAAAGATTATTTTATTAAAACCACTACTTCAAATAAATACTAAAAATTCTCAAGAATAAATCATATTTCTTTTCTTCTAAAATAAATATTAAATCTTGGCAAGGATTGGGTCACCTCTTCCCTCATCTTCCACCTGTCTCTCCGACTCAGACAATGAAAGAAATATCATTTTCGGACTTACAAATTCTCACCATGTGCTCCCATTGGAAAGCAGCCACTTTGAATTTTGGAGCCTGTTAGGTGGATACGTAATACTTTTATACATTTTTATATTTAAAAAGAGAAAACTCTTTTGTACCTTAAAGTTATCTCCCTTGCCAAAAGACATTTTGAAGTATGAGTTATCTGCCCCTAGATTTGATCAGCCGATAACAAACATGGAAAATTCGAGGAAGGATGCTTACCAAATTCGACTTAGGGACAGACTATCAAAACCTCATTCCATACTAATTCTTCCAGTTGTAAATTGTTAATAAATCATTTATTATTGTTGATCTCCATAGAATCGTTTTCATCCATTTATTTCTTCATATTTATGTCTTACCACATACAAAGCACTTCACAACAGAGCAAAAAGAACTTGAAACCTGCCTATTGAGGAAGCTTTCTTTAATTCTAGAATTAAAGAACATTCTATCTGTTTCTATTGTAACTAAATGTAGCCGGACGAGCTGTCAGTCTATCTGTCTTTCTCTCATGCATAGATTGTCTCTCTATGTTTTCTGTGACTGTTCTTCTCTTTATAATAAACCTTTTGTTATAAACAGTGGCGTTCAAGTGGGTTTATCAGCAGACGAATAGAACCCGAGTTCCCAACGATGACATAAGTGTACCATGATTTATACACACATTGGTAAGTGAAAATATAACATTCCATTTTTGATTGTATGTGATTGACCATTCCTTGATAGATATTGCTAAATAACATTAAGTACACACTTTTTTACCTGGCACGCTAGGAAATAAGTTCCGATGGATAATGCACCCTATAGACCGGTGTTGTCTTGTCCTTCGGGGCTTGATTCCACCTGTCTATGGGTTTGTTCTGTGCAGTTCTAGGAGGTCCACCCTCCCAGGCTTTGCCTCCCCGCTTTGGGGAGGAGTAAGTTTATTGCTTTCTGCCTGAGGCGTTCCAACCGGGGAATGCCGACAGGACTGCCCAGGCAATTTTTAATGGGCAGAGTGCTCACTTTCTCGGGCGCTGGCTTTTCAAACCCCACTTTCCCGACCCGATCTTGGGTCACATCTTACCTTGTGGGAGTAAGATAAAACTGGCCTTGTGCCTAACTCCTGGAGAGGAGTAAATAAACACACTTTTCCAAAATTAATTTCTGCTCTATCCAGGCAGGCAAGACACAACCATGTTGTCTTATGCAGCTGTACCAGTATGTTATTATTTGTTCTACAGTTTCACTAGTGAATATGCAAATATGTCCTCATCCATTATCTTCAAAAATCAAATGAAAATGGGGGAGAATTTGATATTTTCTTTTACTACTGCACCAGTCTCCAATTCTTCTGAGGTGCGTATGATCTCATTATACACACCGTGGCTGGTACTCCTTTCTTGTCATCGTCGTCTCAATAAATTCACACAGATACATGAGGCTTCTTTACAATAAAGAATTTATTAGCTTTAGGACAAAGTGACAAATAGATAGAGAGAGATAAACATTAAGAGATTGCTAGGCACACATTGTTTGTCAACCCCCACCACCATTGGAGTTTGGAGGGACGAGCAGTTTTTTCATCACTGCTTCACTCGAGAGACTGACAGGAAAAAACAGAAATCATTTATCCGAAAATTATGTCATACCCTTAACTTCCACTTATTCACTGAGGTTATCCTTTTGACCCTTGATTCGTCAATTATTCCACCCGTTCTATCGCTCATTCCTTCCATCTGAACAGAGGGCTTTTATTATGTAACACAAGAAATCGATGTCTTTAATAGTTTTTACTGAATTGTTTTGATCTAATTTTCATCACTGCTTCACTCGAGAGACTGACAGGAAAAAACAGAAATCATTTATCCAAAAATTATGTCATACCCTTAACTTCCACTTATTCACTGAGGTTATCCTTTTGACCCTTGATTCGTCAATTATTCCACCCGTTCTATCGCTCATTCCTTCCATCTGAACAGAGGGCTTTTATTATGTAACACAAGAAATCGATGTCTTTAATAGTTTTTACTGAATTGTTTTGATCTAATTTTATCTTATTTCTAGAATGGTACAAGGTTAAATTTGATTAACAGAAAAAAAGCATTAAAAAAAAAACTGTTTCATTCTTACCTTGTAACTGATTTCATCTCCCACTAACAAAACCTGTTCAAGTCTGTTCGTTCTGTTTTCTGCAAAAAGTAAATTCAACATTTTGATTTATCCAATAAAATAAAATGAAGCATTAATCTTTTAATTTGTTCGCTATAACCTTAGAAATTACAAAGTGGAATTTAAACAAATTTGGCATGCAAATAAACTATAACCAAGGGAGTGTTATAGGCTATGCAAAGTTGAAAGGTCAAAGAAGCCAAGAAAATTAATCTTCAATCGAAAAGTTTCATAAAATCAAAAAATGTAGAGTTACCTTAGAATTGGGGCCCGGGTGGACTCAGAATTGACATTAGTTTTATGATGATAATAATATGGGGTCTGACCAAATGCATTAACGCAGCAAAGGCAAGGTTTAAAAATTATATATATATACATATATATATAGACAATAGAAAATTAAATTCCAGTGACCATATCTTTATTCATTATTAGTAAATTCTTTATGGTCCGTTTTATCATCACTCAGACAACCAAAGTATATATATATATATATATATATATATATATCTTGGATTTTCAATGAGCAAGACTCATCACAAGGAAAAACAAAGTCGTTTCCAAAATGCGGGAAAAGGGAAAAAAATTAAAACTCACATTTTTAAGGCTTCTATATGCAGGTTCATTACAAAATAAGCTAATGTTTATTTTACTAAATCAGCGCAATGTTTATATACATATATATTAGATTTTGTTTTTAATGCGAGATGATATATAATTATTTCCACAATCAGACAACGCTGCAGCCCACACAAACCATGAAAGCCACAGACCGGATGCCGTAGACTTGAGTTTCATGCTCCATATGGGCTCATCAGTAAGACACATCTGAACTCAGGATTTGAAACCTGAGTCACTTAGATGCGAGGCGAGTACGACCACATAGACTTTCTTGTATGTGGCGTGATAGCTCAGGTGGAAGAGTACGAGAAGAATTTTTATCACAACCAAATTCGAAGAACAACAACAGGTGGCTCACCTACAATTCACACAAAGTCCCGCACATCATTATGACCAAGTTCCCTCAAACTGTGATTATCTTTGGGTGTGTTTCCAGTGAAGGCCACGTCATGCTTCTTCACATCTTTGAAAAGAGACTCAGACTGAATTCAGATGGCCATATTGAGTTGCTGTTCACTTTTGTCAAGCACTGGGTGGAGAAAGTCACTGTGGGAAGGCCATACTTGTGGCAGCAGAACTAATAACCTCATAGCACTAAATAATCCCTAAACATCTCCATATTTAGAATAATGCCTAATATGAACACAGACCACCTGATCCTAACATGTCGGCGATTCATACCACATTAAAGCCGTTATTGAAGCTGAAAGAGATTTCAATTAATTACATAATATATTTATTCTTATCCTCAAAAACGTTTTTTTTTTAGTAAAAAGAGATTTTTATATATTTTGCAAGTTATTTTCGTGTATGTATAAATCTCTCCTCCAATACGTTACGCCCCATGTGTATATTATAGATTGAGAAAGATTGCTATTCATACTTACCTAACAAACTTGTAACTGGATCAGAATGTTCCAAGGCTATATGATCCAATTGGGAAGAAGTAGATGATGTGGAAAAATCCGATTCACTGGAATGAAAAATACCCGGAAAATGTCCTTGGGTAGCATATTCATAGGTGTCTTTCTGTCCGTCCACACTGGACCAAATGTCCGAACAGGAATGGGATCTGTCCACGCTACTAACTCGGACGTAGTAATCATTTCTGACCACGCTTGGCTTCACTGATGAATCCGACTTTAACCGCGTCACGTGATTGTGTATGATTTCTGAAGGTTTGTGAGAACGAGCTGCTCGTTCTTGATTGTGCAACTGGACGTGAGCTTTGCTTTCATGATGAGCGGAGAGCCGCTTCTCAGGATCAGACTCGCTGCCACTACTGTCTCCACGAGGCCTATAGAGCAAATGTTTTGTGTGTCCGACTACATTACGGTGATTATCACTACTGCTTGTCAATTTTGAATGGTCCTTTGAGCAAACTGGAGCTCTCTGATGCAGAGAGTCAAGTTCAGTATCCTTCAAACAGCCACAGCTGCTGCTATCTAGAGAGTCATTATCACATTTATAGTCCATTACTGTTTGGGATTCTTCAAAATCATTCTCGAAGATAGCCTGAAGAGAAAAAGGTTCTCATAAATCAATCTTGCAAGTTTATTGTCATGGTAAGATTTTTATATTTTCACCCACTTTTTTTTTGGGAGGGGGGGTGCATAGAACATAAATAAATAAATAAAAAAATTGGTTACCCTAAACCAGTGGTTCTCAAACTTTTTTTAACCTGTGAACACTTTCATCATGTATCAGAATGATATTTCTCCCTTTCAAAAAATGCCCAACTCAAAATGTGCATTCACACTAACAATAATAACTAATACTAACATAATAAAATTTAATACAAACGCTAGCGAAGAGAAAATCCAACATGTCCTTTCAGTAGCGATGAGTGATACACACTGCGTTTTTTGTGGCCCTGGATCCAGTTTGTGTCTGCTAATCTGTGGTGTAATCCCCCCCCCCCCCGGCCCCACCCCCGAAACCAGGGGGCTGATTCCCTCTTGGTTGAGAACCACTATAGAGAATTTTTGCCTGACATTAATTATGTCAGTTAATCAACGTTTGTTTCCGTAAGGCTTTTTCCTATATACTTTAACCAGAAGAATACCCATCCCAGGATGGGTAAAATTAATTCTCAAAACAGTTTTGCACCACTTTTATGTCCTCATACAAAGATTAAAATAAAAATATAATGCTACTAAATACTTATTCAAATTTTGATCAAAATACATCCCATGGTTTTCATTCTAGAAAGTGTTTAAAATTTCAGGCTTGAGTTTAAAGGATCTTAAGAAATTAAAATATAGGGTATCTTGCTTAATTGGATCAAATTTAATGCAAATTTGAAATATTTAAATTTTCAAATGAAAGGTTGTTCCCATATTATTCCCTTTAAAATACCCTAAAGAAACTGAAATTAGGAGAATATTTATTATGTTAAATTTATATGCGAAACTGATCCCCCCCCCCATTCTAAATTCTAAAATAATTCTCCCAGGTTTTTCAGGGTGTTCACACGTAATAAAAAAAGTAGAATCTCGTCTTTTTTAGCTAAGGGTTCTAATTTACTTTTAAATGTAGATGTAATTTTCTTTTTAATTTTACAAACTTTATCCAAGATTTTGATAAACTCATTGTGAGATTCTCATCTATATTTTTTACTTGTGCTATTTTTCATATTTATCCACTCGTGCCATTTTTACTTAAATTAGTTATTATGATCTATAGATTTTACTTTTACTGGTAGTTTAAAATCAACGAATATTTATGATCCTATTATTAATACTAGCATTGGAAAATTAAGTTTTAAGCCAAAAAAAATAAAGAAATAAAAAAATTAAAAGAATCGTTTTTGGAATCAGAAATTTAGCTAGAATTTTTCCGATTCTGATACCGATTCCAATACCTTAAAAACTTCCGATTTTTCTGATAAATCGTCCCAACACTATTGAGGATTGAATCTTTCCACTTCCAGAAGACTGTTAGGTTATCGTGAGCATTTTAACTCTGTAATGGCTGCCATTACAGAGCTAAAAAGTTCATGATAACCGACGATTATTACTTAAGACTTCTACGCGGTTATGGCAGACAGAATGAGAGGAGTCTACCTCTGTCGATCAAATAAAGAGTTCTGTTCAAAATTCCATACAGATTCCCAAGTTCAATAACACACACCTGAAAAAGGCTGGGGAATTACATCGGACGAAACGTCGTTAGAATAACATCCAAGATCAGAACAGTAATCCGAACAATCCAAATCCCAGCTATGGATTGAATAAAACCTAGAATTTTACAGACTATTTACAAAATATATACCAACAAAATAAAATATTCTATAAATATTTGAAGATATTGAGACCTTGAAGCATAACAACTTTTGCAACATTGTGCCCCCACCCAACTTCTTTCGAGACACCACACATGAACGTCTGCAAAGTACTTCTAATAGTAATGCGTGGCATTGCTTCTTATCATTATGTGTCATGTAGCCGTTATCTCTGTTGCAGGGATTCTCTTGTAACTCGTCAAGCTGTCACAGTACATAAAACTGAAAAACTTTGTTTAGCATTTAGAGAGGTATTTTTTTCTGCAGAAAATGAAGACTCGAAACACACAAAAAAGGATTTCACATTGGCAAGAACACAAAAATATGTTGAGTCAGTTGACATTGGGTTTCTATTCTCACCTAGCCTGGTCGGAGCTAAGGGCGAGAAAGGAAATATGATGTCTTGGCATGTTGACGTTTTAAAACTGACTGTTGGAAAAAAAGTGGGAAAAGGTTTGAGTGGAAGTGCCACCCATGCACAAAAGTGTTCTTATCGGACAATGTATCAATCACTCTGCAAGTGAGAATAAGAAAATAGATCGTAATTATATAACTGCTACAGCTTTTATCGCGAAAATAATCCTATTAGATTTTTGAATTATGGTACAATCCTCTTAAATAAAATACAAACAATGAGACAACATAAAGAAATATGAACTTGTGCTCTTGTGCAATATCATTTTCTTTAAAAAAAATTAATATTCAAATAAACTAGAAAATTAAGAGTAAGAAATTGAACTTTAAAAAGAAAGAGTATTTGCCACATTACATAAAACTGAAAAACTGCACTTGGTTTCTTTGCCTCACATTTGGAGAGGTATTTTCTTCTGCAGGTTTGATCAAATGTTTATTTTACAAAGTTCTCTACTGATTTTCATAAATAACAAACCATCAAAAAAAACTCAGCCTTGAATTTCAACTGTGACTCAGACTTGCATTCCAATCTCTAACCTATATATTCCACTTTTGTAACAATGACAATTCTCATCGTCATCATTATTACTTTCCGTACGGTGCCATGGGTAATCTCATTACACTTTTACCAAAATGAACAAATCTGTCATTAAATGACCCAAAAGGTGTTGATATGCCGTAAAACAAAACGGCCAACCATCTGCTGCTTTTATATTTTTTGGATTATTTAGACTACTTTTCTCATCTTGAATGTTATTCTCACGACGCCGATGTAACCTCCGACCTTCTTCAGGTGCATCTTGTCGAATTTGTGAATCTTTATGCCGAACTCGGGAATCTGTACGGAATTTTGAACTGGCGAAACATTGTGAGAATAACGTCCAATATGAGAACAGTAGTCCAAATTACCAATCCTCATCTCAAAAATTCTGAGACACATTTGTTGCTTGATCTTAAATTAAACATAATAATAAAAAAAAAACTCAAAATGTTTAACAACGAAACAAGACAAACATACTTTGTTCTGTTGTAGAACTTCCAAAATGGCTTCTGTCTCTTCTTTCAAAAGTTTCACACTTTGGGCTGTGATACACGGAGAGTTTGTCGGTGCGCTCACTTCCTCTGGCATCGGTGATGGCGGCGGAGAAGTGTAAATGTCATCTTGCGTTGATAATTTAGTCAAACAATCTGAAATTAGAAAAAAAAGAAATTCCTTAAAATAAAGAAAGAGGTTGGTTCAGAATTATCAAGAATGATCTCTCTTGTAAACAATTAAGATAAACAGGGAGAAATGGGGAGGGAGGAGAGAGGGGGAAAGAGGGAGAGGGGGAAAGAGAGAGAGGGGGAAAGAGAGAGAGGGGGAAAGAGAGAGAGGGGGAAAGAGAGAGAGGGGGAGATGGAGAGAAGGGGTAGAGAGAGAGAGAGAGGAGAGAAGAGAGAGGGAGAAAAGACGGAAGAGAGGGGGAGAAAAGAGGGAAGAGAGAGAAGGGAAGAGAGAGAGGGGAAGAGAGAGAGAGGGAGTAGAAAGAGAGGGGTGAAGAAAAAGAGGGGTGAAGAAAAAGAGAGAGGGAAGAATTTAGAACCTGGCCGATTGATGCTGAACAAGACGACGCTTCAATACAGGCTTCCAGAATCTGTGGTCAGCCTACAGACGACTAAACAGTTCAAGGCAGTGCATGGCCACTTATCTTTGGGTGATTACTCCTCACTTGAGCAGCGTAGGATGCATGTGACGTGTTTTTGGCATAAACCAGAATTTGAATGTACTTTTCGAGGTGTTTTTCACCCTGGAGCCAGGTCATGGTCTCCAACTAACCCAGTGGAGGATGCACAATGGTCGCTTTTGTCTCATTTGAAGAGGGGCAGTATTCTCTGTCTGTATTTATGCTTCATGAGGCAGCCTACACGAGGTGGTAATAATGTCTATTGTATCCAGGATTGAGGTCGCTTTTGATAAAACATTCAGATGTTGTTTAGATGTATATATCTTCTGTCCATTTACATGGCTTGTTGCACTTTGCTATTTTTTACCAATAAATTTGATTTGAAAAGAGAATGGGGAAGAGCAGATGAAAACCCAATGATTATTATTAAGAAAGAAATATATAACTTTTTATTATATAAAAGGCAGTTGTCTATGTGTGTATGTCTAGCTAAAAGTCCAAAACTACATAACAAACAGCCACAAAGTTGGTATATTCTTGTTCAGCGTTACCTTGGTTGTATATCTAAAATTTAGAACAAATTATTAATTATTTGACCCTAAACTACCGCCAATTTCGTCAGGGGTGGTCGGTTTTTCAGCCAGTTTATGGACTAAAGTGAAGTTACTGATTTTTTTTATCAAGGAGTTACTTCCCTTATGCCGACTCATTCTTCTAGGAATCTATATAAAGGAGAGTTGTCTGTGTGTATGTCCAGAAAGAGGAATGGGCTGAGCAGAGGAGAAAGAGGGTGGGGAGAGGGAAAACGGGGAGGTGGAAAGAAAGAAAGATAGAGAGAGTTAAAGAGATAGAAGTTTTAATAGAAATATGTTACATTTTTGCCCTTGGCTACGCCGGGTAGCCCTGCTAGTATATATATTTACTTGAAAATTAGCTTTTTTTTTCTCAAAACGTAACATGGAAGTGCAGACTTACCATAAGTGTATTCCAAGTCCCTGAGTTGATGTCTCATTTCATTTGCAAATAATCTGAGGTTGCCAACTTTGATATCATGGGAAACCTTTTCAAAGAAAAATATTTAAATATTTAAACAATGGCTGACCCAAACGGCTATTTAGAGAAAGCGTTAAAAAAGAAGAAAAAATTCCCATCTAGATATAAAATCTATATAATACTAACCTGGTTCCTATGTTAGTACAGTCATTATCATCTGTTACTCCCTATTTAGAATCATGAACTTGTCAAGACACAAAGAGATTTAATGCAAAGTAATTTAATATTTATTATCTTTTTTAGTTTTATTCTGAAACCTAATATTTCAGGGAGTTAATATTTGTTTGTGTTGAAACCATATTTTTCATGTGTGTGTGTGTTTATCGCCTCTACATGACTTATACATTACTATTTTTATTCTACTTATTATTAATAAATTATTTATTGAAAATAAAAATGCAATAGTATAAAATGAAACTAAAGTTAAAACTTATTTAATTACAAAATCAAATCCACCAGAATGCATTTCGATTTTTCCATAAACAAGTCAGACATTTTTAATCTTTTGTTGATATTTAGAAAAATAAAAAGAGAATGAATTACTTCATGACTCTTCGAAATTCGAAAGGAGTTTCGAAGCAGTTAAACTGTCAAATAGAAAGTCATTTAAATTGGTTTTAAAATTCTTAGTAAATCCTCATGCATTAAAAGATTGAAAGTTTTGGAAGCCATTTACATCCAATCATTTTATAAATAGCGATTTAAACAACTGTAACCCTATTGCTCGCTGCGTCGATGATGACGTCACCAATTTGGCCGTTCCCGAGTTCAATTGGTCACCCAGTACTGCTCGGGAAAAGTTGCCGCTCTGATGAAGGCCGCAGATGTCGAAAAGTCTGGTTCAGCGATTATCACACTCCCACGTTGTGATTGATTGATCAGTGGGTAATTATCCAGATTGGGTCAGCAACTTAGTACTGTTGCGAAGCAAATGGTCATTTCAAGCAGAACAAGTGAAATAATAGAAAGAAAATAAAGTCTTCAACAACTCGTATGTTTTTTTTTTAGAAGAATAATTATTTGGTAAAGAGAATAGTAAACAAAAGAAAACTTGTATAATTTCAAGTTAAGAACTCTGTGTTTTTGGATCGATGCTCTAATTGTTGATGGACGATTTTTAATTAGTTTGGCGAGCTTGTCTAAGTCCAGGAGGGGGGTTCTGTCTCAGAGCGACGTGGATTCGGTGGGTGAGCAAGAACGAGTCTCTTCTAATTCTGTGTCTCAGACCGGCAAAGCCCCAACACCAGGTACGGGCTAGGGAAGGTCCGTCTCCCACCGACGTGGACACTGTTGGCGAGCAAAAGCAAGTCCCTGAAGCCTGTTACACGTTGTCTTATATTGAGATTAGTTGTGCGTGGCTCAAACCCTCCCCTAACAGCACTCAGCGAACAAAGAAAAGAAATGTCCTCCCCTCTTTCACTATTCTCTTCCCTTGGATAATTTGGGATTCACAATCACCCCCCCCCCCTATTCCTCACTGCTCACTGATAACCGAGAAAATGTAATTCCACCAATGGCCATAAGTTCTCTTAACCTACGCCCACCCTCTCTCCCAATAGAATTTAGTCAGAGAACAAAAAAAAGAAAAGAAATGTGTCTACCTTGTCCCTGTCTCTGTTATATTTGGAATTCTCGGGCTGTAGATCACCAAGAAAATGTAATTCCACCCATGGCTGTAAGTTCTCTTAACCTACGTCCACCGAAATCAACTTGTTGGTAAGTAGCTTGGGTGGCCTTAGAGGTCCAAATCACACCTGTCTTTCGTCTGGCCACAGAGAGTGACATTCTCTCCAACCAAGCTTAGACACAGTGATGCCCAACTTCACAATATTTGTGTTCATCTATCAAATTTTATTTCTCTCGACCAACATCTGCTTTATGCATTGATCGCTACCTCGATACACTGCGACAATCTTAGCCCAACGCTGTTGTCTACCTTTATCGGTGTTTGGTTTTAATGAAGATATCTATGCCTTTCCCAGTTAATTCACACTAACGCGATACTTTGATCGCGGACCTTTTGTAGGCCCACTCCTAATTCATACTAGTGTGTATTTTGGCTCCCTCTTCTGTCACACAACATTTATACCTTAACAGCAAATTATCATAATTGCATAATAATTTGGTTCAATTAATAACTTAATGAGCAAAAGATATCGTAATAATCAAACTTTCAAAATCCTATTAAAAAAAATCATTTGGTAAAAAATAAAACAACAAAAAAGAGAACAGTTAAAACAAAAAGAAAGAAAAAAATGCGAGACAAAAAATGAAAGTAAAAATTAGTGTTAATCGGATTCGGAAAAATTAGAACTTTTTGAGATATCGAAATCGGAAACATTTGTGCCTATTTTCCGATGCCAAAAACGATTCTTTTAATTTTATTTTTGTTTGTTTAGCATTTAATTTTCCATTGCTGGTACTAATGATAAAATGATCAATATTTATTGATCTTAAACTACCAGTAAAACTAAAATGTATATATACCCCCCTCCCTCACAAGTGTATTTTTACGTTTGCAAAAATACATGCACATATTATATGGGGTTTTACGGTAACCCGTAGGTAAGTACAGCTAGTTAGTTATAATCAGTTCTTTATTGTAAGTTAATGCTGGGAACCATTTTTCTACACGAATTGTTAGAAGAATAATAGTTGTTTTATTTAATCCATAAATGGGCGGACTGAGGGGATGGGGGCTCATACCTTTCACAAGCTTTATTATTAATATTCAACATATCTGATACCTAAGCAACGCCGAGCTGGCATATAACTATTTTCAAAATATTTCATTGGTCACATTGTTTTAGTTTTTACAATTTTGATTGTTTATTTTTTTTAATAGTTTAAATAGAAAAAAAAATGTTTCGATCTCTAATCTCATTATCACTAGTCATTAAATGCACACGTTCCTTTTAAATAGTTTTGTGCAGCAAGATTGCGCATGTGATAAGTAAGTCATGGCAAAATAAAATTTCCACTTCAGGGTTTAGGCTAGAAAATTAAGTTAATGTGTGAAGGAAGTGACGCAAGAAAACAGGAAGTCGGGAGAGTCATATGGTATGAAAAGACCCGAGTGCTTTTGCTCTCGAGTCTGTGAAGGAAGCAGACGTATTTTTGGAGGTCTCCTTCCTCCTATTTTATGGGAGGATGGTGGGAAGAAGACTAATACTGTGCAATCGTCTAGCGGGACTTGCCATGTAATACTAATGTACATTGTTAACAAAAAAAGAAAACTACAAAAGAAACCTGGAACAATAAATTTTTTTAATTACGAGATGCAACTATTTCTGCTGCTGTTACAATCAATATAAAACTGACGTCATTGAGAGACAGACCAACTCTACACACAGTTGAGAGAGAGAGAGACGCAACTCTACAGTGACTACTGCTACAAGGGAGAAGCACAGAGACAATCGCCAACACGCTGAAACGTGACCACTATGCTACAAAATGGATTATTAATGCGATGACTATATTACATTTGTTTAACAAAATACAGACACAAAATCTCTATTATAGTAAAGTTTATTATTTATAGAGTTATTGTTTATTATATTATGTACAGTCTAGCATCCACATCGCTTGACCAATCGTCACTAAACTTGGTCAAACTTAGAACGGATTTAATTTTGGAATATCTATGTCAAAAGTCAAGGTCACAGAAAAGGAAAAAGTCACACTTTTGATGAGTATATATGTTTTGCATAATTTTGGTTATTCGGACTATATTTCTCATCTTGAGTGTTATCATCACAACGTTTCGGCCGCTGCAACCTCCGGCCTTCTTCAGGGAATATTTCTGTCGAACTCGGGAATCTGGACGGAATTTCGAACAAGGACCTGTGGCGCAGTGGATATAGTACTAAGTTAAATTCAGTTCCAAGTGATAGTCATCTGAAGGTTGAAGGTTCAATCCTCGGTGCGGGCGATACAAAGAATTGCGAATTACTGAAGACTTCTCCCAGTCATGGCTGATGGAACAAGAGCATGCTACCCCCGTTGATTAAATAAAGAGTTCCGTTCGAAATTCCGTCCAGATTCCAGAGTTCGGCAGAAATATTCTTGAGTTCGAAGAGATACACCTGAAGAAGGCTGGAGGTTACAGCGGCCGAAACGTGATGATAACACTCAAGATGAGAAATGTTGTCTGAATAGCCAAAATTATGCAAATTATCAATCCTCATCTCAAAAATTCAGAAATACATATATGCTTTATCACAGATATTGAGCATCCTCCCTTTATAAATATATCAACTAATGCAACTATATCAATTAATATAATTAATATAATATTTATATAAAACAAAGCAATAAAAAAGATTTAACTTACCTTAGAGAATGCTTTGTGAATTTCTTTGTAAAATGTAATCAACTTTCTGAAGAAAATATAATAGTATAAACAACAATAATAAACAATGATAACAAACAATAATGCTATAAATAATAAACCTTACTATAATGGAGATTTGGTGTCTTTAAATAAAAGTTGAAATATTTAAAAGAAACATATAAATGTAACGACCAGTGTAATTTAGCAAATGGTTTCTTTTAAATAATATTCCAAATTTTTGGTACAAATATCCAAACACAAAATCTACATTGTAGTAAGAATAAAAAAAAAGAATTTTTAATAAAATTCTTTAAATTTATCATCAGATGCATACTTATAGAAGGATTAAGAACTGATGTTGCAAAAATGCCACTTATAGAATCGGTAATAAAATCCACAATCCTTTCTGCAATCCAACCATAATTGGTACAAATAATCTTCAGTCGATTCCTTATTTGTCCACCAAGATTCATTCATGAATGTCCAACAGGTTTTGTTTTATCACCTGCATATGACATGCAAAATTGTCAATAACTCTGACACACTCCTGTCTTGGCACTGCCCTGATTTGGGTTATTATGGCTCTTCAGTTCAGAAACAGTGTGGGGATTGTTTTGATAGACATTATCTTTGAGATAACCCCATAGATTAAAATCTGTGTGTGTGTGGGGGTAACAGTCTGGTGAGTGCGAAGCCATTCAGGATTCTACCTTCTACTGATGAGATGATCACAAAAGTGTCCTCACAGCCAATTCAAAGAGTTATTTGAAGTGTTGGGAGTTGCCCCATCCTGTAGAAACCACTGTTCATCCCTCACAACGTCACCTCTTCATCTGCTCAAGGTTTCTTAATAACACCTAGGTAGCGCTCAGTATCGATCACCGCAGAGGTGCACATTCAGAGCACATCATTGAAGAACGATAAGACAAAGAGCACAAAGCTTACCAAAGTCTGCATAGCCATGTCAACTAGCTGAAGTCCTCAATTAATCATGTTAACTAGTTGAAAAGAGGCTATGTCCGTAAAGTGTGTGTAACCTTCTGAACACGCCTAAACCTCATCCTTAATGTTGAGAGCAGGTACATTGATTAATGGTAATAGCAAAAATATGCAACAGAGCATTTTTGCTAGTATATTACTACCCCCCTCTCCTAAAAAAGACGGTAATCCCTGGGAGGATGATATCATGACCACAAAACAGATACTACACTACTCCCACAAAGGAAGTAATGCCTGGAAGGATGGTATGATAAGCATATACTACACTTCCCCCTCCTCAAGGGAGAAATAATGCCTGGGAGGATGGTATGAAAACAGAACAGATACTACACCCCTCTCTCTGAATTGAGCATTGAAAAATAGTACATTTGTCTTAAATAGTATAATAAACTGAATTGAGCATTAAATGATAGTACAATAGTAGTAAATAGTATAGTTCAGCTTCAGACAAACAGATACCAAATCTCCATTAGTAATATGATTATGTAAGCATAGAATAAATTATCTGAATAAAAATTTCTGCTTACACAGAGAATATTGTCATTTCAGGTTTTGAAAGCAAAATAACAAAATGTAAAATGACTTTTGCAAAGGTATGTAAATGATTCATTGTAAACAGTGAATTTTCACAGCTATTTCACCCATCGCTAGAAACTCGGTTATTAATACAAAGGTAAATACAACAGAACTGATGGGATTTGAACTCAGTATTGGCGATTCCACAGCGTGTGTTGATAATCATTGAGCCACTTGCAACACCGACCTCCCTTAGCCCCACCCTGACGGCAGCTTAGGCCTGTGGCTAGGAAAATCTTGAAAAATGGTAACCTGACCCGATGAGAATGGAATAAAATGATTGAGAATTAAAAACAAAAAAAATGAAACAAAAAATAAACAGATTTGCCTTACCTACAATCTGGTGTGACATAAGCCATGCAGAATGGCCGCACATATCCACGAGCCTGGGAATCATATAAAATGAAATAGTAGACCTATAGATGAATTAGAGAAAAAAATAGACTTTTATCATTCATTCTGAACTTCAAGAATAATATACACCGAATGCATTTTATATAAAAAAAATCTCTCTCTCTTGATATATAATATATATTCTGTTTGATTAAATTATAATCAATTCTGAACCAGATAATCTTTCATACAGTTTAGCTCATGATTTTTCAAAATTTAAATTGTTGTAGATAATGGGAGTTCTCAGAGCAATATATTAAAAAAAATTCAACGATTTTAATATGATTCACATGAATTTTATTTATGACCGTTTCCGCTTAGATAAAGTGTGCAAAGAAATTGTACATTATACATTTACCTTATCTAAGATACATCAGAATAAATTTGCGACACATCTCAAAAACAGATAACTATACATGCAGTGATGATATTGTCGTCCAATTATGGATTTGAAGACAACCACGTTGTAGACAACAAGGAAGCAATCCTTGGAAAGAAATTCTGTTCATGGAAATTCAGTTTGATGTTAGACACACGGAGATAGAAAGGAAAGTTCTTTGCAGTTGTGGTAGAGAGATGAGTTCTTGCTGTGAATGCCTTACAAGGAGCTGGCAGAGATGGAAGCCTAATCGAGAACCATCTATGAAAATAAGTTTTGTTCTTTGGTCCGAAATAGGATTTAAATGTCAGAACGCTATTTGTATCATGTTGATGTGATCTAGAGAAGAGGCATCACACGCTAACCAGGTAAAACAGCAGACGTCTGAGTTTTGCAAATTATCTTATTTTCAGTTTTATAATATACATCAATCAGCAGTAATAAAATACATTGTGTACATATTTTTAGTATTATTGATGCCAAGAAGATTGTCTTTGTATGTGTGGTGGTGGTGAGCTGCTAGTAGTGCGCCATCAGATAGAAAATGGTTGCCAAATACTTGTTTCATTGCATTGACTGGTGACTAACTGAACACGAAACTAATCTAACATAAAAACTTATCTTGTCGGATTTTCAAAGTCACATAATGGCCTTTAAACTAGAAAATCAAACTGTGCTTCTGACTAGCCAATTGTTATGTGTTACTGTTCTACTGTGTTATTAGCAATATAATATTATTCTTAAAATTAATTAGTCGAACTCAGATTACTGCTAATATGAAACATTTTAAAATAATCACCTAAAAATAAAAATCAGTAAAGGATGTTAACTCATTTTAAGTTGAAGAGTATAATAGTAGTTGCCTGGCTCAAGTTTAAAAATGTGCATGCAAATAAAAATTGAAAATTAAAATAATTTCATTGCATCCTGGGCAATGCCGGGTATGTACATCTAGTAAAGAAATGAACCAATGGACTCACATATGCAGAAACGCGTTCAGCCGTCTCAGATAAAAGAACCTGCTTGTCTTCAATAAGTGTAAAACCGCTGAAAAATAAATAATAAACAAATAAGATCGAGGAAAGATGAAGATGTATCATCATCATCATCATAATCATATTCGGTTTAACGCCCGTTTTACATGCTGGCATGCATTGGACGGCTTTAAGAAATTGACTGACAAACTAACCTATCTCTGGTCAGGTCTTTATTTATCCCTCGGGTCCATTTTTATAACTTCCTCCCATGTTCTTCTTGGCCTTCCCGTGTGAACTGAACCTGCTACCTTAAATGTTCTACATCTACTAACCCAAGAACTCTCACCAATTCCTTCAATGTGGCCATACCATCAAAGTCTCCTGTTCTGCATACATTGTCCTATACCATCCAGATTTCCTCTTCCTCTGGAGTCATCAGCACTAAGCCTGTCTTTAACACTGAAATGCTTTTTTGTTTAAAATATGATGCATTCCAACAAAATGCCTATTTAATATAATATTCAACGAAAATGTGTCAAACTGCAACTTGTTTCATATCTGCAACGAGTCTGTTAGCAAGTGTGAGTAGGTATTAGTATGATGTTGCATCATCACACCCGCTAAATAGGTAATCAGTACCTTCGATGATAAATTTATTTTTCAAACCAATACAAAAAATAAAGTATTTAAGGATTAAGACTCACATTACACATCCATTGTATCATTCTCACATTTCTCTCCATACAATGCACACTAGCCAGGTTTCACTTCCATACATTATCACACTGTGTACACATGCCTGATAGACTCTTCCTTTGGTCAACAGTGGTAATGCTCTGCTGGTTAGTGATGGCAGAAGTTCCCTGAACTTACTCCATCCACTCCTAATTCTTGCAATCATACTAGCACCTATTTCACCCTGTGCTCCGATATAAATTTACAGGAAGAATATACATCCTAAATTAATTTTTTTATTAATAAATAGTTAAATTTCACAAGTCTGTCCAGAATGGTGAAATTCACAAATGTTAGTTATCCTACGCATTAATGTTTCATGTTTCTAAATTACTATTTTGGTGACACCATTGGAGCACAGGGTGGAGCAGGTGCTAGTATAATTGCAAGAGTTAGGAATAGATTGAGTACATTCAGGGAACTTCTGCCATTACTAACCAGCAGAGCAATACTACTACTGTCGACCAAAGGAAGAGTCTATCAGGCATGTGTATGCAGTGTGATGATGTATGGAAGTGAAACCTGGCCAGTGAGGGTTTAAGACGTGTTGGATGGAGAGAAACTATGAGAATGATTCGATGGATGTGTAATGTAAGACAGGCTTAGTTCTGATGACCTCAGAGGAAGATAAAATCTGGACAGTATAGGGAAACTTTGACAGTATGGCCATGTTAAAAGAATGGATGAGAACAGTTTAGGTAGCAGAGTCAGTTCACAAGGTAAGGCCAAGGAAAACATGGGAGGAAGTGATAAGGACCGACTTAAGAGAAAGATGGATAAATAAAGACCTGGCAAAGATAAGTTAGTTTAGAAGTCAATTTCCAAATGTGGATGTTAAACCGAAGATGAGGATGAGGTCTAAAAATAGTTAATGTACGAATAGACACACATAATATAAGAAATATCTATCTTATACTCTATACAGAGTGTTTGAGATAAATTTGACATGTTTTTGGAAAGGAAAGAAAAAACATCATATCTTGGTAAATAATTGATGTATTCTCAAAATTCAAAGTTCATCTTTCAAAGGATATTTTGTAAAATACAGCTCGCTCGACGCCTCTACCACGGCCTCCAGACGTGATACAAACCTGAAGTATGCTGCCTTTATGACGTTCTTTGAGAGACGCCTGAACACTGGCTTGATCCTGGCAATCAGTTCGTCCTTGGTGTTGTAGACTGTATGTTTGGTGTCTTTCTCAACAGAGCTCCACACATAGTAATCCATGAGGTTGTAATCAGAATACTTGGGGGTGGGTGGGGGGGGGGGAGAGACGTTGGGCTGGTAAAGTCGTGAAAGTTCCCAGACAGCCATTTTTTGATTTTCATATGTGCATTTTATGCTATATATGTGGTGCCATTCTCTGTCTGTCTGTCTGGAGATGCAATTGAAAACAAAAGCTCTCTAACACGATTAAACAAAATTTTTATTGTATAAAGTTTTATGGAGAATCCAATGGTGGTATTAGTTATGTATTAATGTATTAATGTGAGGTTAGCTTTAATGACTGTCAGACATAAACAGAAAAGACAATGTTTTACTTTACTTTATTTATAACAAAGCCCTGTAAGAAGATTAAACACAACTTTTCTAGAGTAAGATTTTACAATCAATCTAAGGATAGTAATTATGTTAGATATTGGAGTGGGTAGGTTAATTAGTAGATATACTAGCTGTTGCATATATTGGCAATTATGTTAGGTTTCAGACGGGGGTCAGTAAGATTATGATACATCATAGAGTGAGAACAGCAAACTGATGTTACGGGAAAGGATATGACAT
Organism: Sepiola atlantica; assembly: GCA_963556195.1. NCBI lineage: Eukaryota > Metazoa > Mollusca > Cephalopoda > Sepiida > Sepiolidae > Sepiola > Sepiola atlantica. The sequence continues at coordinate 109,891,955 of OY744520.1, read as the reverse complement.
CCTATTTGAAGGTGACAGAATTCTGGGATGAGTTTCGTGCTCAGTTCTTGGAGAAGTGACCAAGTGAGCGAACATGTTAAATCTAGTCTAACAAAATTGTAATCTAAAAAGTGATACACTTTACAATGTTTCATTCAAACAATTGTTTCTGCCCATTTCAAAACATGTATTCTCTTGAGAACAAAATTTAAGGTATTTTCAAAAAGGTTTCAATTTTTTTTTTCAATAAATAAAAAAACAACAACCGCCAACATTTCAAAATTTTTCATTTAGCTTACTTTTCGCTTTTTTGGGAGGATTCTTTTTAATTATATCCTCCTGTAGGCAATAGTCAAAACTGGTATACTTAGACAATTAAAAAAATCTTATTTTCTTTTGAAATGTCTGCTATCAATTCTATTAATTAAAATAATACATAAAAAAAGGAAAAAAATAAATAAGGAACACCTACTATAATCTTTCTCGTCCTCTATTTTTTTCCTTTCCTTCTTCTTCCGTTTTTTCTTTTCCCCTATTTTTTCACAAATCATTACAAAGCCTTTTTCATGCTGTTTTAATTATCTATTTACTGATATTATATTACTTATATATTGAGAAAACATTGCTTTTTAAAGGACACCCATGTTTTGCACAGACAAATTCTGTTTCATATATAAACTGATAATAATTATCTACGAGACTGGAACATAGAAAATAGGAATTTGTCTATGAAAAACACAGGTATCCTTTCAAAAGAAACATTTACTCTAATATATACCATCATATTTGAAATCCATTATTTATTTCATTTATATAGAAAGTGGTGTGATATAGTGGTTACAGACACAGACTGTGAGCTTGGCATGCCTGGTTCGAATTTTGTCATGGCTACTGCATCACTTTCACTAATACCCCTGGGAAAAGGTACGAATCCATATATTCTCCCCCCAGCTATGGATTAAATAGTAGGGTAGATAAGACTGTCAAACCTTGGTTGTACAACTAGTCTAGGAGAAGGAAAAGTCTGAAATAACACCAGTCTTTCTCTGCTTACCCCAGCATTGTTCCCAATCATCCTGGACTTATTGTAACTGGATTCCTGCATTGCCGGTTCAGGAGAGTTGTGGTTGGAGACTGCACAATCCTCCCTTTAATATAGACTTCCCACGCAGGCACTCTTACAGGGGTTATCCATTGTCTCTAGATCCTGAAAAGAGGCCTTATCTCTATTTATATAAAGTTAGGTTATGTATTCATGACCTCCGTTCAGTCTCAAGAGACAATGGATATCTCCTGTAAGGGGTGGCTGCACATGTAATTGTGAAGCAAGGGTTTCGAAATCTCCAACCATACCTCTCCTGAGTCGGCACTGCTTGATTCCAGTGGCAAGGAGAAGTCCAGGACGACTGGAAACAATGCCGAGATAAGCGGAGAGCCCATACAGCACCTCGTATTCCCAAATGGTCACCTATTTTAGTACTTATCAGGTTCAACGTCACTTAACTTCGGTGATCTAACAGGAACCGGTGTGTTAATGTGATTATGACGTATGTCATATGTACATGTTTACATATTTCTATGTCTAGGATTCACTCCTAAACTAATTAACCTATCATTATGAGTTTTGAAACACAGCTGCTAGTAACAAGAGTGAGTAATGTGGGCTATATTTAGTTTAATTTAGTCTTATGCAAAGGAGAAAAAAGGGGTAAAAGCCCTTTGCGAAAATTTAGATACCCCCAATTTTTGTGAAATTTTAACAATATGGATTAGACATCAATTAATAATTATTCCCCAAATTTAAGTTTATTTGGAGTATTTTAAAGGTTTTTTAGGACAGGCATAATATGGGTACAACCTCCCATCTAAAAATCAAAATATTTCAGATTTGTATTAAATTTGATCCATAGTCATTAGACACCAATTGAGCAAGTTCTGAGGAATTTCCATTTCTTCTCAAGACCCCTTAAGCTTAAGCCTTAAATTTTAGACATTTTCTAGAGTCAAAATAATGTAATGGATTTTGATCAAAATTGGAAAGGATTCTAGACAAAAGGTTTAATAGCATTATATGTTGATTCTAATCTTCATAAGAAGACATAAAAATGGCGCAAAACTGTTCTGTTCGGGGAATTAATTTTACCTGACATAGGATAGGTATTATTCTCGTTATATAATATATATACATATATATATATTATATATATAAGGTAAGTTGAGATAAACAAAATTAGAACATTATTTATATCAGTTCCAAGAATTCAAACACAACAAATATATATATATATATATACAACAGAGGCTGACATTCCAATAACATTGGATCTTCAAACACACTGATGAGGCCAATTTTATTGGCGAAATTATTTGTATAACTATAAACTAAAAAAAAAAATGAAAAAAAAAATCGGTTTCGATTTTTCTTTTCTTTTAAAATAAAATAAATATCGCATCTATTACATGCTTTGATGGTAATTTATTTAACTCACTCCTTTTTACTAAATTTCATTCGGATGCTTCGAAAAAAAAAGAAAGTATGAACTTTTAAAACTATATATATATATATATATATAAGAGAAGACAATCCAATACTTGTCATACAAATACTCACTTTTTTGGTGGTTGATGGTCAACAGACATAATTTTCACAGCAAAGGCGTTGATGTCAAAATTGCCAAAACCTTCAGAAGGTTGAACAAACTAATAAAACAAAACAAAAATATAAAATTCATATTTTAACATAAACAAAAAATATATCAAAACTCTCAACATTCAAATTCAAGAAAGAAATAGTGGAAGTGTAAATGTAAACACAAATTATTCTTTACCTGTTAGTAAAATTGTTTTTTTTATTAATGTTGTAAGCAATGTAGAAATGTTTTTTTTTTATTAATGTCATAAGCTGATTTTTTTTTTAGATGATTATTAATGTCTCCATATTAGCATTTGTCCAGACCGGAATACATATTTTTTTAAAGAAATTCAAGCGAAGTAGATTTTTTAGTGCAAATAACATGGTATAACAATAACAAATAAAAACTGGCCAGTCAGAATGAAACTTTGATTTGTCAGTAAATTATACAAGGTCAGAAGGTGGGGGTTGAAAAGCCAGCGCCCAAGCAGCGGAGTACTCTGACCTACAAAAAATGCCTGAGCAGCCCCATCGACATTTCCTGGTAAGAGTGTCTCAGGCGATTATCAATAAACTAATCCCTTCTTAAAGAGAGAAGGTAAAACCTGGGAGGGTGGACTTCCTAGAACTGCACAGAACCATACTTCAACTTCAGCCTGACAGAAATAAGGCCACCTAACTTAAATGGAGTAGACTGTCGGACTGATTGTCAAAGACGTATCTTCGACTTGGTATGAAAAAACACAACACTCCAGGTCTAGATGGTTCGCCTAGTAATATAATAATATATATATATATATATATATATATATATATATATATATATATATATAAGAGAGTGACAGAGAGAGAGAGAGAGGGATAAAAGAATATGTGTAGACATATTTTAAAACGTTGTTGTAGGAAAATATTTAAATTTGGAAAACCTTAAACAATGTGTGTGTGGATTTTTTTGTTAAAATAAATCAAATCAAGGGAGGCGCGATAGCGCTCTATCCCTTAATAGACTTCAAAAACAGCCTATGCTAGAAATCTCATTTCTTTGATCAATCATAACTCAAAAACCAATGAACCAAATTAGTTAAAACTTTGCACAAAATTTTTTTTTGATAGGTTCTATAAGTGTGTAGAATTTCAGCATCATTAGTCAAAGCAACCCAGAGATCCAGAAAGGTCAGACATGATTTTGTGTTATCCGTGTGTACGTACGTACATATGTGCCACCCTGTATCTCAACTATTTGATGGATTCAGCTGATTTTTGGCAGAGATAGAGGTTCTAGGGTCTAGTTGATGGCATTTTAATTTCAGTTTACCATATACCTTAGTTTTCCAGAAAATTCCAAAAAACCTTAAAAATGATCATTGTATTGAGGCATAGCCTTTACAAAAGTAGTGACATTCCATGATAAATGCCAGTATACTGAAATCATATGCCCTTAATAGGGTTAAGATGAAAATTCATATACACTAAATGTACAAAAGCAAGGAAATTTCCAAATTTTTACACTTTTATTGTCATTAAGGGTATGCGAGCACAACAGGGCTATGTATTTTACTGGTAGGAATTTTTCTTCAGCGCACCTCACACACTTCATCCACTCATGCATAGAGATTTATACTGTAGTGATGTGATAATGAAATGGTTTGGTTGATATGTAGTCATACCCTTAATTAATGACAATAAAAGTGTAAAAATTTGGGAATTTCCTTGCTTTTGTACATTTAGTGTATATGAATTTTCATCTTAACCCTATTAAGGGCACGTGATTTCAGTATACTGGCATTTTTCATTGAATTTATTTAAACTTAGCTTAGCTTTTGAAGATATAACTTCCTTGTCAAACCAGTGTGAACCGGGCAAACAGACATGACTTGATTTTTTTTCTTCTACCACCATGTCTACTATCCATTTCGGACAATATGAGAGGGAGAAAAAAAACCTTTTTGCTTTGACAAGGAAGTTATATTTTAGAAATCTAAGCTAAGTTAAAATAGATTTTATTTATTTAAACAAAAAACAACACGCACATTGTTATATATATATATATATATATATATATATATATATATATATATACGTGTGTGTGTGTGTGTGTGTGTTTGTCCATGAATACTTCTGTTGTAAGATGTTATTGAAGGAAATAAATAACAAAAATTGGTTCTTTCTATTGTGTTTTGGACTTGAGAAGTGTTATTGTTAATTACATAGTTTTATGTTTTCAGTTTTTTACAATAAATAATTAATCTAAATTTATTATTACAGTGGATGGGAGATATATATTGGTGTATTATATGTTTGAGAACTTTTTCATCCAATTTAAAGGTTGGATGCATTTGGTTACAGTAGAATAGTCATGAGAATTATTTAGCTGATTATTATTAGTATTGTCTAAGTTTCTAATCATTAATTTAATTTGTTTGTCTACAATATAATTAGAAAATTGATTGTTGATTAGAACTTGATTAATGCTTTTTAATTAATTAAATATATATGTATTCCATGAAAAATGCCAGTGTACTGAAATCATATGCCCTTAATAGGGTTAAGATGAAAATTCATATACACTAAATGTACAAAATCAAGGAAATTCCCAAATTTTTACACTTTTATTGTCATTATTAAGGGTATGACTACATATCAACCAACAATTTCATTATCACATCACTACAGTATAAATCTCTATGCATGAGTGGATGAAGTGTGTGAGGTGCGCTGAAGAAAAATTCCTACCAGCAAAATACATAGCCCTGTTGTGCTCGCATACCCTTAATGACAAACTACTTTTGTAAAGGCTATGCCTCAATACAATGCCTTCTCATAACTGATATAATTGGTAGTTTGACTAATCAAGGTATATGGTAAACTGAAATTAAAATGCCATCAACTAGACACTAGAACCTCTATCTTTGCCAAAAATCAGCTGAATCCATCAAATGGTTGATGAGATACAGGGTGGCACATACATACGTACGTAGTTACACACAGATAACATGATTTCATGATTGAACTTTCTGGATCTCTGGGTTGTCTTGACTAATGATGCTGAAATTCTACACACTTATAGAACATATCAAATAAAAATGTTGTGCAAAGTTTTAACTAATTTGGTTTATTGGTTTTTGAGTTATGATTGATCAAAGAAATGAGATTTCCAGCATAGGCCATTTGTGAAGTCTTTTAAGGGATAGAGCGCTATCGCGCCTCCCTTGATTTTTCTTCTTTTCTTTTCCACATGTGGCATTGAAAATGTTCGGCAACTCTTATCGCCTTCTTCAACAAAATATGAAATTATGAAGATCAGTAGAGAAATGCTGTTTTTTTTAAAAACACATGCAATAATGATGTTACATTTGTTTAAAAATCGGTCTCAACCGTTTTTTGTTTTCTTCTTTTTTCTTACAACCACCGTCTACATAGACGATCTGTGACCAGGGTCATGTGTTGTCTATGTTCCGTTTTAATGGACGTTGTCATCCTTTTGTTACTTTATCGTTTATGACATCATAAGGGATTTCTTTCCAATGTTTTCCAACCCCTCTTTAATGGATGACATCAGAAACCTAGGCGATCATCCATTTATAATGTCATAAAGGATCCTTTTAATGTCTTCCACCTTTGTTTTAGTGGATGACGTCATCCTTTTGTGACATCATTAAGAGTGCATGGAGACAAACATGCAAGATAACAAGATCCAGAGTTTTATAGTATATAGATAGATTTTAAATTATTCTATGTTACGTATGTTTCTTAAGGTCTTAAAACTACAATGGTAATTTGTAATTGTAAAATAATCCAAGGTTCATTCCATAAAACTCAAAAAAATGACTTTACTTTCTCAAGTTGTTATTTAATCATGAAAATATTTCTTGCCATTCAATGTGAAACATTTTCTAATCATGTGAGTCTTAAATACATGTTAGGCAAAAAATAATAAATAAATAAATACATAATTCAACATTTGGCAAAATATGAATATTATTAGATTTAAATTTTAAAATTCATGTAAACATTTACTTTGCTGACCTACTATTCTAAATTAATTTTTCAGCTGCCAAATTTAAAAAGCCTATATTCAGAACATCAGGAAGTCTCAACAGATATCCTGCTGGTTCGGTTGCCCAAGAGCGGGCTCAAGACGTACCCTCGAATAATGTCAATGGAAAGGTGTTCATAGAGTCAAGTCAATTCACAATTGTCCCTGATGTGGCGCATCATTAATAAACCCAGGCGGTTGAGAAAGTCCCGCGTAACAAGACCAATCGCTTCACTCCGCTTTTAATTTATTTTTTAATTTCCAATTTAGATGTATATAGTAGACTCGATAGTATGGCCACATTAAAAGAATGGATGAGAGTTCTTTGGTAAGTAGATGTAGAACAGTTGAGGTAGCATATTCAGTTCACAGTGGAAGACCAAGGCCAAGAAAAACATGGGAGGAAGTGATAAAAAATGGACCTGAGGAAAAGAGGGATAAATAAAGACCTGGTCAGAGATAGGTTACTTTAGAAATCAATTTCTTAAAGCTGTTCAACACATGCCAACATATAAAATGGATATTAAACCGGATATGATGATGATCATGATGATATGATCATGATAATGATGAATTCTTTTTCTGTACACACTAGAAATGTAGATTTCCTTACCAAAGGTTTTGGTCCTTCCAGTTCTGAAAACTCTGTAACCATCACAAAATCTTGCGAGAGACTTGCATCTCGGTTCCATGGATGCGGAAAGTTTGCGGAGGGAATCAAATGTGAAAGGTTTTCACTGGCATAGGGCATCGGATCATGGTACTCTGACACCTGTGGGTACACAGTTGACCCAAACATTCTTTGTAACCTAGAAAATCAAATCAAAAGAAAACATTACAGAGGACAGAAGAGTTAAAGTCTTAATTTGAATTATTCGGACTACTATCCTCACAATGATGTAACTTACAACCTTCTTCAGGTGCATCTTGTCGAACTTGGAAATCTTTATGTTGAACTCGAGAATCTTTATGGAATTTCAAATTGAACCCTTTATTTCTGTTTCATGCATTTTCCTCATCTCTCGTTTCCTCTTTGCCTCTCTCTTTCTCTTTTTCTATTTTTATCTCAGGTCAAAGATTTGAAATTAATAGTTAAAGAAAAATGAAATATACATGCATCATCGCTCGTTGATATTTATACATTTTTATGCCACTGTAAATCGTAATTGAAACCTACTTTTACGTCTATGTCACAAAATGATATGAGTTTTATTGGGAGGTCCGCGGGCCGGATTGCAATAATAAAGCATAGCAGGGTGGCGGACCGGACGCTAAGCCTTCGCGGGCCACCTCCGGCCCGCGGGCCGGAGGTTGCCCGCCCCTGCTTTATTTAAACCATCAGATAAATTGTTCTCGTTTCATCAGTCATGAGTAATTTTTTAAATTTTATTCTTAGTTAGTATCGACTGTAGTGAGGATTGAACCTCCAATCAGCAGAAGACTATCACTTAGAACTGATTGTCACTTAACACTTTCATTCATTGTGCCAAATGTCCATGTGGACAATTCTTGTATGAATTTTTTGAGCTTTAATTTCCTAATCTTGCTTTGTTTTAAGTTTTACGATAGCTAACATAGGGAAATCAATTTTTTCAAACCATAAATCTGAAACAAAAGCATTTTGTTTTTATATAATTTTCAATGATAAATAATAAATTAGCTGTGTTCTGTCTAGCGTAGAATAGATCCCTTGGCAATTATATCCCTTCACTGATCCTTTTTTCTTGGGGGAATTTCTTCTAGCCGTGACCGGCAAGAGATTCCTGTTCTATTTAGCTGCTTTCGTTATGACCCCTCATGAGGAGTTTTCCTGCCTCTTTAAATATCCAACATCTTAAGCATCGCCAGTAAGAATTATTGCCTTTCTCTAAAAATAGAATTAAATACTGTGAGCATTATTTTCTTTTTATATTTATTTTATCTAAACAAAATTTGTTTACCTTTTCCCCAACGCGTTAGCCTATATCTCGTCGCTTGTAACTCGCCTATTTTCTTTACATAATTCATATGTTTTCCTTTCGGTCATTATTTTTATGCTCCACATATTTTCTATTCTGTAATTTTATTAAGCTTACGGCTCATTAGATTTTAGTCAACTCTTCGTCTCTACTTTGTCTCCATTTTGTATTTATGTGTTTCTGATGCAATGTTTCTTTTAATTCCTTTTCAGTTTTACCTTTGTCGATGAAAAATAAACCTGTGTCTAAAATACACAATGCCTCAGAGTCTTGATTGCCGATAGGAGTTTATGTTAGCTGTCCAAGGGTTGTACATTTCTACGAAACAAACACATCCCAAAGACAGCATAAGCTGCATAATTCTGAAACATGCATGAGGCTGCCTCGGGAATTGTATAGTTCTGGTAGTGAAATCAATCCTCATCTAAAACATTCTGAAACATAATATCAATTCAGTTATGATATTATGATATTCTTAAATCAATGAAATGCGCCTATGGTTATCACATTACTATTTTATTTGATTCCTTAAAATGATTTCCGCATTATTTCAAATGGTTGGTTGTTGGACTTTACGACATGTCAACCCTAATTAGACAATTTTATGTCAAAACTGCACAGGTTTTATAGACGAACATATTGAATTTAGTCTCCAGTGCTCATCTGTCTTACCAGTTGAGCTAGAACTAAAATTGAGATCAGAAATCATTGAGTTGGTTTATAAGCAGACTGGGATCCTCCATTATACTTAGAGTTTTCTTTTGCTTTTGTTAGTTTCCAATCTGAGCATTCACTTTCATTTAATAAAAAAATCTGAAAGTTTTTCAGAAATATTTTACCTGGAAATAAAGGGTTAAAACAAGAGTTGCGGATTGAAGGGAGTCAGGTTTTGGCAGGACTTGTAAAAATGCTAGGAATCTGAGTCGGACTTTTAAGTCTCTAAAGAATCGACAGTCTGAATATTTTTTTATTTGTGGGATTATCTCAAAGATAATGTCCATTAAAACAATCCCCAGACTATTCCTGAACTGAAGGTCATCACAGCCTAAGTCAGTCGTATCCAGCAGAGGTGCAAATTTGGAGCATATCATTGAACGGCGATAAAACAAAGTGTCTGTTGAACATTTATGACTGAAATTTGGTAGACAAGTTAGACATAGACTGAACTTTATTTGTACTAAATATGGTTGGGTTGCAGAACGGATTGTGAATTTTATTAATGATACCATGGGTGGCATTTTTGTTTTGTATGGAAAGAAGGGGAGGGGATCACTCAGTGTTAACCTCTTTTCCCAGCGCCTTTATTTTCCTTTGAGAAAACATTTCACTTTCAGGTGGATTTTGAAAATAAATAAATAAAAATAACTGTCTTTTTATTTACCCCCTCTCCAAGAGGTCAGACACAAGATCAGGTGTGGGTTTTGATGAAAGTGTTTCTGTGGAACAAACGCAATTTGAACCCGGCACACCCAGGTTCTCAGTCCGCGTCAATAACCACTTAGCCACTGCGCCATGCCCAAAAGCAGTGTGTCAATGCTTCTTGCAATGCCAGAGTTGAAAGCGACACAGCGACCAGACATAAGAGTCACCGAGTATGTAGCAGTGATAAACATTGATGTCTATTTCTTATGGCGGAGAGCAATCCTTATGAGGTTGTTTGGTCAAAGAATAACTAGTCAAACTATACGGCGTAGCAATTTATACCAGACCTTTTTAGGACTCAATCTTGAGACCTTTAGGGTTCGCAGACTGGACAGAGTTTCCAGACAGTTACCAAATAATACACATACACTCTCTCCTGACGACTGGACACTTTGAGCATGGCTATAATCAGTTGACAATTTACAACTCTTCAAAGAAAGAACTATCGGCAGCCGACACATACCCACTCTACTTGATTCTTTTTTAACAGAAACACAAATTCACAGTTCTTACTTCTGACAATATAAACTAAACTGTGTATGCCATATAAATATTCATATCTATATATAAATTGTTTGTTTACAGAAAAGCCTTCTTGTTTGTCTTTCTTTAACAATCCTTTTCTCACAAATTATTATGGAAGAGAGTCTTGTTATAAGAGCGAAATTTCATGTGAATCACAAGTACACTCGTTTCCTGCTGAGAAAGGACCAGAAACACCAAGCATTGGCTGATTTTTTTTAAATCATGTTTTGGACGAGTTTATTCGTTACACTTTGAAAAAGACGAATTGGGTAAAGCCAAGTTAACTTATCTTTGCCAGAGAAAGAGTTCAGCCACTCTTAGGCTATTAAATAACAGGAAGAAATTGAATTCAAAAATACTTCAAACCAATCAAAAACATTCTATAATGATGAAGACTGTGAAAAATAGAGCTTACACGACTGAAGTTATGGACTTTGAAAACAGGTTTGTATAATCAAATTGACACTTATCGACATAAAGGGCTCCAAATAGTTGATAAGAAAATTCTTGCTTGAATGAAGCAATATTTATAATAGATTATCCACTCATGGACTAGCAACCAACCAGAACCACGAAAATGGACTTGCTCATCTAAGCATAATGGAACGTCCCAGGCTTCTTATAAACCAACTTTCTAGGCTTCTATCGCAGTTTTTTAGTTAAGCTCAACTTTCAGAATTTATTTCATTTTAATTAAAAACGCTCAGTGAAAATAAAACTATGTACGATTTGTATTTTAGCGGTTTCAAATTTCTTATTGAATTTGCACCTAAAGTGTTTTTGGCAGACAACAATTTGTCCATTTTCAAGGGATTACCTTAGGGTCATCGTTTGATTGGTTAATTTAAGTCACGTGATAATTTTTAAAAGTAAACAAACAATCTAACGATAAAATATTTTGAAGATTACTTTGTCAGATGGAAAATTTGTTTAGAACTATCAACATCTTGTTTTTTAATCTCCGTTAAATTAATTTTCATATACGTTAAATTAATTTACTCCTTTTCATTTAAAGTCGAAAATCGATTTCATAAATAATTTAAAAATTAGTGTTATAGATATGAGATGTTGATCTCTTGAATTTATTGACCAATTGAGTCGATTTTGGACTGTAGACATTGTTAATTTGATGACAATTTAAAGTTATTTTCTTGGAAAAATTCCCAGAATTATATATGTATGGCTTGAAAGTCATTGTTTAAAATTAAATTTGGAAACTCCAGATATTAACTATTGTTTGGTGAAAAGAAACTTATGACAAAATGTCATTATTCAAAAGGTTATGTTTGGAAAACTAAAACCAAATATTAGCCAAGATTTGTTGAAAATATCAGACAATGATCCAGAATATTTTCTATGTAGTCAAAACGACTAATTATTTAAAAGATTTATTGAATTTTATATGTGTTTATCCAAAGGATAAATTAATAATGATATCATCGTAAATTTAATTTAAGGTTTGCAGTCCAGAAATTCACATTTTTTATATTAAAAAAAAAGGAGTAATTATTATTTTAAAAATTAATATTAGTATTAATTAAGTTAGGAGATAAAAATTATTTAATTTTTAGAGACGAGTAATATTAGAAAACTTATTGCTTGAAAAAAAAGAAAAAAAAGAAGAGCGCCAGTATCCAGATTTTTGCAAAAGAACCCTTTTTTCAATGAAGATGTGACGTCGGCCTTGAACGTTTTTTTTGTTGTTTGAAAAAATGAAAGAACTTTTTTCAGTGAAATTTGATCGACCACTGATAACATTTTATAAGCGAACTTGAAAAAAATACACAAGAAAATTTTCACATCTATAAAACAAAATATATTGGAAAGGTGTGAACCACTGGGTATTTAATTGTTAATATTTTTTATTTTTATATGACATATGAACAAATATGCATGTCAACCCGTTTTCTTTTTTTTCCTTTATTTTTAATAAATTTTCGATTCATTAATATACAAACCGACTCGTTTATTTTTTTTCATTTACTTATTTTATTGTTAACAAAGAAAAAAAGTGTATAGATGAAAACGTCTTACACAATTCAGTAAAATTAATTTTTTCACAACTGGCTAAACAGCTGAGCGCTAACTACTAAATTCAATTAGTTTTTTTTTTTTTAAAGTTAAACTCCCATTAGAGTTTTTTTAAATTATCGAAATTTGTAACGATATTGAACACGGGATGGATTAGAATGACATAAGAAAATCTATTCCCTAACGGAAATTTCCTAAGTAAAAAAATAGGAAATTTTCAGTAGAACGGCGAGTCGATGCGGCCAAATAAGCTAGTCTGATTCTTCTCTTTGGCTTGTGTCTGTAAAAAGGAACTAGTGTGTTTTCAAAGATGCTCTTCTTCCCCTGAGGGGGACTGAGGGGAATATGTAATATTACTGTAAGCTAATAGTAAGTTAAAGAAAAATAAATTTAAAAGGAAAAGAGAAAAACATTAAAATGCAGAATTGTGTACTGTTATATTTTGTCCAATCGCATACAACAATACTACTACTACTACTACTACTACAGTCGCTACTGAGAAAAAGAAAGAGATCAACTATTATTATAGCCGTTGAAGAAAGAAATTAATTCAACACACCTCACCACAACAATTACGACAACTACTATGAAGACAAGACGTAACAACTAATTGAGCTACCTGCATGCACGTCAACATAACACAGTTGTTTATGTTAAGTGTGACAAGATTTGTTGCGGACACAAATTACTGCCACCAGCAGATATTTGGTACGGTCAGAAAAGAAAAAAAAATTCTTAAGTTCGTCAGATTACTATCTTATTTGATCCCTTCAAAGGATTTATTTTAACTGGTTGGTTATTGGATTTTACGGCATATCAACCCTTATTTTATGCCAAAGCTGGATATTTTGTAGACGAACGTATTGAATTTAGTAGTCAGTGCTCATCTGTCTGACCTCTTGAGCTAGAACTTGAAATCAGAAACCAGAGAGTTGGTATATAAGCAGGTTGGGATATTCTATTGTGCTTAGATGGGCAAGTCCATTTTCTGGCTTCTGATTGGTTGCGAGTGTCGGATGTCACATCGCCCAAGGTGTGTATAATCCATTATACACACCACGGCTGGTAACCCTTTCTAAGTCATCGTCCTCGCATCAATTCACACAAAACACACGAGGCTTCTTTTCAAGAGAGGATTTATTAGCTTCAAGACAGAGTGACATAGATAGTTACAGAGATCAGAGAAGGATATACATTAAAAGATGGGTCACTGTAAAAGAGAAAGAGAGAGACGACTTGGGCCACCATGCTATGCTAGCTCACATTGTTCACTCACCCTGCCTTATTCTCATTGGGGGTTTTGGGAATGAGCAAATTTTTCATGACTGTTTCACTCGAGGAACTGACATGAAAGAGAGCAGAAATCATTTTCCAGAAATTACATCATATTCTAAACTTCTGCTTACCTTCTGGAGTCACCTTTTTGAAACACTGATTTGTCAAACATTCCCTCCACCCGAATTGAGGCTTTTCATTATATAACACATTGTCCATGAGTGGATACTTTATTATATAAATACCGCTTCATTTAAGCAAGACTATTACTGTCAACTAGACAGCAGTTGGATCATTTATACTGGTAAGTGCCAATTTGATTCTACAGAATGTTTTTTCTTAGATTAATTTGTTTTGTAAATGAATAATCTGTAAGTGATAGATTTTATTTAATAGTACTCTGACAGGTACTACCACTTCTCTGGGTGAGTGTATCTGGGAGTAATGCCACACATTAAAATAATGAGATTGTCCTGTTGGTGATTAATCTCATGTAGCTAAAGTGAAACATTTCGACTTTATCCATTTTAAAAGGAATTGTTCCAAAATCAAATTATGACATCCTGTCGACTAAAGCAGTACAATTGAAAATAAATACATTTCAAAAAGTGACATTCATTTTATGGGGTTGAATCTACACTCCCCACCGAACCCAAATTGAAGCTTCACAATAAGATACATTTTAAAAGAGTACTCCTTTGTTTGATGGGGCCCAATAAGATAAAACATGTTATGTTTCGGAATTTTTTAGTTGAGGATCGATAATTTGGATTTGGATTACTTCGACTACTGTTCTCAGCAAATCCTTTATAACGTCACAGAGGGAAGACGTCACAAAGGAATGATGTCATCCCCTAAAACAGGTTGAAGACATCTGGAAGAGATCATTTATGATGTCATAAATGCTGCAGTAACAAAAGGATGACATCATTAATAAAAACGTGTCATCTATGTAGACAGTAACTAATATATATATATATATATATATATATATATATATACACATACATATATATATATATATATGAGAGAGAGAGAGAATAAATATGAAACTAAAAGTAAACTTTTAGTAGAAAGGACCTATAGTGAAATGGTAAAAGCTCAATATACGAGATAGAGCAATTATAAAGATAGATGGACGAAGAGTGATAAACATGCACGAATGTCCAAATTTATTTCAAACTTCGATTGTTCAATGCAAGGTATATTCTGTAATAAAATTATGTTTATTATTCTTTCCTTAAGCCAAGGCTTTTCAAAGATCGAGATTGCCAATTTATCTATCTGTATAATTCCTCTGATGATAAGATCTCGATCTTTGAAAAGCCTTGGCTTAAGGAAAGAATAATAAACATCATTTTATTACAGAATATACCTTGCATTGAACAATCGAAGTTTGAAATAAATTTGGACATTCGTGCATGTTTATCACTCTTCGTCCATCTATCTTTATATGTATATATATATATATATATATATATATATATATATATATATATATATATTAGGCGACCTCTTTCAGATTCAAGGTGTCTCTGTGAACCGGGTTCGCACCCCGTGACCGTTTGAGATTGTCATTTACTGAGGAGAGCCGAAAGCTCGAAATGATGTTGTAGGTAGGTAAAATATTAAAATATAATTTAATATTATAAGAAGCTCCTTTAAGTAAAATTAAAGTCGAGCACTTTAGAGAGATTAAAAAAAAATAGACATTCACCTAATGCTTCAGTGTGATACTCCGACTGTCGCTGAGTTCTATCTGAATGTCTTGATGTTTACCCTATCCGCTCTCAGCGTAAATGTAACTTAATTTCTCTGTTATCATGTGACAACCGCCCATGGCCAAGGGGATTAGGCGACCGCTACAGATTCAAGGTGTCTCTGAACCGGGTTCACGCCCGTGACCATCCGAGATTGTCATTTCCCTACTACGGATTTTGATGTTGACTCCTCCCAGATTTTCACCAGAGCCTTGTTAGTCGAGGGGGGGGAGGGGTCTGACACTACCACTATACCAACACTCCTACCACTGTGAGTCAGGGTTGGACGGCTGCTTTATCAACCAATGTCAAAGTTAAGAAATTATCTATATAATAATGTGCTAAGACATTTCATGTTGGTACATACGTTATCACCTTTCACACATTAAAATAATGAGATCGTCTGATCAGCAAAGATGTTGATTGGTGATTAATCTGATGTTGCTAAGGTAAAAGATTCCGACTTTATCCATATTAAAAAGAAATTGTTCCAAAACAAATTATGTCGTCCCGTCGACTAAAGCAGTACAATTGAAAATAAATACATTTCAAAAAGTGACATTCGTTTGATTGATTTGAAGAATATTTAGCTGCCAATTATATTTTAATAGTAATAAGACGAAGAATATTGTTTTAAAATTTGAATTGCTACAATTTTAGATAATTACATATAGAAAAGACATTATTTTTATTTATTTAAAGAAAATTTATCTGACACTGACAATTATTTTTACAGAAGAGTATTGACACTGATAGAAATTTATTATTTCAAAAGGAATATTATTAACAGTAAATTATACAGATTGATGTAGAAAGTACCATGTAATCTCCATGGGGTCCCGCTAGCATCTTTTTCATACCATAACAAATTTAAAACCCAAACAGAATATTTAATCTCGGGCAGTTGTCTGTGTGTCAGTCCAGCTAAAATCCAAAACTGCAAAACAAACAGCCACAACGTTGGTATATTCTTGATCAGCGTTGCCCTGGTAAATAATATCTATAATATAGAAAAAAAATATTCATTCGCAGATTTCATTAAGGAGTGTCGGTTTTTCAGCCATTTTATGTACTAAAGGGAAGTAACTCAAGGAGTTAATACCCTTATGTTGATTCATTCCCCGGGGAATCTATATAAAGGAGAGTTGTCTGTGTGTATATATGTCCAGGAAGAGGAATGGGCTGGGCGATGGAGAAAGAGGGGGTGGGGAGACGGGAGGGGGAAAGAGAGAAAGATAGAGAGACTGCTAGTAATATATATATATATAACAAATACAGGCATAACGGGTCACGGATGGTCTAGTAACTATTTAAGATTCTTTACAAAAAGAAAACAAAAGACAAGAATAGAAAGAGAAAACGGGTTGACAGTTGTTGTCCTGTTTAACTAATGACATGAACTTGCTGAATTGTTCACATCTGCAATTGATAAGACGATGACAGCAGCTATTTGAACCACTAGGGACAACCTGCTCTCTTGCCCTCCATTACGATACGCCCTTGTCAACTATTAATATGTGGCATTAAACCAGATATAATTATAACTATTTATTGTAGATAATGATAGCCTCAAATTAAACCAATGGAAATGGGTTTGAGGAAATAGAGGGGGTTGCTTTCGTCTGTGTGGCTTAGTTTAAAAGAAACGACGAGGTATATATGTAGCAGCAGACTGATTTACTTGGTATTCATACTTTTTTTATGAACGAAATTAAACTAGGGACGGGCAATGAAAGTTAAAGTTACTTGTTTTTAACCAAAAATAAATACTAAATAAATAAAAAATAAATTAATTAAAAAAAAATTTAAAAATTAGAATTATCCGATCCTAATGAAATATTCAGTATTTATTAATAAATAAATGTTAATATAAAGTATTTATTTTATTAAAATGTTTTTGGTACTTTAGTTGGAGTGTGATTGGTTTGGAAGAAAGTCAGGATGAAGAACGTAACTTGAGAGAGTTAGTTGTATCTGGCCGCATCTGGCTGAAGTAGAATATTGAATAAGAAAAGGGTCACCATCTTCCATGAATAACACCAAACTCCTCCACTAAAGTATGAAAAACTGGAACAAAACGAGAGTTGATAGGTCGGCTTTTTGGTAGAGATGCAATAACGTTTCAGGTCTTGAGTTTATTCCCCCACCTCCCTCGTCCCCATGATGATGACGAGGAGAGAGAGAAAGAGAGAGAGAGAGAAATCCAGTCTGTCTAGGTCAAGACTCAAATTGTTGTATTTTGCGCGCATCCAGCTGTAGGGCGGAAATCAGCAAGCTTCCAGTGCACATGTCAGTAGTGTGCTAATCGCCTGTGTATCAATTCAATACGCCAACGAAATTACAACTTGACATAACACAAGATATTGCATGTACATATAAACAAAAATAGGTCGCTCATCTAATTGCTACAGTACTTCTACACAATACGTGCCAAACTGTACTTTTAACCTAACCCAACTTTTAGGTTTATTTTGGCAAAAGTCGGTTTAGTTTGGTTTGTATTGTGTAGAAGCACCAATTTTTTTTTTTTAACTTATAGATTTTTTTATGTCACTTAAATTACTTTAACCCCCCCCCCCCATCATTCTTTATTTCAAGAACGAAATACGTCTTATACCCATAGTTGAAACTCAGTGACCACCTTTACAAAGAGATAAGACCCTAAGGCGCTAATGAAAAAAAAAACGGAATTCTTTTAAGACAGCTTTCAATAGAAAATGATAGTAAAAAATCGGAATTTAAATGTAAAAAAAAAAAATGTGTGAATATCTGCATACATGTATTTTTATATATATATATATATATATATAAATATATATATATATATATATATATATGTGTGTGTGTGAACGGGCCTTGTGAGTGAAATTAGGTACGATGAAATTGCATTCTTTTTTAAAAAGCTAATCGTAGTAGAGTATATTCTTTTTTTTTATGCATTTAGTGTTGTTGCAAAAATTCTAATCCTTAACGACAGATTAGTACAAAAAGGTTGAGGCAAAGTGACTAAAATAAACTGATATCAAGTTAATCTTAATCTTAATCTATCTCGCTTTTTCTTTCAAGTGATTCTTTTATCTTTTAATACAGTTTTTCTTTTCGTTTTCTTTGCTGTGACATACTTACAAAGAAAAAAAACGTAAGGTGACAAACTTTGGTTTTAAATCTGTACTTAAAACTTATAAAACACTTCCATGTGAACACCTATGATAATGAAATCATTGTATACGGTGCTCAGGTACGCTACAACTCACCAAGAGTGCATGTAAAGTACATCATAATCATATTCAGTTTAACATGTGTTTTACATGCTGGCATACATTGGACGGCTTTCAGAAATTGACTTTAAAACTAACCTATCTCTGGCCAGATCTTTATTTATCCCTCTTTCCATCAAGTCACTTTTTATAACTTCCTCTCATGTTTTCCTTAGCCTTCCCCTGTGAACTGGACCTGCTATCTTAACTGTTTTACATCTACTTACACAAGATCTATCATCTATTCTTTCAACATGTCCATACCACTGAAGTCTCCTGTTCTGCACACATCTCCCTATACTGTCCAGATTTAATCTTCCTCTGAGGTCATCAGATCTAAGCCTGTCTTTAAGACTAACATTACACGTCCATTGTATCATTATCATATCATTTCTCTCCATGCAACGCATGCCATCAACCCTAACTGGCCATGTTTCACTTCTATACATATTCACACTGCATACACATGCCTTATAGACTCTTTCCTTTGGTCGACAGTGGCAGAAGTACCTTAAACTTACTCCATCTACTCGGAACTCTTGCGATCACACTAGTACCTAGGATAATTTACAATCGTCAGGTAAATGAAATGTATGAGTCATGATATACATGTGTGCATGCATATGGAAAAGGGAAAATCAGATGCAGTTTTAGAAAATTTCGGGAAGCAGCAAATAAGTCAGATAAACATAGATGAAATGTAGTTTTGTTTTACACCTGAGAAAAGTACCACTGATGCTATATTTATCTCGAAACAAATAAAAGAGAAGTATCTTGGTATGAAGAAGAACCTGTATTTTGCTTTTGTGGATTTGGAAAAAGCTTTTAACAGAGTGCAAAGAGATGTCTGGCGGGCTTTGCGTAAATTAGGGTCAAACAAGTGGTTAACGATTGTTCAAGCAATGTACAGAGATGCTCAAAATCATGTTAGAATTAACAGCACATTTAGTGGCAGCTTTAATGTTAAAGTGGTAGTACATCAGGGATCTGTACTGAGTCCGTTGCTTTTCATTTTTGTGTTAAAAACGTTGTCCAGGGATTTTTCTATGGGAAGAGATGCTGTATACTGATAACACTGGACAACAACATGTTTGCTACTGGAGATGTGTAAATTGATTTAGACTAATTTGGATACGCTGATTTAAAAAATCATAACCGTTTTGCTATCACGTCAGGATTTTGAGTTTCAGAAATACTCCCATTGCCTAGAAGTAGCCTACCACCTCTTACGTAACTACGATATAACGTACTTATATAACTACTAATTTTTCTTTCTTTCTTTCAGTTAAACATGAGTAGACGTTCCTGTACCAATCATCCAGACAACTTCTATTATGTCTGTGGTCGGTTTACCCCAAAAAATCATCAGCGAAGTGTATCTAGAGCAGTGAAAATGAAGGCCGCCTACTTTCACTACTTCGGGTGTAAGGTCGGGGACCAAGAAAAGAGCTGGGCACCACACATCTGCTGCACAAACTGCCACTCAGCATTGACTCAGTAGTTGGTGGGCAAGCGCGCGAGCATTCCATTTGCGGTGCCCATGATATGGCGTGAGCCGCAGAATCATCATGATGATTATTATTTCTGCTGCACAAGCATCACCGGCTTCAACAGGAAGAATAAAGGCCACATCAAGTACGCTGACTGCGTCTCTGCTCGTAAACCTGTGCCTCATGATGACGAGAACCCCGTTCCAACATGTCCATCTGATCCGAACATAACTGTAAGCAGTGGCGAAGAAGATGGTGATGAACCTTTTGAACCCGACACTCAAGAACAAGAACCACACCTTCTGAACCAGGGAGAGTTAAATGATCTTGTAAGAGATCTCTCGCTGTCAAAGGCGAAGGCAGAGCTTCTTGGATCAAGTCTGCAGCAGTGGAATCTACTTGAACCTAACACCAAGATATCCTTGTTCAGAGCACGTCACAGCGACATGGCTCAGTTCTTTGAGATGGAAGACATGATGACATTCTGCAGTGACATCAACGGTCTGTTGAAAGAACTTGGGTGTGATCACGATCCTGCAGACTGGCACCTCTTCATCGACTCGGGGAAGAACAGCTTGAAGGCTGTTCTGCTCCACAATGGCAACAAGAAACCATCAGTCCCACTGGCTCACGCGTTCGGCATGAAAGAGACCTATGAGACTATGCGGCAGCTGCTTGATTCCATCAAGTACAATGACTTCAACTGGCACATCTGCGGAGACTTGAATGTGGTGGCGCTGTTGTTAGGGCTGCAGTCAGGCTACACGAAATACATGTGCTTCCTTTGTCTCTGGGATAGCAGAGACGACAAGAATCACTGGACGAAGATTGATTGGAAAGAGCGGACGGAGCACGTACCTGGTCGATACAACGTGAAGCATGTCGCCCTTGTCGACCCAGCCAAGATTTTCCTTCCATCACTCCACATAAAGCTCGGCTTGATGAAGAATTTTGTACGGGCAATGGATCTGAATGGGCGTGGGTTTTTATACCTGAAGGAGAAGTTTGGCAACACCTTGTTGGAGGCTAAGATCAAGGCTGGTATCTTTTTGGACCGCAAATCCGAAGGACAAAACTTTTCCGACAACTCTAAACCCCAAAGAGCTGGCAGCGTGAAGGAGCTTCAAAGCTGTGACGGACAACTTCTTGAGGAACGAGCGCGCGGACAACTATGAAGAAATAGTGCAGCAGCTGCTGGAGTCCTTCAGGAAACTTGGCTCCAGGATGTCCCTGAAGATCCATTTCCTACACCAGCACCTGAACTTCTTCCCTGACAACTTGGGAGCTGTCTCGGACAAGCACGGCGAGCGACACCACCAAGAGATTTCACTCATGGAGACGCGTTACCAAGGGCGGCACAACCCGAGCATGATGGGCGATTTCTGCTGGTTCCTGCATCGTGAAACTGACACAGAGCAGCACAAACGCAAAGCCAAATGTTTAAAGCATTTTTAATTACATTCTAGTAGAGTTTTTCTGTAATTTCTATAATTTTGAAGCATTTATGATGAAATAAATGAATAAATGAATTTTTGTAAATTTCATTGAAACCCTGACTTCTAGGCAATGGGAGTATTTCTGAAACTCAAAATCCTGATGTGATACAGCAAAACGGTTATGATTATTGAAATCAACGTACCCAAATTAGTCTAAATCACTTTACACATCTCCAGTAATAATTTTTTTCTGAAATTTGTTGTCCAGTGTAATTTAATGCTTGCCAATGAAACAATGGAAGGTCTAAATGTTGAGTTAAAGACTTGGAGGAAAGCTATGGAAAGTATAGGCCTGAGAGTGAATATTACCAAGATCAAAGTGATGATCAGTGATTGTAGTGTTGGAAAGTTCCACCCAAAAACAGAAAATTCACCTACTCAACTTGTCGAAAGAGAATTGGGAGCAATTCAATTTTTCGTGGTACTTGTAAGTATTAGCAAGGTAACTGGTTCTGACAACATTCCAATCATAGTGCTTAAGAAGTTGCAACCGGAACTAGCTCATATCCTTACAAAGCTGTTCAATCGTTGCTTAAAGGAGAAATGCTTTCCATCACCTTGGAAAAATTTGGTTTTCTGCATCTCAGTAAAGGTCAATCAGTCTCCTGTGCGTCATCAGTAAGTTATTTGAATCTGTGATAAATAAAGACGTTGTCAACCACTCAGCAAGCAATGTGGATTTCGTCCCGCAAGATCACCAGTTGATATGCTGACTGTAATATCACACAGGATCAGTGAATCTATTGACAGGGGCTTCGTTTCTAGAGCAATAGCTTTTGACATAGCAAAGGCCTTTGATAGGGTTTGGCATAAAGGTCTACTTCACAAGATTTCTCGCTATGGAATATCTGGAAACATTCTCTCAACCATCAAATCCGTTCTCTCTGATAGGTTCATAAAAATAGTCATTAATGGATTGATTCTCATAATAAACTGACCTTGTATCTAACTTTTCAACTGTGTGAGGGTAGGGGCAAATAAAAAAAAACTAACCTTGAGATCTGACAAAATGGAGGGGAGGAGCATAGAGTGTCATCGTACACGTGAAACGTTGAAATTAAAATTCGTCCAGAAAAATATAGTCGCTATCTTTATGAATATGGGCATTTTCATAATTAAGTTAACGGCAGAGAACTATTTTTCTATCAACTTTTTGGGGAGAAACTTAAAAAAAAAAAAAAAAGCAAAAAATAAAAAATAAAACAATATGGTTCCTTGTCCTTTAACTAACAAAATATTAACTTGACTTACCGTCTTTAGACTTGTTTATAAAGGTGCCCATTAAATTTTCCCAGGCAAGTTTTCATTTTGGCGTTTCATGTATACTTGCTAAAATTTAATTTTTAATGTTATTTATTTATTTTATTTTTTACTAAAACGTAGTTTTAAGTAAAAAGAGGTTGTTCGAGAATAATGCCAAAACTGGTTTCACTCTAAATAATTTACATAGGATTTAACCTAGTGGGTGTATGGATAATAGTAAAAGTATCATCTGTGTCATTACACGAACACACTCATACATGTATGTATGTATGTATGTCATCCACAGACAGCTGTTTCGCCGTATCACGGCTCTACAGTTTGGCTAGACGAGGTAAGTGTTTTCATACTGAGATTCGAAACCTGACTTGTAACTGTGATTGTGAATCTCACCTTTCGTGCTGCCATGATCTGGAATCTTACATTCGTGCTACCGGCTACCCAGAGAACTTTATTCTATGCTTTATGCTAAGTGAAAACTTATTTCCCCTACTAGAGAGCTCAACTCTTATGTGAGGAGCAAAGACATTTTCTTTGTAATTCGATATGATAAAACTAAGAGAAAGGTTTACAAAATAAGTTAATAGTTAAATGCCCGTTTTAAGGCTAATCGTTAAATGAATTTTTTTTTTAATACCTTTTAACCCCAAACAAAGAAAAGCACATTTTATTTTAA
Source organism: Sepiola atlantica (assembly GCA_963556195.1). Classification (NCBI taxonomy): domain Eukaryota; kingdom Metazoa; phylum Mollusca; class Cephalopoda; order Sepiida; family Sepiolidae; genus Sepiola; species Sepiola atlantica. Next base: position 109,868,158 of record OY744520.1, on the reverse strand, counting down.
TGTTTTGTTACATAACTATCATGAAGTTATTAACTGTTGGGTTTATCAACCAGACAAAGAAGAAATTATAAAAATAAGTGCTGTAACCTGTCTACAATTACGCCCGCAGAGTAAAATTCTTTTAATCGAAAAAAAAAAAAAGAAAACAAAACAAAAGACAGGCTCCGTAGGGAGGTGTTATTTTTTTCACTCCAGATAAAAAGAATTCAACACAACCATGAAAGCCTAGTCATAGAGAAGCCGGTCAAAAGAGAGGATACAACACCCTTTTAATCGAGGCCTCCACCATCGACTAGCTGGGTGAAGGGAAGAATGAAAACTGCTGCCAACTTTCTTACATTCACATATCCACACACTGAGAAAATAAAGCAAACATATGCACACACTGACAAAATAAAGCAAACATATGCACACACTGACAAAATAAAGCAAACATATGCACACACTGACAAAATAAAGCAAACATATCCACACACTGACAAAATAAAGCAAACATATCCACACACTGACAAAATAAAGCAAACATATGCACACACTTCTTACATTGACTAATTCCTTTCTATTTAATTTGTAATTTAGGATTGAATGTATAGAATTAACATATCTTTAAATCCTATATTTATGAACCAATAAGGTAAGAACAAACAAATAAAACACTCCTCAAAATTTATGAACCAATAGATACACCTCAAAATTTATGAACCAATAGAGTGAGCACAAACAAGATACACCTCAAAAGTACATCTAAATAAGCTATGACATTTTTTGTACAAGAAAAGGCTCAACCAGAAAAAAGTGAAATTATAAAAACAACAAGACCTATGTTATTTGTGATCTTCATAAACTTGATGCAATCGCATCTGAGATTTATGTATTTGCTGATGACACCACACTATTCTCGGCAGGAGAACAAATCGAATGCCCACACAAGCAAGGCAATGGCCGAATCCTTGGAAAATGGCCTCCAGTTTTTTGTAGAATGGGGCTAAAAGAGGGGATGGTTACATTTAATGCTACCAATACAAAGCTCCTTTCCTTTAACAACTATAAGAAACCTTTCAAACCACCGATTATCATAGCCGATAGCACCCTTTCTGAAAGTTCAACTCCTTGGCCTAACATACTTAGGCAACATGAAATAGAATAAATACATAGAAGATGCTGCCAAATCTGCTGCAAAGAAGGTAGGCTCCTTCTACCGAACTAGATAACTTCTCACCTGTTAGTATCCTATATCTTTATAAAGCCATAATTCTCCCGTGCATGGGGTATTGTTGCAACATCTGAGCTGGTGCACCAACCACTAGCCTTTCCCTCTTGGACAGGGTGCAAAACGAATTTCTTACCTAATAAGTCCAGCATTGTTTACCAAGCTCCAGCCTGTCGCAATGGTTGCATCCCTGTGCCTGTTTTACAAGTACCTCCATGGAATGTGCTCCAATGAACTTACTGCACTTGTACTCCCTCAACAAAAATACTCCCAATTTATACGACTAGTAGCAACATCCCACCCCTTCACCATAGATGCAAGGAAAAGGAAACAAATTATTGGATGGATGCCGGATGATTTTCTATTCTAATAGCTTCTTTCCTCAGACTTTTTGCCTTTGGAATTCCCTCTACGCTCCCTGTTTCCCTAACCGTACCAACACGCAGAAATTTAAATGTAAAAAAACATCTTGCTGCCTAACTCGCCACTTAGGTTGCCTCCCAACCTATAAAACTAGTCCCTAGCATATTGCCATTGAAGGGTAAGGGGCTACTATGATAGTAGCCCCTACCCTTCAATGGCAATATGCTTTGTTTGGGGAGTATTGAAGGTAACAAAATTTTTTTAAGTCATGTGACTTGTTTACAATTACGTCCGCAGACTAATTTTTTAACCGCCCAAAACAACAGTTATTATTAAAAGAATTTAACACGGCCAAATGAGTCTAGTCAAAAGAGAGGATGCAACACACTTTTGACTGAGGACTATCCCATCGACTACCTTGGAAAATGGGAAGAATAGAAACTGTTATCAACTGCATTACATAGATGTCACACAGACAAAATAAGACAAACATATACATACAGGTTTCGTTGGATCAACATTAGTTGCTAAAACCAGAATCGGAAATAGATTAGCTGAAAAGAACTAAAAATATTTTCTATCTTTCTTCTATATAATAAAGTAAAGTCGATTTTTCCACTTTTTCATCAGTTATTATAGGTCTTTAAACACAAGTGATATATAGAATTCCGCTATGATCACACTTTGTGCCAAGAATCGATGTGTGTTTTCGGAAAATATCCGTCTGTTTTGTTCGTTTTCAGTAATTTCTACATTTTTCCCGGCTTGCCAGACACTCCTTAAATAGTCATACATACAAGGAGTAAGATAATTTTGACTCACACGCTGAAATCTACTTCCACTGCCGCCAGGTTATGCTGGGAAATATTCTTCATGGGATACTTTGACCGTCATTATTTCATTTTTTTTTTTAATTTCTTGCTATTATATTTTACTAACTAAATACCGGGTCGTTGCCTACAGTTTCTGCTTTTACTGCATTTTGATTGGCCATAATCATATTCCAGATTAACCGAATAGGATTGACGAACACTAAACAAATAACCAATGAAATTTAAACATGGCATTTCATATTAATCCATTCAATAACAGCAATTATTACAACGGACTATGCTGTTTTCGGTTCAGAAACGTTTTCTTTCTCTCTTTCTTTTTTCCCCCTTCTTTAATTTGCTTACGTCGTTTTCTTTTTTCAGTCTCATCTTCTTCCCTCTTGCTTGGGGGGGGGGGGGTAAAACAAGTTACACTGTACTTTTCTTAAATTGCATACTGTTTTTTTTTTTCCGGAATAGAACAGAAACAACACGTTATAATTCACACATGGGGACGAAGACTTTCTTTTCTTAGGAGTGGGGCCATATTCACGCCTATTTAAAACGTATTATTATTATTATTATTATTATTATTATTATTATTATTATTAAAATACATCCACCTTAGTTATTTGTTGTCTGAATTTATGGTCACGTGCAGATTCCTTGTCGTATAAAATACAGTTTTTTTTTCTTTCAATCTTCTATATTCGATAGTGCATTATTATGAGGTTTATTTTTAACGTGTTTATTTACTTCCCCCCCCCCCTTCAGGAGGTTAGACACATGATCAAGTCCGTAACTCAAACAAGGTATAGCCTGGGAGACTGGATCCCCTAGGACTGAACAGGAACATACCTCAGGCCAACAGCAACAAAGCCGCTGTCGAACTGTCCCTTAAACCTACCACTAATCCTAAGTCCGTGTTGCAAAAAAAAACCTCCAATAATTTTTTTTTTTTTTTTTAATTCGCAAAATTAAAAAAAAAATATTATTTGTTAAATAATCTGCATTAATACAATTATATGCACAAATTTCATAAAACAAATTAATATTACTGACCTTAATTGTTTTAAAGTAAATACACCTGAGGTAATTAGTCAAAAACAATGTTTTGCTTTACTTATCTATTTGTGACCTATTTGCGTTAAAACAATATTTAATAGAAATTATGAGCCTTTTACGAACATTGTTTGATTTTTTTCTTACAAAACATACTGTCCCTTAAACCTACTACAAACCCTAAGTCCGTCTGGCAAAAAAACAACCTCCAATAAAAATGATCACATTCGCATGGCTGAAAAACAAAAAATGCCCGTTAAACTCATTTCTTACTTTCCTTCATTTAATTTTTTTTAATGCGGATTTATATTTGCTTATTGTTTCTGATATTTTGAAGTCGAACACATTCAGGTAATTGAACTAGCATTTAATCATGTGTTTTTTTGGCGGTGGTGGGCAAAAATCCATCAATCTTCATTCTATTTCATAAGGTAAATAATTAATAAACAAAAAAATGTATTGGGGGGGGGGGATATATGCTAAGTGTTAATAACGAAGAATATTCTGTTCATAAGTGACTACGATTGAGTCAAAATGCTGGCGCCGGGGGCCGGGCGGCAGTGGTCGGCGGTGGGCAAAAATCCATCAATCTTCATTCTATTTTGTAAGGTAAATAATTAATAAACAAAAAAAATGTATTGGGGGTGGGATACATGCTAATTGTTAACACGGAAGACTATTATGTTCATAAGTGACTACGATTGAGTCACGTGAGCCAAAATGCTGGCGCCAGGGGCTGGGCGGCGGTGGGGGGGGATAAAAGTGCCACCCATTTTATAGAATCATTCCCGTCGCCAAACAGGTGGAGGAGGGGGGGGTAGGGGTACAATTAGGGTTATAAATCGTTCTCAGAGCACTCAAACACGCATAAAACCACAAATAAACAAAACAAAAAACGATTGCAGACGGGGGTAATTCTAAAACATTAAAAACAAAATAAATAACGGCAAGTTGAAAAGAAATCGAAAGTATTTATGGGCTTTAAAGACGTCCGATTGATTTTAATGAAAAAACAATTTCTTTATTTCTTCATTGAATGATCCTTCTAAAAATGTAAATATGTTCTTACGAAAACAGAAAAAAAAATGGGAACTGACTGAATATATTTTTAATTATTATAGCGCCTTTTCCCTAAGCTCTTCACCCGGACAACACCGGATAGGTACAGCTGGTTAGTAATAATACATCTTTTTGTTGTTACTTTCAGTTCAAAAGTTAAATTACGGTTATTAAAACGAAACAAAAGAAGGAAAACTCACCTTTCCCCTAATTTCTCGTGAACAACTGTTTTTAAAGTCGCGAGCGGTTTAACAGGTATCTTCAACCAAGCCATGTTGCTGACATTTCTAATGATTTTTAAGTTCACTCGGGTATATAACCTCACCTTATCCAGAGTTAAGGAGTGAATGAGATTGGGGAATGATACGAAAAGGAACGTCAAACTCTTAATAAATAAATTGCCTCACTCCCACACAAAAAAAGAGAAGAAAGACAAATGTCCTCCAAAACAAAGGGTTGTGGTGACGGAGTTGGGGAGAGGGGGACGGGTGTCACAACCAGAAGCTTAAATCTAATTGCATATATCAGGATTATGTATGCCTTTATTTGCTTCCCACTGTAGCAGGATATGGCACAAGGCCGGAAGGTAGGGGCAACCCAGTCCCCTGAGGGGAGCGCCCTAGCTGGTACCTCGTACGGCATTCACCCTGGTTGGAAGTTTCTAGGGAATTAAATTCACCAGTGGTTGCCAGTCGCATATGTATACCTTGGCTGGTATTTTTGTGCCCTGATTGGTACAAAAATAACAGTGAACGGACCCGTCAGCATTGCTCGATATGGGCGCCTCAGGTGTTCAGCATACCCCCCCCCCCCCTCTGCCAAAAAAAAATCGCCTCAGCCCCACACAAGAAAGAGTGGAAAAGAATGTCAAAACAAAAAACTAAACATTGGAGGCAGGAATACCTAATTGCATAAATCGAGATTATGTATTATTTATCCGCAAATAAATTTAATTTCCATTTATAAATAAGGCACAAGGCCATCAAAGAAAGTGTGGAGCTTGCTCTGTGGTCGTCTATCCTATTCTTAACTAGACACATTTTGGCCCATTTGTCCAAGGACTCTTCCTTTCATTCTTCCACCATTTGTCCATTAAAGTCACTTCATTCAGCAATCACCACAATACCACATTTACTCTATTGACTACCCTACTTAAAATATCCCAATAGTTTTAATTCAATTTATATATATATATATATATATATATATATAGCCAGAAACACATATCCATGGATTACTTTTATGTACGTATAAAATTAATAAAATATATATATATATTAACGAAAAAGACGTCCTATAAAGTTAAGAGCGACTAATAATGCAATCTTCTGCATTCATCTGTATCACTTAGGAAGTGAACAACTAATTAATAAATCTTTAATTAATTTAATTAATAAGTATATATACTAGTTGGCCTTGCCAGCTCGCTATGGCTTTGCAAAGTTCGCTACTTGAAATACTTGAAAGCAAAATGTTAAATATTAAATATTTCATTCATAAGTTTGTTGTCCCCACTCATTTATTAATATAAATAGATATTAACATTTTGTTAATTTCGAACTTTTCAATGGTAGGAGCGGTGGCAACATGGTAATGACCGAGCTACCCAGCTAACATGGCTCTGATGAATATCAAGGGGGAATCAGCATCAGGATCTGTCATCCTCTGGTCGTATCTGTCTCTGCATGTAGCAAGCAAGGATGTGTCAGGCACGGAACCGCAAATCCAGGGAGTGAGGATAACACTGCATATGTGCAACTGCCATTCCTTTAATTGCTTTCCAAGCTAAATCATCTTTGACTTTGTATAACCCCCGGACCCCACAGGCCTCTCTGACCCGTGGAGCCACTTATAAACATAGTCTCCACTCGTCATTTGTATATCTCTGCTCACGCCTCTGGTTCTCTACACGGAGATCTTGCCAGACCGTGAACACTCTTTTGGCCGATGATCGTCGTAGTGGCAATAAAAAAAAGGATATGTCGGTCGAATCTCCTCTAGGTCGGAATGATGATGATGATGATGATGATGATGATGATGATGATGATGATGATGATGGCTTTGTCGATCTCGTCTCTGTCAAGGCAAGGTTACTCAAGCAGAACAAATCAACAATAGAAATAATTCAACAAACATTGGCGAGGTCTTTTTGGATGAAAATAATTATTAGCAATTAAAGGAAAGAATTGATTTTACATTGAATTTATGTCTATTGTATGGTAAATATCTTTTGGCTAAGGTATCTCGTCGTTCCTCTGCGTGGGGTTTCATTTACAACGATTATTTTCACAAGTTGGACTAATTAAGACATTAATCTACGCGAAGAAAAACGATGGCGGAGTTTGTTTTTGTCCGGCTTCCTTGTTCATAGTCGCACGGCACACGGGCCGATTTTGCGACTGCCCGGGGCTGCACGCCCAGCTCTAACTGACCGTGTAACTGTGATCTGATTCTGGGGAACTGATTCTCTCGGCGTCCACACTTATTGAAAAGGTTCATTGCGACACGCTTTCGGTCCACCCCTTCCTTTTTCCTTGAGTCTTTCTTCCTCTCTCGGAGTTGTTTGGGGTTGGGTGGTACGCGTGGTACGGGCAATTGAAATTCCTCGCTTAGGCTTTATCTACCTAGAAAACAATTATCCCTTTCCTCACTGGGGGAAGGAGATCTCTGCCCTAATTAATAGTGACAGCTTCTAGATGGCAATCTCTGACTTCGGCTCAGCCCACCCGACTAACAATACTGACATGCCTGACCGTATGTTTTTCTTTTTGATGTTTATTAGAATTTGGCAGTTAAGATACTGTCCAAACTTGTCCAGCTGTTCAAACTCATCGTCGTGCAGACTTAAATGCTATAGACAATTGTACATGACTTTTCTTAGAAAACCTAGACATCGTGTTGCCATTTTCTCTCCCTGCCTAGATGGCCGAGCCGTGTTGAGTATATGTACTAGCCTTATATCTCTACTGTGTTTCTACGTAGGGTCCAGCATCATCACCAAGATGCATACTAGTGCACCCCCAGGTACCGGATCCCCGTCGGTCCTAATTATTCTGTCATATTGTATGCAATTAATGGGATTTATTGCTCGGGATGCCGGGGGGGGGGGATAAAAACCTGCAATCTTGCAGGTATAATAAATAGCTAAAGCCAATGAGAAGGATTGCTCTGTGCATAAGTCTGCTTCAATCATCATCATCAACAACACCCCCCTCAAGTCTAACCCTTCCTCACCGTGGTAGGGACAGTGGTAACATGGTAGTTTCAGAGCTACCTGGCTAACAGAGCTCTGGTAAAAATCTGAGAGGAGTCGCATCAGGATCCGTGGGTCTCTAGTCGTCTCGGCCTCTGTGTGTAGCAAGCAAAAACGTTGTAGACGCGAAACTAGAAATTAATGGAGTGCAAGTGGCAATGTTGCTTATGCGCCATTTCTTTGTGCATTCTGGGTGAAACCTTCTACAACTTTGCATACAACCGCTGAGCGTTGCTGTTCTCGGTATCGAGGATAAATACCTAGAATCCTGTCGGTTAATGAATAGCTTCAACTAATGAAGAGAACTTCATGCAGATCAGACAATCCTGAGGTAGGATCTTTGTGAGTTCTACGCAGAAGTCAGACTCGCCTAACAAACAAATCATCAACAACAATCAGCATCGTCGTATTCAACAAGAAAAACACAAGCAAATGTTTTCATAAAGAGAATCCAATAAGCTTTGTTATTTCAAATAGTAATTAATCTGCCATCAAAACAAACACTGATTAAAAAGAAATTCATAGGAAGTAAAAACAAAGTATCCGGGGCCCGATGGGGATCAGGTACCCTAGTATGCATCTTGGTGGTGATGCTACACCGACTGAGGGCCCTGCGACGAGACGAAGTGGAGATATAAAACTAGTATATATTTGACGTAGAAATGAACTTATTCGAACGACAGAACGAGACGCCAGCTAGTCTCGCGGAATCGTGTAAGATATTCAAAATCAATTACCACCAGAGGCGAGGAGACAATTGCCAGATGGAAGGTAGAGATTAGAAAATTCCATATCGCAAATTTAATTCTGAAATATCAATAAAGCGATATTATTGTTTGGGGTGAATGGCGTGTTTTAGAACCACGATTCTGTGACGGTTGTTTTGAAGACGTCCACTTGACGGAGATTTATTTGGGCCTGTCATCGTTAATTACAAGCAGGGCACAGAGCGCTTCCAGCTGTGTGACAGAGCGCTTCCAGCTGTGTGACAGAATGAGAAAGTGTTTGTTTTTGGCGATAACAATGGGCTAAAAAGAAAATCCCATTTATTTTAAGAAGAAAAAAAGAGTGAGGCGCCCGTTCCCACCCTCCTTGAGAGAGGAAGACATGCAGGAAGTAAGATGACGGAGAAGCGGTGTGTACGACCATAGACATCTTCAATAAAAGAATGTGCTTTTTTTCATGCACGAGTGTTAGGATAACTAAAGAAAAACGCAGTTATGTCCCTTGGACCATGTCAGAGTTATCCCCCCTTATCGAGTGGCTTATCGAGTGAAAAGTAAACATTAAAACGGAGCAGACTGGATCAAAATTACATCTCGCGTTACAACGGCTAAATAACTCATTTCATTCTAATTACACTTTTAATAAATCTGTTAAACCTTTCTGTTGAAAAGCCATCCATTTTGTTTTACGAGTTATTAATTATTATAACCTAAATTACATGGTTTATAACAGTGGCGACGACGACGAGATAAACTTACAATTTTTTTCAAAAGAAAAACAAACAAAAAAAAAATGGATTTGTCAATCAAAGAATTATTACAACAGCAATTAAGGTTAATGGAATTATTTTCAGAGAGATTTTCCACACCTACATCGTCGATTTCAGAAACAAATCTTAGGACATCTACAGATTTCATTTCACAAACAATAACGGAATTTTGTTATGACCCAATGGCAAATTCGACGTTCGAAACATGGTTTGCGCGTTTCGAGGACATTTTTCGAGTGGATTTCAAAGATCAAGCTGACGACTGGAAGGTAAGACTTCTGTTACGGAAGCTTGGGACGTCGGAACATGATCGGTATGTAAATTACATATTACCAAATCATGCTCGTGACTTAAATTTTCACAGCACAGTGGAAACCCTCACTCAGATTTTCAGTGAGCATATTTCATTATTCAATATGCGTTTTAATTGTCTTAACATAACGAAATCTTCCTCGACCGATTTTTCAACCTATGCAGGCCTTGTAAACAAAGAATGTGAACGTTTTAAAATCTCTTCCATCACAGACGCTCAGTTCAAATGTTTTATTTTTGTGTGTGGTTTGAAATCAGAATGGGAAACAGACATTCGCACAAGGATTTTGTCAAAAATAGAACAAAATCCAGACATAACATTGCAACAAGTTGCCGTGGAATGCCAGCGTCTAGTGAATCTAAAACATGATTCAATTATGGTACAACAAGAATCCATGGTAAACACAGTTCAAAAACAACGTCGGCCCACCTCACCGACTTCAAAATCAGTCCAGCCCCCAACAGCTTGTTGGAATTGTGGCAACTGGCATTTTGTGCGATACTGCACCTTCAAGACACACCGCTGTCGCAGCTGCAATCGACTCGGACATAAAGAGGGATTTTGCACCCCTCCAGGACGAAAACCAACACATAATAGGCAAACCTCACATACACACAACAGGCAACAACAGCAGCACAGTTTTTCAAAAACAAACAGTCTGATAGCAACTTTTCTCTCAAAACAGAAATCCAAACGAAAAATGTTACAGTACAATTGAATGGCCATCCTATTCAATTGCAGATCGATACAGCATCAGATATAACTATTATATCACAAAAACTATGGGAAGCCATAGGCCAGCCTTCATTGACACCAACAAGTCAGGTAGCACGGAGTGCTTCTGGAGATTGTGTTCACATCACGGGTCAATTACCCGCTACCGTCAAAATGAAAGGAAAAACGGTGTCAGGCACCGTATACATAACAAACTCATGCCATAATTTGCTGGGACTTGATTTTATTGAGTTACTAGGTCTTCTCGACATTCCACTCAACCAAATATGTGAGGTGGTGTCCACACCGTCACCTCAGAGCAGTAAAGACGACCTCAGCAAGAAGAAACAGCAACGGCGGCGGCGGCGGAACAATCGACCAACCACCAACCTTTCGTTTGGACCAACCTTTGGCTCCACTTCAACAGGAACTCGCACAATAATATCAACACCAATGATTACTACAGGGAATCCTAAAATCACCACAACATCAGGACCTACTTCAACAACATCAGTTCGATGTGAGTCTACTAAGGGTATGACTGATAAAACCCTCATACCTGATGACTACATTAGTGGAACACCAAACACACCAAACTCTCCAGTAAGTGATGGCAGACCTGATGGACCTGGATGGATTGTACCAGCGCCGACTACATCTACTGACCCCAAACCTAGCATCACCGTTAAACTGACTGATGACCCTCAAGGGGTAGAGCTGCTCAAGCTTGATGTGACCGGTAATGCTGAGAAAATCACGATTCTTGTACAACGTCCAGGATCAGAAGATTTTGTAGAAATTCCTGATGGCACTAAAATCACTGGTCCATTCATCTCAACCACATTTGACAAAGTTATGACAATCAAGGTGATTTTGGAAGAGAAGGCAGTTGATCAGAATCCAGACTACAAAGTATGGCTGGATATTGAAGCATGTTTCCATTTGCCAACATCTCCAATAATATCATCTACAGAGAAAATTACCACAGCAAGACCTCGACCAACCACCTCCTACATGAAGCAAGCACCAATTCACCATCGAGTCAATTACCCACCAGAGGTGTACCAGCCAGGACCCCACCCGCCTGGTGGTCCAGCAGCAGCAGCAGCAAGGTTCGGGTCCTCGCAATACAACAGTCCTAAGCAGAAATTGCGCACAATGTTGCGTGCTCGTCAGCCATCAACCCAGGGTTACATTCAGCATAACACACGTTCAGTCGCTACCGAACCATCCTCAATCCAACGGACAAGCCGAAAGATTTGTAGACACATTCGAAAGAGCACTACTAAAAGCAAGAGGGGAGGGAACAACAGAGGAGATACTACATGCTTTCCTCCTTTCCATATGGAATAACACCAAATGGAGCTGTGAAGAATGATCTATCACAGGCACTCATGGGACGAAAACTCCGTACCACACTGGACGCTTTACGTCCCCAGCCACAAAGGCAACAACCAAGCTCTAACAAAACAAAAGCATTTTTAGTTGGTACACCAGTGTTTGCTCGGAATTACAGACCTGGCCGGCCAAACTGGGTACCAGGCATCATCCGCAAAATAAATGGACAATTTCTGTATGATGTTCAAGCCGGAAATCAATTCTGGGCACGGCACAAAAACCAGTTGCGTCTCAGATACTCTGTAGGCAACTTAGTGGACAACAGATCAACCATTCCGTTTGATTTGTTAATGGACACATTTGAACTGCCATCTCCACCACATCTCATGCAGACAAATTCAGATGAGAATTATCAAAGACCTCCCAGGACTTGGCCAAAGCGCAGTCGCACTAGAGTAAAGCACCTCCAAGTTGACCCCAGGTGCGCTCGATACAGTTAAAGACTAAAACGGGGAGATGTTAGGATAACTAAAGAAAAACGCAGTTATGTCCCTTGGACCATGTCAGAGTTATCCCCCCTTATCGAGTGGCACAGAGTGAAAAGTAAACATTAACCACGGAGTCAGACTGGCAAATTACATCTCGCGTTACAACGGCTAAATAACTCATTTCATTCTAATTACACTTTTAATAAATCTGTTAAACCTTTCTGTTGAAAAGTCATCCATTTTGTTTTACGAGTTATTAATTATTATAACCTAAATTACATGGTTTATAACAACGAGCCAGAGTTGGATTTACGACAGATAGAGTTGGACTGACGCCCGAGAGAGTTGAACGGACGCCCAGGCGTGCGTCGAAGAAAACAAACCGGACGAAATTCTAACCACTGCCTTCGCCCGTTAATTTGTGACTTAAACAACCACTTGTGTAAGGAACTCACACACACAGAGAACTAGCGAAATAACCCTTGCTAAAGACATTTACAAGTACTGTAAACATTAATCCTACCATCGACCAATGTAAAATCAATTCTTTTATTTTATTAATAATTACGCTTCTATACAAAAAAACGCAGACCGAGTTGTCGATCATTGTTCTTTTCCTTTTTATTCCGCTTTGAATGATCCTTCGCCCCCACAGAGCCAACCGGTTGCTGTTCGCCCAGTGATCGCTCGTTGCTAAAAACAGTTTCAACATGGGAATGTGTTTGTAGCTGGACGAGACGACCAGATCGGCGACGTCATCATCGCCATCCCAGCCTAGAGGAATTTGGATCTATATTTTTTTTTTATTGCCACGACGATCTACACGGCTGAGGTGTGTTACAATCCGGCACCGCGACCAGGATATCACACCTTTGCGATTGACGATGATCCGCACGGCAGTGGGGTTCACAAAACAACAAATATTCTTAAAATATGTTCATTAAATCAGTGCTGAAAATATATTATTATACTAAAGCTGGGTTAAGCAATCATACAAACATTCTGGGATTGAGTTATGTTTGAAAAACATTAAGTTTAATGAACGTCCACTACAGTTTGTTGAATCAGACATTGTTGGATGTTTGGAAGTAAAATAAATACGAAATTAGATCGAATGAAGTAAAGCATCAAAGCACGTGTGAAATGATAAAAATTTATTCTGGAACTGAAGAGCAAACTATTTATTCAACAATTAGAAAGATTAGCGCTGAAACAAGAAAATATTAGCAGTAGCATCAATAACGGCAGTCGTGAATACGCCCACACACGCAAGCGAGCATAGCACGATTATAGACAGCAGCAGCGGGTTCTGACTTACACACGCACGCAAAGAAATATCAACAAACATTGTTTTAATTGGCTGTAACTTATGCTGTATTTATTTTATCGTCAAACTGTAGTAAAGTGTTACGATTGAGTACATTTTAATAAATGATAATTTTTAATAAATGATAATAACATTTATCAAATCGAAACAATAAACAATGCTTCTTGAGATGATTGGATCCTAAAGTAATCGACTAAATTATTCAGAGTGAAATAGCTTTCGGCATCACTCCCTAACCCAACTCTTATTTACTTAAATCTTCAGTTTGAAACATGCGCACTAAGTTATAGCAAGTTTCATTGTACAGGTGAAACGCCGAAATGAAAACTAGACTGAAAAATCATAGTCGCTATCTTCATAAACAAGTCGAAACACAGCTACGGCGATAACACAAGTTCATTAGTTCATGCTTTGGTAGCAGCGTCATAACAAATTGAAAGGTGAAAACCTACACAAGCAAAAAATGGTCTCACATCCACGGTGTGGAAATTTCGGTATATTTTCTAGTAAGTCATGGGTAGCTTCCCTTTGTTTGAAACCGTTTGAGGGTGAAGGCTTTCAGTTTTTGCTTACGTGCCAGGTTGAAGGTCACATGGATTATTTTGCGTAGGAGTTGGGTTAGGTTGACGCCATTTTGTGTCACGTGGTTTCTATTTTTAGAAATGATGCATTAGTTCTGTCTCGATTTGATATTGGCGAGAAGTTTAATCAGAACAGAATTGGGCGCCGGAGTCGACACCTGTTAAAACTATTTCTCCGTCCATAGTTGGGACGTTAAATTTTGAGAAGAATTTCTACTTGAAGAAATTTAAGAAATAGAGTATCTCTTGGCAAGAATTGCCTTTTATGTATGAAATATTCTTCCTTCGGTCAACGAATATTTCCCTTTGAAGATGTTTCAGGTCAGAGACTTGGAATGAAGAATTATGGAGAATTTGAACGAGACAAAAATATCTCCGGGCACGAAATTGCCTATGTTGAAGAGCTTAGCTCCCGAGAACTGGAAGACTTTGCTGTTGAGAAGATTCTGAATCAGAGATTAAGAATCGTAAAGTGTGATCGTCCTTGCAACACAGATCGATTTGAAAGAGATAACTTTGAAAATTGGATCCTCACATGATCGCGTGTGATGCTATTTGGGACAAACTGTGAAAAAATCAAGTATTATGTTTATTTGAAATTTGGACTGTTCTAGTGACGTATTTCTTACGTTGGGTTTGCTATAAGAAAATTATAGAAGAAAAGGAAAGAAAAGGAAAAAAGGAACTTTGTGACAGACGTTTGATAAAATAAAAAAAAAGAGGTTATTTTACCATGGAAATTATGTCGGCATTCAGCACGGTTTGTCAATTTTATTACTTTTGATTGGAACTTTGGTGTAAAGAAAAAAAGAGACTATTTGATTGATTTTGTAAGAATACTGCCTTTATAGTCTTAGATTGTGTTTTATTTGTGAAGAAAAAAAAGGATTACTTATTTTGCGAACGAAAAGTAAGGTTTCATTATCTGCCTCCCTTTTTAAGATTGTGTCTATTTTTGTTGTATATAACTTTAATGTTAAGAAATCCTGATGTAATTTTTTTGATTTTGATTTTTTTTGTACGTTATCGAGGAATAATTTATTTATTCCAGCTCTGGAAAAAAAGCAGTCCAAGCTACCTTTTTTTTGTAAATAAAACTTTATTTTAACTTTTATGAACATCTTGTACTCGTCCATTCCTTCTCTCTTGTTATAATTTTTTTTGTGATAATTCTCCTAGGTAACATGACTTTTGTTTAGAGCGGTTTTCGTTAACACCCACGAAAAATACGACAACGGTCTATTTTTTCTTTCTTAATGTTATTAATTATAATTAATTTTTAAAAGGAGAATTTTTTTTTAATTTTCATTTATTTTAAATAGATGAGAGTAGAAAACAATGCTTTTGAAAGAAAAGAAAGGTCGACCGTAGATTTGAGACCATTAAATTAAAAAGACATTTAAATTCGACTAGACTAATCTTATTTTTTTTTTTTTTTTTAGATCTGTGCATTAGAGTAATTAATTAATATCATTTCATTGTAATCATATAATCACCTTTAACTTGAGTATAATGTTAAGGAGTTAAAAGATAACTAAACAAAATGTTTTCCACTCTCGATTTTAAATAACTGAACATTAAAAAGAAAAATTGTCTTAAAAGTTAATTATAATTCATAATTAATGTACATAAAGAAAGCCTTCCAAATTCACCTTTCAATTTGGTACCGTGCTGTTACCAAAGCACCCATTACAGTTAAAATGGAAGAAAAATATTTTACCATTATGAGGGTTAAAAAAAAAATGGTAAAATAATGATTTATCCCTTTTATAATGAAAAAAATAGTTTTCTGTCCTTAAGTAGAAAATTAGGAACTTGTGTCATGTGCCTTTAACCTTGTTGACAAATTGTTTATAAAGATGGCGAATATTTTTTCGCTCAAGTTTTCATTCCGGCGTCTCACGCGTACGATGAAACTTGCTATAACTTACTGTTTGTAATGTTATTTTTGGGGTCACGTCTGCATTTTAGGGACACAATGAATTTATTTGTTTTCATTTCAGAAGAGCTACAGTATCGTCAGCGGCAGACAATCCTCTAGTTTGTTTTACTTAACGGCAAGGGAGACTGAATTGGGGGGGGGGGGGTTACACGAAAGAAATTAAAATTTGTGAAAATCAAGTTTCTTTTAAAATCTGAATTTTAAAAAAAAAAACGAAGTCTTTATTTACAATATAGTAAAAATTTGTAATAAATTAAATATTTTAAAATTATTTGAAACTGTGATTTATACAAAATTCAGTTATTGTCTCCCTTGCCGTTAAGTAAAAAAATAATAATAGAAGATTGCCTGCCGCTGACGCTACTATAGCTCTTCTGAAATGAAAACAAATAAATTCGTTGTGTCCCTAAAATGCAGAAGTACCTTTTTTATTGAAACATTGTTTTATGTATTTTTTATTACCCTTTTTCCACCACGTTGTCAGCGGAAATTTTTTTAATGAGATTACACATCAACACCCTGAAAATATCTAGAAATTTGGTAATCATGTAGTTTCCCAATTCATGTAATTTTATCGGAAAGACAGTATTTAGTAGCTCAAAAATTATGTTTTAAAGATTATGACATGCTGAACACATTGGTGTTAAAAATCAATTTAGTATTACGTATGGTATTATATAATTGATATACAGGAAAATATTTTTTAAAGTAGTAAATAAAATAGATAAAATTACATGGGTCGGGAAACTACATGATTACCTGACATTGTCTCTTCAAAGTAAGGATTAACTTTACTATACTATGTAAAATGATCACCCACTTCCTGACCAAAAATCGTTATCACAAACGAGTAACCATTTTTTATAGATTTCCAAAATAGTTGCCAGCACTTTTAGAATTTTATATCTACTAGTATAGTATATTTTAGGGTTTTTGGGTTTGTTTGTTTTTCGTATTACCACTCCGGACTTAGGGTTAGTGTTGAGGTTAATGAAGAGCAGGGTTTTTATTTTTTTAAGGATCCTGCTTTGTTTTTTCCATGGTGTTGACGGGTGATTCAATAGAATCTCATTTTTATTTTTTTGTTCAGATCTTGGGGCTTAAAGATTAAAAAAGTTCAGTAAAAGTCTATTGTTGCGAACCAAAGACGGTAAATTGATTTTGTAAGGAGCGTGTATGTGCAGAATTAGGGGCCGCGCATAAATGGAAATTGACAAAAATAAAAAAAGTGCATGCATCTTTACTATATTTTTTCGTATTGCCACCCTGAACTTAGCTTTAGCGTGTGTGTGTGTGTGTGTGTGTGTGTGTGTGTGTGTGTGTGTGTGTGTGTGTGTGTGTGTGTGTGTGTGTGTGTGTGTGTGTGTGTGTTTGTTTTCCAGAGGAAAAAAAATTAAAATTAAAAGAAAAATCATTGAGCAAACACTAACCTTAAGTCCGGTGAAATAGACTTTTAACGGTCACTAAAATATTTTTGTAAAAAGTGTCAATGTGGGATAATGTACCACTGACAAGTGTGTAACAATATTCTCCGAAGATCAACAAAGTTTTGGCTATGGCTCTCCTGCTAATGTACACAAGCGGGGTTTACAGGAAGGTTTGCAATGCCATTAGAAGCAAGCCACATGTTGCTATTAATAGTACAATCAGGGATAATAAATTGTTGAAGAAAAAATATATTTTTTCATTAACCGTGACCCTAAGTTCGGGTGGCAATACGTGAAAAAAAAGTAAACAAAAAAATGTACTTACCCTACCACTAATCCAGTTAGTGGCAGGGTAATTTTTTTTTTTTTTAGGAATGAAGACCCCCCTCCCTCCAACAGTTAAACAGCAAGCTAACATTGTTTTTGCGCAAAATCTAATTTTGAAATTACAAATAAACTTTAAAACAGTTTCAGAAAATTAAAAGTATACAGATCGGTAGAAAATTTAATGGTATAATGGCATAACGACCGAGAATTGCCACTTCCGGCTAAGAATATGTTCAGCAATCAGCGGTAAATTGCGAAAGTCAGTTCCCACTATATTACGTTCCAGCCGAGAACTTTGTTAACTATTCTTATTTTTGGACAAAAGCACATTTTCTTTTGTTTATTAAATTGTTAGGTGAAAGTACAGAATAGTTAACAAAGCCCTTCTCCCATGTTAAGAATAGGTTTCTAAATAATAACGTTATTATTTAGAAAGCTATTATTAACATGGGGAGGGGCGGTCTTTGTTAAAATATTTCCTTTGAGTATTTGTAAAAAAGAAAACATTCCAATTATAAGATATTTTTAATAAAAATAAAATTCAAAATTTCCAATGAAAGAAATCACTTTTCGCAATTATGTGTTGACTTAGATTTTTTTATGTGTAAAATACACAGGGAACTGATTTTCGCAATTCACCATGACTACTGAACACATTCTTAGCCGGAAGTGGTAATTCTCGGTCGTTATGCAATTATGCCAATTTAATTTTAATGTGTTTGGTAAAAGTTATTTGTTGTATATTTTGTTTTTCGATTTATCGGTTGTTAACTATGTTACACTATTACCGATTTTAAATAAATCTTAATGCGAATGCATATTTACTTAAATCGCTCATATTCTTAAATCTAAATAATACAATTTTAACTACAATAATTACGTTTAAAAAAATTATTGCCAACAATCTTTTTTCAAATACCATCACAAAGGTTTTAATTAGTGTTCAAGTATCCTTAGATTGCCTGACACTATCTTATTTTCTAGAATTGCTCCAGTCGGAATATCAATTCTATCACCATGATTTGCGATGATGATCACGGTCCCTTTTAAACTGATATGTTTACCCAGGGTAACATCACCAGAGACGGTAAGGTGATCAAGTTCCAGCATATCTGGGATGTCAGAGAACCTCGCCAGAAAGTCTTTCACCTTTTGGAAATGCGTTCCAAGCTTGACCAGGGGTACGGCCGGGAAGCAACGTTGAGGGCTCATCTCGAGGGCACCAGTTCTCATCTTATAGAGGTTGCTCATGACTAGAAGGAGATCCGACGTCGTTTTCACGGGCAAGAACCTTTTTCTTGGTACGTTGATACCAATTGCTCCCTCAAAGCTTTTGATGGCGGCACCAGAAGCTGTTTCCAACTGTATCACATTGATACCATTATCTAATGTTTTAGGGTTTACGATAATTTCCATGTGTAGCATTTTCTCGTTGATAACTCTCTGAAGTGCCGGCAACTTAAGCCAAAGGTTATTCGTGTTGAAGATCTTAAATTTGCTAACGCTTTTGAATTCGTCCACATGCTCTTTCGGAACTTGGGCGATCTCCAGCAATCTCAGTTTGCTGTCGTATTCAACAAGTGTGCCACCCTTCACGTCAGCCCGTGTCTTGTCTGTCACCTCCATGACAAACTCGTAGGATCCAAGCCCTGTTCTAGTGGGGTTGACAAGAAGGTTTAAGATATGAAGGTCAACAGTGGCGCCTAAATTATCGATGTTAGACATGAACATGTACTCACGGCCAGCGTTTATGAATTCGTTGAGTAGTCCCGATGCATGAAAGCTCTCGTAAATGTCACCGTGTCCAGGAGGGTACCACCCATGGGTTCCATCCGGACTGGTTATTGACATGCTCTTCGGCATTGGCAAAAGCGATTCCCGATTAATACGGGGGAACCTGCTCTGGTTAAATGTATAGATGCGCACTTTGACCTGGCTGTATTTTCCAAGGAGTTTTTCCGTGTCTTCATCTGTGTTGAAGGAGTTCATCAAGACCAGGGGGACGTCGGCATCGTAAGATTTGTTCAAGTATTCGATCTGCTGCACGGTCATGTCCAGAAAGGTAAGGTCGTTTCGGACAGAGATGGCGCTTTTGGGGCCTTTGCAGCCCATGCTTGTGCCCAGGCCTCCGTTAAGTTTGAGCACAACGAGTTTACTGAGCATAGCTTGGACATTGCCCAGCTCAACACGTTGAATTTCGTTGTAACTTTTTATAGCATCGTCGGGTAAAAGTTTAATCTTATCCCAGTTGAGAGAGGGGCCCGTCTTTTGAAGATATCGTTCGAATAAAGATTTGAATTGGTCGAGTTCAGTTTTGACTTTATCTTGGGAATCCTTCGGGACTGTCTGTACAAGTTTTTCCAATTCCCTATCCATGGCCAGTTGCGCATCTCGATGAGTTAATTCCTTAAATTCCTGGACAAATGCTGCGTTAGCCATTTTGTTTCTTTTTTTGTTTTTATTGATATTTTCGATTTTTTTCTTCGTTCTATGGTCAATTAATTAATCTTTATATGGCTAAAAGTCTGTGGATCTTTGTTTGTCACTCTGTATCATATCCGACCCCCGTGGAGATGATTAGTATCAAGAACAAAATATATATATATAATTAATAATTTAATATTTATTTATAAATATTATATATATATATATATATCTTACTTGCAAATGTGCATCGTCATAATGGATGAAATGTAGTTAGCAAAAGCAGTGTGAACTCATAAAGGATGAATGGTCATTGTCAAAAGCCGAGGACATGCATATTTGAAAGCAGTAGCAGCAGCAGCCGTAACTGCTGTCTGTTGTTGCTTTATCAACAAATGTCAAAGTTAAGAAGTTATATATTTTAACTAGCTGTTCCTACCCGGTGTAGTCCGGGAGTTAATTTAATGGTGTCTTGATAATACAAGAGGAATAGGAAAGTAATTAATTAAAATGGTTAACTTGTTAGTTTGTAAATAAATTATTTGTTGTAAATAGGATTTTTATTTCACTAAGTAATTTATTAAAATCGCTACCTTATTTTTGTTTTTAAGAGGTGGTTTTACTTTGAAACGAGTAGTACGGTATGTGTTTTAAAAGGAAGACACGTTAAAAGTACTTATGGAAAAAAGTATTATTTAAAGAGATAACAGTAGACTTAGCGTAATCAGGAATAATAACTTCATGAATGAGACCAAAATGTCGTTTATGTAATTGCATGTACACCACATTATAAAACATTGTCATAAACGATTTTTTACCTACTCCTGTGCTAAACAAATAAAGTGAGCAAATAAATCGTTTAGTGCCCTTCAAACATTTGTTATGGACCAAGGGGAAAAAAGAAAAATTGTCTTGTCAGAATAGTGATTTATTAGATTATCAAACTCTGAAAATTTGACAAGATAACTTCAGATGATGATGATAATGATGATGATGATGATGATGATGATGATGATAATAATAATAATAATATATAACAAATGCTGACCCAACAGGTTACGGGTGGTCTAGTAAAAATTATTATTGTGTAATTATTCCAATGTAATCACCAATTGCGATTATTAGGATAGCAAAGTCTTGGAATCACAGAGGTATTATTTTATTTTTGAAGAATGTGTGCGCAGGTCACACAAAAAAAAAAAACAGGAGAAGTTCATTTCATAGTAACTTTGTACTTTTCAAGATGAAGGACGTTTCAATTAGAGTTCATTCCCTTTGAAGAGGAAAGCTCTACACGTGCAGCGAGTAGAAATTTACAACTTTATTTTTATACATACATTTTTTCCGTATCATTATTAGTGTTAATTTGAGTGTTTACAATTATCATTTACAAATACCTTTATGCTATAATCTAATAATTGCGCCTGAAATTAATTCTTCAAAGAAATTATTCTTTTATTATTATTTCAATTTTAAAATGAGTATATTTCCTTAACTGCGACTAATAATTGTAAAACTGTAATTAAAAATTAATTTTATTTCTTTAATTTCATTTTAGATACATTTGGTAGATAATAGAATAATGTTATGTAGCAGTAGTAGTAGTAGTAGTTACGGCAGCGGCAGCAGCCACAGAATAACGATGTCTAAAATATTTGCCTAACTTGAATGCTTGAAACTGGTTGGAACAAATACTCAATTTCCATTGGTTCCCTATATCGTGATTTAACCTGCTCTCAATTGTTATATAAAGAATTACGTTTGCGCTTTTCAATTAGTTGGCTGGCGAGAAAGCCAAGTTACGCAACAAACTCACGTCACTCAAAACAACGACCAAACTTCCTTCTTGGCGTGAAAAACAAAACCCGCCTTTAGCCTCTGGCTATCGGCGTTGGCACGGGGACTTAACTTACCAAGATGGCGACACCTTGCCACATGTTCAAACTGCCAATCTTACGAAGTAACACAATATGAACATTTAACGCCTTTATTACTAACACCTGGCTTTTACTTATTGAATGAAGATGATCAATAAAGTGAATATATTATGTATGGATTTAGTCTTAATAATTCACTTGTGACCAAGTGTATCTCTTTTCCACGACAGTTATTTGTAGACATTTTTTTAACAATTGCATGTAAACAATGTATGTTATTATTATAGAATGAAGTAATTTAGTTTTTTCTTTACACTGTTCATTTCCATGACAATTGTAGGTAAATGAAGATGAGATGACTGTA
Organism: Sepiola atlantica; assembly: GCA_963556195.1. NCBI lineage: Eukaryota > Metazoa > Mollusca > Cephalopoda > Sepiida > Sepiolidae > Sepiola > Sepiola atlantica. The sequence continues at coordinate 109,845,782 of OY744520.1, read as the reverse complement.
AGGATTTTTCGAAAAGGTCATATAAAATTGTGTATAGGCGATAAAACTTGAATATTGTTTTAAGGTTATGGCATGCTGAACATATTGGTGTTTAAAATCAATTTATTCTTACATATTAAATCTGTAGTAAACAATTGGTAATGGTCTAGTTTGGAGTTTTGTAATAAAAAATTATGTATAGACGATGAAAATGGTTTTATGTTGTTTTTTTTTTAAATAATATTAAATGAGGAACTATTTCGAGTAAAAATCTACTTATTTTTACCCGTTTTAAGACGTTTTAATACATTGTTTGTCTAAAACACACAATATCGACATGAAGCATACAAAAACGTGAATTGTGAAGTATGGAGTACTTCTTCTTTGCGTACCTTTGAAGTGTCATGTGGTCATACGACAGTTTTCCACTTTTTTATGCAGTCCTTTGCATTAGTGTTGTACTCTGCAAGATCTTTCAAGCTGCACCGGTTGGGCAGTAGAGGGCCGACAAGGCAGTGTTGCATCGTATAGTCGTCCTCTCCACATTCACAGATGGTTGGATCAGTTTTGTAGCCCGATCTATTAATAGCAACTTTTGATCGCTCCATTCCCAGACTGTTTAGCGTTTTCCACTGGAGCCAGGGTGCCTTTGAACCGGGAGGGAGTTCCTCAGAAAAGCGGGATTCCCATGTCAGTAGAGGGCAAACATTCTCTAACCGTCTGGTCTACAGCTGTAGTCTGGTCTCTTCCTGAGATGTTGTTAGGAATTCGACATGGCTGAGGAAGCTTCTCCTTGACTTCTGTCATTGGACTATTGGTTCATGTCCATGAAGGAGATAACGTTCATCACTGATAGCCTTTGTGATCTCTACTCGGTTGGCAACTTGCCTGAAACGAATTCTTGTAATGAATTATAAAAATAATTTATTTAAGAAGTTTCTTAATTTCACAACTTGTGTTATCTCAATAAAAATACAAAAATTAATGTCTTCCACCTTTTTCCCCCATTGTAAAGTAAATTATAAAAATAAGTGCTGGTTTCGTTTCGTACTTCTATTCCATTTTTCATGAGGCCCTACTTCCGGTCTGTTCGTGTTCATTTTGTAGCATTTTCTATGCTATTTTGTATCATATTTACACATTTTAAACATATTTTTCTTCTGATTATATGGGTAATAATAAGTAGGTTTTTACTCAAAATGGTTTTCATCGCCTATAGATAAATTTTTATTACAAAACTCCAAACTAGACCATTACCAAACACGTTTTAAATGAGTAAATATGCTAGTATTATTGGCTTATTTCGTAGATGACATGTTTGATTGAATCCAGGTTGCTTGCTAAAAAAACGGAATCATAAGTACGTTCAATGAAAAGAAGTCTTTTCGTGACTTATATAAAATATTTTAAATTAAATTATTTTATAAGAGTTATGTTGTGAAACAAATATTTTTATAAATACTTTAACTTTTAAAATTATTTTTATAACTCACTAAAGGACTGTACTTCTTTTCATTACACCTCGTTACAATTCCGCTTTTTGTATCGATCATGCTGCCAGCCGATAAAGTGTTAAAAAATGTTTTTTTATCAATACGTAATACTCTTATTGAATTTAACTTCAATACGTTCAGCATATAAAAAATATAGTTTTTGAGCTATTGCATATAGCCTTTTCAAAAAATCTTAACCGTTATCTAATCTTCCCGTTTACATAATTGTACATTTTCCTCTGTACAATACATGCACTTTTGACAAGTTGTAGTGCATCTGTGCACTGTACACAATGATTTCATTAATTGAAAAAATAAAACATCGTCGACAATGATGTAGTATTGTTAACAGCCGAGAAATCGAAAACGAACAAAATATACAAATAACTTTTATCAAATGTAAAAAAATAATTTTCTATCAACCTGCATAGTTTTACAGTTCCAAAACTTTTGTTAGTTTTTTTTTTTTGGGGGGGGGGGGTTCAGAATTTGTCTAAGGCTTTAAAAAAAAAAATGGCTGAGAACGTAAGGCCAAATGCTTCAAGATACTGCAACTTATTTTGAAATAAAGAAAAACTTTAAAACAGTTTCAGTAAGTTAAAGGGTATTAAGCACCAGCAACTAGGTAACCTTCACAAACCTCTCTATAGCATTACTATGGCACTTGTTGGACAATAAGCACCAAGCTTGTCTGATCACTGACCAATCACAGGCCTTGTTTCTCAAGAGTAGCATTTACTGAGCCAACTAAAAGTAGTCTTTTTGTCCGAAGTTGAAGCTTTTTTCCCTCCACATCTGCAGCTATTTTGAAACAGACTTCACAGCTTTTTTACTCCAGAAGGGTAATTGCAGAAAACTTTGTTTCTCTGTGAAACTACCGAGCATGCAAATTGTTCCTTTGCTGAGATATATAAGAGGTAAGTACCAAACCATTTTTACGCTTGATTTAAGTCAGATTTTCATTTTTCAGAGCTGGAAAGTGCGTCATGGTGGTCTGCATCCACAGCCTATCAAATGTGATCATGATTTCAACACTCATTTTAAAAACTGTTGCAAATTCAACTTGCCATGTTTTTGTATGCTTTTAGTAAGTTAATTGCTTTGTACTGGTTCGCATTTAAGCATAATGCATTTAATTATGTGTAATTTATTTGTTTAAAAGTATCTTGATCTTTTAAAAGGGAGTGCTTAATGCCCCATTTCTATATTTTTCTGACGGAAAAGTGGTGAAAATCCCTTATAGTGAGGTAAGTAATAAGAAACATGATTATATTAGTTGAGGTTGACCTGTATTTATTATTAAGGAAGTTATATAAAACCAAAAATTTGTAATAAGTCAACATTTACTGATAATAGTACTTGGGTACACAGGTGCTAAATGCCCTGTTAAAAATGTGTTTGTTCACAGATGGTTTGCAACTATCAGGAGAAGATTAAGGGTGGAAGGAGGAATCTGAGCCAGTCAGAAGAGGATGTTGCTGCATATGAGGTTATCATGAAAAAGCAGATATCTGTCAATCAAGCAGCCAAGTATTATAAAGTGAACAAGAAGTCATTTCCCAGGAGAACGGTACTGTCTCCTGCTCATGAAAATGATGGCAGGATGGAGCTGGGGATTCACTTCTGAATCAAAGACACTGTAATGGAATTTGTTCAGACTCACAGCATAGAGACCTTTTTGTGAATGATCATTTCAGAGTATGACTGGCTACAAAGGTTTTTATGCCGTCATCCAGACATAGTGCCTCATAAGACTGAGCACCCCAGTACTGCTCATGCAAAGGCAGAGGACCCTGAAGAGAATACTTCAGGGTTATTGTAGTGGTGGTGAGGTTCTTGACATTATGAGGTCTTTTCTTTCTGATTGAAACTTGCAAGTAACTTTGAACGGTGTCTCTTCATTCTCTTTTCCTATAATGCTGGTGTATCTCAGGGCTCTATTCTAGGCCCAACACTGTTTCTTCTCTACATAAATGATCTTCCAGAGAATATTATTCAGAAAATTAACATTCATGCTGATGATACCACTCTCTATTCTGGTTTTGCTTCTCGTCCATCTCTCTTGGATCAATTGAAATATGCAACTGATCTAAAAGTTGACCTGGGTTCAGTTGTGGATTGGGGTACGAAATGGCTTGTTACGTTCAATCCTGTTAAGACTTAGCTTGTGTCTTTCAATAGTAGGCATGTCCCTTTTCTTCCTGAGATTCTCATGGATGGCTCTGCTCTTGAGGAGAAAACGACTCTGAAACTTCTTGGTCTTTCCCTCTCATCAAATCTTTCTTGGAGTTCATACATTAGATCCATTGCTCTTTCTGTTTATCGTAAAGTCGTTCTCTCTATCGCTCCAAAAACGTTCTCACACCTGAGGCTATTCTCTATCTCTACAAATCTACTATCAAACCATCTATGGAGTATTGTTGTCATATTTGGGCTGATGAATCTCTGTCCCATTTGAGGGTTCTTGATAAGGTGCAGAAACATATTTGTAATTTGATTTTCTTCTTTACACTCTCTCTGGCTCACAGACATGATGTTGCTAGTCTCAGTCTTTTCTATATGTACTATTATGGCATGTGTTCTTCGGAATTGTGTGATCTATTCCCTGCTTCTTTTGTTCCAGCTCGTTTGACTCATTGATCTAGTGGTCTCCATCAATTCGCTATTTTGATACCTCATTGTAATACAGCTTCTTATTCCAGTATCTTCTTTCCAAAAACTGCAGGTTTGTGGAACTCTCTTCCTGCCGACTGTTTTCCTCCTACCTATAATCTTGGTCTTTTCAAGACTAAGGCCAATAGGCATCTCTTGTCTTTGCGATAATAATATTTCGTTCTTGTTAGCGCCTTACATCAAGCGGCTTCATGTCTTGTCTGGAGCGATTTCCAAAATAAAAATCATCTACTGGTTTGAGCTTCTGGATAAGGTTCTCATAGAGAAGGCAATAAAAAACAAAAAACAAAGAAGATATGCCTGCCCAGTTATTCAACACAGATGAAACAGACTTTGTAACAGACCCCAAAACAGGCACCGTTTTAGAAGAAAAGGGATAAAAAATGGAACAGATAACAGTTAACTATGCAGCATCTACTAGTGGCAATTACTTCCATCCTATATTGTCTACAAAGGGAAAAACCTCTACCAGGCATGGACACAGGGTGGACCTTAAAGTGTTGCCTACACAGTCAGTTCAAAAGGATGGATGGAGGCCCCCACATTTTTTGGACTAGTTTGAAAATATTTTCCTGAACCACACATGTGACGACAGTGACAGGGCAAGATTTCTTGTTTTTGATGATCATGCATCATACCTCTCTTTGGCCCTCGTAGAAAAATCAAGAGCCAACACTGTTGTGCTGCTGCGACTTCTGGCTCACATGACACACCACCTGCAGCTACTTGATCGTGCCGTGTTCAGGCCTGTGAAACTGAACTGGCAGTCCCTCCTCCTCAAGTTTGCTCAAACCCACACAGAATCAGTGGGAAATAAGGACTTTCCCATGATGTTTAAGGCCCTCATAGATGAATCTTTCAAGCCAGAGATCATCAAAGCAGGATTCAATTGCATCTGTCCTTTCAATGCCCAAATGGTCACTATGGAAAGAACACTAGGACAGGAGACGCCATCACCACCACGATCAAAAAGCCCACTGTCAACATCTGACACTGAGGAATGTTGCAGATGTGGTAGAAGGGTGACATTAACTGGGTTCAATGTGACATCTGTGATTCCTGGTATTACATACATTGCATCAGCATCAACATTTCATTTGAAGACCTCCAAAATGAGGAATGACTGTGTGATTTTTGCACACAGTATCCCTGGTGCTTAATGCCCTGAGAGCACAGTGCATCCAGATTGTAAAATATGAGAAAAATAATGATTAAGGGCTCATTGGAAGCATATTTCCAAACCGTTTCCAGTGAAAGCAAAATTTTTCAAAATTTTAAATGGGGGGGGGGGGGGGGGGTCTGGGCCGAAATGACTATATTTTGGCATTTGAGGTCTAAAACACAGTTTCAGGCATATCTTAACGTAAAATAATCACCTAATATTGGTTAAACACTCGTTTAAAGCGTATTACCAAGCCGCTTCTAGCGAACCCAATATTTTTCAAATGTTTCAATTTTTGGGGGAGTCTGGGCCCAAATGTTCCATACTTGTTCCTTGATAATGAATTATCTTGTTGGTGCTCCTGCTTAAAACCATGTTCATATAATTGTAGAAAAACAATGGATTTAAGCAAGAAAGATGAATTCCAGTTCTATCTGCAGTACACCAAGCATTTGTCCACAACAATTCCTAAGATGAAAAAGGCTGATGTTGCTGCTTTGAAACTGATTGAAAAACGCCACCATGGAATGGTGGACAGTTATCTGTGTGAGATTATGTGGAGGCAGGAATATAAGGAAAACGATCTTTTTATGCAAATACCCAATGATATGAATGGAGTCCATCCTTTTGAGTAAGTAATAAAACTTTTCTTTCTTTTTTTTTACTACAACAAGCATTTTTTTACAATATATATATTTTTATTTTTGTGGCTGGGGCTCTTCTATGAAATATCCAAATTGTTATATTCACAATTGTTATTATTCGTTTCCCACGAAACGAAACATACCCTCTCTTAACCCTACTACTACCCTAAGTTTTGGTGGAAAGCCCCCCCCCCCCCCCCCCCCCAATAAAAAAGAAATCCTCTGAACGAATCGAGAAAGAGAGTAGTTGCCATCCGGACATAGGTTTTTTAAGTTGCTTAAAAACGCTTATCTTTAATCATAATTCAGGATATTTGCAAAATAAAAGAAATCAAATTAGTATTTGCAAAATAAAAAAATCTACAAAAATTATAACTATATGGTGGATTAATTTTCTCATTCACCGTTTGTAAAATAAGACAAAACTAGTCGATAAAATTTGGCAGTTATTTTGGAATCCAACCGCTTCAATATAACCATAAATACTAAATGGATTTATTTAATTCCTGTGAGTAGTGTCTGAAACACGAATGACCTCGAAGGCGGTATATGGGTGTATTGCTTGTCGCCTGGAGCGCCCTTATTCACGAAGGCGTGTCGATCAAACTATATGGGTATTTTTGTTTCCCTCCAGGGTGCTCTTATTTTTTTTTGGGGGGGGGGGTATAGATTCCCTCATTTAAAACCTGACTTCGCTGGAGGCAAGTAAATAAAATAAAAGCGTAGAGGATTTTATCAAATCACTCCCGTCCCTAATTGAGTATTGTTTTAGGGTTCGGATCAGAAATTGTTCTCAGGGCATTCGAAAAACTCACAATTTTTTTTTTTTTAAATAAAAAAAACAACAAAAAACACTCCATTGGCGACGGGAGTGATTCTATAATACTATCAAGTGTAGTATCTGCCGTTCTGTCTGAGAAGATCATCCTCCTGTACATTACCTCCTTTCTCTCGGTTTATTGCCTGTCACCTTGGTAGGAGACATAAGAGAGCGCAATGCAGAGTAAGAATAAAGTTAAAAAGAGAAAAACTCAAAACCAACATTTCTAAGCCATTTGTACTATAAATTTATTTTGTCCCAGAAATGGGCTCTTCAGGTACATTTTCGATGGCTTAACACTCGTTTACTAAAACATGAGAATAATTTACACCGTTTTGGGAATCTCGGAGGGAGGGGGTAGAAGATTATTGTCCCCATAGAGAAGATATATATATATACAGGGTGTCTCAAAAAAATGTATTCCTAATGACATGTTTCGCGACATTTGCGAATCCCTTGGTGCGCGTTATCAGCTTTGTTTGAACAATAATGGTCATCAGTTTGAACATTTGCGAACATGATTCTTCAATTACATCTGTCTCATGTATTCGATGCTATTTCATTTCACTCTATGTTCATAAATAAAAGTTTTCTCGTCATTCTACGAGTGAGTACATTTTTTTGAGACACCCTGTATATTGTAGGGACATCAAATATGTAGGGACTATTTAATTTGGTGTAAAGAGATGTGTTTAAAACCCAGAGAAAACGGATAAAACATGAAAACAATGAATGAAAGATAAGGTATGCATAAGTTGGAAGAATAAAACGTAGTTTAAAGTTACACAAAATATTTATATATGTACAAATCTTACATGGTAAAATGTTAGTTTGAAATGTTCGTTGGAACGGAAGTCAGTTCCGAGAATAGTAGTAAGCACGTGTGTGCGACCATGTGTGTATGCGTGTGTAACTATGTGCAAGGCTTGGCGTTAGTACGTCGTAGTGTGTGAATGTGAGTGTCGCCTTTTGTTCGTGGTCGTACGAATGTTTATGCGTGAGAGTTGATAATTCGTTTAGGCATTTGGTTGTTCAGTAGTGTGTGGTTGTACGCGTTGAAGAATGATAAGAGTGTAAGTCTTTGTGTATGTGTGTGTGTTTAGTAGTCAGTCGACGCGCTGACGCCCTCTCGCCCCAGAGGCGAGGGGTGCCGAATTTGTGCTCTCTGTTAAGTGTCCGATATGCGAAGAGATATGAGAAAAGAGAGTAAAAGAGGCAGATTTTGTTGCGTGGTCTGCTTTTATATTGTTTCATAGTGGTTTGGCGGACGTAGTACAGAGCACCACACGTGATCAACATTTTTGGCTTTTTGCGCCTTTTTGTTAGTTGTTGGAAGCTGATTTTTATGGCCCCAGTTTGAGCGTTTGTTGTTGAAGTGAATTCGGGTTGGTTTCTGTTTCTGTTTTTGTGTTTACGCCGTTTGTTGATAAAATAGAGGATGTCAATCCTATATATATATATATATATATATATATATATACATATATGAGAAAGGAAGGATGAAGGTAATCCGACGTAATGGGAAATGAAAAAGGAAAAACCAAAAAGGATGTGTTTTTTTATATATTCATTAACGTTTCGTCTTTATTTGTAAGACTTCCTCAGGATGATAATTTTAAGAAAAATGTCATGCAAGTACGTGAAAATATTAGGTTGACTTCACTAGCCCGGACCTCGGGTCTGCGCACTCAGTAATGGCTACTACTTTTTCTCGTCAACCCAATATTTTCACGTACTTGCATGACATTTTTCTAAAAATTATCATCCTGAGGAAGTCTTACAAATAAAGACGAAACGTTGATAAATATATATTAAAAAAAACATCCTTTCTGGTTTTTCCTTTTTCATTTCCCATATATAATATATATATATATATATATATATATATATATATATATATATAATCCGTCCTGTCACACAAAAGTTAACGAGTAAAAAAAACTGCCGGACGAATTCATTTCAAGTATTTAGGGGAATTGAGAAAGTAAATCCATTTCCATAATAAGACGTTTTCTTTCTTTTCTTTCTATACCTATTTATAGGCTTTATTTTCTTTAAACATTCCGGGTTTCTTTCTCTCTTTTTATTTTTAAATTTCAACGATTCAAACGTTATTTTATACGAATATGAATATTAGTGCGAACACTGGCGAAGGAAACTTTTTTCCCGTCATTTTTGACGGAGGACGTACACTCATAATACACTATTTAGCCTAAATCTTGTCTTATGACCGTCATAAGTTATGACAAGTATGGCATTGTTATCGCGCGTTAGTCGATAAACACTTGTCAGAGGGTGGCATATCTCTTAGTAAGTAACTTTAAACGTGTGTGTAGACAGATAATAGCATGTGTCGATTGTACTAAAAATAAATATAATTAATGAAAACGTTACTCGATTTCCTAAGCTGAGGGTAACACAACGATTTAACAAACAAAAAATCATACCTGAATAATGGTATTTTAAGCAGGTAATATTTACCCGCCCCCCCCCCCACCTCACCAAGACTGGATCTGACACTAAGTCGTTTTAGCGAGCGTATGGGGGAGGGATCAGCTACGTTAACTGCAAAATTTGCCGTGATCGGAATCCTCTCTCAAAAGAGGAGGTAATGCATGGGAAGATTGGCCTCCTAGAACTGAACATAATCATACTCCACTATTGATTACAAGTCCGTGCGCCTGTGTCAGGTAGGTATTTTAAGCAGGTGGTATTTATTAAAAACTAAACACTAAGTAAACATCTAACACTTCTCATTAGGAGATTTTTTATTTAAAATTAAAAACTATCCGACGATCCCTCTGACTGGAGCAGAGAGAAGTGTATGTGTGTATACATTATGTAAAAAAAAATCTGAGGGTACAGAATAGTTTACAAAGCTCCCTTACCCCGCGATCCTCATGTTAAGAATGAGAGGCGGCTTTGTTAACTATTCTGTACCTTCACACACACACACACACACACACATATAAGTTCAGAAAACAATCCCCCAAAAAGCTTTAGTAAGATACTGTTTGAGTGTTGGATTTAATGGGAAGCACGTTCGATGTTATGGTGATGGGAAAGTGTCTTGTGAATAAATATGCGATTTTAAGTCATAAAAAAATATTTATTAACGTCTTTTTAATAGTTCTACAAAATTGACATCTATTTTCAAGAGATTTTTTTAAGTAAAAAAAAAAAAATGCAAAATTTTAATGTTTTTTTTTTCATTTATTTTCATTTTTTGCATAATAATAATTTTGTTTTGCTCCCGATTAATTTGAGGTTATTTATTATCTTTCAAATACAATCAGAATGTTAATTTGATAAGATAATAAAAAAATACAAGAAAAACTCTTATAAATTAATTTATGTTCATCCTTTTTATTTTCATTTTATAAAAAACATTTTTTTTTAATTATACATAAAATATTTACATTTTTATTCTTTTTAGCGCAACAAGTCTTCAATTTATTGCTTTAAAAGCAGACGAAAACAAAACAAGAAGAAATAAACATTTCTGCTTTCGGATTTCGATTTAATTACTTAATTACGTTTTCACCAGTCCGTGCGTATGGATATACTATTTTATTATAAATTAAATAGCTAAAAAATAAATGGCAAGTTGTGCAAAATGAGCAGACCTACCTTCTTGGGTGGCTGCAGAATTAATAATTGTCCTGCCCGGTTCAAGGATTCGGTAATTCCATTCCCAGAAGCAACGGATTTTACAACAAAGTCAGTTTGCGATGACCTGACATTGGAATGAAGTAGCAGAAAGCCCGGAAACGAGAACAAAACCGGTGTCGTCGCATAAAAGTCCCAGGTTTTAAATAAGGTCGCCCCATGACGACCGCCGCCCACGATCGAAATTGAGTTAAATTGTACTTCGCTGCGTCTGAACAAAGGAGTTGTACTTTGCAAAATAAAAGACAATGAAAACCGTCATGGTTGCTTCTCTATCGAGAAGCAGTAACTTATTTTCGTAAAGATTATTTTAAATAAAATGGAATGCTTTATAAGGTGTACTGCACCCCTTTCAAAAGTCTATATTTTTTTTAGATTAAAAGAAACATTTCATTCGATTATTAAACATTACGCAACAAACTACAAAGTTAGCAAAAGAAAATCTTTTCATACTTATGAGGAGGCTTGAAAAGTTTTTTTTTAAATGGTTCCCTGTCTTTTAACTAGAAAAGTATGAACTTGAGTTATCATCTTTGGACTTGTTTATAAAGATGGCAACTATATTTTTCCAGTTGAGTTTTCATTTCGACGTTTCACGTGTACAATGAAACTTGCTGTAGGGTTTATGTTATTTTTTAAAATTTTGGTGCTTCTGCTGTTTAACAATGACATTAAAATATTTAAAGAAATGTATAAACTTTGTTATCTACTTACGTGTTAGCTGAAAATAAGATTGTACAAAAAAAAATACGCAAATTCATCCAGTATTTATTAAATTATAATAAAAAGGAGAAAAAACACGATCTTACGTATCTGTAGACATTTCAGCTTATTAAGTAGGCAAGGGAGATAACTCGTTTTTTTCGGAAAAAGTCAAAATATAAGAAAAATGGCGACATATAGATAAAATTGTTTTTTATTTTTATTCAATAAATACTGGATGAATTTGCGTAATTTTTGATGTACAGTCTTCTTTTCAGCTACCATGTAAGTTCATAACAAAGTTTATACATTTCTTTAGCTATTTCTTTGTTAAGAGAGGCCTAACGTGTCATTGTGAAACAGCAGAAGCACCTTATGTTTTTATTTTTTTACTAAAACATAGTTTAAATAAAAATAAGTTGTTTGAAAGGAATGCCGAAATCCATTTAACGCTAAATAATTAGGGCGACTGAAATAAGATTTAAACTAAAGTTGTTCCCGTAAACACTGGGCAGGGTCTATTTTACAAGATAGCAAAGAGAACCGCCGTAATATAAAGCCTGCCAGCTAAGTCGAGTTTTTTTTTCTAGTGACGTCATTGATAGTGGGAATAAGAACCACTATCAACGACGACTGGAAGTGGCCGAAGATGCTGAACACGCATGCGTCTCCATCTGTAATCAGAGCAAGTAATCAGAGCGAGCAGACTCAGGTCCATAGGATTACTCATTCACTTGGAAATCATTGTTAACTTGTTCCTTTTTTCAAATGTACTTCCTTTTTTAGAGATGTCAAACGCGAAAGAAAATAAGAGGAAATTACAACATGGCCTCCAACGATTTAGGCATTGCATTAAAGTTCGAGTTTCAAGTCTTAAAAAAATAAATTAGAATTTTATTTTAGGATAAAAAATACAATTTTAGACTAATTAATAAGTTTCACCCCCCCCCCCCCCCAAAAAAAAATGATTGTTTTAATTTATTACAAATTTTTCCTATATTGTAAATAAACTGCTCGTTTTGCAAAAAACAAAGACAAAAAACACACATTTTAATTTATTCCAATAAATGTTCTATTAATTATTTTGAATTATTTTGAATTATTGATTTTGTGTTACTTTACTGAATTCGTAATCTCTCATCTTTGATTTACTTTTCATGTTTGATTTACTTTTAAGTTAAAAAAAAATCAAGAAACATAATTTTTTTTCGGAAATGAGAGCAACTCTTATCAAATTATTCAGCTAAAACTGATGATAATGAAATGTTCATAAATATCTCTTAGGATCAATTAGATTTCAGGCACCCCAAAACAAGTAAATACGAAAAGGACAGATTCGGGTTGACATCGGTTGCTTTCACTTCCGGTGATTTTCGTACGCACATTGAATCTGTAAGCAGACGGATAATGCTCTAAACTTCTTTTTTTTAATTAAAACTATTCTGCGTTGTTTGCTTTTTTGTATTTATTTTAAGAAAAAGAAGGGTAGGGTATATTAAAACACATTAGAGATTTTTTTTCTGTAAGCAAAATGTATAAACATTTAGCAAATGCATCATTTTATTTACAAAAGGTATAAACAAACGAAATCGCACACACTTCTTCGATTTTTTACTTGTAAAACCTTTTTTTATTAATTAAAACTATTCTGTGCTGTTTGTTGTTTTTGTATTTATTTTAACAAAAAAGGGGTATATTAAAAAAACATTGAAGTGATCGTGTCCCTATTTACTTGTCTCCCCTTGCATATCATGTTTCGAATATCTCTCTTACGTTTCTTTTTGACAAACTATCTGTGTGAGAATAAATGCATATAATATATATATATATATATATATATATATATATATATATATATATATATATATATATATATGTGTGTGTGTGTGTGTGTAAATTCAACCGTTTCTTTATCCTTTGTCCTTTTTATTCCGACTCTTGTGTGTGTTACTCAAGAAAACACAACACAGAAAATGTCGACAGTGTGTTTTGGAAAGAAACCTAAACACATGGTTGCTACAAAAAGGTAGAAATACGAACATAAAGTATATGTATTTTACAAGACAAAGTAAAAATAAAGCTATTGTTACAACTCTTTGCATTAAAATGCTTTTTTAAACTTAAGTATGACAAAACAAACGAAAATTCAAACTAAAACGTGACAGACTGATGATAATTCTATCTTCAAATTTAATCACACCAGACTGATTGAGCGATATTGACTCTTATATAAATTCTTAGACGCATCTTGTTAGATGAAACAGCTTTCCATTTAGAAAATAATAATTAAAAGAAAAAATAACTTTGTACCCAAAAGCTGTCTCTCTTGCCTCAAAGAGATTTTGAGGAGAGTTATGTCTCTTGGATTCAAGACCAGCTGACATTTTGGAGAATTAGATGCACAGCGACTAGAAATATTATGTCCTCATTATAAATAATTCTTCTTCAGTTATAAATATATAATGAATAATTATATTTGTTTATCTATATAGAATCGTTTTCATCCAATTTATTTCTTCATATTTGTGTCTTACCACTCACAAAAGACCACCCTATTTCATACAAACCTCTAGTTTTTCCGGAGACTTTTATACCCTATTGATACAATAAATACTACACATTTCTTTTACATCGTTCTCATGTGTTTGATATTCTTTCTTTGTCATTGTCATATTTTTTCCTTGTGTCTCAATAGTATTAAACCGATCATCAACCTCGGCCCTTGCAACAAGGTACTTCCTCTTTCTAGAAACACTGACTGCCCTAATTATTACATTATAAAGTAATTCTTCTTTGTTTGTAAATATATAATAAATAATTATATTTGTTTATTTATAGAGAAGCGTTTTCATCCAATTTATTCTTTATATTCTTGCCTTATTACTAACAAATCATACATCACTTCACATCTAAACTAATTGTTCAATCTGTGCATCTAACCATGAAAATGCTATTTATAACGTAATTATGACAGACGAACAAATGTGCCTCTAGGAACGAGGAATGAATCTTTATGTGGATTACAAGACTCTTTCTTATAATGATTGATACTTGCTGGATTGATACTTTTGAACTTTCTTGACTGGAGCAATTTCGTTTCGGTTAATTTGGGTTTTTGTATTGCCTATTACCTCATTTTCTTTCCTTAAAAAATTAAGACCGCAACGAGAAATATGTTTTTATGGTACATTTGCAGAGTAACACCCTCTGCTGAATCCCCCCCCCCCCAAAAATGAGATTCTACTTTTTTTAGATGATTATTTTATGTTATTATTTTAGAATTTAGGGGGATCAGTTTAGTATATAAATTTAACGTAAAAAGATCCCCAATCTTTGGGACATTCTAGCGTTGTAGGGCAGTTAATAAAATATTTTTATCACAAACCCTAAGTCCGAGTGGCTGCCAGTTAGTGTGAGGTTAGAGTTAAGGTTAGGATTAAGTTAGAATATGGTAACGAATGTTTTACAAAATAATTTATTGGAATGTCAGACATCAGAAAATCGACTTTTGTGAAAATACCAATTTCTTGCAGGAATTTAATAGCTCCTGCTTTGTCTCTCACACACTTATTCAATGCGAACATTATTGCAATGAATAAATAAGAATAAAAAATAATATCGGCCATGAAAGAATTTAAAATATCTGGTACAAATGAGTGCTCTGAATAAGTTAATATCGGATACAAAAATGACTTAACATCGGTAAGAGGAGGCAATACAAAATGGAGAATAAACGAAACGGAATCGTTCCAGTCAGTAGAACCTAATAATTTGTAAGAAAAGAATTGTTAAAGAAGAAAAGAAAAACAAATCTTTTTTATAAACAAAAAAATCATATAAATATATGAATATTTATTGCATACACACTTGGGTATATACGGCCATAGAATAAAAACTGCGAATTTGTCCTTTTTTTAATGCAATTAAATAGAATGAGTACATACTCATTCTATTTAATTGCCGATAGTTCTTTCTTCTTTCGGGAGCTGTAAATCGTCAAGTGATTATAACCATGCTTGGAGTGCCTAGTTGACAAGTGGTAGAAGAGAGTGTAGGCATCTTACTTCGTGGCTGTCTGGAATTTCTGTGAATCCTCAAGGTCTCAGAACGAAGTCATAAAATTGCTGATCTGAATAGCCTGATTGACCAAACGACTACATTAGGATTTCTCGCCACCAATGGAAATAGATACCAATGTTTATCACCGCTATTGAGGTTTTCGAGAAGTTTTGTTATCGTGGTGATCGCATTGGAGCACAGGATAGAGCAGGTGCTAGTATGATAACAGTTCAGAGAACCTTTTGCCATTACTAACAAGAAGAGCGTTACCACTGCCAAGGGAAGAGTCTATCAGGCATGTGTACGCAGTAAGATTATGTATGGAAGTGAAACCTGGCCAGTGAGGGTTGAGAACATGCGTTACATGAAGAGAAATGATATGAGAATGATACAATAGATGTGTAACTTTAGTCTTAAATACAGGCTTGGATCTGATGACCTCAGAGGGAGATTAAACCCGGCATGCCGAGCCCAAAGTTTGCACTTATAACCACCACACAACACTACTTCAGTAATTAATAACCAATTCTATAATATCCAATTTGCTACCATAGATACACACGAACCCTAATACAGGGGAAGGTCGAGGATGGACTATATAATGATATAATGGATGTGTAATGTGAGTCTTAAAGATAGGCTTAGTTCTGATGGGCTTAGAGGAAGATTAAATCTAGACAGTATAGGGAGATGTGTGCAGAAGCGTAGACTTTGATAGCATGGACACATTAAAATAATGGAAGAGAGTTCTTGGTTTAGTAGATGTAGAACAGTTGAGAAAGCAGGTTCAGTTCACAGAGGAAGCCCAAGGAAAACATAGGAAGAAGTGATAAGGATGGATTTGAGAGAAAGAGGGATAAATAAAAACCTGCGCAGAGATAAGTTAGTTTGGAAGTCAATTTCTAAAAGCCGTCCAACACATGGCAACATGTAAAACGGACATTAAACCGAATATGATGATGCTGATGACATACCGACTCAAGGATTGACAGACGGAGCCTCTTATAAAGATGTGTGAACACATCTTAAGAAAGTATTGGTTAAGTCTGACATGTACACCTGGATCCCATCGTCGCTGAACAAAAAGAGTTAATGACCGGATATTATGTCCTCCGCTATAATTGACTCACTTTTTTTTCTGAATGAAAGAAGAAAAGGAGATGCGACTATTATCAACAATTTAAGAAACATTGAAAGAGAAATAAAGAGGAGGAGGGAGAGAGAGATAAGAGGAGGAGAGTGAGAGAGAAAGGAGAGTGTGGAGGGGGCAATAGAAAGAAGGAAGAGAAAGGTGAGGGAGGGCTAGAAAGAAGCTAGTAATTTAGAATTAAATAAAAAGACACACCGGTTGTGTTTTGAAATGACCTTTATAAGGTCATTGGGATGCAATGTTTAGTAATTACCCTCCATTCCCACCTCACCCTACCCCCCGGAACATCGGGACTACTTGGTGGTACATATCACTGTCTCAGGTGATATTCTTACGTAACCCGATGTCGCTTGATGCATTGAACAATTTGGAAAAAAAAAACAAAAAAAAAAACAAATTGATGATTCAAATGGGTATAATAAAAAGCAGTTGAGTCATACCCAAATTAAAAAGTCGGTTATGGCTGACTACATATGGAGTGAAAAGGGTAATCATCTGCCCTTGTCGGACAAAGTAAAATTTATAGACAGAGAAGAATGGCGGAGAGTAAGACATCTCAAAGAAGCAGTGCATATGTTGAGCGACAATGGCCTCTTAAGTAGACCTAGTATAGAATTAAATACAATATGGGAACCAATAATTATAAATAGCAGATTAGAACATCAGTAAGAAAATTGCAATATGAGTAACAGTAAAAAACAAAGTAATTCTATAATAATAAGTAGTAATACTACACATCTAGCCAAGATTATGTTTAAGGCTCCTCAAATTCATGCTAGAATTGGCTATATGGAGTGACGGTTAAAAGCGTTGGTTAATAATCAATTCTAAGTGGCAGTGTTCTGGAGATTGAAGGTTCAATCGTTATTATAGGCGATAATAACTAAGAATAACATACATTAATATTTCTAACCGGATGACAGAATGAGAACAATCTACACCCTATGGATTGAATAAAAGGTTCAGTTTGAAATTCCGTCCAGATTCCTGAGTTCAACATAAAGTCTCCCAAGTTTGAAAAGGTGAACCTGAAGAAGGTCAAAGATTACATCAGCCGAAACCTTGTGAATATAACAATCAAGATGAGAATAGTAGTCCGAATAATCCAAATAAGCCAAACCGGAAAATAGTAGAAAAATGCTAAACTATTTGTGTTTGGTTGAGTAAAAATCTCTATCTTTATAAAGTTAGCTATGTTTATATGTTTATGTGTACAGGATTCACTCCTAAACTAATTATCGATCATTATGAATTTCGAAACACAACTGCAAGGGGTACAAATACCACCGATTGCCATGGGAAATAACACCCTACCTGAGAGTCCAACATTTAAATTCCTCGGCCTAACATTCACACGTAATATGAATTGAAACAAATACATAGAAGACATTGCTAATGCTGCTGCAAAGAAAGTGGGCTCCCTCTGCCGTGCTAGAAAACTCTCACACCTGATAGTATCCTATATCTCTACAAAGCCACCATCCACCCATGCATGAAGTATTGTTGTCACATCTGGGCTGGTGCACCATTCACCAGTCTCACCCTCTTAGACAAGATCCAAAAAAGAGTATCTAATCTAATAGGTCCCTCACTATCCACCTAGCTCCAGCCCCTGTCCCATCGCCGTAATGTTGCATCCTTGTGTTTGTTTTACAAGTACTTCAATGGAATGTTCTCCGATGAACTTGCTGCTCTGGTGCCCCCTCGACATAAATTCACTAGACCAACCCGACAATCAGCTAAATCTCATCTATTCACTGTGGAGATCCCCAGATGTCGGAGAGCCTTCTACTCCAATAGCTTCTTTCCTCAAGCTGCCGGCCTTTGGAACTCCCCCCCCCCTGCTCCCTGTTTCCACGACTGTACTGATATGCAGAAATTTAAAAGTAATGTGAACAAGCATCTTGCTGCACAGCTTCCAATTTAGGATGATCCTCAAGACTCACCCTAATTCTCAGTAGCCCCTTACATTTACAGTGGTAACTTGCCTTGTTTGGGGTGAACTAAGTTAAAAAAAATATTTAGTTTAATTTAGTTTTATGCAAAGGGAGTAAAAATGGGGTGGAACCCTTCATGAAAATTCAGATATCTTTGTGAAATTTTAACAATAGGTATTAGACATCAATTAATAAATCTTCACCAAATTTCAGTTTCTTTGGGATATTTTAAAGGGTTTTAGGGGGCATAATATGGGCACAACCTCCTATTTGAAAATTCAAATATATCATATTTGCACTGAATTTTATTCATAGTCATCAGAGACCAATGAAGCAAGATTCCCTGAATTTTAAGTTCTTCTTAAGACCCCTTAAACCTTAAATTTTAGACATTTTCTAGGATGAAAATCATGTAATGGATTTTGATCAAAATTAAAATAAGGATTCTAAGCATAAGGTTTAATATCATAAAATCTAGATTTTAATCTTCGTAAGGAGACATAAAAGTAGCGCAAAACTGTTCTGTTCAGGAAACATAGACATGTATTCTTCTAGTTCTCTATAAAAAATATAATAACTTTTTCAGGGTTCAAGTCAGCGAGAGACATCAGCGATCGATTGAAGATAAGGAAGTAAAAAGACTAAGAAGAAAGTCATTCCAAATCAACTTCCTCTTTGGAACACACGCAAAAAAAAAAAAAAACTGAAGTACTCCAAACCAAAAAATAGTACCAGTAAAATTCCTCAATTTGTCTTTTCTCCCAAAATAAGAACAGCATAACTTTTTTGTATATCTTATTTCTGCACCACTTTGTTTCAATAAATACTTGTTATTGTTACCATTGAGTTTTTGTTTCTTTTGAGTTGCCGACTGAATCGACCACTTACCCAAGTCTCTGACTAAGTTGTGTCAATACCAAAGAGCTATTGGCAGAGCAACTGGTTGGAATGCATGCAGTCATCATAGCATAAGATCACACTAATGATAATAATACTATTCATTATTTTCTTTTAACGTTTATCACATGAACTGGATCCACACTGGGTTTCTCTCTTCATCATACACAGTCAAAGGCTTGGTCAGCATGAAATTTGGCTGTCTTCAGATCTAAGTGTAGGGTATTTAACCACCTTTGTTTGAGATGTACTCTTAGCCATTTCCCAGGAGCTTCCCGTTTTTGCAACAGTGTTGACGTTTTTGCGCAGTACATGTCCATATACTTTACAATCGTGAAAACTATCTTTCAGCGCTTGTTTTTAAGGATGTAATTAATTAAGGATTTATTAAGGATGTAAGCATTTAAAAGAATCTCATCACAACAATCTGAAATAGCAGTTTTTGATTTTTATTAAGAACTTAAGCAGCAAGATATGTAGGTGTATTAGTGAAAAATGACTCCACGTTAAAAAAAGTTCCGAACCGGAATAAGTGTTATTTGAAAAAAAACTGAAGCAAAATACATTTTTGTATTAAGAAAAAAAAAAACATGGTACAAGGGGAAAAAAAAGAAAAATTGGCTAGTCAGAATCAAATAGTTTGGAAGTCAATTTTTTAAAGCCGTCCAAAACGTCTCTGGCTTTCCTATCACGTTATATAATGAAGTAAACTCGATTTTCCCCTGCAACTACAGTCACAATAGGTCATTAAACACAAGTGCTATATAAAATTTCTATATGGTCATGCTTTATCCCAATAATTGATGTGCGTTTTCGAAAATTATCAGTCAGTTTCATTAAATTTCATAGTTTCCTACATTAAATCTGACATACCTGACTCTCTCAAACAAGTCATACATATAGGAAGTCAGAGTAACTTTTACTCACACTTACACCGGGACTTCATTATAGGATACATTTTCCAGTTTCGTCTGTCATTGTTTCATTTTTTAATTCTGTGCTACGGTCTTTCGCCCGTTATACATTCACTAACTAAATATGGGTTGCTACCATGAGAGTCTACTCTTCTTACTTTTACAGCGTTTGATTGGCTTGCTAAAATCTTATTCTGGAATAATCGAATATGATTGACGAACACTAAACAAACACCAACTTAAATTAAAACATGGCGTCTCTTACTTCTCTATTCAGTAATAGTATTTATTACAAAGTTAAAAAAAATTATATACAAAGCTTTCAGTAATTTAAATAACGTTTTAATAAATTATTTTTAAATCTTCATACACTTAAAACATGTTCAAATCTTCGCATACAGAACAACCACTCTCTCAACTTCACTTTCATTCTTCCCGTCGTTATGACTATATTCTAGGAATAAAGGAATACGGATTAGAAGTCACATACTGCCGACCGCGTGGGTAAGGGCATACATATTTACTTTTTTTAAACTTTTCAAAATAGAATTAACGTTTCATTTCCTGCTTGATATAAGGTATCTGTTGTTTTTTTCCTTCCGTGTGGGTTAGGACATACATACTTCTTGCTAAAGATCATCCGTCTTTTATTTATTTACTTTTTTTACTTTTGAAAATCGAATTAACGTTTCATTTGCCAATTGATATAAGGTATTTGTTGTTGTTTTTTTCTGTTTATGATTTATCGACTGTTAATTATTCTGTACTTTTAATATGTTGTTCTATTTATTTGCCTCTCCTCGAGGGCAGAGTTAGACAAAATGTCGGTTTTAAGTTGTGAAAATGGGGCACTCCGGATTAAGAAAAAAAAAATTGCCACAGTCTAGAAGAATTTATCCTATACACGAACTGTTCTGTATGCTATTTCTTACGTTCTCGCTAAACAATATTCATCTATTATTTATTTTTTACTTGTCAAACTAGAATTAACGTTTAATTTGCCGATTTCACCTAGGCAGCGCCGGGACATGGGTTCTGCTAGTTTGTATATCAAAGTCGTCACACTATGTTTAATAAAGAGTTAATAAAAACAATTTATTTTTAAGAAAATTCAGATAAAAAATTGATGATAATAATGATAATGGATACTAAACACAGACTACGGAATCTGTAAGCCGAGTTCAAGTTCTGTTAAATCACTTAAGCACTGATAGTATGCTTCACCCCCCATTATAAGTAAAACTTTCAATTTCTGATCAATGAATCATCTACAAGAGCTACTATCTTTCAGCGTTGAATAACCAAAAAACATGTAATTCCAAACAAGAGAGAAATTTAAATGTAATGTCAACAAATATCTTGCTGCACTTAGGATGTCTCCCTTACCCCATTAAATCTGGCTCCTAATTCACAGTAGCCCCTTATGTTTCAGTGGCAATATGCCTTGTTTGGGATGGACGAAAATTTTTAAAATAAAAATTTAAAGAAATCAATCGTAAATTATTTACAATAAGTATTGTTTTGGGGCATCAAATAATAAAATTAAAAAAAAAACGGATTTGCATGACATAGAAGACAACTATTCTATAGTTAACTTTGGTGACCATCATGTCACCTATTCCCTTCAGTGTTTTAATAATATTATGCTATGTCTGATATGCATTTGTTTCGTAGAAACGTACAACCTCGGACAGCTAGCATAAACTCCTATCAACAATCTAGACTCTGAGGCATAGTATATTTTAGACACAGATTTATTGCACATCGACAAAGGTAAAACTGTAAAAAAAGAACAAAAACATTGTTTCAGAAACATGCAAATACAAAATGGAGACAAGGCAGGAACAGGGAGTTACTAAAACCTAAAGATAGCTGTAAGCTAATAAATTTACAGAATAGAAAATTTTTTTAGCATAAAAGATAATACTAGAAAGGAAGAAATAGAATTATACTAGAAAGGAAGAAATAGGCATGTTACACGTGGTAAATGGAGATTCACACGTGGTGAAAAAGATAAACAAAATTCACTTAGATAAAAAATATATATAAAAAGAAAATAATACTAGCACTATTTAATTCTATTCTTAGAGAGAAGACAGGCAATAATTATTACCCGAGATGCTAAAAAATGTAGGGGATATTTAAAGAGATTGAAGACTCTCCATGAGTCGAGTGAAAGGCCGCTCAAAGAATAGGGACAGGGCACCGAAAGTTTCTCACGCGGTGTCGGTGCTGGAGGAATCCTAAGAAAAAAGGGCCGGCAAAGGGAGATAAATACTAAGGGATTTATTCTATGCTAGAAAAAACAAACATATTACCACGGGACTGCTTTCCTGCATGCTATAACATGGTCGTCTGCAAATCCAATGTCAGCAAATACTTGTCATAAACCTTCCTCATAAGCAATAAAATTTTGTTCATTTCATTTATCATTTTCAATCCTCTCATAATATTCTTCATCATTCAACTGACAATCCATCCATCTCATTAACCTTTATCCTCGAGTTGCTTTTGGTTTTGATAAATGGTGACTCATTAGTAAAAAAAATACACAAAGAAAACATTGTAACAGTAGCGTATATACCAACATTTTAAGACATGGTTGAGTCTCGTCAGATCAGATGTAGGACATCATATCTTTGTTTCCATGACCAATAGTCTCCTTTCTGCTTACTCCATCAAAGTTCAGCATTCAGAGCCATACAAAGCAGCAAGTCGTATCACAATTATTTCATTTTTTATTTTATACTAATGAGCCACCGTTTATCAAGGCCCAAAGCCACTTGAAGATAAAGGTTAATGAGATTGTCAGTTGGACGATGAGTAACACCTTGAGAGGATTGGAAAGGATAGATGAAATGGTCAGGATTTGATTATTTAAGACGACTGCTGTCCAGCTGAGGTATGGTTCTGTTCAGTTTCAGGATGCCTGCCTTCCCAGGTTTTACCTTCTCTTTATTGCTAATCGCCTGAGGTGTCACTACCGGGGAATGTCGACAGGGTTTGCTCAGGCATTTTAGTAGGCCAGAATGCGCTAATCCTAATGCGCTGGCTGTCTACACCTGAACCTGTGTCTAGCCTCCTGGAGAGGAGGTAAATAAAAAATAGTTTTACTTTGTGTTTAATCCCCTGGAGAGGAGGTAAATAAACTCAATGAGAATTTGTTAACATCAGACTTGAAAACGACCATGCTATAGTCAGCGGGGAAGATAGGAAGTTCTTGGAAAGAAACTTTGTTCATGGAAGTTCTATTTAGTTTTAGGTACACAGAGGAAGAAAAGAAAATTCTTTGCAGTAGTTAGTATTATTAGACTGATAAAAATACAAATAATAATTATTATAAACACTTATAGGTTCCAATGATACTGAGTAGAATTTAGCAAAAAGAACCGTTGTAATAAAATTAAGAATACTAAATATAATGCTTAAAGTAAGCCCCTCTCCCCACGACCCTCGGCAGGAGTCAGACTATGAACTGTTTAGATAAAAGTGCATACTATGCCGGAACAAAACTTTTGTTGCAAAGTATTTATTAAAATTCGCTTCTCTCTTTCTCTCTCTCTACTTATTCGGAATCTGTGAAGTCTGTGATGCGTTTCAAGTCTTTGTCAAAATTCAGAGAGTTTTAATTAACAGAAAAGATACAACAAAACCTGAAAAGCAAATAAAAAACAATTGAATGAATATGGGAGATTTTTTTGCTGTGTCATCAAGAAAAGACCATTATTATCTCTACATTCTTTTAATTCAATAAATTCTTTTAAAATTTGTCCACGTGCGTTTAGGGTGAAAATGTTTTCTAAAATGTTCTGTAATGTAGGTGTGGCAGACCAACGCACACACAATAATCTCTTATCGTTGGGTTAGGGTTGTATAAAATAAAAAATGTTTGATTGTTTTGGTAAACTTGAAGATTAGATGACGGTTAAGATTTTTTGAAAAGGTGATATGTAATAGCTCAAAAACTGTACATTTTTAAAGAATGATGAACGTATTGAAGTTAAAATCAATAAGAGTATTACGTATTGATAGTAGAAAACATTTTTTAACACTTTATCGGCTGGCGGCATGATCGATACAAAAAGCGGAATTGTAGCGAGGTGTAATGAAAAGAAGTACAGTCTTTTAGTGAGTTATAAAAATAATTTTAAACGTTTAAGTATTTATAAAAATATTTGTTTCACAACATAACTCTTATAAAATAATTTAATTTAAATTATTTTTATATAAGTCACTAACAGACTTCTGATTCCGCTTTTTAGCGAGTAACATCGATCCAAGTAAACATGTTGTCATCTAGGAAATAAGCCGGTAATACTCATTTAAAAAGTGTTTTTCTTCAGATTTCATATGTAATACTTAATTGATTTTAATTTCAATACGTTCAGTTTGTCATAATCTTTAAAAAATATATACAATTTTATATTGCCTTTTCGAAAAATCTAAACTGTCATCCAATCTTCACGTCTACCCATTTTAAAAAATACTAATGAGTCACCAGTATCCTAGGCCAAAGGCTACTCGAGGATAAGGGTTACTGAGGTTGTCATTTGGATGATGAACAATACTATGAGAGGGTTGAAAACGATGGTTCGAAAGGACAAAATTTGATTACTTAAGAGAATAGCTCGACAAGTATTTGTTGACATTGAACTTGAAGGTGACCATGTCATGGTCTGTAGGGAAACAGTCCTGTAGCAATGTGTTCCACAGATGGGAAGTTCTTGGAAACTCCGCTTGGTTTTAGGTACACAGAGGAAGAATGGAAGTCTTTTGCAGTGGCAGCAGGAAGTTGAGTTCCTGTTGTGAATGTTTTACAGGGGAAACCAGAGATTGGAGCTTAATTAAGCAACTAACATGGAAATAGTGATAGAATAGAGAAAGATTAGCAACGTCTCTTCTGTGAGAAAAGGGCTGTAAGGAAGAAAAGAGCTTATCCCCACTAGATTTCAAGGTTGATTTTATATTCTGCCATAACAAGAAAGAGTGCTCTGAGCGGCACCTCCCCAGATGTGGCAGCAATACTCCATCTTAGGATGTATCTGACTTTTATACAGCTACAGGTAGGGGATCGCATCAGAAGTTAGGTATTTTCTGGAACGGGAGAATGAACCAGTCATTTTCCAGCGATATTAGCAACAGATTTGAAAACGCATTATAGAGAATACATGGGCTATATTAAGTAAACACAACTTACTTTGTATTGACTGGAAACTATTCTCACTACAAATACAGCAAGCAGTAGAAAAAGTGCTATACTGAGATGGCTAGCTCTCTGGGAGTCCAGTCTTAACTGCTCAGAAGCGGCATCTGACAACATGGTGCCAGCGGTGTAAAACCATGTGAAGACGTAGAGCTGGGGTAGAATATGTCCACCCAGCTTCAAGTCCAAGCCAGAAAGAGACCAAGCTCTGATTTTGAATCCCGTACTGCACATATGGGAGGATTTTTTTTTGTACTTCAAAATTGAAGTATTACATTTTCTCAATATGAAGAAATAAAATGGATGAGAACGATTCTATGTAGATAAACAATAATAAATTATTTATTATACAATTTACGACTGAAAAAAATTACTTTGAAAATGAGGTTTGCTAAGCCGATGTCTGTGAACGTTTCTCAATTTTGAATTCATCCTGTTGTTTTTTATCTTGTCCAAATCAAAAGCAGATAACTTATCATCCCAAATGCTTTTTTGAGCAAGGAGATAACTTTTGGGTGCAAAATTATTTCCTTTTAAATATAAAAATATTCAATTTCCGTTTTATATATGAAAATATTTAAAAAGTATATGTGAATGGTGAAGTTATTGATGTTGTTCAGAAATTTTGTTACTTTGATGATACCATTGAAGCAGGTGCTAGTGTGATAACAAGAATAAGAAGTGGCTGGAGTAAGTTCAGGGAACTTTTGCTATTACTAAGCAGCAGAGCGTTACCACTTTCGACAAAGGGAAGTGTCTATCAGGCATGTGTAGTCAGTGTGATGATGTATGGAAGCAAAACCTGGTCAGTGAGGGTTGAGGATATGCGTTGCATGGAGATAAATGATATGAAAATAATATGATGGATGTGTAACGTCTTAAAGGCAGGCTCAGATCTGATGAGTTCAGACGACGGTTAAATCTGGACAGTATAGGGAGATCCGTGCAGAACAGGAGGTTCCGATGGTATGGCCATGTTGAAAGAATGAATGAAACTTTCTGGGTTAGTAGATGTAGAACACTTGAGGTAACAAGGTCGGTCCACAGGGGAAGGCCAAGGAAAACATGGAAGGAAGTGACAAGGATCGACTTGAGAGAAAGAGGGATAAATAAAAACCTGTCTAGAGATGGGTTAGTTTGGAAGTCAATTTCTAAAAACCGTTCAACACATGCCAGCATGTAAAATGGAACCTTTTATTTAATCCACGGGGGTGGCTTGCTCTCGTTCCGTCAGATGACCGGATAGAAGTCTTAAGTAATTCATAATTGTTTCGTAGTATTGCCTACACTGAGGTTTGAACGTTCACCCTCACTTGGAAGTGATTATTACTTAGCACTTATATTCGTTACGCCACAGGTCCTTGTATGAATTTTAGGAGCCTTAAACCTATTCTTCTCTTTAGATGTGTAGTCTTACTACATATATATATATATATATATATATATATATATATATATATATATATATATATATATATCGAAGAAGAAGAAGAAGAAGAAGAAGGCTAGAGTTTATATCGGCCAAAACATTGTGAGAATAACATATAAGATGAAAACAGTAGTCCAAAAATTCCAAATAATACACAAATGTTTATATTTTTCAATCAGTTGGCCAATTTCATTATTACCTCAGTCTTGAGAAATCATGCTACATGCTCTGACTCTCCAGGGTGAGTAATATGGTGATCCTGAGTTGTTGAATTGTCAGAAAAAAACATCTTGAAATGTAATTCAAGTTGATACAGGATTTTTTGACACCATCTCAGTAACACAGTATACAATATATATTGTTTAAGAAAATATATATCTATAGTTCACCGTATGAAGCTAAAGGAGGCAAGGAGGCAGAAAAATGGATCAATTATACTTAAGGCACCCAAGAATCAGAAATGACCAAAAGGACACATTTGGTTTGACACCAGTTTCTTTTTCTTGTACTTCCGGTTGAATTATAAATAATTCATATATTTTTTACAAAACGTTTTGTTTTGTAAACTTTAGAGATTTATAAAATAAATTTTAAAAAAACAATTTTTGTTTATCAATTTCTAAAGTTTACAAAACAAAACGTTTTATAAAAAATCCGTACAGGCAAGTGTGCCTGCGTATGTTTTATTTATAATTTAACTGGAAGTAAAAGTAACCGGTGTCATGCCAACATGCGATTTTTTGGTCGTTTCTGATTCTGGGGTGCCTCAAGTATAATTGATCCAGAAAAACTAAGTAAATACATAGAGGTTGCCAGGGCTAAAGGAAATGTGAAGCATGAAGAAAATTCTTGTAATACTAATAATTGTAAAAGCACTAGGAACAGTTTAAAATTCGGAAAACCTGAAAAAAAGACTAAGAGAAATTGGAATCAAAGGGAGGATTGCCATCATAAAAAGCACGACACTGATGAAAACAGCTGAAATATTAAGTAAAATCCTTGAATGCGGAACCCAACCTCCATAACAATCACAGGTAAACTAAAATAGAGTAACACTGCATGGACACAACTAGAAATATAGAAAGAATATTACATGAAACCAAAGGAACCAAAACTGTCAGGGTAGATGATCCCATAATCCGACACTCCCTCACCTGCCCAACAAAATAAAATGCTGTAACACCATCATGAAAATCGTCATGAAGAGTCTGAGAGGATGGAAAGACCGAGAAGAGAGAGCACCATCTAGACCTCCACTAATTGTCACTCAAATTCCAGAAAAAAAACAACAACTGTTACCAATGAGAACTCGATGGTAAACGACTGCTGAGAAAACACAAAGTGATTTGCAGAGTGATGGAAAGAAGCCGAGAGTATTGCAAATCTGGGTGACTACCTGTCACTCGGACTCCAGGGAAACTCATCAGTTTTTGCCAGTGAATGATCATTGGCTTGAGAACTCCTAGTAAGTAATATTTATTTACTCCTCGCGGAGTTAGGCACAAGGCCAGTTTTATCTTACTCCCACAAGTAAGATGTGACCCAAGATCGGGTCGAGCAAGTGGGGTTAAAAGCCAGCGCTCAAGAGGTGAGCACTCTGGCCATTTAAAAATTGCCTGGGCAGCCCCGCCGGCATTCCCCGGTAGGGGCGCCTCAAGTAGTAAGCAATAAACTTACTCCTCCCCAAAGAGGGGAGGCGAAGCCTGGGAGGGTGGACCTCCTAGAACTGCACAGGACAGGGTGCAGTATCCATCGGAACAGATACTACACTTACTTTTTTTTATTTACTCCTCGCGGAGTTAGGCACAAGGCCAGTTTTATCTTACTCCCACAAGTAAGATGTGACCCAAGATCGGGTCGAGCAAGTGGGGTTAAAAGCCAGCGCTCGAGAGGTGAGCACTCTGGCCATTTAAAAATTGCCTGGGCAGCCCCGTCGGCATTCCCCGGTAGGGGCGCCTCAGACAGTAAGCAATAAACTTACTCCTCCCCAAAGAGGGGAGGCGAAGCCTGGGAGGGTGGACCTCCTAGAACTGCACAGGACAGGGTGCAGTATTATTTACTCCTCCCCGGGAGTTAGGCACAAGGCCAGTTTTATCTTACTCCCACAAGTAAGATGTGACCCTAGATCGGGTCGAGCAAGTGGGGTTAAAAGCCAGCGCTCGAGAGGTGAGCACTCTGGCCATTTTAAAAATTGCCTGGGCAGCACCGTCGGCATTCCCGGTAGGGCGCCTCAGACAGTAAGCAATAAACTTACTCCTCCCCAAAGAGGGAAGGCGAAGCCTGGGAGGGTGCACCTCCTAGAACTACTATTTATCTACCTCCCACAAGGTAAGATTAGACACAAGGTCGGGAAAGTGGGATCAGATAAGCCAGGGCTCGAGGTGAGCATTCTGGCCATTTAAAAATTGCCTGGGCAGCCCCGTCGGCATTCCCGGTAGGGCGCCTCAGACAGTAAGCAATAAACTTACTCCTCCCCAAAGAGGGGAGGCGAAGCCTGGGAGGGTGGACCTCCTAGAACTGCACAGGACCAACAACCCCCAATAGACCGGCGTAAATCCAGACCCAAAGGCCCGGACGATACTGGTCCATTAGGTGGGTGCAGTTTTATTTACTCCTCCCCAGGAGTTAGGCACAAGGCCAGTTTTATCTTATTCCCACAAGTAAGATGTGACCCAAGATCGGGTCGAGAAAGTGGGGTTTGAAAAGCCAGCGCTCGAGAGGTGAGCACTCTGGCCATTTAAAAATTGCCATCGGAACCGATTACTACACTTAAAACGATACTGGCACCAAACACTACTAGGCGAGCCATTTTGTGAATTATTTTTCATGTTTCTTTCGTAATTAATTTCAGGCAGCTGTGTAGGTCTGGGTTGGGCTGTCCGGCTTGTTATTTGTCTTCTTTCTTCCCTTTGTTGTACCTCCTTGTTTACAATCCGCATTCCTGTTCCTAAGTTAAAACATCAGCTTTAGTCATGCCTATAATTGTTATGTTACGAGACATTTTGTACCAATGGGAGTTGCCTCCCTTGGAATATAACACCTCATAGAAAACGTGAATAAACAAAACTGGCAGTCAGCCATCTTGGTCTGAACGTATACACATCGTCTTATCTCATTTACTAACAAAACAATTACTTGCTGCTGTTTATATTGCCTTTCTTTTTCCACCCGAAAAAAAATAAATGTTTTTTTTTTTGGTTGAAAAAAAAAGGGAAGTATCAGCAGCAGTAAGTATTTGTAGGTGTGACTAAAGCCGGCGCTTCAACTTAGCAGAAGGAATACAGATTGTAAACAAGGAGGTACTATAGAGCATTGGTCTTAGCATGGACCGTAAGACCAACTCCTATAATATTTTGTCATAAAAGAGTCGTCAAATGAAAGGAAAACAAAGCCCTTTATAAACAACAACGAAGTAGTGTGAGATCTTAACTTCGTCTATAGCTACATAGACGATATTCTTGTGGCTAGTGCCTCACCTGAGGAACATGTCACTCATCTCCACCTACTCTTCAAACGGTTTCAGTAATACCAGGTGAGAATTAACTCTGGTAAATGCGTTTTCGGTGCTTCGTCACTAGTTTTCTTGGACCACATTATCAGCCCTGAAGGCATATCTCCCTTGCCTGAAAAGGTTAAGGCTCTACAAAACCTTCAACCACTCACTTCACTTCGCCAACTAAGACACTTCCTCGGTCTGTTAAACATTACAGACGCTTTATCCCACACTGTGCGGATCTCCTGTCTCCTCTTTCCGACTTGTTACGTAACAGGAAGAAGAAATATGAGCAGATTTCACTGAGTGATATTCAATGAAATGAAGGAAAAACTAGCGACGACATCTTTGCTTGCACATCCTGTGTCCGATGCCCAGTTTTCACTGGTGGTTGATGCATAGGGCACAGCCGTAGGTGGAGTGTTGCAACAGCAGCACCAAGGCCAACTACAACCTCCTGAATACTTTTCGAGACAACTGAAACCGGCAGAACAACGTTACAGCACGTTTGGCCACGAACTCCTGGCAATGTACCTCGCAGTGAAACACTTTCAGCACTCACTCGAGGGCCATCAATTTGTGATCTACACTGATCACCGTCCGCTTACATATGCACTGCGTGCTAAGCCTGACAAATATTCTCATCGCGAAAGTCACCACTTGGACTTTGTTTCGCAATTTACTTTGGCTAAGATCAAAGTGTAGTATCTGTTCCGATGGATACTGCACCCCATAGACTGGTATTCGGGGCTTGATTTATGCCGGTCTATGGGTCTGTCCTGTGCAGTTCTAGGAGGTCCACTCTCCCAGGCTTCTCCTATCCTCTTTGGGGAGGAGTAAGTTTATTGCTTACTGTCTGAGGTGCCCCTACCAGGGAATGCCGACGGGGCTGCCCAGGCAATTTTTAATGGCCAGAGTGCTCACCTCTCGGGCGCTGGCTTTTCAAACTCCACTTTCCCGACCCTACCTTGGGTCACATCTTACTGGTGGGAGTAAGATAAAACTGGCCTTGTGCCTAACTCCTGGAGAGGAGTAAATAAATACTAACGATATCCGATATATCTTTGGTGAACAGAATGCTGCGGCAAACACCTTGTTCCACCTTCCTATAAATTCTCTGTCCTCACCTTCGGATATCGACATACAACAGATGGCCTTAGACCATCCACGTCTGGACACTCTGGATCTGTCGTCACCTGAGTTTGCAACTTGCAAATTCACATACCTGCCCATGTCCACTTCGGATACGCAGATCATTTGTGACACTTCAACAGATTCACCTCGCCCTTTTGTTTCACTGACTCATCGTAGGGTTGTCTTTGATACCCTTCACAACTTGGCACACCCCAGACTCAAAACCACAGTGAAGCTGATTTCGGCTAGATTTTTCTGGCCGAATATGAGGCGCAACATCACTGCCTGGACATGTTCCTGCGTGTCCTGCCAAAAGTCAAAGGTGCACAAACATATCCGTGCACCGCTTGGAACATTCAGCACTCCAGACGCTCGGTTCAGCCATATTCACATTGATCTGGTTCGACCATGGCCGGTCAGTCAGGGATTTATTTATCTCCTGACCTGTATAGACTGCTTTACACGGTAGCCTGAAGCCATTCCCCTAAAAGACATTTCGTCTGAATCCATAGCGTGAGTCCTTATATTGGGCTGGATATCGTGTTACGGAGTTCCCACAACTATAACCATCGACTGTGGTAGACAGTTTGAATCCAATCTATTCCAGGAACTTTCCAGGATCTTAGGGATTAAACGTACCGTACTACTAGCTATCATCCATCTTCTAATGGAATGATAGAACGCTTCCATCATCAATTGAAAGCCGCGTTGCATGCTTATCCTGACCAACAACGATAGAGTGAGTATGTACCTATTGTCCTTGTCGATCAAACAGGACCTCGGATACTCATCAGCCAAACTTGTTTATGGAGTACCTCTATCGTTGCCGGATCAGATGCTGACCCCGATAAATTTAATGGCAACAGATACAGCTCTGTACACAGACAAATTATTCAGACTAGACATCGGTAGTAAAAAAGAAACTGTATCTATTGACAGGGTAAAAAGAGCCTTTCTAGACACAAAAACACAAGAGCCATATATTCCTCCTACATACATATTGCATCAAACCCACTCTTACACCAGTAAAAGTGCATACACCTCTAAAAGACAATTACGTCACCACTACACGCAGTGGTCGACAAGTACATTGGCCAAAAAAACTGTGTAAGACTCTATACATATAGAATGAGCCTCTTTGAGTCCTTGTACTCTATTGTACAATTACTGCTTTTCACAGAAAAGACATAAACATTTTACACAAAAAATAATTTTCACAGAAAATACATAAACACTGTTAAAAAAAAACAACTTTTTGCAGAAAAGGCATGGACATTGAACACTTATTTTAACCAGAGAAAACTTTTTCACTGAAAAGTAAAGACATTTTTTTTTAATTCTGTAAACTGAATTGACATATTTTGTTTTTTTAATTCTTTATAACTGCTACTTTTAGCAAATGACTACCTTTTTCTCTATCGGCTTTCCACTTAAGCAGAGGATGATGTAGCGGTCATAAACATAGACCTATTTTCTCCCTCCGAAAAATGTCCCCATTCAGTGAACGGGTCACACGCTGACCAATCAGCCTGCAGGGTGCATTGATTCCTTCTGTCGGCTGAAGAACTATTTCAGCCTCTTTGGGAATCACAAGTGGTCCCCAGAGAGACCCCGGCAAGCAACGAGGAAACACTTCTTTCACTCTCTCCTGCCCCTGTCCACTGGACGCTCACAGCAAATACTATCTTCGCCTGAAGATAGTTGCTGACAGATCTCAGGCAATCTAAGAACTCTTAATTTCCTTTTCCTCCATCGGACACTGTCCAAGTTTCTTTCTACCTATACCAAGCGGTATGGGTAACCTTTATTAATAAACCCTTTTCGTTGTTGTTATACAGAGGCGTTGTTAATTCATTTCTGTGAGTCTGTAACCTAAGATAGGGACAACGTCCCCCTTTCTTTACAATATCACCATTTTGTGACGCTCTCCACTGTGCCCGTTTATCCCCCGTGTTTTAACGGATAACTTCATTTTGATGACACCACCGTGTGTGCACGTGGACAAGCAAACAAAATATAAACAAACAAACCCACAAACAAACAAGATCTACAGTTTTAATAGATAGATAGATAGATAGATAGGACTATTTAATGAAGAGGGACAGATTTGGGTGGACACCGTCTGACTTTACGATAATTTCAGAATGTCTGCTTAGGAAAACATCTAAACTAAAATAAATTACACAATAATGTCTGGAATAAGTTCGGCTTCGGTAAGAATAATATGTTCTAACTATAAGGAATCTCAACATTGTCAGTAGTTCTGTTTATTTCGCTACAAAATTCAAATCTTTAACAAATAACTTTTTGCCTGCATTTTGTTTTCGTAAACACTAAAATCTATCTTAAAAACGAATGATTGTTTTAACTTGTATTTAAATTGATGTTTTTTTGTATAAATACAGACTTATATTTTAAAAAAAAGTATTATATTATTTTTATTGTAATTAAAGGCGGTTTTTTTCTGAAAGAAAGAATAGTTTTCAAAGTTTAAAATATAATTTTTTTCGTATGTTAGCTGTCGTTATAAATGCCCATCTTTTTCTTTAGTAAAACTCGTGGCATCGTGGCACATGTTCGTTTTTAACCACTGTCCATTTTTCACAACTTTTTACGGACCATTTTTCTTTTCTTTTTACGGTGTACACTTATCTATCAGGCTGCTAGAGAATTCCGGCGTTTTTGGAATTTTTTTTCAAATATTTTACATTTTAGGAGGGGGGATC
The DNA here is from genome assembly GCA_963556195.1 of Sepiola atlantica. Taxonomy (NCBI): domain Eukaryota; kingdom Metazoa; phylum Mollusca; class Cephalopoda; order Sepiida; family Sepiolidae; genus Sepiola; species Sepiola atlantica. Next base: position 109,811,698 of record OY744520.1, on the reverse strand, counting down.
AGTTTCCAATGTTAATTCAACGTAGACTGATCCCCCTCTTTTTGACCATCTCAATTTTTAATAAAATCTTTTTCGGTGTACGATTGCCTGTCATGTCAATAGAGAATTCCGGGGGGTTTTGAAAGAAATTTTTAAAAATTGTGATTTTAAGACGGGGGATCAGTTTTCAATGTAAATTCAACGTGGACTGATCCCCCTCTTTTTAACCATCTCAAATTTTAAAAATTATTCTTCTGCTTACAATTACCTATCATGTCGCGAGAGAATTCCGGCGTTTTTGGAAAGAAATTTAAAAAAAATGAGATTTTAAGACGTAAAAAGTTGTGAAAAACGAACTATGGTAAAAGACGAACAAGACTGATCCCCCGTCTTAAAATCTCAATTTTTTGAAATTTCTTTCCAAAAACGCCGGAATTCTCTCGTGACATGATAGGTAATTATTTAAATATAAAAACAATTGGTTTAAAACTTAAGTAGGTGGAAGTCGCGATTCTTGGTTTTCTGCCCAATTACCATATTTTTAAAGCATCGTGTATATTTTATCATAATAAAAGATGATATTTGGATTATTCTCATCTTATATTCATGTTTCGGCCGATGTAAACGCCGACCTGCTTCAGGTTCCTTGTCGAACTTGGGAACCTGTACGGATTTCGAACTGAATCTTTTATTTAATCCACGAGGGGGGTAGATTGTTCTCGTTACACCAGCCATGCCATGGGTAGATTAATGTTAATCTTTGTTATTTTTAGTTATTATCGCCTTCAACCCCCAGAACATTTCCACTTGGAACTGATTGTTAATGTGATTTAAGATACTGTGATAATTTGCCTTGGTGGGTTTATAGAGAAAAACGAAAACGTTTCACGAAAGAAAGGCAACACTGCTTTCATACCAACTACAACGAAAGGTTTATTGAAATAGGGAGAAATAGAAAAGAAAAAAAAGAAGTCTGCTGCTACTTAGTTGATGAATATATCTTCGGTGAAGATAGCATCACAGGATGTCGGTGAAGAAGATAGAGGAGAAGATGAGATGACCCGTTTTGGCTGGTGTCAGGGAACCGTCTGTCGATCGTCTGCAATTTCTAAAGGGGCTGAAGTAAGGGAACTAAAGATATCAATGCGCCCTGATTGGCCAACATTTGGCCAAACCACCTCACAGGGACTCTGATACGCATTAAGAAGTAAACATTATTTATGACTGCTACAGGTTTTAGTTGTCAATTGAGTTATCTCCCCTTTGCATATTGGCGGTTTGGAAACTTTAAACATAGATGGCCCTGATTGGTAGGCAATTTGCATAGGTGGTGGGTTTATTAGTATTAAAACTGTAACTTTTAGATTAAAGAGAGTGAGCAGTGGAGATTGAGATTTTTCGTGGCGGTGACGCCAAATGAAAGTTAATTTAATTCCATTACCGGATTACAGTTAAACAACGCTTTTAAGCATTAGGCCACATGTCCATGTGGACAATTCTTGTATGAATTTTGGGAACCTTAAACCTAATTTTGTCTAGATGTTTAGTATTACTACTTATCACTATAATTTATTATTATTTTTATAATAAAATTATTATTTTTTAGGTTCATGTTATGCAGTAATAGATAGAAAAGAACATGTAATGGATTCAGTTCATTTAATTTTATTGATAAGCAAGTAAAATCCACACTTATAGTAGTGTAGTTGGCTTGACTAATACAGTAATTAACATAGCTGGGCTTTATCGCCTATAAGTAGCCTGTATATACAATAATCTGGCACCCCATTAGCGTGTCTGCAAAGTGGACCTGTACTTTGAACATCATAACAAGTAGTGACGGGTTGTCTAGATCAGTTGTTCGCAACTTTTTTTTACCCATGGATCTCTTTTCCTCTTAATTTATTTTGGTGGACCCTTATTGGTCTAGATAAAACGTCATTAAGAATATCCTCTCTCTTTCTGACATGATGGATGACATCATCATTTTGTGACATCATTCACTATATATGGTTATCCCTCATCTCTGTTTTAATGGATGACATAATCATGTATGACGTCACCCTTTTGTGACGTCATCAAGTATACGCTGTGACAAACAGACAAGATAACAAGATCCAGAGAGTTTTAGTAGTATAGATGGATCCAGCACTAGTTATAGAGAAAATTCACAAGGATTACTGAAGGCATAGACAATTTGAGTTCCGTAAAGAGACTGACAAAAAATTCTATTTCAAGCTAAAGCAGAGCAGACCGCCGAAAATTCTGTTTCAAACTAGAACGTGGCAGACTGACGAAAATGCTATTATGAGAGATTATTGAATACTGAGTTTTTCAAAGGCAATTTCTTGTCCAACTAATACAAGAATTGAGAAAGAAATGCTACGAGAAGCTTTAAGATGAAAAAGAGTAAGGCTGCAGGACCTTCAAGCATTGTTATAGAAATGTTGAAGGCTGTGGTGAAAACAGGCATTGAGATGATCACAAATTTTGACGAATAAGATCATAAAAAAAGAGGTTATCCTGAAAGACTGGGATCTGAGTAGAATTGTAAACTGTTACAAGGTTAAAGGAAAGGATCAAGATAGAGGTAATTATAGAGGCTTAAAGTTGATGGATCAGGTCCTGAAAGTGGTTGAGAGAATAATTGTGCAGCAAATCAGATAAGCATAGATGAAATGCAATTTGGTTTTATGCCTGGGCAAAGTACCACTGGTGCTATATTTATCCTGAGACAAATACAAGAGAAGTATTTTGCTAAAAAAAAAGCAACCTGTATTTTGCTTTTTTAGATTTGGAGAAAGCTTTTGACATAGTGCTAAGAAAGGTTGTCTGGTGGGCTTTGTGTAAATTAGGGGCAAATGAGTGGTTGGTGAAAGTTGTGCAAACAATGTATAGAAATTCTCAAAGCCATTTAGAATTAACAGCAGATTTAGTGACAGCTTTAATGTTAAAGTAGGAGTACGTCAAGGTTTTTTACTGAGTCTGTTGCTTTTTATTTGTGTTTTAGAAGCATTATCCAAGATGTGTCGTACAGGTTGTCCAGAAGAGATGCTGTATGCTGATAATTTAGTGCTTGCCTGTGAAACCATGGAATGTCTACTTGTTAAGTTAAAAACTTGGATGAATGCTATGCAAAGTAAAGTCTGGGAGTGAATGTTTCCAAGACTAAAGTGATGATTAGTAGTTGTAGTGTTATAAAGCTCTCAGAAAGAAGAAAGTTCCCCTGCTCTGTTTGTGAAAAGGGACATTTTTTGTGATACTTGTAAGCATTGGGTACACAAGAAGTGCAGTGGAATTACAGGTAGATTGAGAGATAATAACCAGTTTGTGCGCAAAAAGTGTAAGACAATGGAGAAGGAAGAGAACTCAAATGTGAAGAAAGTATATTTGGATGGCAAGGCTATTCAGGTTGTTGAGAAGTTTTGTTACCTTGGTGATATCATTGAAGCACAGGGAGGAGCTGGTGCTAGTGTGATTGCAAGTGTTTGGAGTGGATGGAGTAAGTTTAAGGAGCTTCTGCCATTACTATCCAGTAGAGCATTATCACTGTTGACCAAGGGAAGAATCTATTAGGCATGTGTACAAAGTGTGATGATGTATGGATGTGAAATTTGTCCAGTGAGGGTTGAGAACATGCGTTACATGGAGAGAAACGATATGAGAATGGTACAATGGATGTGTAATGTCAGTTTTAAAAACAGGTTTAGACCTGATGACCTCAGATGAAGATTAAATCTGGACAGAATAGGGAGATATGTGCAGAACAGGAGACTTTGATGGTATGGCCATATTGAAAGAATAAATGACAGTTCTTGGGTTAGTAGATGTAGAACAGTTGAGATAACAGGGTCAGTTGGAAGAGGAATGTCAAGGAAAACATGGGAGGAAGTGATACGGATGAACTTGAGAAAGAGGGATAAATAAACACCTGTCCAGAGATAGGTTAGTTTGGAAGTGGATTTCTAAAAGCCGTTCAACACGTCATCATGTAAAATGGATGTTAAACCGAATATGATGATGAGACCAACAAGAATTGTTTTTAAGACTAAAGTGTGGCCGATCAACAGACCAACCCTCATAAATATGGTTTGGTTTGGTAGTTTTTTTTTACGGCATATCAACCCTTTTTGGGTTATTTAATGCCGAATCTGGTCATTATAGTAAAAGTTTTTATGCTTCAAGTTCTTTATATCTTCAAATGTTTAATCATCGTTTTTGGTTTGGTAGTTTTGTTTTACGGCATATCAACCCTTTTTGGGTTATTTAATGCCGAATCTGGTCATTATAGTAAAAGTTTTTATGCTTCAAGTTCTTTATATCTTCAAATGTTTAATCATCGTTTTTGGTTTGGTAGTTTTGTTTTACGGCATATCAACCCTTTTTGGATTATTTAATGCCGAATCTGGTCATTATAGTAAAAGTTTTTATGCTTCAAGTTCTTTATATCTTCAAATGTTTAATCATCGTTTTTGGTTTGGTAGTTTTGTTTTACGGCATATCAACCCTTTTTGGGTTATTTAATGCCGAATCTGGTCATTATAGTAAAAGATTTATGCTTCAAGTTCTAAAAATAAAATAAAAAAGGGGAGGGAGAAAGGGAGAGGGGCTGTTGTTTTTGTTTTTGGTTTTGTAGAACATAATTAAGTTTTACAAAAAAAAAAAAAAACGTCAATGTAGGTGAATTTCGTCTCAGGGAGCCACAGGGCAGCCTGATCTAGTATCACCAGCATAAATATGTAAAGACACAGCTAAAAACATCTTTTACAGTAAACCATCAATAATTAACAGTCAATTAACCACCAGTAATTAACGGTGGCATGAAATACAGCAAACCTTCTCATGATTAAAATCTAAAAATTAATTTTTGATTGATTATTTAAAAAAAAAAAAAAATTTTGTAAAATAATTTTTTTTTCCTTACCTTTTTATTTGATCGACCTGCATATTTAAAAAAAATAAATAAATATTGTTTCCTGTTAACTTCTTAGCAAGCTTCACCGACTGGTATTTTGATTTAAAAGAAACATTAAACTCTGGAATATAAAAACAAAAATGAAATGAAATCCCCGTTATTTGATGTAACAAAAAACCATAAATTTTAAATATTTTGAAAGTAACATTGTCCTAATTTTGTATTATATGTAATGAACTTTGCTTTTTCTCTTTGGAGAATGAAATTGAAGAAAATAATAATTTCTAGACTTTGGATGTAAATTGTGCAAAATATAAATTTTTTTATATCTGACAATATTTTTGAGATGAAGTGTTATTATCATTTGTTTGAGGGAGGTACCGACGTGAACTGACAACCGATGCATGCCAAGTTCTAATCATGTCGGTTCCATGGCCCCATTTTTCACTATGGATGTTGGCAACATTCACATGGTCATACTTCACTGTAAATACTTGATTCTAGAACGTCTCGGGGAAACCAATGCCAACAACAGAATCAAAACAATCGTATGATGCTAATTCATACAAATTTACATTTTCTTAGAAGAAAAGGAGAATAAAAAGATTTCTTCTACCGTTCTACTTCGACCCAGGACTTTACCCGGTTCGACTGTCTTTGATAGTGTAGACACAGCATTCTTCTAAATCTAAGTGGCCAAATGCATGTAATTGGGGATTTTAATACTCACCACAGAGATTGGCTTGGTTTTTCAAGCTACACAGACACAGCTGATAACAGCACATATAGTTTCTCTATGACACATTCCCTTTACCGACCTGCCTCCCAGATCGTGAGCATCAGCAAACCTCACTTCTCAACCTATTCTTGACAACACTGTTGAAGCTTGTGTGACGGATGTCTATAGTCTATAACCCACTCAGGAATGCTGATCACGTTGTGATAATGGTTGATGTCACCCAAAACCGAAGCGCCATTACTCAAAACGACAAGATACTTTCAACGGGCTGATTGGGAATCCATCAGAGATCTCATCAGAGACGCCTCATGGAGTAAAAATGGTTTTCTCCCTGCTGAATAGTGCACAAACAAAATGGGTCAAAGCAACCATAGAAGCATGTCCCCATTCTATAGTAAGCCCCACTCTCCTCAATGGTTCACTTTGACCTGTGCAGCTGCTATTGCGCATGGGCAGCAAGCATTCCACCGATTCAACTGCCATAAGTCAGCTACAAATAGACAAAATTTTATTACATCAAGAAACCATTGTAAGTGTAATAGCTACAGCTAAGAGTAGGTATACCGAGATTAAAACGCATTAAGTCGCAGAAATTACGAACTCGCGATTTCTGGAAAATCTATAATAGTGTGGTGAACAATGAGCAATCAACAATTCCCCCTACTACCCAACCACCATGATATCGCTTGCACAGCAATGGATAAGGCTGAACTGTTTGCTCAGCGGTTCACCTTAAACTTCACCTTGGACTCTACAAACCACTCCCTCCCAAATTTCTCACTATGGACAGAAACCACTCTTGACAATTTGATCATCACCCCTTCCATATCCTGGATATCATAACAACCTTAACCGATCTAGAGCATGTGGACCTGATCTTATCCCTGCTTTAGTAATAAAAAAAAATGCTCTGATGAGCTGGCCCCTATCCTCTCCAAATTCTATAACAAATGCCTTGCCGAATCTTGCTTCCTTGATAGCTGAAAAATTGCCTCTGCAGTACCAGTTTTCAAGAACTCTGAAAGAATTGACCCATAAAATTATTGCCCCATCAGTCTCCTCCCACCATACATTTAAACAACATAACATTAATGCGGGTGTGCCCCAGGAGTCGATTCTTAATCCTGATTTTAATAAACGACCTCCCTGATGCAATCGCGATAAGATGGGTATTTTTGCTGAGGACACTATGCTCTATTCTCGATATGTGGGAAAATCGAATGCACACATATCCAAGGCAATGGCTAAATCCTTAGAAAATAACCTCCAGTCTGTAGTGGAATGGGGCCAAAAAATAGATTTTTACATTCAATGCTACTAAGACAAAGCTCTTTTCCCTTAACAATCATAAGAAACTTTTCCAACCACCGATTGCCATGGCTGATAGCACCCTACCCAAAAGTCCAACATTCAAACTGTCTAGCTTAACATTCACAAGTAACATGAATTGGAACAAATACATAGAAGATACTGCCCAGTCTGCTGCAAAGAAAGTGTGCTCCTTCTACCAGGCTAGAAAATTTCTAACACCTGACAGTATTCTATATCTCTACAAAGCCACCATTTGCCTATGTATGAAATATTGTTGCCACATCTGGGCTGGTGCACCAACCACTAGTCTATCTCTCTCTATCTTTCTTTAGACAGGGTCCAAAAAAGAGCCTCTAACCTAATAAATCCGACACTGTTTACTAAGCTGCAACCCTTGCCTGTCCCATTGCTGCAAATTTGCATCCTTGTGCTTGTTTTACAAGTACTTTCACAGAATTTGGTCCGACGAACTTGCTGCACTTGTGCCCTCTCAATGTAAATACTCCCGATCAACCCAACAAGCAGCAAAATCCCACCCCTTCACTGTAGAGTTCCCTAGATGGCAGAAAACTTTCTACTCGAATAGCTTCTTTCCTTAAACTGCTTGCCTTTTGAATTCTCTCTGACTGTACCAACATGCAGAAATTTAAATGCAATGTGAACAAACATCTCGCTGTATACCGCCGCACTTAAGATGCCCCTAATTCACTGTAACTCCTTATGTCTCGGTGGCAATGTGCATTGTTTGGTGTGAATAAAAGTAAAAACAAAAAAATTTATAAATCGTGACAATGGTGAAGTGGATACGAACGTGAACTGACAATCTGGGCATGTCAGGTTCGAATCCTAGTAGTTCCATAGCACCACTTTCACTATGGATGTTGGCAACCTTCATGTGGTCGCTCATGTAAGTACCTGAATCTAGAAAGAATTGAGGGAAACAAATGCCAACAATAGAATCGAGACGGTCGGAAAAGTTGTACCATGCTTATTCATATTTATTTACATCTACTTGTTTTGTCATACCTATTCCAACATCTCTCTTTTTACCTGCATTCTCAATTCGATTCAATTGTCACGTATAGTAAACAATCTGACATTCCTGAACTGGTGCAGACGTGTAAAATCACAGGAACCAAGATGGTGATAACTGTCTAAAACATGTAAATAACAAAAAATACCTTATCTCAAAAATATACTTATGTCAACCACACATCCTACCAGTTGATACACTTCTCTTTTTACACTGCATTCATTTTTACTGTGATAGCTCTCTTCAGTTCAAGAATAGTCTTGGGATTGTTTTGATAGACATTATCTTTGAGATAACATCACAGATAAAAATCTGGGAGTTAAGGTCCACTGAGTGGGAAACCTCTTTCAGGATCACACCTCCTACTCATGAGACGATCACCAAAGTAACCCCCCCCCTCTCCCGCAGCCATTCCAACGAGCTATTTGAAGTGTGTTCATCTCTTACAACACCTTTTTGTCTGCCCCCCCAAAAAAAACTTCTGGCGCTCAGTAGTGTTCAACACAGAGGTGCACATTTGGAGCATATAATTGAATGTCGATAAAACAAAGAGTGTTGGACATCCATCTGAAATTTGGTGGACAAGTCAGGCATAGACTGAAGCATATTTGTACCAAATAAGGTTGGGTTGCAGAAAGGATTGTGAATTTTATTAACGGCTCTATTGGTAGCATTGTTTTAGGGGTCATCCTGTATCATCAAGTAGAGAGTGATCAAAAGGTTCCTGTGCACCTAATTTATTTATGAATAAAGTCGTATGTAGTTGTTTTTATTATTTTTTGCTGATGATCTAAGAAAGAATCTTTTTTAATTTTTTAAATCTGACTAAAAATAAGGAAGTTATGATTATTTCTGTGCCTCGCATGATTGGATATTTTTGCCTTTTTAAGAGTTTCGTCACATTTATTATACTACTTTTTCAGTAAAAATGTTATATCTTTGTTAAAACAAATATTAAGCAATGAAATTTGCCATATAAATATATTTTTGTGCAAGTAATCAGAATATGTCACTAAAAATCTCCAGAAATTAATGGTTTCCAAGTAATGTGCAGTAAATTCACATAAATATGCTACAATACCTTAAAAAAATACCATGTATCCATTAAAAAAGAAGTTAGAGAACTCAAAGTTGAATTGTAATTTATTTTATGTAAAAGAAATGGAAATCTAATACTAGGACTGTCTTGAAATGAATACATTACAAGATTTCCCAAATATTTTGCATAAATTATAGATTCTGCACAATTCTATTTTTCACCCTTTACTATTGTACTAAAGTGACAAAGCTTTCTTTAATCGTGCGGCTTGTTGGTCACGCAGTCAAAGATGACACCTACATCAGGTGGTCCCTCTTTCGGAGGCATAGGTTTGTATCCTGTACGAGTTGCATTTTTCATTCAATGGTTTCCTCTGTTTATTGCCAGACCTATGGACAAAATAAACCGTTTCTTCAATGGTATTACCTACGCAAATACGAGTGTCAACAAAAAGACAACCTGATACATAAGATGATATCCTATTTAGTAAACATCTAGTGTAGCAGCAAGTCCTGGGAACATAGCAGAAAGAACCGTGGTAATTAAGTCATACACCTTCCACTATGACTATGTAATCCCTACAGCTACATACTTAGAAAACCCAGCTGTTAAACTTTACATAATGATATGGGACAAGAAGGAGAGAGTGGCAACCCTAGTTGAAGTCAGTGTCCCCAATGATGCCAGCCTAAAAAGAGCTGAGATGGAGAAAAGAACTAAACACAAAGGTCTTATGTATGACATAAAAACAAACTGGAACCATAGGAAGATTTCAATAAGTTCAGTAATCATAGGTGCCACTGGGCTCATGAGAAAGAACTTAAGAAATTACCTGGCGAATATAACCGGTGAACCAAGTGCAAGAGAGATACAAACAATTGCACTTAAAGGGACGGTTAGAATCCTAAAAAGATCTCTTTGGAGTTTCTAAATGTCTGGTAGGATACCCCATCCCCAGAAAAAAAAAGAAGATATATGTCAACATGTCATTTATAGTTTATTTCTAGGATCCAATTAGTTTTTCATTCATTATATTCTGAAATTTTATGACGTCAAATACTTTTTTTTAATTAACATTTTTAATCTGGAATTCCTTTGTGGATCTGTGAAAAAAAACATACATTGTAAGTTAATTTGTATTCACTTAAATTCTTTGTATTACGAGCAAATTCAGTTTGCTATTTTTTCAACTCTTTATATCATTGCATCCAATTGGAAGTGTCGAGTCACCCTTTATATTAGTTGCCATTACGTCCAGGTCTACTTTTGTTATGTTTTCACTTACCGATGCATGCGTAAATTATTATACTTACTGATGCATGCATAAACCATTATACATGTGTGGGGAACCCAGGTTCTGGATTGTCTCCTGACAAAACCACTTGGACGCCGATGTTAATTTATAAAAAGGTTTATTAAAAAGAGAATAATAGTCACAGAAAAAAAATCATGTTACGTAAACACCCGAGAGATGCCGAGGCGAATGTTGACAGACGATAACTTCGATACGTTGCTGCGTCATACTTTTTTCAGTTTTATTTTCAAGAAAGATAGCAAATAATAAAAACACAAACAAAACATAGTGAAATCACTTAATAAATAATTTTTTATTTTATTTTTGTAACAAAACAATGCTAAACAACTGTTAATAAATACATTTTTATTTTTTCATTTTTTTTTGTATTCAGTAAAAGTATATCTGGTTAAAAAGTATATCTTTTATGTTTTTTAAAACTGAAAAAGAATTTTTTTGTGGAGGCCTTTTTTGTGCATTGTCATTTTTAATCAGATGGTTAGGGTTAAACAGACTTGTCTATCTCAACCATATGCCTTGGGCCTCCGATCTGATGAGGATTTTGCAGACCTCCTCCAAAACATTCTTCCAATTGGTGTGCGTGTTCGGTGATCCTTGCATGTCGTCTGATAGCTGATTGGCTAATCGCTTCAGCATCTCTTGGGTGTTAACGTAACATGCCCGAACACTGCAGACGCAAAGTTTCCGGAAACTAGTTCATATTCGATATCAGTACCAGTTACTTGCATATGCATGAAAGAGAGAAAGAGAGACGTATATAGATGGCTAGCTTGTCTCGCAACACTTAAGTACATTGTGCGCTGTCCTCTCCCCCATTGGTTAGAGTTGGGTTACAGTCTTTATTTTTGCAACAGAAGGCATAGCCCATAGAGGCTGTGCCGAGTAAGGTGGGGGCAGGAATGAGCTGTGCTCGTTCACCAATTTCTGTTGCATGGGAAAACTAGTGCGCTCGGGGTTCATTTGGCATAGTTTGGGCAGAGCACATACCTTAAAAAATAAAACTATAATGTATCTTTTTAAAAGTGATTTATTGCCGATAAAATGATTTATTGCCACAAAAATTCACAAAGATAAGAGTTCACCATCTGTGATCGAATGCCATGCTCGATTTTATTTTTACAATAAATTACAATGAATAGAAATAAAAAGGAATTTAAAAATCTGTTCTGAAAGTGTTAAAAATATCGGGTATAAAATTGACTTAAGAGGAGACAATACAAAATGTAGAATAACCGAAACGAAATTGCTCCAGTCAAGGAAATTCAATAGCGCCATTGCAAGTTCATATCTTATCCAACAGTATCAGCATGTAAATAACTCTGCTGGATCCGCTAGTCTGCAACTGTGTTCATGTGGCCTATCACCCCCCCCCTCCATCCCCACCCCCCAGAGCAGATGTCATTCAATTTTAAATTTTTCTATTTTCACAGTTGATTGACTTGAAAGCAGAATTATTTCGGAAACAAGAAGAATTCAAAAAGCAGAAATTATTAAATGCATCCACAAATTTTATCAAAGGCAAAAAAACTGAAAAGGTAAAGTTTTTTCTTTTCTTTCTTTTTCTTCTTTTCTTTTCTTTTCCTTTTCTTTTTTCTTTACTTTTTTTCTTTTTATTTCCTTTTCTTTTTATCTTATTCTTTGAGAATTCAATTTTTTTTTTTACCTTGATCATTTTTGTAAATGTTTGTTTTATAATAAAAAACGCACAAATATATATATATATATGTATGTGTGTGTGTGTGTGTGTTTATGATAATTATGGAATTAATAATCCAATGTAATGAAAAAAGGAAAAACCGAAAATAGTTTATATGTTAATCGACGTTTTGTCTTTATTCCAATACTTCTTCAAGATGATTGATTTGAAGAAAAACATAGAAGTCAAAATTTCAAAATATGTGGTGCATCTATGATGTGGAAAAAGTGTTTCTTCTTTTTTGAGAAAAAATAGACGTTTAAAATTCAAAATATGCGTTTATGAATATATATATATATTTATAAATTAAATTTTCAATAATTGGGGAAACTTTAAGAAGGATGGCCTCTAGAGTAAATGTGGTATTATGATGACTGCAATGATTCTAGCTAAGAGTAGAATGGGCAGAGGATGACCAATGACCCCATACACACACTTCTTGCATTTTTGATGGCATTGTGCCTAATTTATTCAAATGTATTTTTTATTCTTGCAAATGAATAATTCAAAGTGTAGTATCTGTTCTGGTACTACACTTCATCTGTTTTGTTCTCATTCAGTTAAGAAGAAATTCTTCTAGACTGGGGCAATTAAAATTTTTATCCCAATCCAGAGTACCACTTTTTGGGGATCTGGATTTTACCCACATTAAAAACTCACCTCGTGTTTAACTCTGTCTTCGTGGGGAGGCAAGTAAATAGGAACCCATTCAAATTATCATCTGTGCATCCTGGGTTCACATTAAATCAAAAACTTGCACACACACCAGCATCACTTTCTGTGTGTGTGTGTGTGTGTGTGTGTACACATATTTTATTGAAAAAATATTAAAGTAATTTTTGTGCTGCATGCGAAAGAAGAAATGAAAAGTGTGAAATTTAAAAAGTTTATTTTAATTTTCTTAATCTTTCAAAAATTAAAGAAAAACTATTTTGTTGCTCTTTTTAGTGCCAGAAAACATCAATTTTTAGTAGGAAGAACGCTGGCGTTTCTGCGAGATCTCAGAAGGATTTGGTTGCCAAAACAGAGGAAGAAGACTTGCATGAGAAATCAAGGTTCGCTGGTAACATGTTTCTTTTTTGTTTCTGTTTTATTTGTGAACTATGAGAAAATAAGTCAAAAATTAACATGTAAATTATTATCATTTTTTACTTGCTATGAGTTTTCACACAAGTCATTATCAGTGATTGCTCACTGACAATAGCAAGTGGTGTTCCCTTGAGTCTGAGTGACAAGATGTTCCCCAGATTTCCAGAACTCTCTGCTTCTTTTGATAACCATTGCAAATAACTTTGCGTTATCTTTGAAATTTGATTGTACTTTTTTCATTAGATTTTCGCCTTCCCATAGAAATTATTTATCTCCTGCTAGGAAAGAATGTATCCTACTTTTAAGATATTTAGATCACCATGCCTAATCTTATATATATATAAGTAAGCAAGGTTCATTTACATTCCAAAAGCCAAGATTTTATTTTATCTTACAAAAACATTTTCAAAACAGATACTCTTTAGTGCAATTATTGTACGAACTCATTTCACTCAAAGTAGACCAACCAACATTAGTATGTCAATATTGGGTTTTGGTATTAAATGACCTCAAAAGTCTTGATTTGGCGTGAAACTGACAAAGACATACAAACAAACTAAAATCTTTCTTAATAAAAAAAAAAAATCTCCTTTCCCTCAGCTTTTCCTACTCTATTCACAGTGTTGCATCCGTGTGCTTGTTTTACATGTACTTCCACGGAATGTACTCTGATGAACACTGCACTTGTACCCCTTCAACAAAAACACTCCTGACCCACCCAACTAGCAGCAAAGTCCAACCCCTTCACTGTAGAAGTCCCAAGATGCCCGAAGACTTTCTACTCTGATAGCTTGTTTTCTTCAAACTGCTTGCGTTTTGAATTCCTTTCCTGCTCACTGTTTGCCCGACTGTACCAATATGCAGAAATTTAAATGTAATGTGAGCAAAGATCTTGCTACCCAACTGTTCCCACAGGTTATCCCCTATAAATCTGACCCCTATCACAGCAGTCCATTACTCTTCAATGGCAATAATATGCCTTGTTTGGGGTAAAAAAAAAAAAGTAAAAAATAAATAAATAAATAAATAAAAATACTCTCAACCACTCATCCATAATCCAAGTTCCCAGCCAACATCTTTTAGCAATTCTAATTTTTCTTTTCTCTTCATTGAACTCTACACAGTTGAGAATTTTTCTTTCTTTACTCTCCAAGAACCACATAAACAATAAGCAATTGTCGCTGGTTTTATTTTCAGATATTTTCCATTCCTTGGCTTCTATCCTCCCCCTCTCTTCATTCGTTCTCCTCCTCCTTGCACAACTTTCCTTCTCACTGTAATGCCACTAACTCCCTTTTGAGAATCTTGTAGAAAATAGATATTTTTCTCAAAGGGTAAATTAAATGACAAAGTCTATTCTAACATTTCATCAGCTTTATTTCACATCTTCGCTCAACCAACAAAAGAAAGAGATTATGAAAATATTTGACGTTAAATGTTAGAAAAGAGTTCCATGCCGCTGATGAGTTGGATGGTGTACGTTTACAATACAACCTCATTTGTTGATGTCTTCAATCTAACTGGTTTTAGAAGCGGGGGGGGGGGGGCGCTATAAGTAGTTCAATAGAAGTACATCCCATGCAAAGTGTTTTAGTTTAATGTTGAGATCCGCGTCGGGGAAAAATTCTTCAAAAATTGTGTATAGGCAATAATTGTTTTTTTTTGTTTTTTTCAAGATTATGACATGATTAACATTTTGAAGTTAAATTCAATTTAGTATAACGTAGTAATAGAAAAAAAAACACATTTTAACATTTTTTGTGTCATGAGCGATCAAAAAAAACGACCATCGAGCATGCCGCCATCTTGGAAATCCGTCGATTATACGAGCATATTTACTTATTTAAAAATGTGTTTTTCTTCAGATTTCAGGCGTAATACTAAACATATTTTAACTCCAAAAGGTTTATCATGTCATAATCTTTTAAGAACAAAAACATTTTTATTGTCTATACACAATTTATTTTATCGCAATCTGTCCCAGGCAGTGTTTTCATTAATCACTCCGCATAGAAACATAAGCTTATACAGAAAGAAAATAGTCCATCTAAATGTAACTGCTGCATTCTCATCTTTCTTTTTTAACTCATCAATTACATCCCACAATGCATTTCACTTCCCTCAATTAATGCTTCCCTCCTCCCACACTTTTGTTTCTTCCATTTCAGCATGAAGCTGGAGTAAGTTCAATTTCCTTTTTCATTACAGCAACAATTGTTTTTTTTTGTTTTTTTACTTGAACTTTTCTTTTTGTAGACGAACTCTTGAAGCCAAAAGTAAACTTTACGACCAGATAACCCAAGATGCTAACATCCCTGGTAAGTTAATTTCATAACAGGAAGTTTTATTTGGGAAATTAATGAAAAAAAAAAGTAAGACGTTTTATCTACATTAATGAAATTTGCAAAATTAGATTCTGATTTTAATTGAATCCAAATAAAACAAGTAAATCAAACAATTTACTAATTTTCTCACTTTTGATTGCATTTTTCTTCATTATTTCTCGCCACAGACGAAGATGGAAGCCAATTGTTCCTTGTGGATTTCCAGAAGAAAGTCATCGATAAACGCCGAGAGCAAAAGGACAACGAAGCGGAAAAGGATGAAAGTGAAAATGAATTTGTAGATTCTCCAAACAATGCAGATGAAGAATGGTAAGTTTATGAATTATGAGCTGTATCTATCCAGCATTACTTGGGAGTCTTTTAACTTTATTTTTGTTTTGTTCATTGAAATCCCCCCCCCCTCCGCCTCCACTTTTTTTTAGCAAAGATCAAATACATGGTTCATTTCTGCTTCTAAACCAAGGAAACATTAATTTTCACGCACATCCATGCCATATCAAAGAAACTGAAGAATTAGTGTATAATATTTTTCAAATGAACCAGTGAAAGACAGTAATAAATATTTAATATGAAACTATCAAGATGTACACAATAATCCTTCCCATAATGCACCTTGTCTTCAGAAATGTGATATTAAAAGTTTATTTACATTAAAATTTTTGTTGATGTTTTCAAATTAATCTTCTATTCATTTAACATCACTTTAAATGAATAGAAAAAATAAAACAAAATTTAATGTAAATGAATTAAATTTTTAATATCACATTTCTGAAGACAAGGTGCATTATGGGAAGTATATATTTTGATAATTGGAAAAATAATTGAATAATTTATTTATCTTTGAAATAAGACCAAAGAAATGAAAAGAAAGAATAAATCAATTCGCCTGAGTGATAGTGTGTGTGTGTATGGGGGGGGGGGGGGGTCTTTTAAAAACAATAAAAGAGACAATTTTGCGTCGCTAGAGAAGGCAAAGGAGAGGGAATGAAAGCGACGGCAAATTTTTTTTTCATTGTTTTTAAAATATCCCTCTCCCCACAGAGAGAGGGAGAGAGCAGTCTCCCCCTCTCTATGAACTGTTATGCCTCATCGGTATATCTTTCTAGCTAGCGAAGATATATTAGTTTCATTTAAATTATCTCCCTTGAAAATTAATGAACAAATTATTTTAAGATAGGATTTTGTAAGTTATCCTATTTTTTTTTTTATTAAATCATTTTAATTACTGTTAATGTTGAGGAAACTATTGCAGATATAAAGGAAAATAGGACAAAAAAATTATAAATTAATAATACCGAACATTAATTTATTGTGAACTGTTTAAAAAATAGTTATGCAAATTAGTTATTCAAAGATCTTTTCTTGAATCGTTCGTTTGTACTTTATATACAGTATTTCAAAATATTCTATTGTATTATTGATTTAAATAACCTGTTTTGATGGTAATATAGGAATGATAAATGGGAAAAAAACTTTCGCATTCATTTAGATAAGAAACTAAGAGCTCGGCATATCAGGTGGTTTGGCTATATAAATCTTACATCAACTCTCTAACACATCTGGATATCCGAAGCATTAGGGAGCATTGTAGATCAGGGAAGACCTGGCTAAAGTGTGTAAGAAGTTATTTGATTGCATTTAACATGACTGATATAAACCCTTTGTATCGTACCGCATGGAGAGAAGGCATGAGATGTTGTCTGGTGTTTCCCGCCCGGAAGTCTGGGGCACTCATAGCACCTTAAATGCCAAAACTGGATGTTAATTTTTTTTTTTTTTTTGACAAGATAGAAAGCTTTTTAATAATTGTAATGTTTTTTGAATATTTTTCCTTTCTTAAAAAAAAAGGTAAAATAATATTTCTTTATCATTAAGTTTTGTTTCTTTTTTCTTTTACAGGGTTGAATATACAGACAGTCTTGGCCGGACGCGTACGTGCATGAAGAAAGATTTGAAGACGATGCATAAACGAGACAAAGAATTGGGCATTTTTCCCGTCAGGTTGCGTTTCTTAGATTCTTACAAGTGATATTCCCCGTTCTATAGATAGCGTTAGCTTACTAATACTAACAAATTAATGAGTGAAAAAGGATTTAACCTGTAAAATTTCAGTCAATAACTACATATCAGCATACTAATGAATTAGTCATGTCTGATAATAACTAGAATCTCTGAATCTAAACAGTTTATCTAGTATATATATATATATATATATATATATATATATATATATATATAAGGAAATTGATAACATCTTTGAGGCACCCATGTATATGAATATTTTATATTAAATTTTGAAAACCAAAACATGCAATTTTAAATGATAAAATCATTTATTTATTTTTTTTTAGGATAAGACTTTCGATGAATACATATTTCTCAGAGCAAAACTTTTTCTTTTTTTTTTTTTCATTTTGTTGATATTAACCGGGGGTGGGGGTGGGGGGAGAAATCCACTGTAGAGTTAGAAAAATATGTCAAGTTGTTAAAGACGATAGTTTAAAGTGAAGTAAAGTCCGGTCGATGTTCCTGCGCTGGTTTGGCATGTTTTGAATAAGGAAATTGATAATAAACTTTGAGGCACCAGATGACATCTCATAAATAGACGAATGCGTGGGCTTTGACTCATCTGGCTGATTTTAAGGTTTATAAGCAGGAATTCGGATGACAGATTTGTCAAAGTGAAACTGATAGAGCAAGTGATTTTACAAACTATGCTTCTGCAAGGTGAATTCTGCACCAAGAACGACCTTTCACTCATTATAAGGTCATTTCAGGTCAATCCAAGAACCAAAATATTGTGCAGCATGCAGATTGAATGGGTATATCTTAAGAATATTTGTCTTTTTTTCTTTTCTCCTAAAGGAAACATTTGCACATTACTTGTTCGCCATCATTTGAACAAAATCCTCAAATATTAGAACTTATTTTCTTTGCTTTTATAGTCAAACAAAAGAAGAAGAAGCATCTAAGGAATCTTCGGTCGGCGCTAAAGAATCTGCTGCTCCATTGAGTTCACAACAGATTTATTGTCAAATGCTGAAAGACAAATGGGAGAAAGAGGAAGATGATGCTCGGGCTAAACCAGCAGGACCGGTCCATTATGAAAATGTCAGATTTGATGGTAAGTTTATTCATAGATACAAATTAAAAAACACCCCCTCCTCCGATGAGCAACTTTTAGCCTAGCACCTGCGGAAGACTTTTACAATTTTATTGAGGCATCATAATTAATATTATTACATTTATTACATCAGGCATCCCAAAGGCTCTTTATGCAACATTTGGTTAAATTTTAATTGGTAGCTTTGTAGACTATAAGTGTTTATAATTATTAATATCAGCAGTAGTAGTAGTAGGAGAGGGTAACCCCCAAAATTGCCAGCCATGGAATCAATAAAAATTCATAATGCTTTCTGCAATTCAACCACATTTGCTACAAATAAACTTCAGCCTATGCCTGACTTGTCCACAAAGTTTCAGTCATGAATGCCCAACAGTCTTTGCTTTATGTAGTCATTAACAAATAGACTGTTTCGTTGTATCACAGCTCTTTGGTATGGCTAGACAGGCAAGTGCCTCAAGTAGAGGTTGAAACTTCTATTTGGTCGTCAGTCACAAACTGTGAGCAAGCAAGCCAAATCTCAATATTTATATAAACACTGTCAACTGCCGAAGAGTGCTCAATTTGTTTTCATAAAGAGCTTTTGCATTGTTGCTAATGGCAGTCGTCGATTTTACTTACCACAGTGCTCAACCCGAGAAGGGTGAGGGGGCATATACTATCAAAACTCAATAGATTTTGTCTCTGCACAATGGATGACGTCATCCACAAACAGAAGTAGAAGACACTGGGAAAATTCCTTATGATGTCCCAAAGGATAACGTCATCCCCTAAAACATGTTGATGATACCGGGAAAAGATTTTAAATCACATCATAAATAATTGTTGTGACCCTGTTTAGGGGCTGAAATGAAGACACGGAACACAGGGTTAGGTGAACAATATATATTGAAGAAAAGATATGTACAGAGAACAAGAGAAGTGGTATATCAGTCCTGACTGTCAGGGTAGACTGAAGTTGATTCCAATTACTAACAAGAAGCTTAAATGCTTCCAGTCTTTTATTAGGAATGGACGATGCCACTGTTCGTCATATAGGTGCGGCACAATAACAATAATAAAGTAACGAAAGGTGATGCCATACATTAAAACAGAGACCATAGATGACCCATGACCCAAAGTCTATGTATATATATATATATATATATATATAGTATAAATTCTTTTATTTATACAAACATTATTGGCTACATATGTGCATACATGTTCAACTGCCAGTATATATATATATATGTATATGTATATATATATATAGTCTAGTATATACTAAAAGTCTGTGGATCTTGCTTTTATTTTAATTCTATTCACCCCAAACAAGGCACACTGCCACTGAAATGTAAGGGGCTACTGTAAATTAGAGGCAGATCCATAAGGGCATCCTAAGTCGCAAGTTGTGCAGCAGCAAGATGCTTGTTCATATTACATTTGAATTTCTGCATGTTGGTACAGTCAGGGAAACGGAGCAAATTCAAAAGGAAAGCAGTTCAAGGAAAGAAGCTACTAGAGTAGAAAGCGTTCCAGCATCTGGACACCTCTACAATGAAGGGGTGTGATTTTGCTGCTTGACGGGTTAGTCAGGGGTGTTTATGTTGAAAGGGACACAAGTGCAGCAAGTTTGCCAGAGCACCGAGATGCAACATTTTGGTGATGGTACAGGGTCTTGAGCTTGGTAGACAGTGTGGCACCTATTAGGTTAGAAACTCTTTTTTGGACCCTGTCCAAGAATGAGAGATTAGTGGTTGGTGCACCAGCCCAGATGTGGCAACAGTATTCCATGCATGGACGAATGGTGGTTTTGTAGAGATATAGGATACTGGCTGGTGTCAGATGTTTTCTACCTCGGTAGAAGGAGTGCAGACTTGGCAGTATCTTCTATTTATTTATTTCAATTCATGTTACCTGTGAATGTTTGGTCAAGGAGTTTGAACGTTGGACTCTCAGAAAGGGTGCTTGTTTTTATTTTGTTATCTTACTAGCTTGTTACAGTGCAATTTGAAATAGATATATATATATATATATATATATATATATATATTTATTTACTTGAAAATGGTTAACGTCATAAAGGATAACTGATAGTTGCCAAAAGTTGTGTTTGCTTGAAAACAGCAGCAGCAGTCATAACTGCTGATTGCTGCTACTTTATTTTAATAAAGTTATTAAATTATATATTTGATAATAATAATAATAATAATATATATATATATATATATATATATATATATATATATTAATTGAGTAGATTTTAAAATTCAAAACATGTTAATTAAATGTTTTAATATTATAATCCAGCTCCGAAAATAAACACTTAACAATGTTGTTAAGTGTTAATTTCTAAAGCTGGATTATTTATAATAATTTAAATTTTAATTAATATGTTTTGAATTCTAAGATCTACTCAAATAATATATGAAAGCTCTGATTGATATAACCTATTAATCATTGAGCTTATTTTAGCTTCAGTATTGAAACATATCTGAGGCAATTAATGATATCTATTTTTACAAAAAATATATATGAATTAATTTCACCCAAGAAAACTCATGAACTGTTTTAGTTTTTGAACTTAAACCTTTCCTTATATATATGTATGTTTTCTTTCTTTCCAGAAATCCGGACTCATGGTGTTGGTTATTACCAATTTTCCAAACATGAAACGAAAAGACAAGAACAAATGGATTTACTCAACTCTTTAAGAGATCAGGTAAATTGGTTTAGAAAAAACAACATTATTGTTTATCTGTATTCGAAGGTAATTGTTTTTTTTTTTTGGGCTTCAATCATATTTTCAGACGAGCTAAAATTATTTAGTTACTTTTGTAGACTGGAATATACACAAAGATCTCATGACTTTGTTTGGGTAAGTTAGAATGCATACAACAGTTTTACGAATCGGTGTGATGGTGAAGCGTATTATTCATTTCATAGTCACACCTACAGGCAACTTGTGCTCTGACTTTAGGACTTATCATTTCCTTAAGTAAATGTATTCAACTTTATATAAATAGGGATTTTGTCCGTCCATCGGATTTTAAACATAATAAATAAATTGTGAAATAATAGAGGATACTGTATTTAGCTAATCTAATATTCCAATTTAATCTAATCTAAATATGAATAAATGCGAATCTTTCCTAAGTATATTGACATCAAAACCTGTAAGTTTTACTTAAATAAAATGATACAGTATATATAGTAATCTCTAAACTCCATCATTTGCATATTTCTTTTCTTTTTAAGTTTGTAATAAATTAATATTCTGTAATATACATTTATAATTGGTATTGTCAAATTTTATTATATATTTATAATATTTTCCGAGATAGTAATATTAATATAATTATTAATACAATTAATTAAAGAGATTTCATAAAAAAAACAATAGCGTTTTAAAAATATTTAAAAACTTTCAGTTTCAAGGGAGATAATTACATGAAAACTTCTGGCGCTGAAGTTAAAAGAACAGATACCAGTAAAATTATGCTGCCTCCGGTCACATATTTTTGCTAGTACTTTAAAATACAATTTGAGACCAACAATCAATTTTATCGAAAATGTAGATGAAACTCTGAAAAGCAAGCAAAATGGACGAGATATTCCAACGATCCCTAATTGAACCAAAATCTTCATTTTTACTTGTCTAAAACTTAAATGCTGTCATGTATGCACTAATACTGTGAAGAAAGGTATGAACCCACTTTTTCTCCCCAGCAACTTGTGTACAATTAATTGTATACAACGAAATGTTCAATATAACCTCCAACCTTCTTCAGGTGCATCTTTTCGAACTTGGGAATCTTTATGTTGAGTTGATTTAGGGAATCGGCAAATTTATGCAGGAATTGAGGTTTTTTTTGTTTTTTTTAGACGATTCTTTACTTCTGCTCTAAAAACATGACAATGTAATCATATAGTCTGGATGGATGCACTTTGTTTTGTTTCATAATTTCTCTTCAGACTTATTTTTTATAGAATAGCCATGCAATATAGCGTTAGTTTTACACAGACTGCTTCGAACGATAAAAACTATTTGGGGGAGAACTTTTGCAATATTTATTTCAAACGGTAATGTTAACAGAATATGTCAGGGTCTCAGTTATTGATAAAATAAAATCTATCCTGGGTATGACATGAAACTGCTTGCAGTAGTATCATCATTATCATATTCGGTTTAACGTCCGTTTTACATGCTGGCATGTGTTGGACAGCTTTTAGAAATTGCCTTCCAAACTAACCTATTTCTGGCCAGGTTTTTATTTATCTCTCTTTCTTCCAAGTCCATTTTTTATCACTTTCCATATTTTCCTTGGCTTTCCCCTGTGAACTCAAAAGAGCTACCTCAACTGTTCTACATCTATTAACCCAAGAACTCTCATCCATTCTTTCAACGTGGCCATACCATCGATATCTCCTGTTCTGCACATATCTCCCTATACTGTCCAGATGTAATCTTCCTCTGAGGTCATTAGAACGAAGCCTATTTTTAAAACTCACATTCATTCTCATATCATTTCTCTCCATGCACAACATGTCCTCAACCTCAAGTATACACACACATACATTTACACACACATACATTTTCAATCATGAATTTACACACACATACATTTTCAATCATGAATTTACACACATACATTTTCAATAATGAATTTACACACACATACATTTACATCATGAATTTACACACATAATTTACATCATGAATTTACACACACATAATTTACATCATGAATTTACACACACATACATTTACATCATGAATTTACACACCCATACATTTACATTATGAATTTACACACACATACATTTTCAATCATGAATTTACACACACATACATTTACATCATGAATTTACACACCCATATATTTACATCATGAATTTACACACACATACATTTACATCATGAATTTACACACACATACATTTTCAATCATGAATTTACACACACATACATTTACATCATGAATTTACACACACATACATTTTCAATCATGAATTTACACACACATACATTTACATCATAAATTTACACACACATACATTTACATCATGAATTTACACACACATACATTTTCAATCATGAATTTACACACACATACATTTACATCATGAATTTACACACACATACATTTTCACTCATGAATTTACACACACATACATTTTCAATCATGAATTTACACACACATACATTTACATCATGAATTTACACACACATACATTTTCAATCATGAATTTACACACACATACATTTTCAATCATGAATTTACACACACATACATTTTCAATCATGAATTTACACACACATACATTTACATCATGAATTTACACACACATACATTTTCACTCATGAATTTACACACACATACATTTTCAATCATGAATTTACACACACATACATTTACATCATGAATTTACACACACATACATTTTCAATCATGAATTTACACACACATACATTTTCAATCATGAATTTACACACACATACATTTTCAATCATGAATTTACACACACATACATTTTCAATCATGAATTTACACACACATACATTTACATCATGAATTTACACACACATACATTTTCAATCATGAATTTACACACACATACATTTACATCCTGAATTTACACACACATACATTTACATCCTGAATTTACACACACATACATTTACATCCTGAATTTACACACACAATTTCAATCATGAATAACTAATTAAAGCAAACAGCATAAAAAAAAGCTTTAAGCATAGAAACTTTTATAAAAATGACTGGATTCTGTATTAAATGACCCAAACTTAGCAAAAATTTTAAATTTCAAATATTTCTATATGTTGTAATTGAGTTTATCAAAAACAAGATTAAAATCCGGAATGGTTAACAATAAGATTTATTACCTTTTTCTACAGAAAACATAACGAAAAATAGGAAAAAGAATGGATAGTTTTTAGTTTTGCCATAAAATGTCGAACTGTTAGCAAGATTACTACTACTTGGTGTAGTCAGTAGTTTATGCCTTTGTTCATCAGACGAGTCCAGATCTTGTAGGGAAATATTTTCCTTCACAATACCATCGGTGTCTCAATAGTACATAGAAATCTATTATTATACTAAAGCCGAGTTTATCGATGTTTGTTTCTCGGAGGCTTTTTTCCTATATATTTTAATCACACAAAATACATACTAAAATATTCCTCATGTTTGGGATTGGGTTATGTTTGAAAAAAAAAAAATGTTTATTGTTCTAATTAGCCGTAATTTGTTATTAACCCATCCTTTACTAAGTTTCTATCTATCGCTTTCACTATTTTGTTTTGGACCCCCTCCCCGACTTTTATATCATAGTGTGTCATTCACTTTTCCGTCTCTCTATTTATTAACAGTTTAAGGTAACAAAGAAACGAAAGAGTAAAATAAATTGGAATAGTCTATTATAAGCAAAAGGGAATATCAACATGAGTAGGAATACTATGTAACTCATAGCTAGAGAGAGAGAGAGAGAGCAGAAAAAGACGTATTTTGAATTTTGTCTTTATATTTTTTAATATTTAACTGGCTTTGCAGACTCACTTGTTTCTGATTCAAACATCTAACCTGAACTCAGTGGGTGATCCAATGGGGTACATATTTTCCTAGTCGTATTACAAATTTGGAAAACTTTCTTTTCACTGGAGCTGAAATATTTTGGGTTAATTTTAAAAATTCAGTTAATTTAATTAAATCAAATGAATAAAGTTGCACATACATATTTCCTTGAAGGGCATGAATCTATTGCTCCCTGTTGTTTATATTTCTATTGCCTACTCTGGAGCATTCGGTCTTGACTTTTTTCTTCTTCTTTTTCTTTTTTTCTCTAGACAAAAGAAGAGCGAACCAAACGGAATGCATTGAAAGAGAAACGCGACAATCTCATGGCTGCACGGCTGAAGAAAATCAAAGATCGACAGAGGGTGAAAATGGGTTTGCCTCCTGAACCAGAAATCGAAGAAGACCCATCGCCAGGTAAGAAGCAACTTACGGACATCGTATATCTATTACTGACTTATGTGCATGGGTCGGTCATTTGGTCCCAATGAATGAGAGAAATGTTTTGTTCTTTCTAATAAACTTTGTTGAAATATTACAGGAATGTCAAAATGTGGTCCACTTGTGTTTCGTCATTGGTTCTGGTCGACAATTTATACAGTGCACATTCTTAAGCTCCCCTTCATGTTCTTAGATCACAGAAGGTCATTGGTCATCGAATGATGCTCCACTATGGTTTGGTTGTTGAACACAAACAAGATATCAAAGGATAGAAATTATCAGTTATAATGTAACAGAACCATTGGAGTACAGGGTGGAGCAGGTGCTCGTGTGATTGCAAGAGTTAGGAGTGGATGGAGTAAGTTCAGGGAAATTCTGCAATTACTAACCAGCAGAGCGTTACCACTGTTGACCAAGAGGAGAGTCTATCAGGCATGTGTACGCAGTGTGATGATGTATGTAAGTGAAATCTGGCCAGTGAGGGTTGAGGATATGTGTTGCATGGAGAGAAATGATATGAGAATGATACAATGAATGTTTAATATGAGTCTTAAAGACAGACTTAGATCTGATGACCTTAGAGGAAGATTAAATCTGGACATTATAGGGAGATGTGTGCACTGTGCAGAAAAAGAGACTTCAATGGTATGGCCACATTGAAATAATGAATGAGAGTTTTTGAGTTGTCAGTAAATGTAGAACAGGGTAGTTTGCAGGGGAAGGCCAAGGAAAATATAGGCGGAAGTGATAAGGATGGAATTGAGAGAAAGAATGATAAATAAAGACCTGGCCAGAGATAGGTTAGTTTGTAAGTCAATTTCTTAAAGTCGTCTAATAAAACGCACGTGAAATCGAGTATTATAAAATGTAAAAATGAAAAAAGGCAAAAGAACATAGGTTTTCTGATTCAATCCCGGGCAGTGCCTGATCTTCCTGCTAGTTTATTTATAAATATATTACATTGGTTCGGTTGTGCCATGGAGGTCACTCAGGGCCATATATTCTGGGTCTCACGGCACCAAATGTCATTCGATGCTATAAGGACCGCATGCATTCCGACCGTTTGCTCTATCAATCGTTCTACGCCCACATTGTATTTAGAAGATCCACAGAACTTTTGATGTTGACACAATTTAGTTGAAAACATTAGTAACTTGCCAGTCGGCAATTTCTTTCCATCTTGAACCGAGAAAGCATTATTTTCATCTATGGGTAGGGTTTTATGTTGTGCTCTATCCCACTTAGGTTGTGAGCATCAAGCTCGAATCAATTTTCACATACAAAAATGATAGACATTTTTATCTTTAAAAAAAAAAAAAAAATACTTTATTATAACTTAACTAACACTGTGGATCCATTCTCTAACTAAAATGAGATAGGCTTAGAGCCTCAAACTCTACATCCTTCTCTGTTCAATTCCATTCAGCTATTCATTTTTCTGCCTTAGAAATATCTCTTATAACCCCCCCCCCCCACATCACATGATCAATTCAACAAACTTTAAAAGTTCATAATTAAAAATCACCTTTCAATATTTTTTGTCTTAATAATTCAATCCCGCTTATCCAAAATTCACAGGTATAACCGTTGCCCTCGCTATGCACATGAGTTAACGTCTCAAAGTATTTTTTATTTTCAAATTGTGTAACAAATTTAATCAATATACAAATCCTTGCGTGTATTTTTTTCTTTATAACCGGAAGCCAAATTCATGGCAGATGTTCATCGGATAAATATATAAATTGATTTTGTTACATTGCAATTGCAGATCCTAAGATTCCAGAAGAGAACGTTTTAATAGAAGTGAAAACGGAAAGTGTTGTAAAAAGTTCTCCACCTGTTCGAGAATGGGATCTGGGAAAGGACAGTAAGTACATGGAGTTTTTCCTTTTTAACTTGATTTTAAGATCGAATAAGAAATTTTTTTAAAAACACATTTTTTTTAAACATGTCAATAGAGAGGACTAAACTCAACTAAAAGTTTTTGCCTTTTAAAACTCTTTTAAGAAATTTAAACTACAAAAGCAAAATTTTAAAAATTGTACAAGCTCCCAAGATCGAAAAACAAATTTCAATCATGAACCGCTTATTTTCCCTGAGATAACTCGTATTTCGATTATTATTTTTTAAGGCAAGAGATATCTCGAGAAAATAA
Organism: Sepiola atlantica; assembly: GCA_963556195.1. Classification (NCBI taxonomy): domain Eukaryota; kingdom Metazoa; phylum Mollusca; class Cephalopoda; order Sepiida; family Sepiolidae; genus Sepiola; species Sepiola atlantica. Next base: position 109,783,939 of record OY744520.1, on the reverse strand, counting down.
TTATTTTGTTACCAGTCCATTTTGTAATGTTGCCTGTGATGTTCCTCACTGGCATCATTCTGACATAAACATAAGCTGCATTGAGAATTGTATAGCTCTGGTAGCAAAGTGTGATATATATTTTTCTTCTGTTAGCCATAATTGTCTTGATTAATTTGTTATTTTTAGTAATTACTGAACCTTCAAAATATTGTCACTTAGAACTGCCTTTAAGCATTATGCCATGGGCAAAGTTTGAGGTTACATTGGCTGCAACGTTGTGAGAATAGTAGTCTGATAATACAAATAATATAAATTATCAATCTTCGGTGCTTATGCTGTTCAGCGGCCATATTAAAAAATTATTTTTTTATAAAAACAATATCATATACTTATTCAGCGTTATATTCTTACTCACTGTACAAAAAAGTAGAAAAAATTATCCACTAGAACTTTAATTACAAGTATTTTTCCATTCTGCGTATCATAATAGTGATTCGTTCACTAAGCCTCCATCTTCTTTCTTAAGAAGATTTCAAGGGCAGATAACTGAAATCTTCTTAAGAAAGAAGATGGAGGCTTACTGAACGAATCGCTGTTATGATACGCAGAATGGAAAAAATACTTGTAATTAAAGTTCTAGTGGATATTTTTTCTACTTTTTTGTACAGTGAGTAAGAATATAACGCTGAATAAGTATATGATATTGTTTTTATAAAAATATAATTTTTTCATACGACCGCTGAACAGCATAAGCACCCAATCTTCATCTAAAAATTCTAAAACTTATTTTTACTTAAAGGAAAAAATGTTTTTGATTTTCGTTTGCTTATAAATTCTGACTACAGTTTTCTAAATAAAAGCGATGTAGTTTTACTTAACTGTTTATCAAAATAAACAACTCCAGGTGAAGTTCATAATCTTGTAATTCGTTTTGTTTATAATTCAGTCAGAAGTAAATTAAAAAAAATGCTGCTAAAGCGATAGTGAACTTTTTTATTCTATCATTTTGAGGTGCCTTTCATATCAAAGATGCCAAATTTCTAAGCCTATAACTAAGTTCATATTTCCAGTTTTCACTCGAGCAATATCCATTTGATTGGTTCGAAATATTTTGGTGTCCAGTTTTATTAACGGTCTGAGGATATTGGAGCCCTGCATGCTATACTAATTCTCTTAAAAATAAATATGGGATTCTACTGTTTTTAAGCGATCACATGTAAACAGCCTGAAAAAAAGTAAGTGATAAAAAAGAAATAACATTTTTTAAAAAACTACTTTAGAGTGGGGTATAACTTCCACATATACATTTAATATAAACTGATTAACCACTTCCAGGAAGTGGGTGACCATTACCGCCTGGTAGCCCAGAAGTGGGTGATCATTTTACATTAAATTTATATGCAAAACTAATCCCTAATTCTAAAGTCTAAAATATTACTTGATTTTTTTTTTTTAGTAATTTCTTTTTACCGCCAACTTTTCAGGTTGTTTACATGTAATTGCATGAAAAAAGTAGATTTTTTGAAGGGGGGGGGGGGGCAAAGGGTGCAGGACTACAGTTTTACCAGTATTTCTTTGTTTATGAATTATTCTCAAATCCATTTGTCTAAATGTCAAATTTTATCTAGAGAGTAAGTTGGGATTAGGAATCCGTGAACCCATCCTGTGAAAAGTTCTACCGCTAGTATATGATATATAAATTTTCTTGGAAGCATCCTGAAATGTTTTATTTTGTTCTTTCAATAGAAATGTGGGAGTCCGAGAAGAACTATTTCAAAGAAAGGCGGAACGAGAGAGCGGCAGAGTTTGCACCTCCAAGTTGGTATTTTTCTTCAGATACTGTTTCAGCCCCGAAACGAAGGATCCATCAAGAACAACGGTATTCCCCACCTCCACAAAAGAAAGCAGCACCCCAAAAATTAAAGAAAAACAAAATCAATCTACAAGGGAAAAAGAATGACGAAGGAAAAGTGACCCCCAAAATAAGAAATGATCCAGTTGTTGTGGATTTGTTCACCATTCCGCTTCCAGGTGAAACGCCGCCAATAATCGACAATAATAGCGAACCGGAAGAGAAATCAACACTCACGACGGAATATCAACAGCCACAACCAGATGCGACCCCATCGCAAATGTCGTGCCAGCCCGCTTTGTCTTCTGACTTTTCAGCCCCATTGCAAACGTGGGGCCATCCTGCTGCGACTGTAAACCAGTACAATGCAATGTATGTTGCTGCATACAATAACCAACCGCAAGATCTCTACCCGCCAAATGCAGCAACCACAACACCATCCCAAGATACCCAAATGTCTTCATCTTTTGTAACTCAGCAATCAGTTCAACCCGAACAACCAAAGCCTGAAATTCTGGATCGAAGATTTTTCAAAAATGTTGAATCTTTACAAAGTTTGTGAATAAATTTATTTATTTTTTTTTTTTATTATAAATCGTTTGGAATTTTTTAAATGATTTTTAGAATTTCTTATCTTTTGCAAAAAAAAATTCTGTATCATGATCCATTACTAATGAAGATTTAATATTTGTCTGTCTGAAGCCGACTCTATACTATTGCTCCTACATCGTAAGCTTTTAATGCTCATGTACTATATTTACATGCTCAATTAAGGGGGTGGAGATAGTGTAGTGTCTGTTGTCATGATACCCTCCATTCCAGGCATTACCTCCTTTTTTTGTAGTATCTGTTCTGTTATGAGACCATTACCTCTTTTTGTTGTGTTGAGGAGGGGATAGTGTATATGTTCATTCATCATGATACGATCGTCCTAGGCATTACCTACTTCTTTCTGGGGGGAGGGGTAGTAATTGTTCGTTCGTCATATATATGCGACCAGAGGGAGTAATAAATGAAACCATTGTATACAGTGCTCAGGTGCACAACTCATCAAAAGTGCATGTATAATACTTAGGATAATGAACAATGTATGAGTTATGATATATATATATATATATATATATGTGTGTTATAGGGGGGGCATCAGGTGTAGTTTTGGCAAAATTAGGAATGCATAAGGGTTTTAAAAGATGCAGTGTCTCAGCAATTCTGAGCATGCAAAAAAAAATGTTCCAAAAAATCATGGGAGCTACATGTTTTCTGACTTTGTAGGCATATCCATGTGTGCTAGGCATATCAGGATTGTTGTTATGGCGAGATGGTTAATAATTTTGTGAGTATTTACTAAGTCAGTTTCTTTTTAACCGATTAACACCTATGGTACTTACTTTTTTTTTAAGGACCAGAAGGATAATTAACCTTATTTCAGCAACATCTGTATTTTTCAGATATCTATAGTTAGTCATAAAGATTGGGGTATTTTTCAAATATTACACTTATTGTCTGGTGTATATTGCCAACAGTGATGTCTCAGTGTTTTTCTGTGAAAATCTAGTGGAAGGATACAATCAATTTCATCTATTTTTCAATCAAAGAAGTTTTGTTAAGTAGTCCTTATTATCAACCCACATTTTTATATATAATATCATATTCGGTTTAATGTCAGTTTTATATGAAGAAATTGACTTACAAACTAACCTATTTCTGACTAGGTCTTTATTTATCCCTCTGTTCCATTTTTATCACTTCCTCCCATGTTTGCTCGTGAACTGGATCTGCTACCATAACCCAAGAACTTTCACCGTGACCATACAATCAAAGTCTCATGTTCTTCTGTCCAGATTTAATCTTCCTCTAACTCTCCTATACACTCAAGTAAATCTGTGAAAGTAATTTTGCGCAAATATAGTTTTGTATTTACAAAAGATGTTTGGTAATAAATTCAAGAAAACACCATTCGGGTACTAATAGGTTGAATATCCCAACTAAAAAAAATGTTTTTATTTAAATACAATAACATTCTACAGGTTCCAGCCATCTTGTTCACCTTGGTATGAGACTACGGCAACACAAAATGTCCCCTATTTTGATGATTCGTGCAAACAAGATGGCGACACCTATAATCGCATCATGTAATTTGTGTTTCAGAATTTTTTAGATGAGGATTGATAAATTTTATTATTTATGGCACGACAGTTAAACACGCTGATTTAACAATCAGTTCTAAGCGAGTTATTATTTGGAGGTTGAAGTTTAATCTTTATTACAGGTGATAACTAAGAATAACAAATTAACATGGCTGACAGAATAACAACAATATACCCCTGTGGATTAAATAAAGGGTTCAATTCAAAAAGATGCACCTGCAGAAAGTCAGGTTACATCAGATAAAACATTGTGATAATAACAACTAAAATGCAAATAATAGGCCGAATAAGACACAAATTTGTGATTATTTTTTTTTGTCCAAATTCACAAATGTTGTTATCTTTTGATCCTGGTTTCTTTTGCAGGTTTTGAATTCTTCGTATTTCTCCAGATTATCTTCCATGCCATCTTTTCCAAGACTTTTCGATAAATATAATTACAATCTTTAAATAATTAAAAAAAATTTTTTTTTAGATCTTCTTGTTTCACTTCCTCCATAACCTGTTGAATCATTATCAATGTTCAACACATGCCAGCATTTAAAACAAACCGAATATGATGATGTTGATGATAAACCAAAAAATATATATATTTAAGCAAGTGTGGTTGAATAATACAGAATTTTTGCGTTTGTTGATTTTTTTTAGTGATATTCATGATGTGTCAAGCAAGCTTTCTGGTCTCCGGTGGTCGCCAATATTTTATGGCTTCGAGTGTTCTTAATTCAGCCATTGCTCTAGCGTATTTTTGTTTTTAAGACTTATTTTCCCCGCATAGAGAATATCACAAAAAAACAAAAAACTGCCTAAATATACATATCTTTTCCAAATCCCTTACTTCTATCCACATTTCTATCTTCTATACCTCTAAAATGGGGGGAGGGGGCCTCACACTATTCAGTCATGATGTATCAACTACCCCCTGCTACCACTGTTAGTCTTGTCTCCTTCAAAATATACTCATCTCAGCATATATACTTATTTCATAGCTCCCATCTATATAATAATTCTGTAGTCAGCACGGCAGTAATGCTGTCAATATGCATGCGCTAAATCAAAGGGAGGTAATTCATTCAAACTCGATGCTGTAGTAGCAGCATTAATACAGCTTTTTTTGTAGATGTAAACAAGAAGCAGACGACAACTGATTTTTGTCTCCAAGTTAGTTACAAAATTTTTATCTAAAAAAGTTTTGTTGAATAAAAAAAATTGTATTAAAACAATAGAACACATCTCTACAAATCTAAGTGAGAAATTCTGCTGGACCAAACTAATCTAACATCATTCCTGCCACCTTTAATATTTTAATTTTCTGAAAAATTTGAAAAGGGGAATTCAACACACACTCCAAAAATTGGACAAATAACACGTTTTTTTTTATTTTATATGTAAAAAAAAAAAATTCTAAATACAAGACTTGTTAAATCAAAGAATTTTACTGCAATTATTTTATACTTTTTCTTTTGGTATTCCTTAAGATACCAATCCTCAGTAACTACAATTATAATTTTGTTAAGCTGACATTTCATTGTGTAGAAATGGAATAGTTTTACTACAAAAAATTAAAAAAAAAGATTTTCAAATTCTCTTATCAGAACGGAACAATTCTAATACTACTTTTTTTTTTCCTCAGAAACAGTCGAGAAATATAACTATTACTAAAATTCTTGATTTGATCAGATTGAGTTATCTTCCTTGGAAGTTTCGGGGGGTAAGTGAGTGATGAGTCATTCCATTCTTACAAAATTTAAAAATCTTAAACTTTTTATTTTATTTTACTAATTAGTCAAAACTTATCCTCAAGTGTTTTTAGCCTTGATAAGGGTTAACAAGATAGCCAGCTGAATGATGAATATTATGAGAGGATTGAAAATCTCCACATATTACCTACTTGAAACAAACAAACAAAACAGCAATTCTCCCCCCTTTGTGAGAATATCGCTCATGAAATGTGAGGAGTAAAGGACAAAATAGGGAGGAAACAAGTTATGAGGCTGCTTATGTGACAATATTGTCAATCGGCCGTCGGTTGATTCAAACACGAGACCTTGGTTTTGCTTTTGGGGAATTCCAGATTATTTTTTTCATTTTTAACTAGAGGGAAAGCCAATCTCCTATAAGAGAAAAGAATTGTTTTCTTCTTGGGAGTTGGTGGGTGAGAGATAACTCATGGTTGAGATACAAAGATATCATCCATCATGGACAGATGGGATTTCTCTTGTTGGCATTTTGAGGAGATTAAAAGTTCCCAATATTGCAATAACAAGTAATGGCAACTCGGGAAGATATAATCAGCTGAATAGAGATAGCATAAGAACGAAATGTTTTTCTTAAATTGTTAATGCCAAAAGAATTAAAGGATGGTTCTTAGAATGTTTTTCTTGTCTCTGCCAAAGAGAATTTGGATGGGGAATGGGCCATGTGGTTACTGTGATAGGGAGGTGGACATCGAGTTGATGACATTCCCCATATTTGCAGGTTCATGAAAATATATTTTCCTCTTCTGTGAATAAGTTTTGAGGCGGGGAGGGATCTCCTCCCTTCTACTTAGGTAACAGTGGGAGATGGAGACAGAGGAAGATGGGGGGGGGGGGCTTAAACATACACTTGGCCATTTCTGAGTTAAAAGAGCGACTTGAAAAAATTCCTAATATGGAAAGTAATGCTAATGAGAATATTGTTTGTTGTTGAATTCTGTTGGAGGAAGGGGGGGGGGGGGTCACACTTCGTCTCAACACACCTGATTCTCAATAAAAGGAAAGTGTAACAGACATTCAAAGACTATTTTGCTCACCCATCGAATCCACGTCGCTGGGAGATGGACCCACCCCAGACTTGGCGTTGGTGCCGTCAAATCATGATCACCCAAACTTAGTAATATTGCTTGTTCAAAACGCAAGACTTTAGAAGTTAAGTTTTTGAGCAAACATAGTCTTGTATATTTTACTCTAATAATTATTCTTTTATACAAAAAACACACATCCAAACTTGTCCATTATTTTTTTTGCTTGAAATTGCCTTCGCCCCTTAGAGTTACAAACTTTGGAGACCAGCACCAGCCGATTACCCTCTTAATCAAATCACAACGTGGGGAGAGTGGTAATCGAAGGACCTTTCAACACCGACGGCTTTTCTGCAGACAGGTACCGACTGATCAACCAAAAACCAGGAACGGCCAACTTCGGGGACGTCACGAAAGGCTGGGGTCCATTTTAATGTTGCCACGACCAGGAATGCTGCATTTTAATGGTGCCCCACAGGAGGAGGTACAGTTTAGTGGTACTGTGCAAGAGTGGGGTACACTGAAAGTAAAGTCCACTTCCTACTCTCCGTAACTTGAAATATTAATTTTCTACACAATAAAAAGTCTGCATAATATAAAATTAAAATCATATTTACAACAGATTTGAAGTTGGATTTTTAACTTAAGGACCAGTTTTTTTTGGGTTTTTTTAAGATTTAGAAATAAAAAAATATAAGAATCAAATATGTTAAAAACGTTTATTTCAAATGTAAACATTGGTCTGTTGCAAAGAAAACAAAATAAATAAATTTACTTTGATCCATTTTTTTTTTTCTTCTTTTATGCGGGGCTGGAAAGTAAGAAAAAAAAAAAAAAGATCACGAAAAAATTAATATCAGAAAATTGAAAGAAGAGAAAAAGGAAAGGGACGTGAAGAGAGATTTGATAAACTTGTGTATTTTGTGTAATTTTAAATGGCCAGTCCAAATACAGACACGATCACATACATGGTCTTGTTTTCCCACTTCACTGTACAACTCCCTGAAAAGAGAACAAAAGAAACTTCTTTTAAAATATATTTACATTTTCTGAAGGGGGGGGGGGGGGAGGAATATCTTTAATTGCAAGTGAAGCATTTAAGTTCTTCGAATGTAATATACAGGTACGAAAACTTTTCCAACTTTTAGTTTTTGCCGACACGTCTGAAAAGTTATTTAGACGCATCAGTCTATTTTCCTCATCATAGTTATTATAATATTCACAACATTTCAGCCATCACATTCTGTTGCAACAACGTATTGAGTGGTTTGGTCATGCTGCACGTCGTAAAGCAGGAGGGTTAATAAGAGACATTCTCTTCCCGTCTTCACTACCCGATTGGCAAAAATGCATTGATAGCCAGATGAAAACCTGCGCAACTACCATCAAGAAATACCTTGGCAAAATCTTCGGTCAGCAGGTTGTTGGTCTTCGTAGCTGGAATAGGAACTGGCTTGCCATCTCAGTAGAGCTTGCATAGGATTGCCGTTTGTGGACTGCTACGGTCAGAGATGCTGTATGGACGAAGGAGAAATTCAGCTCAACCCACTTGCGGTGAATGTCACACCAAGACAAGTTTTTGCTTCTTCAAGTGTCTTCTGCCATAGTTGCTAAGAATCTTAAACTGAACTTTTCACAAGTGTTGATTAAGACATATTTTAGGGAGAATTTTACTTAAAGGTTGTGAGTTCAATCTCTAGTGAAGGAACTTGAGAGAAAAAATTAATGAATATGAGATATCCACAAGGTATGGAATACAGAATGAAGACAATCTACCCTCAAAATAAAGGGTTCAGTTCAACAACAACAGACACCTACCTGAAGAAGGCCAGAGAGTACAATGGTCGAAAAATTGTGAAAATAGTAACAACTAAGATGAGGATAACAGTCCAAAACATGTAAAGCATTTACTTTTATGGCATATCAACCCCTTTTTACATTATTTAATACAAAATTTTTTTTTATTGTGTATGAAGAAGTAAACACTAGTTATTATTTTACTGATATATTAGGGAGGGGGGGGTCTAATAGTATATGACGGTATCCATCTAAATTGTATTTTTATTGTAATCACAAAACGGAAAAAGAACATAATTGTATTGTTAAATATTCAGATAGGCGGCTTATCTAGTACATATATTATTGGACAGAGAATGTTATAGACAAGAGATCAAAAAAGTCAGCAGAACTTGGGAAATAGAATCGTGAGAATGGAAGTCTATGATACAAGGGGAAGTGACATCAGATATGAGAGGCAGAGGATTCTGGGAGAAGAATCTTTGACAGCCTGGATAGAAGCGATCAAGAGACAACATGGTTAGTATGGATTAAGGAACTTGTAATCTAAAAAGCTGTACACTTAATAAATACACACTCTTTTATCTGATCACAATTCTTATGAATTGCCTGCATTTATGAGAAAAGAATGTCTGAAACCTTTATTCTCAGCACTCTGTTTCTACGAGAAATCTGAACAGGCACACTCAGTGACAATGACCTCAGTTATGGGAAGAGTGGATAAAACAAGGTATGGTTCTTGCCAGAGTTAATCATTTACTTGTTATAAAGTAATTAAGGACTAAATTATTATCCCGTGTCGAAACAACTTCTCTTCCCCCGACTTGTTGTATAAAGAAGCATATATTTGCCTCTTCACAGCTTTCCGTTTGATTGCTTTACGGCATATTACACTTTTGGGGGTGATTTCATGCCAAATCTAATAATTTTTATACTTAAACTTTTTTGTTTGTTTAAAAAAAAAAACAATACAGATGTAAGGATCGGCAGGGTCAGGTTGTTTAACTTTGGGATTATCGTTGGCCTTGGAACAATAGCTGGAGGAAGTGACATCAAATGAGGAAAGCATGAAAAGCAGGTGTCTGAGATGAGATAGCAACATGAACAGACAATGGTGACATGACCTAAAATCAGTTTGAACTAAGCACTGTGCTTCTAACAAGTGGCCCTTCTGCAACTCACCCCGCTTCTCCTAGGCACCGGCTGTTGTTATAAAGCAAACACAATCTCAGCTGAGAAAAAAACGATCTTCTTTCAAATTGAGAAAATGTTCCTGATTGACTTCATTTGTGTTAGTTGTGCCTGATTTTAAATGGTGTACCCCCAGTTCGGGAGGATCACCGTGGGAGCCGTGAACATCAAGATGCAAAGAAATCCCAGGTATGATTTTAACTTATACTGATTGTAAATGTTGAGGTTTGGAATCCTCTCCAGTACTGTTACGATATATATATACGAATATTTTTAAAAACTGTATGATTTTAGTTTATTTTGTCTGTTTTACAGCAGATCAGCTCTTTTGAAAGAGGAGGGTATTTAATACCCAAACACAATAGCTTTTATAAACGATTCATTGTATATTATTAACTAGTGTCGACCCATGTTCCAAAAAAATTGAAGAAACCAAAAATTGCAACCCCAGAAATAAATTGACCAGAAATAATTTTTTTTCACCCGAAAAAGGCTAAAATACACTATATAGAAAAATTCATAAATTTAATTGCGTTATATTAAAATGAAAATAATCAACAAATGAGAAAAAAATAAAAATGAGTAGTTAATTAATGATCTGTCCTTTTGCAAAGCAATATGCAAATTAGTTAAACTTTCGACATCAATTGCACACACATGATCAGTATATTAGAAGGAGAAGGGCGTTATTACTCAATTGTGAATATAAATTTGGCTTTTTAATCTCACCATTTCATGGTCCGACTTTCTAAGTATACAGACTAAATACAAGTTGCTACTTTACCAATAAATGAAAAGAAATTGCAGATTAATACGACTGTATTAGGATGGAAATGACCCATGGCATTCTATACTACATGCCATGACGCAGCTGAGAATCACAACTGGAGACTATTAACAAATGTTTGATTTTTAGAGATTTTTTTGAAAAAAATACATGGAATAATATTCTGGCCCTTACCTGAAGATAAGATGTGTTGAAAGATAAATAAATGAAAATATGTATGTGAATCATATTTTTTTACCAGACATCTTAATTACCTCTTTAATACTTATCACTTTCCACAACAAAAATAAGTCTTTTAATTTATTCAACTTTCAACAGATCTTCCTATCCTCTGGTATGGATAAAAATGTTATTCTATGTATTTTCAAATATGGTTGACTTAATTTCCTTCAAAAATCTCTCAAAATCAAACATTCGTACTTCTCAGCTGCGCAATGAAGTGGCCTGTGGTATAGAATGCCATGAAATGATGACAGGATTTGTAAATAGCACATCGAAACCAATGTAAATAATAGAATTTGATGGAGAAAAAAAATCACTTTGTACTGCCATTGCCAATCTGCAACCCACATCTGATATGGAAAAGACACACTAATTGAAAAAGAAGAATGAAATCTAAAGAATTTAATTCAAAGGTAAAAATTTTAAATGATACATGATGAAAAATTATTAAGTGGTAATTTTTTTTTTTTAAGATGGCCACAACTAAATAATAGCACAAAGACTGAATTTTTTTGTGTTTGTTTTGGCCATTTTTCATCATGTATTTTTTTAATTTTTAGTCAGAGTCTGAAAATTTACACTCCAATTCTAAAGCCCTGTTTTTTTTTTATTGTTTTTAGCAGGGCAGTAGAAATGACTGAGTATCAGAGATAAGCCTAGTGTTGAGACGATAACCAGAATCAGAAAAATCAGAACTTTTTGGGGTATCAGAATCAGAAAAAATTGAGCCTATTTTCCGATTCCCAAAAACGATTCTTTAAATTGTTGTTGTTGTTTAAAACTTAATGATAAAATGACAAATTATTTTTTGGTTTTAAACTATTTGTAAAACTAAAAGCTATACATCTATTAATAATGGAGATTATGTATCTGTCTGTCTTTCTGTCTGTCCCGAAACTCCATCAAAGTAATATTACTATTTGATTAGTCCGTCAGCTTCTTTATATACTACTACAAAAACTGTCAAACACTATGCGCATTTCTCAATTTACATAATTAATTGCTTTTAAACTTCTAATAAATTAGTATTCCCAAATATACACTCATGATTGTTTTCTTCAGATTTCCACATGTATTTATGCTATTTTGCTCACTAATAATCTTACTTATAAATTATAATTATTTCTTTTATTATTTATATATATACATACATGAAATGAGTTACGTAGTTAATATTTCTATGACGAAACTGATTGAACAGCCAGCGTTAATCCATTGATTTGGTTACCTCCCTCCGATTATTCAGTATGGACGCAAGATGGCGTGTTATTTAAAATGTAAACAAAACGCTGGCATTTACCGTACTACTTTTACTCTGATTTTTTTATTAAAACGTTCTGAGTTTGTTTATCTTCTTAATCTTATTAGCCATTATGTTTTAAAACACAAATTCACTGAATCAAATTGTTTAATTAAAATAATTGATTTAAAAATTACTATTTTACTATTACACGCACACACACATTATAACGAATTTAGTTTAGGTAAACTTTTTTCGAGAATTAACAAACTATTTGTGTTTACTGTATTTGATTTTTTAATACTTTCATTATAGGTACACCTTTTCTTCCGATTTGAAAAACATCCAATATTATGATTTTTTCACGACCTCAACTGTATTTATGATTTAAATTTCACCATATAAGCTGTTAGGCTTTTATTTACAAACTATTCTTATTATTCTATGTTTTATCTATTAAAATAAAATGTGATTTTTTTTTCTATTCTGTCAACAAAAAAACTAACACATTGTACTGGAAAACTATACAACTGATTTTAGAATCAAATTGTTTAATTAAAAAAAGGTCATTAAACAAACAAACACAAAAACACACACACTAATGAATTTAATTTAGGTAAACTTTCTTTCCGAGAGCATTTACATAACTAATCGTGTTCACTGAATTTGATTTTTTTTAATGCTTTTTCACTTTAGGACCCGCGCTAACTTTGACCCCGTCGTTAGGATTAGGGTCAAAGTGGGGGTTAGAATTAGGGTTTAGAGTTAGGGTTAGGTTTTTCTTTTTCTTTTTAATTAAAAATATTTATATGTATGGAGGAGGATTAAAAAAAAAATGGGGGGGGGGGGCGGTCAAAAATTTTTTTTTTTTCCTTTCTTAACTAAAAATATTTCTATGTATGGGGGGGGGGTCCAAAAATCGGGGTAGGGTCGAATTTTTTTTCTTCTTCATTTTCAACTAAAAATATTCTTGTTACACGTGAGCGTTCATTTCTGACGCGGCAGCCTAGCAAAAATATGCGACCGGAGCGAGCATATATTTGCTAGTCATAATAACGAATTTAGGTAAAAACGACACAAATAAAAATGACACATATGAATAAATAGGAAAAATTGGCACAAGTGAAAAATATAGATGAAAATCTCACAATGAGTTTATCAAATCATTATTTTCAATCAATTATGAGGAAAATATTAGAAAAAAATAGTTATAAAGATAGATTTGTGTAATGTATAACCCCCCCCCCCCCCCTCCAAAGTGTACTTTTACTTTTGTGAAAACATATGCACACATTACACGGGTTTTTACAGTAATCCGAAAATTTAAAAAACAAAACAACCATTCTATAACTAAATATTTAGAGATTTAAAAAGAATCGGAATCGGTAAAAATATTGGAAAGATCCCATCACTAGATAAGACGTAAATAAAAAAAATTTTAATGGAAGAAAGGGGTGGGGCATCGCTCACCGTCTGTTGTACTGTCCCAAAAGCAAGAACTGGCCGTATGAAGTCCAGCCCCGTTCTTTTGCATTATCACACAAGTAACTGAAAAAAAAAAAAAAGGAGACAAAAATGTTACGTGGAATTTTTTTTACAAAAAACAAAAAGAAAACAAGACAAATAAGATCATCAGATCAATTGAGTTGACAGTTCAATTTTTCATTTTTTTTTTTTTCTCTGTTTGGTTTTCCTAAACAACTTCAATCAGCTTCAACTAAGAAAGTAAAAAAATAAGAAAAAGACTGAGTGGGCAAGAGACAGGAAGTCATTCTTTGATAAAACAAAAGTCATCTAACTCCTCTACCGCCTTCATTAATCATTTAAAGTCTTAGCCTACATGGCAAAATTAATAGTTTCAGTTTTCAGAGAGAACTATCATAAGAGGGAAAAGGAGAGCAAGGCAAGATAGAGAGAGAGAGAGAGGAAGAGAAAAAAACAGGAAAAGAGAAAGAAAGAGTGAGAGAGAGAAATAAATAAATAAAATAGTGACAAAAAAAATAATGAGGTAAGGCTCTAGCGATTTTATTTAACAAAAAAAAAAGGAAAAAAAAAGCGGATTTCGACCAAAAGGCGGAAGACTCACATCCACGGGAGGCTCTAGCAATTTAAGCGGAAATCTGGATTGAAAAAAGAAAACGGAATTCCGCTTTTACATTTATTGTAGGTTGTTAAAAACCAAAGTTTTTTTTTTGTTTTTCTTACTTACCGATATATTTAAAAGGCTTGTTCATTTTGGTGAGTTGGCTTAGACACTGCTCGACCACATTCGATGTCCATTGGTTGATCTTATTGTGCTGGTAAGCATTTGATCCAATCACACTTTCTACAGACTATGGAGACACAAAAGATCAATTGATAACTAGGGAGACAGAAAGGAAACAATGATAAAACAATTCAGAAATGTCACAAATCTGTTAGAAAAAAACTTTTATGATTGAAATACTGTTTGGGTCGTTCGCAAATAAAAATTTACTTCAATTAAAAAAAACAAAAAAACTTACACATTAAGAAATATAAAGGATCTCTGGATAAGTTGAATATTTTTATAGTTATATTTATTATCAAAGCCGAAGGTTGGCAATGGAGACAACCTCCCATTGTCTATAAAATGGCATCTCATGGCACACGTCTCCAAAAACTGCTGACAACTAAGTTCAGCTCCTAGCCTACTTGTGTGGCTTAAATACAAGCCCGGCACAACTGCTATTACTGATAGGAGAAGGAGTGATGCGGATTATCTGACACCTGAAAACCAGCGCTTTGAATAGATGGGGCTTTATCAGTCTGAGAAGACCGCTCATCTAAGAAAAGGAAAGCTAATCTCAAATCTCTACTGCCTTGTGGCAATACCAACTCATAGAAAAAACTTTGCGAGTCAATCCTAAGGAAAAATTCAGGGCCAGAATCGCCAAGAAAATTTGAAGCTATATACAGCAACGTTCTGGAAATGGAACTAGAATCATGTGTATCGGCACTTTCCATTCCAATGATATGGAGAGGGGTCTGCTGCATAGGCAACAACTTGTCCTCCATAATTACTTACCCAGGCTTTGCGCTCTCCAGAGTGCAACTACATTCTTGAGACTAAAGGGTGGCAATAATAATATCTAATGATTAAAAAAAAGAAAGTAACCTATGTTGGATTAAGACAATATAAATGAACCTTAATCCCTTACAAAGGATATGGGTCATACTACTCACCTCTTTGATGACATTGGTCACATCGTCAACAACAAAGACATTCTGAAATTTAAACAGAAATATATGTTAAAAATATTCTTTAGGATAATAGCTTATTACTTTTCGGTAAATGTTTTTCTACCTATTTCAATGTGAATGGCATTAAACTTAGTTATTGTTGCATGGATAGCATGCAATCTAACAAAGTTATCTCGTCATACTTTCAAAGTCGGAACTCAAATAGCATTTAAGCTGACAAATCAAACTTTCCTTCTGACTAGGCAATTTTCATTTTTTATTGTTGTACAGTGTTATTAACACTATACTCAGCTACAATTTATTTTTAAAATGACTTAGTTTGGCCCAGACAACTGCTAATATGAAACAACATTGAATGTAAACGTTTACCCATCTGATCTATTAACCACCATGCTGTCTTTTTCTGCTACAAAAAACACGGTATGTCTTTGCTATTTTAACACCTGATAAGCTTTGTTCGCTAGAAACTGACCATGAGAGAAAAAAAAACGACCAATATCTTTTATGCTCCGATCTAGCTTTGATGAACTTAGTTTTGAAACATGTAAAGGACTATTAAATGAACATTTGATTTCTGAAACTTGATTTAAATTTACTTTTTAATCAATAAACAGTAGTTCTAGATGAGCCATTTTAAATGAATCTGAATGAAATTATAATTTAAATTCTGATATCTATCTATATAAAATTAGGTATATTTATATGCTTATATATTTGTATGTACAGGATTCACTCCTAAACTAATTCACCTATCATTATGAATTTTAGAACACAACTGGGGTTGTAATGGGGGCTAGTTTTAGTTTCATGCAAAGGGGGTTAAAAAGGGGGTGGACACCCTTCATAAAAACTCAGATACCACCGATTTTTGTGAAATTTTAACAATAGATATTAGACATCAATTAATAAATATTCCCCAAATTTCAGTTTCTTTGTGGTATTTTAAAGAGTTTTAGGAGGTATAAAATTGACACAACCTTTCATTTGAAAATTTTAATATATCAGATTTGCATTGAATTTGATCTATAGTCATTAGATGTAAAGTTGGTAAGTGTATCATGTGTAGTTTCTGACTGGACACAGGGACAAAATTATGACTTTCCTTTATATAATAGATTAAAGAATTACTCCATGTTTTGGTTCGCCTGTACGGTATATAAAACCTTTTTAGGTTATTGACTATTGGAACAATACTCATCGTAAAAAATTAATTGAAAATTTGTTGCTATTTTATCCATAGTTGGGATAACTTGTGGGTTCATACCTTTCCATATTTTTGGATTCAGCATTTTTTATTGTTAGTTACAAACTCAGTTGTTGTTAATACTACTACTACTAATAATAATAATAGACATTAATATTGAAAAGTAACGAGTCAACTTTTAAAAGAGCTCAACCTCAATTATGCGGAGGAAATGAAAAGGAAGGAGGCATGAGTTTAACAATAATGGAATCTCCTATCCTTTCACAAGACATAAGGAAACAGAAAAATGCAGAGAATCTCTCAAGAAGTGATGATAGATTTACAAAAGATCAGATTATATAAAGAACCTTATTGCCTTTTTTTTTTCGAACTACTATTCTCACCTTTGTTGTGATTTTCATGTTTCGTAACCTTCTCCAACCTTCTTCAGGTGCATTCTTTAAGAGACTTATTATTTTTAGTTATGCAAGAAGAATGCCTTAACAGACATGTCACAGTTTATGAATTATTGAATGAAATCAAAGTAGAATAAATTATGGCTGTGACGGGTACGTCTAGAATTATATATAGCATCACCAATGAATTGTTTTAATTACTTTGGATTTTTAAAATTTTGCAATATTCCCTTATATTAAGATTTTTTTATTCATTATTTAATACATTATTATGTAGACTTCCTCAACTTTTTTAGCATGAGTCATTCTATAAATATATACAGATTCCTCCTTTTAGTTTAACCGTAGACTATTTTTTACTCACTGGACAGAGAATTATCACCGTGGGTCACACTATCAAAACGTTGGCTGATGAATCGGTCACATTTGGTATCTTTAACTCTGCCGGTGGAGTTTCCAGTGGTTCTGTGAAACCGAAAGTACCGATGGATCAAACTAATGTATTGTGTCCACTGAATAAAAGTATATATGCTCTTGCACAAGTAATTGAGTACTTATGTTAATTCAAATCAAGAGTGTAGGATTAAGGAAAAATATATGAAAGAAATATTAAAACAATATATATATGAAGAAAAAGTATAAAATGGAGATTTAGGACATTTAATTATACTTCAATTAAAAAATTAAATAGAAGAATAACGATTGTTCCAATATTTTTTAGATGTCATATTGAAATCATTTTATCTCAATTAGTTATTTTTAATATAAACATACACATATGTACATAGGTGTATCCACGTATATATTTATACCGCTTCCATATACATACAGTTAAACATTAATTTATATAATTGGATTTTAAATTCATTTTGTTTTTTATTTTTATTTTTAACATTAGTGATCATTATAAATTTTTATTAAAGCCATAAGGAATGTTTTTAACTGTGTAGCGAGATCATTGTTCACATTAGTTTTACATTTCTGCATGTCGGTACAATCGGGGAAACAGGGAGGGAGTTCCAAAGGCCGGCAGCACAAGGAAAGAAGCTATTGGAGTAGAAGGCTCTCCGGCATCTGAGGACCTCCACAGTGAATGAATGAGATCTAGCTGATTGTCAGGTTGGTAGAGTGTATTTATGTCGAGGGGGCACCAGAGCAGCAAGTTCATCAGAACACATTCCATTGAAGTACTTGTAAAACAAGCACAAGGATGCAACATTGCAGTGATGGAACAGAGGCTGAAACTTGGTTGATAGTGAGGGACCTTTTAGATTATATGTTCTTTTTGGACCTTGTCTAAGAGGGAGAGACTGGTGGATGGTGCACCAACCCAGATGTGCCAACAATACTCCATGCATGGGCAGATGGTGACTTTGAAGAGATATAGGATATATGGCAATTGGTGGTTCAAGAGATTTCTTGTTGTTGAAGGAAAGGAGCTTTGTCTTAGCAGCATTAAATGTTACCATCCATTTTTGACCCCATTCCACTACAGACTGGACATTACTTTCTAAGGATTCAGCCATTGCCTCGGATATGAGCACGTCCGTTTTACCCACATGATGAGAGTAGAGCATGGTGTCGTTAGCAAATATACCCATCATACAATCATACACAATATCATCAGGGAGATCGTTTATGAAAATCAGGAACAATAAAGGTCTGAGGATGGATCCCTGGGGTACACCTGCATTTATGTCATGTTGTTTGGATGAACGGCCATCGAGGACAACCTGGATTTTTCTTTTGGATCTAATTATATTAACTATTCGTTCAGTAATACCATATGAATTAATTTTTATGAGAAGCTCTTTATGCCAGACTTGGTCAAAGGCTTTGGATATATCAAGCGCTACCGCCCTAGTTTCACCTATCTTGTCCAGTGTATGGTATATGCGTTCTTAGATAAATATCTACTTGGCTACAGTATTTATAATTTCTTGCACTGTTAATGTTGTTTTACAAATTCAGTCTCTATTAATTGTTCCTAATTATTAGTTGACCATTTTATCTGGTTAACCACTTACTATATTAACTTATTTCCAGATTTAGGTAATCTAGTAACTTAATTCATTGTCCAAATTTATTATTATCCAAGCTCTATCCAGGACATGTTTTAAAAAAGTACCATATATATATATATATATATAATCTGATTAAAGACAACATAATTTTCTCTTTTTGGTTTTTTCTTGATCATTGTCTTGATTCTGTAAGCTAATTTCTGGGTCTCTGGTGTTAAATAGTTGAGTATGGATTTGAGTTCTTTTATCGTCCATCTCGAGTGCTTTCAATCGTCGCTATCATCTTCAGTTTTTTTTTTCTTTTTGGCTATATTGTTGTTATTTAAAGTTTTTATTATTTTGGTCTATAGTTTTGTCGGGGGGGGGGGGGGGATACAGACCAAACTAATAAAACACTCTAAATAACAACAATATAGCCAAAAAGAAAAAAAAACAACTCCTGAAGATGATAGTGAAGATTGAAAAAGCTCAAGATGGATGATAAAAGAACTCTCAGATCCATATTCCACGATTTAACACCAGAGACCCAGAAACTAGCTCGAAGAGTCAAGGCAATGATCCAGAAAATAACAAAAAGAGAAAATTAATCAGATAACGATTTGCTGCCTATATATATATATATATATATATATATATATATATATATTAGTAGTAATACTACACATCTAGACAAGATAAGGTTTAAAGTTCCTAAAATTCAAACTAGAATTGTCCAGAAATACTCGTGGCCCAATGATTAAAGGCGTTGATTAACTCTCAGTTCTAAGGAGGTTAGGTTACCAAAGGCTATGATAACTAAGAATAACAAGAATTAATTAACACTTTTACCGACGGAACGAGAACAATCTAACTCAGTGGATTAAATTAAGGGGTTAGTTCGAAATTTCGCATAGGTTTACAAGTTTGCCAAAGATTTCCACGTTAAAAAAATGCACCTGAAGAGGGTCAGAGATTACATCAGTCAAAACATTGTGAAAATAACAACCAAGATGAGAATGGTAATTGAAATGATCCAAAATTTTAAAAAGATCAGAACCTGATTACCCTGAAAAAACAATGGATATTCATTAGATGCATCAATTCGAACTATGCGCTCAGTGACAAAAACGAGTTTTCAGACTGAAGCGTGACAAAGCCTTTTCTACAGATTCTGAGATGCGTCTAAAACAAGATATTTAATCTGTACATTTAGTGATGCATATCCTATTACAAATTGAAGCAAAACAGAGCGACCAACAGATACTGGCATAGAAATATGAGGACACATCGAAAGACTAAACTTAATAAATAACTATAAAAGAATGTGAGAATAATGTTGTGTTGTGCCTAAAAATGGTCATTCAACAGAATCTATGACTAAACCTGAAAATTCAAATTGATCCATGCAGGTCAAACAGGTTTTATGTGTTAGTGAAAAATAAGTCAGCTTGTTTGGTGAGAGTCTGTTTTAAAATATATCAACCCGTTTTGGCTTGTCTGTTTTGTGACAGATAAATCACGACTGTGGAGTTAGTACTCCGATCCCTGAAATTTTGAAACGTCCAACTCTGGCCCAAGATGAAAGTGTAGTATCTCTTCTGAGTATCTGTTGTCTAAGATCAAAGTGTAGTATCTGTTCTGATACTACACTTTATTTGTTCTGTCTTCAGTCAGTGAAAGAGAAATCCTTTTAGACTGAGGCAATTAAAATTTTTGTCCAAATCCAGAGTGCCACTCTTTAGGGAGCTGAATTTTCCCCCACATTAAAAGTCGACCCTGTGTCTAACTGCCCTCGTTTGATTTGGTTGTTTTGTTTTACGGCATGTCAACCCTTCTCGCGTTATTTAATGCCGAATTGGTCAGTTTGGTAAAAAAATTTATGCTTCAAATTCTTTATATCTTCAAATATTTATTCATGGTGTTTGGTTTGGTTGTTCCGTTTTATGGCATATCAACCCTTTTCGGGTTATTTAATGCCAGGCTATTGTAAATAGGGACCCAAGAAATATACTATAATATATACAGGTTGCGGATGATATTTGTCAGCCATTTTCAACTGCTAATTTTATGCATATTTTTATTTTACGTTCATTATAAAAAGTGACTACATTTCCATTTTCATTTTTGCTGAATAATTATGGACAATTTTGAACCTCCTGAAAGAGAGAGTTTTCGTTAGAATAAGCGCCAGAAAAATGAATGAGATTTCAGACTTCTTCAGCATCAGCAGGAGAAAAGATCAGAAAGGAATTGAAAGATTCAGGATACAATATATTCCTATATATAGAACGTTAGACTGCCATAACACATATGTAAAAATGTTAGTGTCATTGCCATCTATGCTCCCACCCTTAACGCTAACGATCAAGATAAAGACTCTTTCTACAACAACTTGACTGATCTTCTAATTATTGCAGGTGATTGGAATGCCCACACAGGCAACATCAGCAACAGTCATATTCTTGGACGATTTGCGATTGGAGACTAATGTATTAATGGTGAAAGACTTGTCGACTTTGCTGCAGCAAACCAAATGACCGTATTCCAGCATGTGTTTTCAACATCCATGGTGACACTTACTTATTTGGTACTCCAATGACGGTTTCAGTTTAATCGAGCACTTTCTTATTAAATGCTGCTGGTTGTTGAGTGTTCCAAGACGTAGAAACCGATAGCGAATTTGGTTTTGATCATGTATTAGGACGGGAAAAACTACATCTTTACTTCAAGGTTGTTAAGTAGCATGCTAAGCTTCTCTGGTATGACATTTCGAAACTGAGAAGTAAACAAACCGATAATGTATTCCGCATAGAACTATCCAATTGGCTCAACGGTCTCAAAGTACACCAATCTGAAGATGCTATTCCAGATGAGCTTTGGCTAACTGTCAAGCATAACCTCCAATCCGTGATATCCGAGACACTCGGAACCACTAAACGAAAAGACAAAGATGGAATCTTGGGCCAAAAATTGAAACTGCTGAAAATACAAATACATTCTGGAGGAAAGTAGCAGAAGACATGGAACATGCACAGAGACATGTTGGGGTGGTAACCAAATAATCAGGATGGCAAGCCAACCACTAATCTCAAAAGCTTGAGAGATCAGTTTGCCAATCTGCTAAATCACGACCAACAGCTCCCATCAACTGCTATGAATAAAGCCGATCCAACACATTATGACTGCTAAACAACTACCCCCACGCTTGAAGAGGTTGTATCTGTTATCAAAATTCTCAAAAATAACAAAACTGCAGGCGAATATAATATCCCTCAAACACAGCGCAAATATACTTGGGCCTGCCATCAATCATATTATCAACTAGGTCTGGGAGACTGAAATTCTTCCCCAAGACAGGAGCAATGCAACACTGGTACCATTCTTTAAGCTGTTGCAGAAACTACTGTGGTATCAGCCTGATCGATGTGTCTGCTAAAATATTTGCTTTGATTCTTCTGAGACGATTCCAATCATAATGCGACTCCAGAAAAAGCAAATACAGGCGAAACCAATGTGGGTTTCGTCCGAGCCGTGGTTGCACCAATCAAATCTTCACCCTAAGATGAATCCTCAAACATTATTGGTGCTTCCAGCAAAGTACAGTCATCCATTTCATTGATTTTGCTGCTGCATTCGCCTGTCGACCGTGGCACTTTCTGGAAGGGTATGCAAGCAGATGGTATTGCGCCTAAACTTATCAGTCTTCTTAAAACATACTACTGCTCAACAGGATCCCACACATGTATGTACGGTGAGGTTTCGGAACCCTTCGAAATACGGTTTGGCGTTCTTTCATCAACACTTTTCAATTACACCGACTGGGTCACTTGAAATGACTTAAAAGAGTTTCCCGGTGTCACTGTTGGTTGCAACTTTGTTGTCAAGGACTTAGATTACGCAGATGATATCGCGCTACTCGGTTAAACATTTGCTAATGTCCGGTCTGCTATTAATGAGCTTCAGCATGTTGTATTGCAGAATCGGATGAAAATAAATG
Source organism: Sepiola atlantica (assembly GCA_963556195.1). Classification (NCBI taxonomy): domain Eukaryota; kingdom Metazoa; phylum Mollusca; class Cephalopoda; order Sepiida; family Sepiolidae; genus Sepiola; species Sepiola atlantica. The sequence goes on along the minus strand of OY744520.1, from coordinate 109,761,118 downwards.
TCTCAAAGACAAAAATGTTTGCTGCCGGCTTTGCCCTTACAGACAAAACACCCATCGTCCTCAATGGTGATGTTCTTGAAGAGGTTAAGAGTTTCAAATATCGTAGCGCCATCATCACAGCCACGGGTCAAGGTGGAGCAGACATCAAAGCATGAATTGACCTTGCACATCATGCGTTCTGGTGACTAAATTCCCAACTCTGGTCAAGATTTGAGATAAGGTGCAGCACCAAAGTAAGGATCTACCAAGCGCTGGTGCGAACGATCCTCCTTTATAGCAGCGAGTCCTGGCCAATGAAAATGGAAGATGTTAGGCGATTAGAAACTTTCTATCACCACTGCCTGCGTCATATCTTTCGTCTTCGATGGCAGCATTTCCTCTCAACAACACAGCATGTTTCTGCTGTAAAACCCCCTGACAAGTCATCCTCACAAGACGTCTTTCGTCGTCAACCAGGAGAGTTTATCTATGAAGCAATTGCCTCAGCTCCCCTACAGGGTTGGAAAAAGCGATGTGGTGGACAAAGAAAAACCTGGCTGATGACGGTTAAAGCTGACCTGGAACCCAACCTGGGCACCCGAATCTATGGAGTTCACCGTTGGAACAGCGAGTGGCTGACGATCACCCAATCATTGCCTTCAAATCGTCGGGCCTAGTCAGCTTTCAGCCGGTACGTAGTGACAAGGATGGATGGAGCTGCCTCAATCCATTCTGGGTGAATGCTGTTTCAAGTACAAATAGTAGTACAACTGCCCCCCCCCCGTTTATCTTCCACGCTCCACTGTATAAAATGTTGAGTTCTGTTTAATAAGCTTATTTTACTAAATGAATATGGTCGAACGAATAGACTGAAAATATCTTGGCTCAGCTTTAATGATATGTTTGTGTCCTAATTTCTACTAGCATGTTGCCTTGCTTATATCAACTATTCCATAAACTAATTTTCCATTTTGTCTGAATTTTTTTGTCATATTTACTCCCTCATATATATACCCATCCCAGGATGGCTAAAATTAATTTCCCGAACAGAACAGTTTTGCACCACTTATGTCCTCTTACAAAGATTAAAATCAAAATATAATGATACTAAACATTATGTCTGGAATCCTTATTTTAATTTTGATAAAACTCCATTACATGATTTTGTATTCTAGAAAATGTCTAAACTTTAAGACATATTAAGGGGTGGGTCTTAAGAAATCGAAATTCAGGAAATCTTGCTTAATTGGTGTCTAATGACTATGGATGAAATTTAATACAAATATATTTAAATTTTTAAATGGGAGATTGTGCCCATATCATGTCCTCTAAAATTCTTTAAAATACTCCAAAGAACCTGAAATTTGAGGTATATTTATTAATTGTCTAATAACTAAAATTTCATAACAATGGGGGTATCTGAACCTTCATGAAGGGCTTCCACCCCCTTTTATCTCATTTGCATAAAATGAAATTAAACTACATATAGCCTACATTTGAACCCCTTACACCTAGCAGCTGTGTTCCCAAATTCATAATGATTAGTGAATTAGTTTAGGAGTGAATCTTGTAATACAAATATATAAACATAACAGTATCTAACTTTATAAAGCTATAGATATATCATTTTTTACTATTTCATATAGTCTTATAATATAAGCATTTGTTATGTATATATATTTTTATTTTAGAATTTACTTCCAGTCTTTCAATACGAGTAGAGTTTAGCATAAAAATATACTTATGGCAAGTAAGTTACACAGTTGCATTTTCGAATGGAAATCATTAGGCTAAGTGCAGAGATATACACGATGATCGTTTTTACAGTTAAGTAATACCTTCTTTCAACCAATCAGAGTTCTTGGACCAGTTGCTGGACTGTACCCAAATCATTGTAAGAGAAACCTGTTTCGGAAGAGCCAGTCATCGTTATCACAGAGTCTGCTATGAGGACGAACGTGGAGGTGATCTGATATAGATGCAACAGTTAAGGCCACTCGCCCTGAGAACATGGATGCTCAGCTATCGGTGCAATCAAGAGGGACACAGCTCAGAAAACGAAGCTGGGGGACAAGATGTCAGCATTGGTCTTTTCTCAAGCTAACATCTAAATGAAATGCGGCCTGTCATTAATGTAAATGCCAACAGAAAGCTGTGTTCATTGTTATTTGACATAGTTTCTGTCCGGACAATAGCTAGTGAATTATTGTGTTGCACTTGGAGGAGGAAGAGAATCTCGGTGAGTACAATAAACAGTCCCAGATCATAAAGAATACTAATAAACTACAAGCCCTTTTTCTTTCTTTCTTTGTGACTAACTGTAGAAAAGTCTCCACTAGAAACATACAAAAAGCAAAATGACTTCCGGGCATTTAAAACAATTGTCAGACACTTGCTATGGAATGTTGCGAGCATCATCATCAGCAACAAGTTTTTCATTAGAAAAAAAAACACAAAAAACTAGAGTAATTGGGAATTGTCATTGTTAAGTTAGAGATCTCATTCATGATACTACTAATTTTTCAACTTTAGTTATTTACTTTTTTTTTTTTTTTTAAATCAACAATAAGTGGTTTTGCAACTTCTTCAAATCTAACAGAATTTCCTATTATTCGCTTTTATGAAAAAATTGTTTTAAAATGAATTAGTATTTTAGTATTGTAACATTTTAGACAGATGAAATGACTTCATTTGGTTAACTTTAGGGGAATCCTAAAAAAATGCTGTATGGCACTATTTCAAAACACCATAAGATCACAAAAAACATTATATTTAATGTTTTTGTTTGCATAAAATATATGTAATATAATTTAATAAAAAAAAGAATCGTGCTCCATGTTTATCATGCATAATTGAAGCCATTTTCAAAATGGAGGTGTCTTGCTTACTTTTTGACTAATGCATTATAGACTTGTTTGTTTGTTTTAAATGTTTTATTAAGCACAAAAAATAAATATTTAGAATTTTTACACAAAAAATAAAATTTTTTAAAATCAGGCTAGGATCAAAATGTAGTATTCGTTCTGTTCTTCCAAATAAAAAAATATTCAACAAAACAAGCCCATAATGCATTAGTCAGAAAGTAAACAAGACACTTCCATTTTGAAAATGGCTTCCATTCTGCATTACAAACAGCGATTTAAAAAAAAAATTATATTACACATTTTTTGTCCAAAAAACATTAAATATGATTTTATCAAATAAGCTGTTTTGAAGTAATCTATGTTAAACTCGAGAACTTGTACGGAATTTCGTACAGATCTCTTTATTTAATCCACGGGGGTATATTGTTCTCATTCTGTCAGCCATGAGCAGGTAGAAGCATTAATTTTATGTTATTTTTAGTTATCGCTTGTAGTAAGGATTAAATCTTCAACATCCAGAAGACTGTCACTTAGAATCGATTGTTAATGAAGGCTTTTAATGATTAGGCCATATATCAACATAAGTTTCAGTTCAAAATTCCGTACGAGTCTCCAAGTTTGAAAAGATGTGCTTGAAGATGATCGGAGGTTAGATGAGCTGAAACGTTATGAATATAACAATCAAGATGAGAATAGTATCCAAATATCAAACCTCATCTAAAAAATTCATAAATATATTTGATCTCTTACTTAATTTTACGGTTAAATCGTCGTTTCCCAGCCAAAATGGTGGACAATGAATTGTCTGCAGTTTTCCGACCTCACAAATGAGTTTACTTAAGGTAAATTTGAAATTAGTCCCAAACAATTTATTTGGGTTTACTTACTCATTTGTAAGGTCGAAAAAAAAATCAGAAAACTACACACGATTGATTTCCGCCATTTCGGTTGGGAAACGACAATTTAACCAATTTTACTTATTAATAAAGTGAATGCTTCAACAAAGTTTTATTTTAAAAAGACAAAACAATTGTTTAATTTATTTAAATTAACTCTTTCTTTTTATTTAACTTTAAAAAAAAACACTTAACTTTTCATAAGATATAATTTATTTTTCATATATTAATTTTTAATTGTTTTTCTTATACTTTAGTATAAAAGACAAAAATCACATGAAAACACATCAGTAGACTAATATTTCGTTTTACTTTGAAAAAGTTTCGGTCAAAAGAAACAAAATATGGTTTTCTGGGATTGTTAGAATTGTGACATTCATTCAAGTCAAATTTTTCATCAGGTCTTTTACATAATCTATATAATAATAGGCTAAGGCATTTCCTGTTCATACGTACGTTATCACCTTCTACACCCATTTATTTTAACGAGATCACCCGATTGCGAAAGATGAAATGCAATGTAAAAAAGTAATGGTGTAAGTTTTGACTTTACCCATTTTAAAATAAATTGTTCCAAAATCGAATTCTGCTGACCGGTTTTAACTTTAAAAACCAATTCGCATTCTTTTTACTTTACACATCTAAATGGTATAATTTTAAATAAATAAATAAAAATGAGACATTCATCTTATTTAAATTTTAGCTGACAATGATAATTATTTTTATGGAAGAAGAAAGATGATATCTTTTTGTATATTAGTAAACTTAAAATACATGTATTATTCCAAGAGATATATTGGGATCAACAGTATGATGATGATAAAGATAGTTGTTTTGTTTTACGGAATATCAACCCTTTTCGGGTTATTTAATGCCGAATCAGGTCATTTTGGTAAAAGTTTTTATGCTTCAAGTTCTTTATATCTTCAAATATTTATTCATGGTGTTTGGTTTGGTTGTTTTGTAGAGGAAAGATGTTTCTGTTTTTAGCTCTGCAGAACATGATTGAGTTTTGCAAAGGGAAAGGAAAAAAACAATAACATCAATGTTTGGTGCATTTAAGTCAGGAAGTCGGTATCTTCACACAGATGATAAAGATGATGGTTTAGGTGAAGATGATGGTGAAGATGATGGAGAGTGGTTACGAATGAGAGGATGTGTTGGCAAATTAGGATATACAAGATTATTGGAAACAAAATAATTGGCGATAACGTTGCGTATACATAGGCTGTGTCCGAGCATAATTTCATATCATAGATTCAAATAAAAATAATTATTATTCAAACTTTGAAAATGAAGAAATAGTTGCTATTTAAAATTTTTAAATTTTCGAATGATAAGAGTGAAGGATGCCATTTTCATGACTGCTCAACAAGAAAAGATAACTGACACCCACTTTCAATAGATAAGGCACTAATTCAGTGTAGGACCCAAAAGAAACGTAAGCCATGGAGCTTACATTTCTTTAGGGTTAGGTTATGGTCGATAAATACATGAAAGACCTAAAAATACAGTCACGTTCAAGGACGATAAGTAGACTCATAATTTTCTAAAAGACATGGTGAGGGGGGGGGGGGGTGAACGCACCTCTATCGTATCAAAGAACCGCCAAGTGTAATAAAATGTTGCCGAATTGTTCCTTCGTTCCTTGAAAACACCGTTCTTTTCTTTCCTTTCCTCTCTATTGACACGCATGTGAACAACGCGATGTTCACCACAAAACTAAAACCGTTGATCAAAAAAACCTCCTTTTATTTATCCTGCTTCGCCGCTAACCGCACCTAATTTGCATAATGTAACCCTCTCATGATGCGGATATCGCTTCCTGTAATTTAATGGGTGTGGGTTCGCGCCTGCGTGTGACGACTGTTTCCTTCCGCACCGTCACCATCTCATGATCACAAAGATGACACCCCGGCGGTCGTCTTTGTCAGGTACTCCTTCGCAAAAGTATGGCTTCTTCAGAGGCGTGGGCCTCTTTGGGGGCGCGGCGGGCTTCTACTTCCGTTTCGAGTGAATCATCCAACTGTGTCGTCGTCAGTTATCAGACTCTCTGAAGATGCTGCGCTGTCAGAATCTTCCTCCAGCGAGAGGACACTGTAGCGGGGGCACAGGTCCTTCACATGTCTGGGCATTCCATTCACCACGACAGACTATGGACCGATTAGTTCTGTTACTCGACCTTGGCCAAATCTCGTGGTGCAGTGATTCTCTGGTGACTTCAACCCCAACGCAGTCTCCAACCTGGTAAGGACCGTGTTCAGGACCTGCTGATGGTGGCACCACATCAACCCCTTTTACCCTCACTTCATAATAGTAGATTGTATTGGCTGATGCGGTCAAATATGAGTAATCGGGGCTGCCCAGGCATTTTTTGAGGGTCACAAGTGCTCTTCCTCTAGGGTGCTGACTTATCAAATCCCACTTTCCGACCTTGTGTCACATTTTACTTTGTGGGAGGTAGATAAATACCCACTTTTTCTTAACCGTGTTGAATGGGGAAAAGCAGAACCTAATATAAGTTTTTAACTACCCCCCCCCTCCAAAAAAAAATGCGTCAGTCCAACCCTGCTTCGTTGGGTATCATATCATCCCACTCAATAGGCTCGACCGTCCATATTTTTTTACAACTAAAAACATGGTTTAAGTAAAAATAAGTTGTCTGGGAGTTCAATCTAAATAAGTTACGTGACTGAAATAGGATTTAAACTCCTTTTCTTGTGTCCTGGTGTAACCTCACACTTAAAATGGATCATCAGCTTTGTATACATGAAGAGAACACAATAATAATAAAAATACGAAGTAATTGAAGACATACATAAAAAAAAAGAAAAACAAGTCACGTCAGTAAACAAGTTGACACATGAATTCAAATTTTATATTAAGATTTTTTGTTTTATTATTTTAAGACGTAATTTTTCCTTTTATCACTGACATGGTCGATTTGAATTAATGTAACAAAAAAAAAATATTGTTATATAATAGTGGCTCCTCCGGAAAATACTGTTTTTCTTTGGTTTCAGAAAAAGAGAGAAATAGTCACGAAAATTATTTAGAGTGAAATGGGTTTTGGCATTATTCTAAAACAGGTTAGCGTTACTTGACACCATCTTTTAGCCTCGTCCTCACACACACACCAAAAATCAGATTTAAAGCAATAATTGATAAATTGCAATCATTACTATTGGCGACATAAATTATTTTAAAAGGAAATACCGTTGGGAAATTAGCCAAAAACATTTGATTTTGCTTTATCTACACATTTGTGACCTATTTGCGTTAAAAGAATTTTAATATTTGGTAACAAAGGGTCGTCAAATGAAAGGAAAACAAAACCCCTTTATAAGCAACAATATGTATTTAAGTGACCTACACCGTTGGGTGAAGGTTGCCGAAAGCCAAGAAAGTTTCACAGTGAAGAAAGTAATAACAAAGTATGAAAGTTCGGCTAAAGTATTTCTTAGAGCGGTATATCTTCAAGTGAAGATAGCCTTGCTTGGTCCTCCAGTTGACAGAGGTAGGAGAGAGTACGTCTTTTTTTTTGCGGTTGCCGGGAAGCTGTGACTGCTGTGTAATTCCCTAAAGGTCTGGAAGTAGCCCTTCAAAGGTTCGGTCGAAATCATTACGCCCTGGATGCTGATTGGTCATTATGTTACACAACCACGCTGCAGGGGCTGCTCTACGCAAGAAAGAAAGAAAGAAAGGTTAATGTTTATGACTGCTACATCATCCCCTACTGAGGAAAAAAAAAAGTCTTCTTTCTTACGCCTAGAATACCAGTCGGGGATCTGTCCTCGACAATCAGTCCGACCGAGACTGGACCACTTCGATGGCCTGTCAGGCTGAGGTATTGGTCCTGGGTAGTCCTAGGAGGCCCACCCTCTCAGGGCTTGCCTCCCCACTCTGGGGTGGAGTTAGTTAATTGCTAACTGCCTGATGCGCCCCGACGGGGCTGTCCAGGCAATTTTTAATAGGCCAGAGTGTCTCTTCTTTAAGAGCGCTGGCTTGATGCTCCCCACCTTCCGACCTTGTGCCACATCTTCCTGCGGTGGGGAGGAAGTAAATATCGAGGCAGAAAGCCGACAGGAAAAAGTAGTCTCTTGCTATATGTAGCAGTTGGAAAGAACTACAAAGCTAGAAAACAAATAACTAACCTAGACTACCCGTCGCCTAAAATGAATTCAGCAAGAATAAAATAATTCTCAAACTTTCAACAAATTATTTTTACTTAGACCCTGTTTTAGTAGTAAGACAAAAAAAAATCAATAACACTGTTATAGCACATTTCATCGTACACATTAAACACCGAAATAAAAACTAGCCTGGAAAATAATCGCCATCGTTATAAATAAGCTGAGAAAGAGGCTAGCTAAGGAAGAACGATAACTCAAGTTCATAACCATGTCCTTTATCTAGAAAATTATGAACTAGACTTATTGTTTTTCCAGCCTCTTGATTTGGTGGTGACTATATATTTTCGATGAAACTCACTATGACTTTGTTTTTAATGTTTTGTTTTTTGTAAAAATGCAGAATAGAACTAAAATCAACATGGCGTCATTAGGGTGGGTTCTAATCTGCAGCAATACCCAGAATAGTCATCTAAGAATTTAATGGAGAATCTTGATTTTCGTGGACAAATTCGAAATTTGCCAAGACATGCAGACGATAAATTATGAAAACATATTTGGAAAATCCGACCGTTTCCCAGATTTATGATTTGTACCTGTTTTTGGGTAAAGAATATCATCCACCTTCTATTTCGGCAAAATCGCTTCCTACTACTTCTAATATTTCGCTCAATTTACAGACTTCATTACCCCCCCCCCCCCCACAAAAAAAAAACGAAAAAATAAATAAAAATGATACAAATAATTCAGCGGCTTCCGTCATTCATTTGTACTACAGAAGCAGTTTTAGTGCTTTGTTACATTAGGACCCGTGCTAAATTTTACCCTGACCGTAATGACAGGGATCAAAGTTAGTGTAGGTTCTAATGTAACAAAGCACTTTAAAGTTTATAGGCAAAAATCAAGTATTATGGTTCATTTGTGTTCTTAAACAAAAGAAAATCGTTATTTATCGGTAAAGCCAGCAGCACTTTTTATCGCCGCCACTTAAGCAATTTTGAACCAATAAATCAAACACTATGGCAGAATTATGGAAATGAAAGAAAACAAGAGCTTTACAAACTCTCTTAGCCATGAAAAATTAGGGTAACCTCGAGTATTAAGCACCATGGGGCATGAGGCATCAGCAACTAGAAAACCTTCACAAACCTCTCTATAGCATTATTTTGGCACTTAGTTGTAGGGCAATAAGCACGAAGCTTGTCTGATCACTGAACAATCACAGGCCTTGTTCCTCACGAGTAGCATTTACTGAGCCAAACAAAAGTAGTCTTTTTTGCCAAGTTTGAGAAGCTGTTATTTCTCCACATCTGCAGCCATTTTGAAACAGACTTCAAAACTTTATGCTTCAGAAGGGCAACTGAACAAAACTTTGTTTCTCTGTGAAACCACTGAACCTGTAAACTGTTCCTTTGCTGCTGAAGCACTGAGATATATCAGAGATAAGTACCAAGACATTTTTACACTTGATTCAATTCAGATTTTGATTTCTATTGGTCTGCATCCACAGCCCATCAAATGTGATCATGATTTCCACACCAATTTTAAAAACTGCTGCAAATTCAACTTGCCATGTTTTTGCATGCTTTTACTAAGTTAATTGCTTCTTACTGGTTCTCATTTAAGCATAATTCATGTCATTGTGTGTAATTTATTTGTTTAAAAAATATCCTGATCTTTGAAAAAAGGTGGTGCTTGTCTGTATTTTTCTAAAGGAAAAGAGTTGAAAACCCCTCAAAGTGATTTAATTAATAAGAAACATGATTATATTAGTTAAGTTTAACCTGTTTTTATTATTGAGGAAGTTATATAAAACCAGAAATTTGTAATAAGTCAACATTTACTGATACTAATACTTGGATATACAGGTGCTTAATGCCCCGTTAAAACATTGTTTGTTCACAAATGGTTCGCAACTATCAAAGGAAGACTGAGACTGGAAGGAGGAATCTGAACTAATCAGAGGAGATGGTTGCTGCATATGAGGCTGTCATGAAGAAGCAGATATCTGCCAATCAAGCAGCCAAACAAGAAGCAAGGACCTTCATCCTCAACCCCAACTCTAGGACCCTCATCCTCACTCGTGGACCTTAATCCGCAGACATGCCTGTTTCCTTGCTCACTTCATCATATTCATCTGATTCATTGAAAGACTTCTTTCTCAAACAAATGACTCCCAACTTTCAATCTGCAGCAAGAGGGAAATCAGCTAGAATACAGCGATTCCGATATGTGGCATGCCTCACAGCAGATGAAAGAGACATCTACTGCTAAAGAGATTGCTAAAGCATCCAGAGGACATGTCAGAGAGAAAGGAAAGGAGAAATGCAAGGATAAAAGAATACCAGTAGGAAACACCATTACCACCATAATCAAGAAGCCCATTGTCAACATCGGGGTATTCTGACACTGAGGAATGTTGCAGATGTGGTAGAGGGGATGGCATTAACTGGATTCAGTGTGACATCTGTGATTCCTGGTACAGTGCACGAGCATCAACATTCACTGGAAGACCTACAAAATGAGGAATGGCTGTGTGATTTTCGCACACAGTAGAGCCGGTTCTTAATGCCCCACGAGGTGGTGCCTATTGCCCCCAAGTGACTGGAATTTGTGGAAAGCTAACCTGAGTTTTTAAACAACTCAATAAATATATTTTTTTCTCTGATGAACACATTAACTGGTATTTGTTTAAACAAAGACACCACAAATATATTCTGCCCATGATAGTCCAAAGAAACTTTGAAAACGATCTTTTATGCAGATGAAATAGAGTCAGTGAAAAAAGGTGGTGCTTAATATATCCCAGTTTACCCTATATTCCAAAAATGAAATTGCCACACAAAAAAATTGATAAATGTTGCGAAGAAACCTAGACAAAAAAAGATTAGTTATCTCCGTTACAAAATGTCTAACACGTAAAATCGTTTTTTTTCTTCTTTTTCTTATAATTTAATAAATATTGGGTGAATTTGCGTATTTTTTTCTGTACAATCTTATTTTCGGCTAACACGTATATACATAAAGTATATACATTTCTTTAAATATTTTCATGTCGTGCCTAAACAGCAGAAGCACAGAGAAATCCTTCTAGACTGCGGCAATTTTTATTTTCGTTTCAATCCGAAGTACTCTTTTTTTGGGGCGGGGGGGGGGGGAATTTTCGAATAAAATGACACCATCCTCAGAAATTAACGTGCGCTTTTATCGATTCGTTTTTCTTGTATTCTTTTAAAAGAGATTTTTAAAAGGGGACAATCGCAAGTTCTAACCGAAAACACTAACAGAAAACAATTCAATTTGAATTATTCTTCGCCAAAGAAAATACAAACAAACAAGAAGCGAATTTCATGAATGAATAAATAAATTTGGTGCTTTTAGGAATAGGCTTGAAAACCCATCAACGTTAATTCTATTTTGAAAAGTAACAAAATAAAAATAAACCGAAAAGAAAAATATTGTATTCGGGGGGGGGGGATAAAAATAAGTACCGAATTGTATTTCTTAAAACATTAAATGCAGACGATGCTCTTTATTTTTAAATGGTTGCGATTGATTGGTTAATTTGAGTCACGTGAGACTGTGCTTGGTGGCGGTAAGTGCCGGCGACAAAAAAGTGCTGCCCGGTAGAGCCACGATTCTAGAAAAGGACATTTGGTGGGGCCCTTTATTCATTCATCTTGGCCGTTATATTCACAACGTTTCGGCCGATGTAACCTCCGACCTTCTCTAGGTGCATATTTAAAACTTGGGAAACTTACAGTCGAAGTTTGAACTCGGGAACCTAGACGGAATTTTAAACTTAACCCTATGGATATGTTGCCTAAGCAAAGTGTAGTATCTGTTAGTGTGCTGATGTTGCACGCACTTAGTCTATTCTGTTCTCGGTCAGTGAAGAAGAAGTCCTCTCCTAGACTGAGGCAATTTAAATTTTTGTTCCAATCGAGAGTGCTCCTTTTGGGGTGCTAAATTTTCCCCATATTAAAAACCAACGGTACTTCTACAGAATTTTAAACCAAACCGTTTTTTTTTAACCTAACCCTAAACTAAGTGGCAAACAAGAAAATAAAGCGACTCAAAACAGAAAATTTTACGGAGCCAGGCGGTGATAGCCGAAAAAGTCACCTGTTTATTTTAGGTACTTCTTCAGATTAGGACCCGAGCTAACCTAACCCTAACGACGGGGTCAAAGTTAGCTCAACTCAGGTCCTAATATGGAGAAGCACCCTTATTATTTCTTACCGTCGAAGTTAAATATTGGGAAGTTATATTACGGAGGAAGTTTAATAACGGGGACTACATCTAACCCAACACCGTTGGCTGCAGACTTACTTCTAAACTGAATAGCTTAATCTTCCGGTATACCAACTAAGTTTTAGGTTTAGTTCAGTTCAAATTATGTAGAAGCACCAAACCGACCTTATGTATAACTTTGCCCTCATGGGAAGGTAAGTAAATAGGAACAATGGGTTCTAAGTGTCAGTATTCTGGTGGTTAAAGGTTCAATCCTTGCTGCAGGCGATAACTAAGAACATAAAATTAACATTTCAAGCGCCGTGGTTTAAATAAAGGGTTCGAAATTCGACACTTCTGCAGATTAGATCAGAAGTGCCCGAAATTCCGTCCAGGTTCCCAAATTCGAAAAGATGCGTCTGAAGAAGGCTGGATATTACATCGGCCGAAACGTTATGAATATAACAACCAAGATAGTCGTCTGAATCATCAGACGCCTTTATGGTTATTTTTAATTAAAATAATTTCTATATTATTAAATTAATGACGGTACTTCTGCAGTTTACGGACTGCTATATTTTAGATATGATTTTCGAATTAAATTCAATTTTACGGTATCTTTTATTGGTGCTTCTCCAGATTAGAACCCGAGCTAAAATGGACCTGGCATCGTTAAGGTTAGGCTCAGGGTTAGCTCGGTTCCTTAACCGAAGAAGTACCTTTTTGTTTATTAAATTGTTAGGTGAAAGTACAGAATAGTTAACAAAGCCCCCTCCATTGTTAAGAATGGGGTTCTAAACAATAGCGTTATTATTTCAGCACGGTCCGTAAACTGCAGAAGTGCATGTATTAAGTAAGGTAAACTGCAGAAGTACATAATAGTAAAAATGAAAAGCTGAGACAATATGGATAAGGAAATATTTTTACAATAAAAGAAATCAAATATTAATGTAAACACGGCAAGCAGTAACACTTAAGATTTACAATTCAATAATTAATATATAAAACACACGGTGTGAATAACAGGTTGAATTAATCTTAAATAAGTATGACTTAGTAAATAAAAGTATCAAAGAGTCTATAATCTGAATATATTTCAGTTGTATAAAAAATACTTCTTTAAAAAAAAAATAGTAAGTTTAAGTCGCCATCATTCAAGATGAGGTCATCAATTGAGTGGCAATACTGGGTGTGACACTTTATTTATCAACCATTCTTACCTCCTCAGCAGCTTGAAGATCATCCATCTTAGGTAACTGATGGTCCCAAACAATTTAAAGATGGTCTTTCTTTCTGAATAAATGAATAGTAAATGGAAAAAAGAAAATCCAATCTTTCTGCTCAATGTAAAAAAAAACTCGTACGCCAAGCAGGAATTCTCGTTTCTTCTTTTCGAGCTCTCGCGAGATCGAGGCTGACCAACAAACGGGAGATCACTCTCACAGAAGAGTTTCCATAGTTACCAAAAAACAACAACAAAACAAACAGCGAAAGCATACAAACAAACGAAAAAGAAACTAGAAGATTTAAGTTATTAAAAGAATTTTATAAATGCGCAGAAAAAAAGAGGCATGTAAGAATAATTGCGAAAAAAATGCGATTTGAAACGTTATTCAATCTCTCTCTCTCTCTCTCTCTCTCGCTCTCTCGCTCTCTCTCTCTCTTTCTCTGTACAAATATTTGAAAAAGTTTGGTTCTTTTGTGACGTGAAAAGAATGTTTTTGTTCTTTTTTGGAACGAAACATAGCCGTTAGAATTTAATATGTATGAAATAGAATGAGTGTTTATTTTTTTCAAACGAAAACATAGTCGTCAGAATTTAAAAAATATATATATAAACATTAAATCAGATTATACTAATTAATTTGTGTTTCTGTGCCAAGCGCACATCATTCAGGGCTGGCTGCTACCTCGACAGTAACTAAATTGTCCAGAAGAAATTTAAAGTATAGAAATTCAGACTAACAAAATTAACGTTCTTTCCGAGGTTATGACTACTGGGGTGAAGACCTTTATGTGCGTCAGATATAATCATCATCAATTAGTTAAATTTAAGTCGCCTCTTCTCCTCCACATTTACACATTGGAGAATAATAGGTGTCACTAACACATATACGTAATCAAAATATATGTAGACACATACAAGCCATGATATATCCGCATATTCACACACACATTTCTGACCACTTATACATCCACACGCACAAACAGAATGTATACTCAAACACATAAGTGTTGACACATTAACAAGCATGCCCAGTCTAAATATACATATACACTACTGTCGTCTAGACATGGTTAAAACTAACATGTGCATACACAACCATATCACTGTATATTAAATATTTACATACACAGTTTGCAGAGAAGGACAAATTGCAATAGCACGCACAAAACTCACTCATTTTACTTGCAATAATAATTCTAAACTAGCAAATTCTACACTCAATAATCTGGATAATATAAAAATAAAAAATGGGCAGAAGAAATGTATCCTTCTTATTTCAAATTGTATAATTTTCTGAAACCTGTATTTACTCAATTAGAATTATCTACCTACTGTAGTTTGTGGGGTGTCTTTTGGGGTCTGGTATTTTAGACGACGGTCGCGTCTTTAGGGATTACCAATCACCACACTAAACAATTAATTTTGTGTAGGTAAATTGAGACCGATTCGATAACAACATATATGATTGGCAAGGATCACCAGTTAGCGAGTGCTAACTTTTAACAATATAATATTGTTAATAAAAAAAGGAGAAACTGTAAAGTAAAAAAATAAAACTTTTATATATAAACAATTTTACAAAAATGTAAAATATAACAATAAAGTTTGTGCAGGATAGAAAATGTTTAAAACGACACGAGCGTTAGATTTGTCTTTAAAGTTTAGTATGGGTGTGTGTGTGTGTTTTCTTGGTTATGCTGTTATCGTGGGAAGACAGCAGGCGTGCTTAAAAGTGGATGTTGGGGTTCGCACTTCAAGTCGGGTGTTTTTGTTGTTGTTGCTGTCTTCATTGATAGCGAGGCAAGTTATTCTGTTGTCGCCAGGAACACTGATCTTTTTCCGATAATTCCCTGGTTTTATAAAAGTTTATTTCGCACCCACTCGTTCAAAACATGTGTGAACACTTTTCTTGAGTTCATACTTTAGCCACATCTGTTATAAATTATCTTTATGAGCTTGACCGCAAGGTGACTCCCTCTTTAAGAAGAAAGAAATAAATAAAAAGAAGAGGAAGAAGAGGAAAGAAGAGAAGAGAGTAAGCCAAACGAACCTTGAAAAGAAAAGGGGTAACAAAGCAGGCTAGCACTTTCCTTCAATGCCCGTTCGTCTCATCGATCTATTGATCTGCCACAAGTTAACTGGTGTTTAATAAATTAATTTATACCCAAACCAGTTAATTAGAAAGTTCAACCGGTCTTTACTAAACCTATCAATTCAATACTTATTAAGCCAAACTAATAAAAACAGAGAAATAGTTGTCAAAGTTCATACTATCAATAAACACTGACACACAAACAAATTTCTGCAAAACATACTAATAAACTGAGAAATTTATCTTTTTCATCACAAATTGTACAATTTTCTAAATTATCTATTTACTCAATTATAATTATCTATCTACTGTAGTTAACTGAGGTTTAATAAATTAATTTATATTCAAACCAGCTAATTAGAAAGTTTAACCAATAATTAGTAAACCTATTAATTTAAAACGTATTATTAAGCCAAACTAATAAAAACAGAAATAGTTGTCAAAGTTCATGTCATCAATAAACATAGACCCATACAAACAAATTTCTGCAAAACAATATTGCAAATATTACAAACAGAGAAATAGTTGTCAAAGCTTATATTATAAACAATTACAAACTGAATATATCAATTACATTGCATGAAAGAACACATCCACACAAGCAAATTACAATTGTAATTTACAATTTGTAATTATTTATTTATTTTTCACAAAAAATGTAAAACTGAAAAAAGAGGGAGAGAGAGAGAGAGAGAGGGGGGTGAGAGAGCAAGCAAGCTAGTGAGCCAGTCATCCTCTCTTCCCTTTTTTGTTCTTGCTTATGCTCCATAGTGAGCGCTGGTAGTTTAATTTAAGAAGGTGTTTTAGTCATTTATCTGATTTCTTTATCACTTTAATTCGTTACTGTTAATATCGACAAAACTATTGCACATATATAGTAATAATAGAACAATACAATTCCAAATTAATAACACCAAACATTAATTTATTATAAAATGTTTAAAAAATAGTTACGCAAATTAGACATTCAAAGAACTCTTCCTTAATTGTTCATCTGTACTATATATGCAGAATTAAAAAATATTATGTTGTATTATTGATTTAAATAAGAGTAACCTAGTTTGATGCTAATATAGGAGTGATGAATAAAAAAAACTTTCGCATTTATTCGTTTAGGTATACTGGAAGAAAATCCGTCCCAAGATAGGTAAAATTAATTCCCTGAACAGAATAGTTTCGCACCACTTTTATGTCCCCTTATGAAGATTAAATCAAAATATAATGATACTAAACCTTATGTCTAGAATCGTTATTCCAATTTTTATCAAAATCCATTGCATGATTTTAATTCTAGAAAATGTCTAAAATTTAAGATTTAAACTTAAGGAAAAATTGAAATTTAAGGAATCTTGCATAATTGGTGTCTAATGACTATGAATCAAGTTCAATGAAAATCTGATACATTTGAATTTTCAAATGGGAGACTGTGCCCATAGTATGCATCCTAAAAACCCTTTAAAATATTTAAAATAAACTGAAATTTGAGGAATATATATATTTATTAATTTATATATAATACCTATTGTTAACATTTCACAAAAATTGGAGGTATATGAATTTTCACGAAAGGCTTCCGCCTTCTCTTTGCCCCCTGTGCATAAAACTAAATTAAACTAAATGTAGCCCACATTATCAGCCCTTACGCCTAGACCTCAGTCGAATCATACCAAAGACTAAAAAAAATAGTACTTGAACCCCTTTGCTAAACACTCAGCATTGTAAGGTGAGGAGCAAAGATATGTGGATTAATCCTGAGGAAGGAGTGACGTCCTTCCTTACAGTTCGGTGTAGTAGCAAATGAAAAGGGAGCTTTTTTGGAAGACCTTTTTTAGGGTTCTAGTCTTGGGGGGGGGGGGGGGGAGAAGCTTTTTGTGAGAGCCGGTTTTAGGGAGATATTTTTAGGAAAACAGTTTTAAGGAATATACGTGTGTGAGAGAAATGTCATATGGTAAACACAAACAAAATAATAAGTAAAAAAAGCACACGTTCACAAAAGAGATATTTTATATATAATTAAACGTGGAAGTCTACATAAATAGGCAAACACATATTTTGAGAGTCTTTGCAGAACAAGGAGTATTCACTAACTGTGATAATGAGGAAGTCTGAGGCGATAATTTAAGGGCTGTGAATTATCCGCAGGTCAGAAAAGTCAGAATAAAACTTCCCCATTTAATTACACAAATTACATTTCATTGAAATTATTAATAAGAGTTAATGTTCATTTGTTTCTATTGTAGAAAGATGTGTTTATATGTTTGTTTTCAATCAGTGTGGATCAGCAGATGACAGTTTGAACAAGTTAAGGCATTATGTGTCTGTGTGTCTCTGTGTGTGTCCATGTTAGTGACAGATGACTATGTGTGTGCATGAGTTGAGTAATAGTGAAAAAAATTTAAACATTTGTTTTAAATGCTGCATAAGACGTTTTCATCTATACGCTTTTTTTACTTTGTTAACAATAAAAAAGTAAATGGGAAAGAAAGAGACAAAGTGTTGGAATTTATTAACATCCCCCTCACTGATTGGCTTGTCAATCAAGAGGCTCATAGATTGGCTGTCAGGCATCCCAACACATACTTCCTTAGGTGTCACGTGAGTCAGCCCATAAAAACGCTTGCACGCTGGGTTCCGGCCTCTTTTTAACCCCTCCTTTCAACCCAGTAGGACCACAGCTGGGTCCCTCAGTGACAAAGCCCACAACGGCAGTCACAGAAAGAGCCTTCCCACTCCTACTCCCCGTTACTCACCATCTTGGACTAAATTGACTACATCTCGACATAGCTCTAGATGGCAGTTCGGATTTAGCCAACCCTTATTCCCAGATTCCCAACCTTGATGGTTTCTGGCCTGCTTGCATTGCAACAAAAGTCCTCGAAGACGGCACTCGCAAAAGGCCTTTACTTCCCCAGGATAAGAGCCAGGATTGAGCTGTGTACACGTGTACCCCTCCTTTACTCCTCAACCAGTGGCGTCACCAATTTGGCCGCTCTTGAATTCTGTTGGTCACCTGACACTGCTCAAGAAAAGTTGCTGCACTGATGAAGACCGAAGATGTCGAAGGGTTCTGTCAGGCAATCACTGCTCTCCCACATGATTAAAAGATAAGAGGGCAATTGTCCGGTGCTGGTCAGCAACTTGGTACCACTGCGAAGCAAAGGGTCATTTCAAGGAGAACAATAAAAGAATAATAATAATTCAACAACTCTGTAGGTTGGGTTTTTCTTTAGAAGAATATTTATTTGGTAAAGAGAAAAGAACTTGTTTTGTTACAAGGCGGAGTAATTTCACACTTCTAACTTCCTAACTCTGGGTTTCGAACCGGAAAAATCTTAACATGTTCTGGGCGATATTGATTTGGTGATATTAACCCTAAGTCCGGGGGTTCGTCTCTTAACGATGTGGATTCTGGTGGTGAGCAAAATGGAGCCTCCGAAGCTTGTTATGCTTCGCCTTATATTGAGAATTAGACAAACTCCGCCTCTCTCTTAATAGAATTAATTCAGTGACAAAAAAATGTATTCCCATTAATATTTTTTTGCCATATATGGTATTTCCAATCCGCCCTTCTAATTCTAGAATGGCTAATCACATTTTTATTTCGCCCTCTTTTCTTCTTCTTCTTCTTCTTCTTCTTCTTCTTCTTCTTCTTCTTCTTCTTCTTCATCATCTGTTTCTATCTCCCACTGTTACCTCAGTGAGAGGGTTCCTCGAAACTTATTCACAGAAGGAAAAATGTATTTCTATTAATTTATAAAATACAGGGAAATGTCATTCAGCAGACACCCCATTTCCCCCATTGCTCCACCCAGCTACGCCAGGCCGGCGATGCATCGGGTCCCAACAAAACAATTTAATTCTTATCTCTTGCAAAAGATTTTGAGTTCATGGGTGCAGGCTATCTCAATATGTCAATGTTTACTCAACGCTGAGGATGTAAAACAGCTTTATCCTGGTTTATGATGCACTGACCACTTAGTGGGTAACCCATTTCTGACCCTCGTCTTTTTATATCTCAAACCCCAAGACAAAGAAAATAGCCTTTCACCTCCCTTATCAATGTTGGCTGGTTTATCCCCGTGTCAAAACATTTTGTTTAAATTCCTTTTACGTGTTCATAATCTAAGAAAACAAAATCTATTCTCAGTTTGATTTCTTTCAATCCTACAATATTGTCACAATTCCACATTATCTTGGCAACAAAACCCTATTGTTTTGCGACATACGAAAACGAGGTGGCTTGTGGCGAATTTTATCGCTCTTTCTTTATCTATGGCATTAGGAATTCACATTTCCCAAAAATATTTAAAAAAAAACAATTATTTCCTTCTTATCGATTGGACCTACCTTTGTTTTCCCAACCTAGGAAAACATAACACACTCGTTTTTAACCTTTTTCGTCATTATCGGCAAAAAGCCTTATTTGCTTTTGTTCAATTGTAGCATGAGAGAGGTTGGAATATCAGTATTTTTTGTTCAATTGTAACAGAGGGGCGGTGTGAATATCAGCTTCTTTGTTCATTTGTAGCATAGGGGCGAGTTGAATATCAGTATTTTGTTGCTCAATTGTATCCTCCCCACGTTTCTATAAACATGAAAAGATTAAATCTCTTAAAATATCTCCTTTACTTTTTATCAAAAGATTAAATCTTTCAAAATATCGTTTCTCCTTTTCCTATTTCACCCTTAGAACCAGCAAATAAAAAAATGCAAATAATCAGAGATGAACATAGAGAAATGTGAAAAGGTGTGAAGCCTTCAGATTTCCACAATTAATATTGAACACCTAGCTATGTCTATGACTTCAAAGAGAAATAGTTCCGTATGAATGCATCTCTTTAAAAGGGCCAATCTCAACTCTTTTCACTGAAACCAAAAATTATCACCCTGAAAGCCCATATATGGAATATAGAGGGTTATGTGATCATTTACATGACAAAATCAGCAGGGACTCACATTCTTTTCCTATTAAATTTGGAACTTACAAATAAGATTTTCAATGTTTTCCCTGCTGCAAATAAGTTTTGCTGCAAGGTTGCCTTTTAACCTTTCAAAACTTGATCTTCCATCCACTCCCTTGAAGCTATCATCCGAGAGATGTTGCACAGTGTCTAAGTCAAAAGTTAGAACCAAGCTTTGAGAAAATATCTAAGATCCACCTTGGAGAAACAATCATAGGAATCCGATTCTCACCAAGAGAAATATATTTGACCCGTCACTTTGAAGAGATTGTCCTTCTTCCGACAAACATATACACAGACGAACATATTGGTCTTCGAACTTTAAACTCTGCTGGCAATCATCTTTTTTTTATTTTACAATCGAGTCAGCGCTTATAAAAGCCAAAAGGCCACTCGAGGATAAGGGTTATTGAGTTTGATAGGTAGACGGGGAACCATCGAGAGGATTAGTAATGATGTTTGTAACTGGTTAGAAATTGATTATTTAAGAGGACGACTCAGCAAGAATTTTACATTGGACTTGAAAACGGCAATGTTATAATCAGCCGGGAAGCAGCCCCGTGGTACTGTGTTCAACAGACAGGCAGTTGTAGGAAAGAAACTTTGCTCATGGAAGTTCTGCTTACATCTAGGTACACAGAAGGGAAATTTATTGACAGTGGTTGTAGCGAGACGATCCACCTTTCCCAAGTGTATTAGTTGAAATGATACAATAATACCGACAGAACACGAACCCGGTACTGTAACCACTACACCACCTCACTTCCATTTATTTATATATGTATATATATATGTGTGTGTGTATATATATATGTGTGTATGTATGTGTGTGTGCATATATATGTATGTGTATGTGTGTGTATTTATGTAGTAGCTTGGCCATGCCAAGCGAATGGACGATGATAGGATCTCAAAGGATATTCTGTATGACGAGCTCACAACCGGCTCCAGACCAACAGTAAGACCTGTCCTACACTATAAGAATGTCTGCAAGTGAGACATGGAGGCAGGTGGCATTGACCCAACAGACTGGAAGTCCGTGACTGAAGACCGCAGCCGCTGGAGAAGAGCTGTAAAGGCATGCTCCAAGAGGGGGGGGGGACCAGCAGAGGAGGGAGAGAAGAGAGTGCAGAAGGCTGAAACAGAGCTCTTGCAACCAGACACTACCTACATCTGTGGCAACTACAACAGAGCCTGCCGATCCAGGATAGGCTTGCACAGTCACAGCAGACGCTGCAGGAATGTCAGTATTTCGTTGTTCAATTGTAACATAAGGGCGGTTGGAATATATACGCCTTTTGTTCAATTATAGCATAGGGGCGGTTATATTATCAGCATTTTGTTGTTCAATTGTAGCATGGGGCGGTTGGAATATCAGTATTTTGTTGTTTTGCTGATATTTCAACCGCCTCTATCTTACAATTGAACAACAAAATACTGATATTCCAACCGCCTCTATGCTACAATTGAACAAAAAATACTGATATTCCAACCGCTTCTATGCTACAACTGAACACAAAATACTGATATTTCACCCCCCCCCCTTGCTACAATTAAACAACAAAATAATGATATTTAAATCGCCTTTATGCTACAAATGAACAACAAAATACTGATATTCTAATCGCCCCTATGCTAAAATTAAACAACAAAATATTGATATTTAAACCGCCCCTATGCTACAATTGAATTTTTAAGAAGAAAGTACATGTTCATCACTAGTACTACGACTATTTGCAGTGGCCACTAATTTTACTAATACAACTGCTACGAAGGACGAAAAGAAAAGAAAAGGAAGAAAAACTTTCACAGTAACGAGTGGGTCGGGACGTCACTAACGAATGTCCTGTTGGGTTGCTAAGGGTCGAGCCATCATCAAAGCATTGCGGTTTTCAATATTTCTTCTTTTTTTTTGTAAAATTCAATCGTCCTTTTTGGTAGAACAAAAACTTTAGGTAATCGATACAATTATTGTTGCAAGTTCGATATATTTTTAACGACGGAGTTTATCAACCAACGCTTTCGATTTCATTCGTTAATTTGTTGACGGTAGTACACTTTGTACAAAACAAACAACAAACAAAAAAGCACTACGTTTGTAATGATAAAGGTAAGTTTTCCCTTTTTTTTTTCTTTTTTTTTATCGTAGTGCATAGAGTAACTGATTATTATTATTATTATTATTATTTGTATTCACTAGGAGTTCTCACACAGATCATCGTCAGTGATTGCTCACCGACAACAACCAGTGGTATTTCCTGGAGTCTGAGTGACAACAAGCTTCCCCAGATTTTCAGTATTCTTCATCTATTTTCGATAACAATGCGGTATCGCAACAGCCTCTTACTATTGATTTCTCGCTGGTAAGGACAATTGGGGTTCTCTGGGATTTGGGTGGCAATAAGCCTCTCCAAGGTCCCAGCATTGTCCGCACTTTTCTAGTGGAGGGCTGGTTTGTGCTGTCCCTCCTCGGTCTTTTCATCCTCCTCGACCCTCTACAAATATTTTGTCTGGTGTCAGCCTAGGCTGGCACCATTTAAAAAAAAAATTTTTTTTTATTAATTTAAAAAAAAAATCTTTTTTAATTTTTAATTTCTTTAAATTGTTTTAATTTTTTAATTTTTGGGGAGGTGGGTGGGGGGGGGGCTTATGGTGTTGCTTGTAATTTCTGTTCCTTGGTTCATTTTTGTGTGGTAATAGCTGAGGCCGGTGTAATTTATATGACCCCCCCCCCCCCCAAAAAAAAAAAAATAAATTACACCGGCCTCAGCTTATGATTATGAAGTGATGTTTCTTGCAGTTTCTGTTCCTTGGTTCGAGTTGTGGTGTTCTTCGTGTGGTTTTGTTTTTTCCCTGTTGTAAATTCCTTGTGACTGGTTACTCTTTGTAGCTTATGCGAGTTGGTTTCCGCATTCGAGGATTTTCCTTAATATTGCAGCTGTTTTGATCATTGCCGTCCTTTGTATGGTTTCTATGGTCCCTTTGATTCCAATTTCTCCCAGTATTTTTTCCAGGTTTTTGGGGATTGTTCCTAATGCTCCTACAATTATTGGTATTATACTAACTTTCTTCATGCTCCATATTCCTTTCAGTTCTCTGGCTAGTTCTGTGTGTTTACTTCGTTTTTCCGTTTCTTTGATCTTCACTCTGTTGTCTGCTGGAACGGCGAAGTCTACGATTTTGCAAGATTTTTCCTTCTTGTCGATTATAATGACATCAGGTCTCCTTACTTGTATGAGTTTATCTGTTTGTATATCCATATCCCAGAGGATTTTGTGTTTTTCGTTTTCCAGTACTGTTTCTGGTTTATGTTTGTAACATTTGTCTGCGTATTCGAAATTCAATTGTTTGCACAGTTCCTAGTGTATTACTTTCCCAGCACAGTCATGTCTGTTCTTGTATTCTTTTTGGGCAAGTTTGCGACATTCACAGATTATATGATTTACTGTTTCGTCTCTTTGTCCACACAGTCTGCATTTACTGTTTTCCTGGGTTTTATCTATTTTAGCTTTAATGTAGTTTGTCCTAATCGCATTGTTCTGTGCAGCCATCAGTAAAGATTCCGTTTCTCTGGACATGGCTAAGAAAAGGAAATTATTATTATTATTATTGTTGTTGTTATTATTATTATTATTATTATTATTATTATTATTATTATTATTATTATTATTATTATTTACTCACTATGAGTTTTTACACAAGTGACCATCAGTGATTGCTCACTGATGATAACTGGATTCTGAGTGACAACAAGTCTCCCCAGATTCATAGCACCTTGCACCTCTTTCGATAACCGTTGTAAATCATCAGTCTTCCCTGGGTTTGAGTGGCAATAAGCCTTCCCAAGGCCCCAGTGCTCCCCGCAATCTTCTAGTGGAGGTCTGTTTGGTGCTCTCTTCTGTCTTTCCATCCTCTTTGACCTGTCATTAGTAGTTTGTGTGGTACTAACCGAGGCTTGTGCTATTATATTAACTTTCTTCATATTATTATTATTATTATTATCTATATATTAATACGATAGCGTGTGTGTTCGTGTGTCACGCTTCCGGCAAAAGCTCTGCGCATGCGTGCCGCACCTAAATTTTGAAAAACATTCAAGAGCCTGCGTTTAAGTATATTTATATGTGTATCCCTCTTGCGTAATGGTTAGCGAGGCGGTAATTTTTACTTCGACCCGACTGGTTTATAGTTCGATCCCAACCAACCTCTGAGATTTTTATTCTACATTTCGAGGGGGAGGGGAAGAAATAATACATTTTTTTATCACCTGGTTAAAAACTACTTTTTTGTGTTGCTTAAAACTTAAAACTATTTCTTGTTTTTATGTTGGCGTTTTTAATGGCATTGTCTATTCAATTACGTTGACTGTTTAAAAAGTAGGGTATCGGCCAGTATTATTTTGTTGTTGTTTTTTTTTTGAACGGATGGCATATCAACCTTTTTTAGTAGATATGCGCAGTGTCCATCGTACACGAGTTACTATTTTAAACAATTATTTCACTCTTATCCAGAAGGGGGGGGGGCTCATAATAAAGCAAGCAAACTTACTAACAAATAGAGGGTGCTTTGTTACATTAGGACCCGTATTGAAAACATCATTTCGTGTAATTTACACGGGTTCCGCTAGTTATTATTATTATTATTATTGGGACAAAAATTAAAATTGCCTCAGTCTAGAAGAAGTTCTCTTTCACCGCCAGAGGACAGAAAAGATACTACACTTTGAAGTATTTATTTGCAAAAATATTTTAAAAATACATTTTAGCAATGTAGGCACAAGGCCATCAAAAATATGAGGATGGTAGAGGGTCGATGGTCATCCTCCGTCTATCCTACTCTGAGCTAGAATCATTGCCGTCACCACAATACCACATTTACTCTAAGGGGCCATTATACTTTAAATATCCCCAATGTGTTAAAATTTAAGTTTATATATATATATATATATATATATATATATATATATGTTCCTTTCAGTAGTAGAACACTTTGACAACGGCTGCCTTTAAATAGGATTAATATCTTGCTGATTTACCGGGTTGTTGATGTCAGCCATGTGAGCTAAGACGTCGGAATTTCAGTTTGAAACATGACTCGTGTTCTGGGGTTCGAGTCCGGCGACCAGTATAAATAATCTTCTCTACACTGACGATTCCCGAAAGGATGAAACGTATACGCATGTAGATAAAAACACAGCCAGAGGACAGAACAGATACTACACTTTGAATTATTTATTGGCAAAAATATTTTTAAAATACATTTTAACAATGTAGGCACAGGCCATCAAAAATATGAGGAGTGATAGAGGGTCGATGGTCATCCTCCGTCTATCCTACTCTGAGCTAGAATCATTGCCGTCACCACAATACCACATTTACTCTAGGGGGTCATCATACTTTAAATATCCCCAATGTGTTAAAATTTAAGTTTATTTATGCATCTAAAATGGGGAGTGGGACAACAACACTTTGATCTCAACCAAAAGGCCAAGGATAGGATTTCTTTTGTTCACTGACATTAACCAGTGGCGTTCCCTGGAGTCTGAGTGACAAGTCTCTCCAAGTTTCCAGCACTCTTCACCTCTTTTGATAACCGTTGCAAATCATTTTACATTTACCATTGATCTGTCGCTGGCAACGACCGTTGGTCTTCTCTAGAGTTTTAGGGGCAATAAGCTTTCCCAAATTTTCACTACTCTCCGCACCCTTCCAGTAGAGGACTGGTCAGTGCTCGCCTTCCTCGGTCTTTCAATCCTCCTTGACGGAAATGTTTTGTTGTATCAGCCGATGCTGGTGCCACCACATGTGTTTGTGTGTTTTGGGGAAGGAGCGTCAGTTTATGGGATTTCTGACAGTTTCAATTCTCTTTGGCTCTTGTGGTGTACTTTCTATATTTTTGTTCTATTTATATTTCTGGATTAAAAGATTTTCCTTAAAATTTCGTGTTTTTTCATCTCAGTCAGTATAATTGTTTCGGACACATAAATTATTTAGAGTGAAATTACTATTACTTCCGAACAGCGTATTTTTACTTTAACCATGTTTTAGCAAAAAAAAAAAAAAAAACAGAGAAAAACATAACATTCAAAACTCTAAGTTATAGTGAGTTTCATCATGTACGTGAAGTACCAAAATAATAACTAAGCCGGAAAAATATAGGCGCCATCTTTATAAACACGTCAATAGGCTGGCAGAACGATAAATCAAGTTCATAATTTTTTAGGTAAAAAAGACAGCGTTATGAACTTGAGTTATCGTTTTTCCTTAGCTGGCCCCTTTCTCTGCTTGTTTATAAAGGTGGTGATTATTTTTCCGGCCTAGTTTTCATTTCAGCGTTTCACATGTACGGTATAACTTACTATGACTTAGCGTTATTAATGTAATTTTTGTTTTACTAAAACATGGTTTCAGTAAAAAATAAATTGTAAAGCATTACTCCCAAACAACTTGTTTTTAGTAAAAAACAACAAAAGAGCATTAAAACACTCACTTAGCAAGTTTCATCGTACACGTAAAACGCTGAAATTAAAACTAAGCCGGAAAATATAGTCGCTATCTTTATAATCTGAGCTGTCGTCGAGTACCTGACAAGTGATTGTTTCCATGGCTCCACATACTTTCCACAGTCTTCCTTTTTTTTCCATAAATTACTTAAATATTGGTTAAATCCTATTTCAGTCACCCAAATTATGTAAAGTGAAATGGATGTTAACATTACTCACAAACAATTTATTTTTACTTAAACCATGTTTTAGTAAAAAAATTAATAATAATAATAATGATAATAATAATAATAATAATAATAATAATAATAATAATAAAAAGTTATAGCAAGTTTCATCGTACATGTGAAACGCTGAAATGAAAACTCACCCAGAAAAAAGTAATTGTCATCTTTAAAAACAAGTCGAGAAATAGGCTAGCTAAGAAAGAACAATAACTTAAGTTCATAACCAAGTTCTTTAACTAGAAAATTAAGAATTTGAGTTATCGTTCTTCCATTAATAGCCCATTTCTCGACTTGTTGATAAAGATGGCGGCTATATTTTTCTGGCCTAATTTTCTTTTCGGCGTTTCACGTTTTTTTTTGGGGGGGGGGGGAGTCACAACTTTACAACCTTTAGCCATGTATAATTTTGTTGCTTTTAACATTTTTTGTAGCTATCGTTTTATGAAATAATGATAATAATGATATTATTGTGTATAGTGCTCAGGTGCACTACGTCTCATCAAAAGTGCATCTACATGTGTGCGTGTGTATGGAAGGGGGGACATCAGGTGTAGTTTGGGCAAATTTCAGGAAGCATGAAGGTTTCAAAGGATGACGTGTCTCGGCAGGCAACAATTGATGCAGCCAGTTTGTTCAATGTTTCAGCAATTCTGAACACGAAAAAAAATGTTTCCGAAAGTCATGGGAGCTGTGCTGTTTTCTAACTTTGTAGACATGTTCACATGTGTTAGAGTGTGCACATGTAAAAATGACACAGGTAAAACTGACGCGGGTAAAATCGCACAATAGGAAAAAAATAGCCCAAAACAAAAATATAAAGCAGTGGTTCCCAACCCTTTTCTCAAGCGACCTGAATCTCGCACCTTACGACATAACTGCGACCATACTAGTTTTAGTTGGATATGTTATATATTACTAGTTGTTAACTGTATAAGCAAAAAGTTTGTCAAATTAAAAAGAAAATTATATCTACATTTAAAAGTACAAAATTTAAACCCTAACCTTAACCCTAACTCTAAATTAGTCCCTGTGGTTATTTATTATGCTTGTCTCTTACTTATACAGCCAACAACTAGTAATATATAATAACACATATACAGCTAAAAGTAGTGGAGGTGTTGTCACGTCATGAGGTGCAAGATTGGAGTCATTTGAGAAAAGGGTTGACAACCACTGCTGTATATTCTTATTTTGTACTATTTTTTTCCTATTTATTAACTTGTGCCATTTTCACCTGTGTCAATTTTACCTGTGCCTTTTTTTTTACCGGGTCATTATTATCTAAATTTTTGTTAGACACATGGAGATCAAAAAGGTGCTCCGGGTTGTTGTTGTCGAGATAGTTAATAATTTTGTGAATGTTTACCAAATCGGTTGTTAGCTGTCAGGGCTTCAATGAATCCAAGCCCAGTGAACCGAAGTGTTCAGAGTATGGCACGTGTCTGATGGGGGGGGGGGGGGTATTCGCTTGGTTGCACATCTCTGAACGGTTTCCAGGTGGTCAATGTTCTTAGCAAGATGGACGTTCAAGAACATCGACAGACCTTTTTTTTTTTAGACTGTTTTGTGAACATTTAAAACCCGTAAAATGTTTTTAAAAGTTTTTTTTTTCAACTGTCTCTTCATTTTATTGGCTAAAGGTTATACAGATGTTCTGAGCAAGATACCCCCTCCCCCCCCCCCCACACACACACTTTAAAAAAAGCAGACTAAAATTTCACAAAAACATTTTCTGCTGACACCATTTGATGTTACAGATGTAAAATTAATTTTTTTTCATAATTTTCTTTTCGGTACCTGTAGGTTATTTGTCACAGCCACTTTAAAAATTTAATTTTCCAATTTGGATTATTTGGATTAATCGGACTACTATTCTCATTTTAGTTGTTATTTTCACAACGTTTTGGCCGATGTAACATCCGATCTTCTTCAGATGCATCTTGTCGGACTTGGGGATCTTTATGTCGAACTTGCGAACCAATTTTCGAGTTTCAGTTGATTCTTGTTTGCTTTGTGTTGTTGTTTGCACAACTCCTCGCGACGTTGTGACTATTTTATTCCCACTAAAAACCGTTTAAAACACTCCAAAGAAACTGAAATTTGGAGAATATTTATTAATTGATGTCTCATAACTATTGTTAACATTTCACAAAAATCGGAATATCTGAATTTTCACGAGGGCTTCAACCCCTTCTTTCTTCCCTTTGCATAAAACTAAACATAGCCCACATTATGCACCATTACGCCTTACATGTTCCAAAATTTATAATGATCGGTTAATTAGTTTAAGAGTGAATCCTGTACATAAAAATATATAAACAAATAAACATACCTAACTTTATATAGATAGAGATTGGTTTAAGTACTAAGAAATGTGTGTTGCAGCCGAGAGATATGCTGAAAGCTCCCTGAAGACGGTGCTGACAGAGAATCATATCACCTTTAACGATCATAGAAAAAAAAGTGAAAAGTAGTCTGACGTCACACGTTTGGAGCTAGGTGTGAGATATTCAAAGTTGTGCGCTGCTTTGTAGTAAGATACGCTACACTCTCAAACAAGAATTAACACAAATAGACACTTTTATGCAACAGTAGGAAAGACATGCAAAAATATGCAACTTTCAAGCCATAACTGTTGTAATAACCACATTATATTAAAGCTGCACGCGTGTTTGTAATATTCTAGTCTTTTAGTACGTGGTAACCATTGGTTATGTGTTCTTATTGTATCAAAGATACGATCACAGGTGGCAAGAAAGAAAGACAAAAAGGGAAACAGTCGGTTAACATCTAACATATAACGTTTATTTACCGTATATAGTGACGTCGACTGGACATAAAAGTCATGTTAAAGACGTGTATGACTTTGGGCGTGTATATGATCACTATTTGTCAACGACACATGGGGGGAAAAGATGGTAACCTTACCCACTTTACGTATTTGAAGGCATGTGGTATGAGAGAGAGAGAGAGAGAGAGAGAGAGAGAGAGAGAGAGAGAGAAGCCAAAAAAAAGAACCCTCTTGGTCTTGAAGCCCAAAATGAATGTAACTTTGTGGTATCATCCCTATTTAGAAACACAATGGACTCTCCCAATAAGAATATAATACTTCGACTGTAATTCACTCAGGAAATCAAGTAACAGAAGCTACACTGGAGATATATTTTATTACTGTAATACAACCATATTCTTATTTTCAACATGTGTGTTTGTCTTATTTATTTATTATGTCTCTTCGAGGACATATCAGTAATGATGGCGGGAACCGACAAAGCAAGATTTAACAATAATAATGATATTTATTTAGTGTGAGGTGTGAACGAGAAGATATTCTACACATGTATAAAAGAGTATTGTTAATGTATTTGGTTTGTGCTTTGTTGAGAAATGAGAGAGAGAATGTATCTGTGTGTGTAACAGACTGGAGACATAGGAGGTTATCGATAATGTTAGGTTTATTGTTAGGAAGTGAGAAAGAAAGTGTAACTATGCGAATATAGAATGGCTACAGAGATAAGGAGTGCTGATAGAATGAGTAAAGTATCCATATCTCAATACGAGTGAATTCACACATTTTGTTGGGCTGAAGAAAACTATGAAAAGAGGAAGTTGTTAAAAAGAGATGATATTGTCATAAAAGTATCTATTCGCCCTAGAAGTATATGAGGAAAGAGACAAAAAGATAGTCATGTGAAACTAAAATAGACAACATTCTATTTCACTCGACATAATTTGGGTGACTGAAATAGGATTTAACCGATGAAGCACTAAAGACAAAAAGACGACATACTCGTTACAATTGATGCTGTCTCAAGCAACCTATAACAAAGCAACCAATAGTTGACCTCTCTGACATGCTGAGATCCTTTCTTTGTCTCTCCTGGCCAAACAAATTCTTTTTCTTTTATATTCCCCAAAGTTCTTAATCCGGGTGTTATAGAACTGTCCAGTTTGTAGAATTACATTTAAAAGATGATACATTGCCTTCATTAGAGGCTCAGCACTCATTCTCAAATGTTCGGAATAAATATTGAAAGCTTACATCATTTGAGCAAGCATTTCATTACTTACACAAAACATTTTGTAAGATTTATTGTGTTCCTTCTTTTCTATTTTTTGTGTTTCCGAGAGTTCCACTATATTCTATGTTTTGAAGCTTATGCAGCACTGTATCTAAACTGTGTGAATTGAAGTCATTAATTGTTCTAGGGTTGTACAGGATGATGCACCCCTACCCCCACTCAGCCAACAAAAATGCCACCCATAGAATCGTTAATAAAATCCACAATCTTTTTTGTAATCCAATCGTATTTAGTACAAATAAACTTCAGTCTTTGCAGGACTTGTCCACCAAGTATCAGTCATGAATACCCGACAGGTTTTTTTTATCACCATTCAATAATATCCAGAAAAACTTTGGTGATCGTCTCATCAGTAGGAGGTGTGATTCTGAATGGGCTTCACACTCACCGGACCTTAGCCTCATATCTGTAGGATTATCTCAACGATAATGTCTATCAAAACAATCTCCAGACTATTCTTGAACTGAAGAGGGCCATCACAGCCAAACTCAGATGCATTCAGATGTGCTTGTAACACAGAGGTGCACATTTGGAGCATATCATTGAACGGGGATAAAACAAAAACTGTTGGATATTCATAACTGAAATTTGGTGGGCAAGTCAGGCATAGACTGAAGTTTATTAGTACCAAATATGATTGAATTCCAGAAAGGTTTGTGAATTTTATTAACCATTTATTAACCATTCCATTGGGTGGTATTTTTCTCAGGTCACCCTGTACTTCAATTCAATTAAAAACATCGATTGTGAAAGTGAAAACTGAGTGAAAATACCTCCTATACGACTAAGGTTATGGGCTTAGTAAAAGCATTAATTTTGTACAGTTAGGCCACCATTAGAAGGTCCCTATTTACTTGCCTGTCCACGGGGGTAAAGTTAGACACAAGGTCGGTTTTTAATTTGAGGAAAATCCAGCTCCCAAAAAGAGGCACTCTGTATTGGGACAAAAATAAAAATGGCCTCACTCTAGAAGGACTTCTCTTTTACTGACCAATAGTTTCTTTCCAAGAACTGCAGACTTGTGAAATAATCTTTCTGTTGACTGTTTTCCTCCTACCTATGGCCTTAGTCTTTTCGAAACTAAGGTCAATAGACATCCTATGTTTTTGCATTAATCATCTTTCGTTCTTTTTAGCTCCTTACATCGAGTGGCTTCCTGCCTTGCCTGGAGCGACTTGCATAAAAAAGTGTTGTATCAGAACAGATACTACACTTTGCTCCTTGACAAAAGGCCAAGAGATTCTTAAAAAGTTCGAAATTTTCAATAATTTTAAGAATCTGCATAATTTTGTATAATTAAGTTTGTCTTAAATCGCAATAAAATGAGAGGTAAAAAATTGCCAAGATTGTAGGGAATAATGCTCCATGAGAAACTCCTTACTAATAAACTAGCAGGGCTACTCAGCGTCGTACAGGTATTCTAATTTTAGTGAATTATAGTAAAAACTAAAACTAAACCATCTGTTTAATCTTCTAATATATAAAGTAGAGACGTTTTTTCCCCTGTACCTTCTCGGAGAATAGGAAAATAACCACATGCATCACGGGCTACTGAACTCACAATTACATTGCACTTATTCACTCGAGCGTGTTTTAGTATATCTGTTATTCTTATTTCCAAACTAACACTGAATATTACATTCGGCCCGGCCGCCACGACTCTCCGAAATACCAACTCCATATAGGTGGTAGTAAAAACTTTTCTCCCTAACAATTCTGTACTGTGACTACACTCATCGACACCGGGAACTAATAAACACAGTATAATTTTCATAAAGCACGCATTGTTATTCCGTATTTGTCTGCCATTATCTTACTACATAATATTAAGCAATACGCAAAAACTTAACAACCGCTCCCTTACACTCCGATGATTATTCGCGAATATCAGATTACGTTCTATCTAATTCTACCTTCTACATTTAAATTCATTCCGGATTTAAGCGAATGAAATTAACGAACACAGTTCCTGCAACATTTAATGATTCAATATGGCGGATAACATTTCTTGATCGAATCGACTTCCTATTTAATTCATTAAGCACTAAGATACTGGTAGACGCGGATACATTTACATTTTCAAAAACATACACCTTAAACACGCATATTATAGAAAAATTGCCCAAATGAATTTACTTCATCAAAAAATGACCTACACCGCGTTATTGTTGAAGTTTCCATTTGGTCGGCAGAATGTAAATGTTAACATAACACGCATGTCAATAAACACCCATAGCGTTATTAGCCTATTTACACAATTATTTTTAAATCGTAAGCGCGGCGTCGTGGGTAAGAAGGGAGGTTTAATGATCGACAGTTTCGGCGTTCGATCCCATTTGACTCTGCGACTTTTTTTTTTTTTTAAATTTGCAACATTCGCCAACACGGTATAGGGGGTGGGGCTGGAGAAAGAACTATAGGCCATTTCTCCCGTGCAACGCCGGGCGACGGGTTCCGCTAGTATTTACATAAAATAAGAATAAGATTTTACCTTTTAGATAAGTATGTACGAAAAAAATGTGTGGTTTAGCTCAGCTAAGCTCAGTTTTTGTAGTTGAGCTGATGCAAACAACGAATTGCCCTTCCCTTTCCCGTTGAAGCACCACCAACTTGTGTGCTGTGTCTGGGGACAGTGGCTATCCCAAACAAATCGTTATAGACAGACATTTGAGTGGGAAAAGGGGACAGTGACTGTCTCAAACAAGCAGTTGTAGACAAATATCTGGGACAATGAAGTGAGCCGCATTCAGGTATGCAAATGATTTGTTTTGTTGACCAATCAATTACATTTTGGGCTCAATATAAACGGATATATTTCACCTATTCGCTTAATTAGTTTGCTGACTAGCCGCTGTCACTCAGTTCTAGTGGGTTTCTGTTGTAAGATCGCTCTCTGTTGCAATAACTGGTGATTGTTGATTGTTGATGGCAGTGTTATAAGAGCTGTTTCTTATCAGTGGGTGTTAAGACCAACTCCTATATTATTATTTGTAAGTAACGAAAATCCAGTGACAGGGACAGGAGAGAGAATGGGGGTATCTTTCCTCATTGCTTTCAGGACCGTGATTCCCAAAGGGACTGAAGTAGTTCTTCAGGAGACAGATGAAATCAATGCACGCTGCAAGCTGATTGGTCAGTGTGTGACCAAATTGCATAACAGGGACATTTCTCTGAGAGAAAATAAGTCCTTATTTATGTCTACTACATCGTTCATTGAAGGTCCTGTTCGTTGAAAGCAGTGTTTGCTGAAGACTTGTAACCCTTGGTCAGTTCAACCGTTGATGTTTAGGTCAGTTAACGTCTGACTAACCTTTGTCTTTCTGTAGGTCCTATTTGCTGTGCCGTGGGAGTCAGGGTACAAGCAGTACTTTGATCCAGTTTTATTTACTATTTTATTTACTACAAGCTATTTCGGCTTTAAATAAGGACAAGTAAGCAGTTTAATAGGTCTTCTGTTTTTGCATTATATGACTTATGACGAGACAGACAACCAAAACGAAACAACAAAATCTCTATATAAAAGTCAATCTTTGTTTGTGTGTTATAGAAATCGATATGATAACAGTTAGAACATTCTAATAAGTTTCAATAAATGCTTAATTTTAGTGGGTTAATTCGGCAACTAGCCCGTCACTCAGTTCTAGTCGATTGTTTGTTGAAGACTTCTAGCCCTTTAGCCATCAAAGTTTAAGTCAGCTGAAGGCCGATTGACTCTTGGCTTTCTGTAGGTAACATTTGCTGTTCCATGATATTTTTCTATAGTTTTATAAAAATTAATCACAGTGCTGCTTGTATTTTCTTTTTGTTTTGTATTTTTATTTTGTATTTTGATTCTTCTGAATCTATTGTAATAAAATAGTTCACAATGAAAAAGAAGAACTGATTATAAATGTGACCCCTACTGAACAGGTTATCACAAACTTCATGTACTTAGTAGCATTCTGCATTAACGATGACATTATAGACACGGAAATCTAAAACCGACTTTGTCAGGTTCACGTCGGTTTGTACAACAGGTATTTAATAACTGGAACTATTGATATAGACATTTTTATGTATGTGCTTGGATATGTGTACATACCTGTACCTGGTATGGCATTCACCCTGGGAGGATAGAACCGGCCTTCTGCTACAAAGGAGGAAATTTCTTGTGAGTTTCTAGTTCACAAGCGGTCCCCAGTCGCATGTTAGGGAAGATGACGACGTTAGGTTTTTGCAGGGAGGTGTTGACGTCCTCCTACATACAGCACCTGGTATTCAAAAATGGTCACCCATCTGGTACTGACTAGGCTCAACATTGCTTAACTTCGGTGATCTAACAAAAGCCGATGTGTCAACATGATTATGCCGTATATATGTGTACATACATATATGTGAGTCTCTTGGCCTTTTGGCTAAGATCAAAGTGTAGTATCTGTTCCGATGGATACTACACCCCATAGACTGGTATTGTCTTGGCCTTCGGGGCTTGATTTACGCCGGTCTATGGGACTGTCCTGTGCAGTTCTAGGAGGTCCACCCTCCCAGGCTTTGCCTCCCCTCTTTGGGGAGGAGTAAGTTTATTGCTTACTCCCTGAGGCGCCCTTACCGGGGAATACCGACGGGGCTTCCCAGGCAATTTTTAAACCCCACTTTCCCGACTCGACCTTGGGTCACATCTTACTTGTGGGAGTAAGATAAAAACTGGCCTAGTGCCTAACTCCTGGAGAGGAGTAAATCAATACATATATGTGAGTGTTGTTTAGAGAAGGAAGCAGGCGATGGTATTAAAAATATCAGCAATAGTTGTGTGTAATGTAAATATGTATATTGGTGTTTGTGTGTACGTTCATATATATATATATATATATATATATATATATATATGTGTGTGTGTGTGTGTGTGTGTAAGCTGTAGCATACTGTTAGAATCAGCAGCAGCTACTGACTTTGAATTACACAAGAATATTTTTCTTCTTCAATTCCTGCAATGAACTTGTAAAGCTCCAGACGCATTTGATATTTTTCTTTCACTTGATTTAAAGCTTATATATCATTTTCTTTTCTAAATTATTCTACAACGAATGGATCAGCGGATTATTCAAACGACCCCATCAACTTAACGGGAACGCTTGATCATCCACCAAATTGTTTGTATAATGAACCGCCATTATTAGCATCTTCCTGGGACATTTGTGAGATGTTGAAAACCTGCCATCCCTATTGGAGACTCCTGGACAGTTCTATCGGAGCAAGCTTTGTTAGACTCTTAACATTTAATATTTCATGGGTCGGGGGGGGGGGGGGTATAAAATATATTCACAAAGTTGTACTTAGTTGCTATGTCTCAGAATTTTTTTTAGATGAGGCATGATAATTTGGATTATTCGGACTACTATTCATATCTTAGTTGTTATATTCACAATGTTTCGTTGAAATCTCCCAGGTAATAGCATTTAGTAACAGACAGTGACAGTCTTCTAGAGGTTGAAGGTTCAATCCTTACTTCAGGCGATAATAACTATGAATAACATAAAATTAACACTTCTATCCGGTTATGACTGACGGAATGAGAACAATCTACACCCGGGGATTAAATAAACGTTTTGGCCGATGTAACCTCTGATCTTCTTTCAGGTGCAGAATTTCGAATTAAACTCTTTATTTGATCCATGCGGGTAGATTGTTCTCGTTCCGTCAGCCATAGAAGTGTTAATTAATTATTATGTTATTCTTAGTTATTACCGCTTGTAGCAAGGATTGAAACTTTAACCTCCAGAAGAACTAATTAATAATTAACGCCTAAATAAAGTGACAGTCTTCTGGAGGCTAAAGGTTCAATCCTTACTAAAGGCGATATTAACTGAGAATGAAATCATAATTAAGACTTCTACCCGGTCATGGCTGAGGGAATCAGATAAAGTTCAGTTCAAAATTCCGTATAGGGTTCCGAGTTCGACATAAAGATTCCCAAGTTTAAAAATATGCAACCAGGATGCGAATATTAGTCTAAATAATTCAAATAATACGAATGTACTTAGATGTAGAAAATAATGAAATTAAAAAGAAAAAATACCGGCAATTATCTGCACGGCATCTGATAAGGCTGAACTGCTTGCCCAACAGTTCACTTTGAACTCAACCTTGGACTCCACAAATCACACCTTCCCAAACTTTCCTCTACTGACTGAAGCCTCACTTGATGATCTGATGATCACCCCTTCCCAAGTCTGAGATATCATAAAAAACTTGACACCTCTAAAGCGTGTGGGCCTGATCTTATCCCGGCTATAGTCTTAAATAAATGCTCCACTAAGCTGGACCCTGTCCTCTCCAAACTCTACAACAAATGCCTTGTCGAATTTTACTTTCCTGACAATTAGAAAATTGCCTCTGTGGTACCAGTGTTCAAGAATTCTGGTGAAAGAACTGACCCGCAAAATTATCGCCCCCATCAGTCTCCTCCTGCTCTTCGCTAAAGTCTTTGAATCACTAATCAATCTAGCGATAGTCCTCCACCTCATTAAAGCTAAACTTCTTTCTGAACAGCATGGATTTAGGCAAGCCCGCTCTATTGCTGATATCCTAACAGTCATCTCGGAATGCATTTATCATGTATGTGATAAAGCTGGTGAAGCTAGGGCATTAGCGCTTGATATATCCAAGGCTTTTGACAGTGTTTGGCATGATGGTCTTCTCATGAAAATTAAGTCGTACGGTATTACTAGACATATATTTAGTATAATCAGATCCTTTTTAGCCAAAAGAAAGATCCAGGTTATCCTTAATGGTCGTACATCTAAACAACATGTCATTAATGTTGGTCGATCCTTGAACCGTTATTATTCCTGATCTTTATAAATGACCTCCCTGATGAAATTGTGTCCGAGATTGATATATTTGCTGAAGACACCATGCTCTATACCCGACATGTAGGAAAAACGAACACACGCATATCAAATGCAATGACTGACTCCTTAGAAAATGACCTCCAGTCTGTGGTGGAATGGGGACATAAGTGAATGGTAACATTTAATGCTACTAAGACAAAGCTGCTGTCCTTTAGCAATTATAAGAAACCTTTTCAACCACCGATTGCCATGACTAATAGCACCCTACCTGAGAATCTGTCATTCAAACTATTAGGGCTAACATTCACAGATAACATGTCTTGGAGTAAATATATAGAAGACATTGCCAAGGCTGCTGCAAAGAAGGTGGGCTCCCTTTACCGAGTTAGTAAACTTCTCACGCCTGTCAGTATTCTATATCTTTACAAACCCGCCATTTGCCCTATGCATGGAGTATTGTTGTCACATCTGGGTTCAAGGTCACAATAGAATGTATTATATTTGTATATACAATATTATGATAAATTTACATCTCATCTCCCAAAATCTACTTGAAATAAATGCCCGCTAATGTTTTCTATACACAACGGACTAACAGAGAAATATCAGTTCAACTTTATATATTAGACTAGCAGAAAGATCCGACGTTGCTCGGATTGAATGAGGATCACTATTATGTACTTTTTCACTATGCTCATAACACCATATTACTTTCTTTGTTTTTACTGTCCCTGCCCTCTAGGGCTAGTCAAGTCTGAGGAACGTGAAGGCCAGTTAATATTGCCAACTTTTTCATTTTTGTTCTTTTTTACAAACAAATCTCCATGGTCTTTGTTATATTATGCTAAAATTCCATTAAGGTACCATCAAAAATAAAGAATCTATTCAAGTTAAAAATCCTTCAGTGATTCCTCAGTGACTTCTTGGCTACCCAGTATAAAGGGAAGTCGTAATTTTGTCAGTGTGTGTGTGTGTGCTTATGAGGCTAAATTCAGAAACTACATAAGATACACTTATAAACCTTACATCGTGGGATTCAGTGTGATCACAATCTGGTTATGGTAAAAACATACAGTAATATTCCATCCCCCATTGACCAAATTAATGCATGGACGAACAAAAAAAATATATATTTCATTCTTATTGGTAGTTGTTTCAAAAACAACACTGAAAGTAGTTCAAACAGTCAATCAGCTTTATTTTTCCTTATTTCTGTACCAAAATAAATAAATATTACGCTCTTAATTTTTAATTTTTTAACTTTAATTCTTAATTAATCGAACACTTTGGTGGGATTTTTCCTGCTATATTACAAAGAAGTTGTATATATATATATATATATATATATATATATATATATATATATATATATATATATATATATGAGAGAGAGAGAGAGAGAAAGGGGAGAGGGCAGTCGGAAGAAGTGGAAGAAAGAGAGAGAAGTGATTTAAAAAGAAAGATATTACACACATTTTTTTAAAGTCTTCTGTTTTGTTATCCATGCTCCCGTGCAACGCCGGGTAGTCCCGCTGGTAATTTATAGAGGGCAATCTCAGTGTCATCATGCCAAGACATGTTTAAGCCAGATACCTGACACATTCCACTTCCTTTGTAATCATTTTTAACATCTTCTTCTCCTTCATTTCTTTATTCCATTCTTTATGAATAGCTTGAGTGGCTTTCAGTCA
Source organism: Sepiola atlantica (assembly GCA_963556195.1). Taxonomy (NCBI): domain Eukaryota; kingdom Metazoa; phylum Mollusca; class Cephalopoda; order Sepiida; family Sepiolidae; genus Sepiola; species Sepiola atlantica. Next base: position 109,721,403 of record OY744520.1, on the reverse strand, counting down.
TTTTCCCTCCGAAGATCTTCTTTCAACTAACGTTCACCGGGTGACGTCAGATATATATATACTAAGCCCCTTTAAGAAATTAAAGTTGAGCACTCTCGGGGATGTTAAAAATAGACTGTCAAAAAGCTCTAATGCAAAGTTCCGAATACGTTCGTCGAACACTCTCGACTAGTCTTCTATATGTGCCTGCTTCTAGGTACATATAGATCTTAATTCCCCTTAATTACGTGACAGTTTCCGTTGGCCGAGTGGATATGGCGACTGCTTGCAGATTCTAGGCTGACTCTGTGAACTGGGTTCGCGCCTCCCGACCGTCTGAAATTGTTACTTTCCTGCACTGATGAGAGCAATAAGCTTGAAACGCTAGCGTCTGTAGGTATTAATAATTTAATATTTGTTTATAAATATTATATATATATATATATATATATATATATATATATAATAAATATGAAACTAAAAGTAAACTTTTAGCAGAAAGAACCTATAGTGAAATGGTAAAAGCTCAATATACGAGATAGAGCAATTATAAAGATAGATGGACGAAGAGTGATAAACATGCACGAATGTCCAAATTTATATCAAACTTCGATTGTTTGAAAAGCCTTGGCTTAAGGAAAGAATAATAAACATAATTTTATTAGAGAATATACCTTGCATTGAACAATCGAAGTTTGATATAAATTTGGACATTTGTGCATGTTTATCACTCTTCGTCCATCTATCTTTATATATATATATATATATATATATATATATATATATATATATATATATATATATAATGTGTGTGTGTGTATAGTAAGTTATGAAAATATATTTATGGCAAATAAGCTACACAAAGGCTTCCGCGTTTCATCCCCCTAGGGAACCGTCAGGCTCCTGACGATTCCCTAGGGCGATGAAACGCGGAAGCCTCTGTGTAACTTATTTGCCATAAATATATTTTCATAACTTACTACCTAGCTCTACTCATGTATTGAGCACTGCTAAAGTAAATACTGAAAATTGATACATAAAAGATTACATCTCCTTAGAACATTTTATGTAGAAATAATAATAATATATATATATATATATATATATATATATATATAAGTCACTACATCACTACATAAAACAGGAAATAATTAATCTAACTTCCTGTTTTGAATATTATGGATTATAAAACCGTTACTACTATAAATAACGGAAAGATCAACGAATAAGAAACAGGCTTGATTTGGGTATGTAACATAAAATCAAATATATATATATATGGACTTCAGTTTTCTTGTATTTAACTAATTGATTTTTTTTAGTTATCCGATGGTTTTTGATGTAAGAAGTCTCTTTTGAGAAGTTTTAGACCGATCTATTGAATTTGGAATGATCTGATATAATTGGTATTGAAGAGAATAATGTTATTTCACAAGTTTCATTTTTCTTTTGATTTCAAGTTGTTGTTTTTTTTGGGGGGGGGGGGTAACTACCACTGAGGAGCCTAAGATTATATTTCTTTTGTTATGCAATTAACAAAGAGTAATTAGGATTTTCTTTGGGCGAAACAGCTGTCTGATGACGAGGAATAAAATGTTTAATAAAAAAAAACTTGGATTTTCTTTTCTTATATATACTGAATATCTCGTATCAGTAGCAAAGGTAAACCAGATTGCTCAAATGCAAGGCAAGAGCATTATATATATTTTATTTATATACTATAAAATCATAATTTAATCATACAATACCCGGATTTCGTGAATCGACCATCAACTAATTAATAGATCAGAAGTAATGTGTCAAAATGGTCATCGGCGATGGACCGTTTTAACCCATCCCTACTTTCGGATCTTCTGCCTAGTTAATGGTCAATTCGTGAAACCCGCATACCGTGTGATGGAATTAATGAATTTTCCGTAACTGCAGAAAAATTGATCAGAGGGCTCGATTGTTTAAGCAAGAGCTTAAATATATTTTATTAAATGAAATTATATAATTAACTCTTCATAATGGGCTGACAAACGATCAGTGTTTTCTCGTTTCTAGCCTAGCAACTTAGAATGAACCCCTGACAAAGATTAAAAACCATAGAAAGATAAAAAGTCGCCAAAATTATTGAAACACAATTGTTTGGGAATTTATAAAACGTAATTTTACATTGGGATTTTTTTCGTATGGCATCAGTCAACGGACAATGGTCAATGGGAATCTGATAATCAAATAGCTCTGCAAAGTGGGTCAAATAAGTCATCAGAAATTTGATAGACAAAATGATATTCGCAAAAATATTGTATCAAAATTAAAGCAAAGTAGCAACAATGTAACGCAAACGAGATGTTTTAAAAATATGGAAGAACAACGGAGGGACAGCCGGAGAAGAGACTACTCAACACATAATCGGGATCTACGTTTTACATATTATACCAGGAACTGAAACAACAAACGGTATCGTTTAGCTGACTTGCACTGATGACATATGCATGCAATTATACATGGAACACATTGTCGTTAAATGAGAAATTCTTACAGTTTTATCAAATGTCAAATAAACAAAAACTATTCTTGGTCTATAACGACCGATAACCTTTGTTTTGTTTATTATTTTTTTCCATGTTCGGAATAACAAAAAAACAGGGAAACACTAAAAACTGCAGTGCGAATTTTGGAATTTTGGTTAGCACTGTTTTTTTAAATTGAGGACAATTTATTTTTCAAACCGATTTGCTAAGAGAACCGTTTCAAACGAGTGGGAATCATTTTCATTGGTTGAAAATTGTAGAATTCGCAACTTTATGTGAAGTCATGTTTTTCTTTATTTAGGGATGGGACATAGCACGATGCTATTCATTTGACTGTCTCCCATTTCCACTTGATACAGAAATGAAGAAATGAAAAGGAAAGAGTAAGCTAAATGAACGGAGAAAGAAAGAGAGTAGCTTAACACAAGCTAGTAACTTTTTATGTTTGTTTGCATTGCATATCTACCTCCCCAACTCTCCCCATCACGTTACATGGGTAGTTATTATTGGCTAAAATAAATGTTGAAATTTCTTTTATCTTTTCAGGATGTCATATTTGCTTTGACAAAAAAAATCTTCCTTGTTAAATAATGACGGCGAATGGAGAATTTATCGTAGACAAAAACGGAATCTTACTCGACCGCAAACCAGGTAAACATCATTAATATAATTTCATGTTCATTTTATTTGGTTAATTTTGTTTACCCCAAACAAGGCATATTGCCACTGAAGTGTTGGGGGCTACTGTGATTGGGGTCCGATTTTTACCCGTTGGGGGGGGGGGGGGGGGGGCAACGTCGGTAGGGAGTTGGGCAGCAAAATATTTGTTTACATTTAAATTTCTGCATATTGTTACGGTCGGGGAAACAGGGAGCAGGAAGGAAATTCCAAAGAAAAGTTGTTCGAAAAAAGAAACTATCAAAGTAGAAAATGTTCTGGCATCTAGGGACCTCTATAGTGAAGGGGGGGGGGGGATTTTGCTGTACGTCAGGTGGGTCGGGGGCTATTTTCGTTGAGGGGATATAAATGCAGTAAGTTCATTGGAGCACATTCTGTGGAAGTACTTGTAATACAAGCGCAGTGCAGTGATGCGATAGAGCTGGAGCTTGGCAGACAGTGCAGAACCTATTAGGTTTGGAATTCTTTTTTTGCACCTTGTCCAGCAGAGGCTGGACAAGGTGCAAAAAAAGAGGCTAGTGGTTGATGCACCAGCAAAGATGTGGCAACGATACTTCATGCAAGGGCGAATGGTTATTTCATAGAGATAAAATATGTTGTGAGGAAAAAAAATCTGTATTTTGTAAGCAATATTATTCATTGAGAGATTTCTGACTCTGTGCGTGTATGTGTTTGCTTGAAGTTACTATAAACCTAAGACTACGAAATTTGTCTGGAATAATCTCTTCTTTGTTTATTTACTAATGCATTGCCACTTATCAAGACCACTCGAGGATAAGGGTTAATGAGATGAATAGATTGACAGGTGAACAATGATGAATATCATGAGAGGATTGAAAATAATGAATTGAATGACTAAAATTTGATGACTTATAAAAACTGTTTATGACAGGTGTTTATTAAGATTGGATTTTAAGATGACCATGTTTTAGCCCCCAGGGAAGTAATCTAGTGGAAACGTGTTCCACAGATGGGAAGTTCTTGGAAAGAAACTCTGTTCATGGAAATTCCGTTTGGTGTTAGGCACATAGAGGAAGAAAGGAAAGTTCTTTGTGGTAGTAAAACGAGTTCTTTCCGTGAAAGTTTTATAAGAAAGAACTAGAGATTGAAGCTCAGTCGAACATTTTCTATGGAAACGATAGAGTATAGAAAGACTAGCAACGTCTCCTCTGTGAGGAAGGGGCTGGTGTAGAGAACAGAAGAGATCATCCCCGACTAGATTGCAAAGTCAATTTTGAATTTTGTCATTGAAAGAAAGACGGCTCTGAATGGCGTTTCCCCAGATGTGGCATCATCTTAGGGCGTATCTGACTCTTATACAGGTAGAGGATTGCATCCAGAGTCACATAAGTCTTCTACGTATGTAGATTGTTTCCAGGAAGGATGTAACAGAGGCACCCATGCATCTGGGTACTCTTCACCCCTTAAAAATATATTTGAAAAGAAATTCCCAAATCATTATATCTATTCTTATGAGATTTAGAACAAGCATTCTATTATTGCTATAGGCTATATATGCTAAATGGTAAAAGTTGTGTTCTGATAACTTAAATTTTCAGATGTCACCTCAACCTGCTGTATGCTAGAAACGGACGTGACGTCACATGGCCCAAAGAAAGAGTGAGCGAGAGAAGTAGGTAGTTTGTTTGGAGACTTGAGGCGGACGACATATTTGGGGAGATGACTTGAGGGCTGATTGTGGACTAGAGGGCCGAGGGTTTCAGATGTCCATGACCCCGGGGTGCCCCCCCCCCCCCACTGCTGCTGGTGGATGGGAGAGCGAAGTCAATAGCTAAATAGGTGGGTCTTCTCCAAATTTTGACTATTCTTGTTTTCTTTGGTTGTTGTGAAGCTTTGGTTCCAGCGAGAATGCACCCCACGAAGACGATCAAGGAAGAAATGCCTGTCATACGAGGAGTGGGGGCCAGAAGGTGTGATTTGGTTGTGCTCTTGTGATTGTTGATTTGCATTCAGTAGAAAACGAGTTTTGTTTGATTGTGACATGCGAGACATTGGGCCTCCCTTTGGAGGGGAGTTACATGCAATATACATATATATATATATGTATATATATGTATATGTATATATATGTATATATATGTATATGTATATATATGTATATGTATATGTATATGTATATATATATGTATGTATATATATATGTATATATATGTATATGTATGTATATATATGTATATATATGTATATGTATATATATGTGTATATATATGTATATATATGTATATATATGTATATGTATATATATGTGTATATATATGTATATATATGTATATGTATATATATATGTGTATATATATGTATATATATATATGTATATGTATATATATGTATATATATGTATATGTATATACATGTATATATATATGTATATGTATATACATGTATATATATATATATGTATATGTATATATATGTATATGTATATGTATATGTATGTATATGTATATGTATATGTATATATATGTATATGTATATATATCTATATATATATATATGTATATATATGTATATGTATATAACTCTGCCTATTTCTTTTCTGTCAAACAATCACGTTTTTCTTTCTATTTGCATACAAACAGAAAAAACTCCTCCAAAAACTATAACTTTTTTAATAGAATATTAAATGAAATATGGATCGCTTTAAATTTTAAAATTAGGCAAAATGCCGTTAGAAAGCGCAAATAAAATGCAAATATTTTTTATTGAAAATATTTTTTAAAATCCTGGTCTTAAATTTTCCGGATAAATATTCTTAATCAAAGATCAGCGTCGTTTCATATAAGTAAAAGTATTACCTATATTTTTTTAATAATTAGTACACTACTACAATAACAAAAGGACTTTACTAATATCAAAAAAGGTAATACTTTTACTAATATTAAAAAAGGTAGTACTTTTACTAATATCAAAAAAGGTAATACTTTTACTAATATCAAAAAAGGTAATACTTTTACTAATATCAAAAAAGGTAATACTTTTACTAATATTAAAAAGGTAATACTTTTACTAATATTAAAAAAGGTAGTACTTTTACTAATATCAAAAAAGGTAATACTTTTACTAATATCAAAAAAGGTAATACTTTTACTAATATCAAAAAAGGTAATACTTTTACTAATATCAAAAAAGGTAATACTTTTACTAATATCAAAAAAGGTAATACTTTTACTAATATTAAAAAGGTAATACTTTTACTAATATTAAAAAAGGTAGTACTTTTACTAATATCAAAAAAAGTAATACTTTTACTAATATCAAAAAAGGTAATACTTTTACTAATATCAAAAAAGGTAATACTTTTACTAATATCAAAAAAGGTAATACTTTTACTAATATTAAAAAAGGTAGTACTTTTACTAATATCAAAAAAGGTAATACTTTTACTAATATCAAAAAAGGTAATACTTTTACTAATATCAAAAAAGGTAATACTTTTACTAATATCAAAAAAGGTAATACTTTTACTAATATCAAAAAAGGTAATACTTTTACTAATATCAAAAAAGGTAATACTTTTACTAATATTAAAAAGGTAATACTTTTACTAATATCAAAAAAGGTAATACTTTTACTAATATCAAAAAAGGTAATACTTTTACTAATATCAAAAAAGGTAATACTTTTACTAATATTAAAAAGGTAATACCGAAGAAGCTTAGCAGACGCTGGACTTGGATTTCCCCAAACAACACCACAAAGAATGAAATCGATAACATACTAACTAATAAACAACACACCTTTACAGATGTCTCAGTCCTCAACAGATTCAACACTGGAAGTGACCACCGTATGGTACATGCCTCACTCTGCATCAACACCAAATTAGATAAAAACATCCAAAAGACCAAACCATGATTTGCTATCTGCCAAAGCACAAGAATTCCAATTGGAACTAGTTAACAGGTTCAAAGCACTGGAAGCAACACTACCAGGAAGAGATGTTGACATAACATGTGATTTTATCACCTCCACTATCTTAGAAACAGCACTGGACACCGCTGGAAGAGACAAGCCACCAAAACCGGACAAGCTTTCAGCGAGACCAAACTACTAAGAGAGGAAAGGAGACAGATGAAAAGAGGAGGTACGAATATTCAAAACATTGAATATTCTGAAGTATGTAAGACCATGAATGAAGAAATAAGGACTTACAATGGGGAGGAACAGCTAAAAACTTTGAGAGAGAACAAAAGTCTTAAAGCTACTAAGAAGAAACAATGTCTCGGGAGAAACAGCATCATCACACTGAAGGAAGACGATTACATGATAGAAAAAGAAACATCTGGATCAGACAGCAAACTGGAGTAAACGACATCACTACCATACAAATGGCAAAACATAGATGGGCATGTCACTTTTCAAGATGTACAGACAACAGGTGGACATATAGAGTGACAGAATGGACCCCGAGGCAATGGAAAAGACCTAGAGGAAGACCAAAAACCCGGTAGATGGACGACCTCGATAGCCAAATAGATCCTACTTGACCATGCCTAGCCAGGGATAAAACAAGGAGGAAAGAAACCAGGGAGCGGTTCCTCCACCAGGAGTGAAATAAATAGACCCTGATGATGATGATGATGATGATGATGATGATGATGATGATGATGATGACTACCTTTACTAATATTAAAAAGGTAATACGTTTACTAATATTAAAAAGGTAATACGTTTACTAATATTATAAAGGTAATACTTTTACTAATATTAAAAAAGGTAATACTTTTACTAATATTAAAAAGGTAATACTTTTACTAATATTAAAAAGCTAATAATTTTACTAATATTTAAAAAAAAATATAATACTTTTACTAATATTAAAAATGTTATACTTTTACTAATATTAAAGAAGTAATATTTTTACTAATATTGAAAAAGATAATACTTTTACTAATATTAAAAAGCTAATAATTTTACTAATATTAAAAAAGTAGTACTTTTACTAATATTAAAAAGGTAATACTTTTACTAATATTAAACAACTCTCGTCTCTAATGAAGGATTTTTTATCCAAAAATAATTAAGACTAAGGCTAAAAAAATTGATTTTTAATAAAAAATATTTATACCTTATTCGTAGTTTCTAACAGCATTTTCCCCCATTTTTACATTTAAATCCTGACAGATGCTTCAAAATAAATTTTTCAATTTTCACTATAGATAGAGGTAGATTTATTTTACTTGATCAAAATATTTTCTATGAAAAAGTAAATATTGGATATTAATTCAAAAATCACTGTGCCAAATTCTTATCTTCATTACGTTTTTATCTTGTTCCATTTTAGGTGCATTACATTTGGATGAGAATGGCATTGTACAAGATTCTGACTACAGTGCAATGCAGCTTCCTGATGACTATGAAGACACACAGTTGTCTTTATACCATTCTCAAACTTATCAAAGCTTTCACAGAAGCAGAGATCAACTTGATGAGCAGTCATGGTGAATACATTTTAATTACAACTAGTAGACGCATTCTGTCAATTATAAAGCCTTGTTTTCCAAGTAGTAGGGTGACCCCCTCATACCCCCCTCCCCCCAAAAAAAGATTCCACCGACCTTGAAACCGTTAATAAAATTTTGGGGTCATCATATAGCAAGGTGGTGCAAAAGTTTGAACCCATAAGCAAGCTATAATAGAAATTTTTAAAATTTTAACATATTCAGTGATGGTTTAGTTAATAGACATAATTCATGGTATTGTTTGAAACATCCCCAACACAAAATACAAAAATAACTTACAAATGAACTTATACTACATGAAGAGATAACAAAACTTATTCTAAGTAGGTATTTAACGTGTGCATTTTTTTTTAACCAATGCGGGCATAGAAATACCTAGTATAGTAACCAGGTGTGGGATTACTCCACTCGGCAAGATGGACCCATGGATCTTGTCAGATCATCATCTAGGAAATAAAACTGATGTAAAATCTGCGCTCTACTCTACGTTTATTCTATTTGATGACTGTATGTACAAAATTTTGCCCGCGTTGATGAGATATATTACCTGTGCTTCCAGAAATAATATAAAAATGAATTCATTTTTGCATTTGTCAGGTGCGTCATGATATATGGCAGAGAATGCTGGACCCTCGCCCAATCCTCTCTCGCCCATCTGCAGCGCAATGACAGATCCATGATCAGATGGATCTGCTAAGTGAGGTCTGACCAAACCCAACACATCAGGTCAGAGGATTTACTGAAAGCACTACACTTGCCCAGCATGAAGGTTATCCTAAGGATGAATCGATTATGCTGGTATGGTTATGTGGAATGTTCATCCTCCTGGATAAACCATTACAGAAGCATGAATGTCCTAAATCACAGAAATGTTGGCCGGCCAAGGAAAACTTGGAAACGAGTGATTGGACAAGACTGTACGGAGTGAAATTTTGAGACTGCTGACCCACTGAACCGTGAAAAGTGGAGAGTGAGCTTGCATAATATCAGAAAACGTCTGACCCCTGAACAAGGGAACAGTGATGTTTTCATTTCATTTGTCTCAGAGATTTTTTATTCAAGTTGACATATTCTTCGTACATTACGATTTGAAAACAACTAAGAAAAAAATATGAGGGTAAATAAATAATTTGATCGACTGATAAGGTCTCACCTCTCACTCTTATAAACTTTGAATATTCCAGGAATTTTGTTTTCGAATATTATTAACAACAAATTGAATGCTATGGTTTCGTTAATAACATTCACAATCCTTTCTGCAATCCAACCATATTTGGTACAGATGCACCTCTGTCTATGGCTGACTTGTCCACCAAATTCCAGCCATGAATGTCCAACAATGTTTGTTTTATTACCGTTCAATGATGTGTCCCAAATGTGCATTTCTGTGTTGCAAACTGATTTGGGCTGTGATGGTCCTCTTCAGTTCGGGAATAGTCTGGGGAGAATTTTGATAGACATTATCTTTGAGATAACCTCACAGATAAAAATCTGGGAGACTGAGGTCCGTTGAATGTGAAGTCCATTCAGGATCACACCTCGTACTGATGAGACAAAATGTCCATGAATTCCATTGAATGGTAATAAAACAAAGACTGTTGGACATTCATGACTGAAACTTGGTGGACAAGTCAGGCAAAGAGTGAAGTTTATCTATAACAAATATGGTTCAATTGCAGAAAGGATTGTGAAATTTATTAACGATTCCATGAGTGGCATTTTCTTTGGTCACCCTTCTTTTCGGTTCACCCTATACTAGACATAAAGCAGTTGGAATTAAAAGTGTTATGTGTTGACTACAAATATTAATCAAGGAAACATGACTTGTTCTCGCAAGTTTACCTGTCAGTTTATTAGGAATGCATTTCTCTTTGTAAAACCGAGTCAAGGGTTTGGATGAGGCAGCAGGGAACAAAAGCTAATTAATATCAAACAAACAAAGGACGCAAATAGATAAATTCGAAAAGAATCCCAACCCCTCTTCTTTTTACAGGTGAGATCTTTTAATTAAGCTACCTGTGGGATTGGATTAAACATTCTGACAGGGATTAGTGGTTTTAAATGTTCATTATACAAAAGGAAAGAATTAAAAATAAACAATAATTTGTATCCTGCAAACAAACAAACAAATAAATAAAACTAGATTAGAAACACCACTTTGATAAAGAGGTCTCACCTCGAAATATATTATGGAACACGGTTACACAAATTAGATTAATGTGTAGAAGTTGTGACTAAAAAGGTAGGATTTATTATAAAAATGATCACTTCATTTTTGTCCTCCTTCTCAATACCGACATATTTCCATTTCTTGCATTGTGATAGCCTTCTACGACTCCTCTATATAAGTAAATAAAAAATAAAACGATCACTCTTTTGCAATTTTAAATTAAATAATATTTATTATTTACAATTTTCCTTATCTTAGTTGCTGTGCTTGTTCTTGTTATTATTATTATTATTTTCATTTTTCGTCTGCTTATCTCATGCTGAGATTAGACGTTTTGTGAATGACTTCCAACGTTTCCTTCTGTTGCCATTTCACTTGTACCGGCCGCCAGGATCAGGTCGGCATCAACTGATCCCCCTCTATGTCTTAAGCAGCCTGCCACATGGCTGTGAGCCATCTACGTCAATGTAGGACACACTTTAGAACGTTTCGGACGACTGACGGTGAGTGACGTGGCCGTCCAGTTGAGACGTCTTTGTATGACATACTTTTTCATGGAGGCCTATAGAGTGAGACTGGCCATTTTCTCCATCCGATGCGCTGCAGCCAAAATCATGTCATTTTGACGTTCGTCGTTGACCATGTTTCATAGCCATACAAGAGTACAGTCGGATATGTGTACTATATGCTGCCACTCTCGCATACGGTTGAATCCTTGCGTTTTGTAAAATTGTCGACAGTTGCTTGATGTGGAGAATATATGTTGTCTTATAGTTGTGTCAATTTGCTCACTGGAATCACTTGTGTTAACTAGGTAAATGAATTTATTGACTCTTTCGACAGCTGTTGATTATTTTAATTAAGTTTTGCATCCGACGACAGAGACACCAAAAAATATTAGGTTGTTTGAGTGACATTTAAAATGTGCACCTCTGCATTGCAAGCAAACCTGGATACGAAGTGCAAAATTGTACATAAGTCTTTTGTCTGGATATTTTGGGCCAAAAGAAATGCCACCTATTGAATCGTTAATAAAATTCACAATCCTTTCTGCAATCCAACCATATTTGGTATAAATAAACTTAAATCTTTGCCTGAATTGTCCATCAAGTTTCAGTTATGAATGTCCAACAGTCTTTATTTTATTACCGTTCAATGATTTGCTCTAAGTGTGCACCTCTGCATTGCAAGCCCACTTGGATACAATGTGCAAAATTTTCAATAACTCTGACACACTCCTGTCTTGGCACTGAACGTGTGACTTTTAGCGTCCAAATTTAAGATTGGTCCTGAATTTGTGGACCCACCTGTACATGAATGTTTTTTTTATCTTAATATTGACCACGTCAAAATTTTCCCTTGAAGTGAGTTTGCAAAGTGATAATTGATTTTGTCTTTTCCTGAACTGTCCAACGCATTTTTGAAACTAGTCTACTTTAATTTTTCTTGCAACGGTTCTATTTTATAAACTTGAAATATTATAGCAATTGCTCAATTATTACATATTTTATGGACGTTTTCATAGGCGGCCTTTTTTGGGGAGGGAGGGGGGGGGTCACCTTATACCATTCTACTACTAGTAGTAGTAGTAGTAGCACTTGATATTTTATAGACGTTTTCATGGGCAGCATTTGGAGGGGGGGGGGTCACCCATACCATTCTAGTAGTAGTAATAGTAGTAGCTACAATAACAACAATAATAACAACAATAAACGCTGAGAAGCGATGTCTAAAACCATTCGATATCTGCTTGACTTAAAAGTTTGCTACTGATTGGATCAAATACTAAATTTTGATTGGTTCCCTATATCATACTTTAGCCAATCAGAAACAGTCTCTTCAGGATACTTCACCTGTTCCTAAATCCGATATAAACAATTGCATTTGCACTTTCTACACAGAGAGACATGGAGAAGGCTAAGTTGCCTAACCAATATTTGTCACTCTAAGCAATACCACACTTCTTATTGCTGCACAAACGAAACCGCCTTTAGCCTCTAGCTATTGGCATCGGCATGTGAACTTTTAAAGATGAAGACACTTTGGCACATGGACTTACTTTCTTAGAATAATACGAACTCTGTCAGTCTAAAAAAATTCCTACTCCTACCTGAGTACGTAACCTTTTCCTCGTCCAGACTTATGGACTCATAATAAAATTTTCTTCATCTTGACTTTTGGATTTTTAACATAACACTTTCTCTGTTAAAACACATGAACATTCAGTAACTACTTTACTAACCACTTTTTTTACTTGTTGAACGAAGATGTGAAATAAAGTTGATAAAATATGTTTGAAAAGAATGCGTCAATAAATTCACTTATAACAAAAAATGTTTTTATTCTACACCATCAACAACTCCAACTCTATAAATGTTGATACCTCCAGTGCCAACTCCTCCAACTCTCTCATTTATTTCAGGTTCCCCCCAACTCCATTATGTCTGATACCATCAACCCCAACTCTTTTATTTCTAGCACTAAAAACCGCTCTAATTCCGATAACTACGACCTTTTTTATTTCAAAATTCTCATCTCATTTATTCCTAGTATGCAGTACTAGTTTAATTCCTGTACCTTCAGCTCTTTTATTTTTGATACTTTTAACCCTGAACTATAACTGTCTTTTCTCTAGTATATTCAATTCCAATTCCTTTAAGTCTAATACTTCAAATTCTAACTCCTTTAATTCTAATACTTCCTGTATTTCTAGAACCTCTAATTCCAATTCATTTATTTCCATTACCTCTAATTCTTACTCCTTTAATTCTAATACCTTTATTTCTAGTACAGCAACTACTTTAATTCAAGTACATTCAGCTCCTTTATTTCTGATACTTTTAACCCCAACTATAACTGCCTTTTCTCTAGTATCTCCAATTCCAACTCCTTTAATTCTGATACCTCAAATTCCAACTCCTGTATTTCTAGAACCTCCAATTCCAACTCATTTATTTCCGGTACCTCTAATTCCAACTCCTATATTTCCAGTACCTCCAATTCTTACTCCTTTAATTCTGATACCTCTAATTCCAACCCCTTTATTTCAGGTACTTCCAATTTCAACTCCTTTCGTTCTAATATCTCCAATTCTAACTCATTTATTTCTGGTACCTCCAATTCCAACTCCTATATTTCCAGTACCTCCAATTCTTACTCCTTTAATTCTAATACCTTTATTTCTAGTACTGCAACTACTCTAATTCAGGTACCTTCAGCTCCTTTATTTCTGATACTTTTAACCCCAACTATAACTGCCTTTTCTCTAGTATCTCCAATTCCAACTTCTTTTAATTCTGATACCTCAAATTCCAACTCCTGTATTTCTAGAACCTCCAATTCCAATTAATTTATTTCCAGTGCTTTCAATTCTTACTCCTTTAATTCTGATACCTCTAATTCCAACCCTTTTATTTTTAGTACCTCAAACTCCGCACTAATTCCTATACTTACAACTTTTTATATCTTTTCAGGTATTGCACGAGTGATTTGGAAATATCTGATAATGAGAAAGACACTGAGAGCGTTTTCGAAAATTTTACTCTCAAATCAGCCTGTCAAAGAAAACAAGGCCCAGATCAAACTAACAGTTCGAGGGCAATTCGTACAAATCAGAATTTAGATCCTGACTTTAACCAAGTGTTTCATAGTGACAATCTAAACGGAGAAACCTATCCCCCTGTAAATCATGGAGCATTCCATCAACCCTCATCTTGTAGCTACGATGATAAAGATCCCTTGGGGGTTTTTATGGATCGACGTAACACTTCTTTCATGTGGAATTATACTAATAACGGCATTATGGATTATCAGGTGCCGACACCGACTGGATCTGCTAATACGACAGATTTATATCAGAAGAGGGACTTTACTGGTATAAGTGAATGTTCTTCCAAGAGTAGTCTGTCTGTTCCTGAAGGGCTAACAACATCAGAGAGGGAACTTTATCTTCAACATGCCAATATTTCTCAAACGTTGGAGAGTAGCCATAATGAGAGTTACCATCTGAGGGAAACACATCAGGACCAATACGACCATGATGTTGATGATGATGATGACGATGATGATGATGAGTTGTTTCTTATCACTGGACATATTGATTTTGATGCTGACCGCGAGTCTTCGAGACCAGCATCGGCTAATATTTGGGAACATTCCTCAGGAATTGGTCAGAAAATAGCAAAGGGTTCCAAAGATAATGGCCTTAAAAGTAGGATCGGCAAAAGATCTGTTAGCTTTGATCTCCTGCCGCAGGAACCGGCAATCGACACAAATGAAGAAATTCCTTCGATTAATCATAATTCTATAAAAATATCTCCTTCTGATAATTTTCAAATGAATAATTCTTTAATGAAGCAAAAGAAATTCCAGACCAGCCAATATCATCCTGATTTTGATCGGCATAATTCCGGAAGACATTCAAGCCAGTTTCAGGATATGAAAAAAGGACGTGATAATTCTAATAATCGAGATATTTCTTTAAATTTTGATTCTAATTCAAATTTGGTCAATGAAAATAGGCAGGTAAGAACTGAAGAACTCGATTCTTTTTACCATTATTTGTCAGACGAAAGTTTTCAGTCTCTCGGAGATCACAAAATGCTAGCCTTTTCCAAAAATACTAAGAGACAATCGGCATTAACAGCTAAAATAAGCCCGAGAGAAACTGAAAAACCCGACAATGCAAAAGAAATAAAAAAGAAATCTGTTCCCGATGAAACGTCTGAGGAACTTCCTTCAAAATCTCATACTGACTCTGGCATGAAATCAATCCGAGCCAAAAGCAAGAGTACGACGAGCATTTGTTCAGCATCGACTCCTGTGAAATCCAAATGTAAATCCATGTCAGAGTTGAGTAACGTAACGATAGACAAAGATGATGGGAATGATGGAGGCGATTTGAAAATGTCGTCTTCCATCAAGGAATTGAATGCAAGGCTAGAGGAGGAGCTCTCGAGACGAAAGAACGCCACAAAGATTGTGGAACAGCTGCAGAATCAATATGACAACCTGCTGACGAGATACGCCGATGCCGAAATGATGATCGATGAACTTCGAATCGGATCAAAGATGGCACCTAAAATGGCTGACTTCAAGTTATCGCAGAGTCCTATCAGCAATCTGATAATGAATCGAGCTCTTGTCACATCGACACCAATGGCGTCAACGTTTTCTATGAACCAAAGTTTGCAAAAAGGTAAGATCCAAGGATTGTCTTAAAGTACAATTGGTCCCTGTTGTACAGTTCTATATGTAATTATGTTGAGTATTAAAATCTATACTAATATTAGAGATGTCTGTCTGTGCCCACGAACTACATATATATATATATATATATATATATATATATATATATATATATAATTAACTTGTTACAAATATCCAGGGGGTATGAATCCGAAGGAAGTTGAAACCGGGTTTATGGGAGTGCTCAATGAAAATTCAGAGCAAAATATAAAATTTAAAAAAAATATATAATCACAACAAAATTCACTACAAATAATAAACAAAACATTAAAATAAAATAAATAAAATGCAGAAGTAGCAATTAATACCCTAAATTAAAATTATCAAACATTTTTATCCACATGATAATTACTTATTAGAATTAAAATAAAATAGGAATGACGGTTATAATCATAATTTTATTCTCATTTTAAATTTAACTCACTCTGGCCGTCGCCCCATCTCCCTTCCTCCCACCCCGGCCGAAATTGAGATCATCACAGCACAAACACGTGAAAAACCTCCCACGCAATAATTTGAAACACGACTTGTTGGGGTCCTCCCCCCTCCCCTCTCATGTCCCATGTCACCGTTATAGACAAAGCCCCAACTCTGTCCCCCTCCCCCTCCAATGTATTTTCAATTTTCAATCTCCCGTTAAAGTGAAGTTAAAACTTATGCCATTTGAATTCCATCGCCAGCCCGATGAGTTGGTCGCTATTTGCACTAATGAAACAAAACTTGTTTTGTCGCAACTAATGGAATAAAATCCAAAAAAAAAATATATATATATATATATATATATATATATATATATATATATATATATGTTGAATTCTTGGAAAGGATATAAATAAATATGTCATAAATTTGTTTATTTCGAAACTATAATATATATAATTATTTTTTATAAATAAATATTTTATATGTATTATATTTGTTTATATAGATGTTAATCCAATGAAACTCCAGTATATACTAGCCATTAAAAAAAAAAAAACGGAGTCATAGTATATTCATTCCTGGGTGGATTGCACATGGGAAATAAGTAAAGGAACGAGAAATGTTTTCTTTTTAATAGCCAAAAGACCATTCGACTAAAACCTAAGAGTTATAAAAAGAAAATTAATAAAATTCAAAAACCATTCAACTAAAACCTAAAACTCGAGGCGTTTTTGGTCGACATATTTTCAAAAGTGTACATTCACAAATGAGGATTAAAATAAATGATTTCATAATTAAACTAATTTACTTTTAGAGAAAAAAAAAGAAAGCGGGATAAAAAAGATGGACAAATATCGCCCAAATTCCACAAACAATGGGGAACCGATTTCTGCAAAGTAGAGCAAAGCAGAATAAAAAATATATTAACGAAGAGGGAGACAGTTTTGTTTTTTTAGCTCTCTGAATAAGCTCCAGAAAAATGCTCCCCGGAAAGGCAAGAGGGGTTAATGTGCTACGATAAAGCATATCGGCACATATTTGAATGGTTTCGTTGAGGGGTACATTTGTGAATAAGCTGGTGACATCAAAAGAACGCAGAAAGTTTGTGTTCGAATTACAATCCAGTTCGGCGCATAAATGATATAAAATGGAAAGAATCCGTAATACAATTAGCTGAAAACTTTTCTAAGACCAGATCAAGGATATCTGCCAGCCATTTGTCCAGCTTATGTTGAGGATAACCAATCATAGAGAGGATAGGTCTCAAGGAGATTCCCTCCTTATAGATCTGAGGTAGCCTATACATTCTGGGTTGCTGCGACTCCACAAGACGGATCCTGTCATAAGTATCCTTACTCAGAAATTTCTTTCTATGGAGTTGAAGGAAAGATTTTTGAAGTTTTACTTCAGTGCTCATAGTATTGCCGGTTGATACGTCCCTAAATTTTTAAATTTAGTTTTGTCACTCAAAATATCCGACATTTTACCGGTGTAATTATTGGTGTTAAGGATAACCAAACCAGCACTCTTATCTGGCTTGGTGATATAAATATCTTTGTTAGCGTTTAGAAGTTTGACAGCCTGGTAAACTTTCGAGAATTTATGGTAGAATTAACAAACTTATGTGCCAGTTCAGCTAACCCTGCCTTCATGTAAAAAAAATCATCATCCTAGGAAGGCTCGTGATGTCTAAGTTGGGGCGGCAATACTTCAAATTCCGCAAATATGCTTTACCTATAAATCCCAGCACACCAGGAGGATACCAACATCCAAACCCCTGGCTAATACTGCTTTTTCCGCGTGAGAAAGAATGACACAAGAAAGTTGGACACCTGCTGATCAACATCAATCTTTTCACCATGCCTGCCGCGAATAAGCGCATCAAGATATCTCTGGTTATTAGAAAGGGATTTTTTGCTGCAGAAATTATCGCCGACAGATAGATATTTTGAAAAAAGTAATCTATCAAAAAAAGAAAAGGCTGGAGAATGCAGCAAACCATAAACGGTGATATTTAACTACAATTGAATCAAGGATGCGACCAAAATTCATGCACTCGTCCTTGATAAAGACACGTTCCAAGTTGGGAGTGTGTCTGGCTTTTATCTTGGCAATGCATCTAGAAATGTAACCAGGAGCGACATGATTGTCCAAACAGGACTTCAGGAATTCAATTCTGGCTCTAAGCGATGTAATTTTGCCCTTAATTCAAATGATGTCATTTAAATTGTTTATGACAACCATTGTGTACCTGTAGCAGTTTGCTACGGGCCGGCACACAGCCACCATATTGTTTAAATATCAATGACTTCTTAGCTGCCTGCTGATTGGTTCAAGCAATCTACTTCCTCTTTGGCTTGACCAATCAGTGGCCTTTTCTTAGGCGAATCTCGCATGGCTAGCATAACTATATAAACACTTTCTCTTTTTCTTCGGCACGAGAAGCCTCTTCTCTCTCTTTCCTTCTTTGGAACTGCCAAACACACATCCCCCTCTCTGGAGACGCAACAGACATCTTCCCAGGGCTTTGGCTCTCGGTTCGACTTCGACAAGAAGACAAAATGGTTACTGCCGCATACACGTTGAATTAATATAACATACAAACACATAACTGCTTACATGTGAGCTGACTTTCACACCGGTGTACAGACACACATACTTACATGGACGCGTCCTGACACTGTAGCCGGTGTACAAACATTCAATATTATGAACAATTCTCTTTTCCTCACTAGGGAATTATAATAACGGGAAATTCCTTTACTTTTGTCTTCGTCCATACTTATGGACATACTAACACCTTTCCTTTTTGTACACGTACTAACGAAGACGACTCAATAAGGTTGTTATTAAATGTTAAAATGAGATTTTGTCACTTCCATCCTACATACCTACTCCTAACGTATTTAAAAAGATGTTTGGTTGTACAAAATTTAATTAGTGTTTCAAAAAGCAAAAACGGAGTAATAGTATATTAATTCATAAGTGGATTGCACACACTGGAAATAAGTATAATAAATTGGGGGACAACACGACGTAGTAGTAATGGCGGAAGTTCCCTGAATTTAACTGCATCCATTCCTAACGCTTGCTACCGCATCAGCACTAACTCCTCCTTGTGCGTTGAAATTCTGTTTCTGAGAAAGAAATTTGCTCATATTTAGATTTCAACTCAACTAATTTTAGTGATTCTTTATTTTTTAATTCTGTTGTTGTAGCAGATGACGATGTGTTACCTGTCGGTGGCAATCTTATTTCGAATAAGACAGAAAGACGTACAAAGGCGAACAAGCAACACAAAAAACAGCCGTCAAATCGGGAAAGGATTGAAGCAGACTTGATTCTACAAGCTAACAATTTGGAAAGTAAAGTAAGAAATCATCATCTAATATATATATATATATTATATAATATATATATATATATATATATATATATATATATATATATATATATATATATATTACTATTTCATGTCTCCACATAAAATTTTATAAGGATATATAATTTTTTATGTATCAATTTTCAGTATTTACTTCAGTTCGATACGTAAGTAGAGCTAGGTAGTAAGCTATGAAAATATATTTATGGCAATTAAGCTACACAGACGTTCTCCCGTTTAATCCCCGGGGGGAATCTTCAGGCATTTTAGCCTGAAGATTCCCTCTGGGGATGAAACGCGGGAGCCTTTGTGTAGCTTAATTGCCATAAATATATTTTCATAGCTTACTATATTATATATATATATATATATATATATATATATATATATATATATTATATAATTTTCTATAAGTTCGTACAAAGATTTATATAGTAGCTCAATAGTGTAAATGCAACAAGAGCTCTTAATTAAACATGATATAATCCTAGTTCATTAAAAAACAAAACATTTTATTTACAAACAATTGTTTCTGCCCATTTTGTAAATCTACACATTTATGGTATACAAAATATACCAAACATTTACAAAAGGCTTCATCAGTGTATCACGTACCACAGGCTGAAAAAAAAAACAAGATGCGTCCCATATTCATTCAATCAACACACATTTAATTTCATATTCTTTTTCTCCTTTCTTTTATTACTCTAATCAAAATGAAATCATCCTTAGACTCCTTTTTTTTACATTTTAGCATTCATAATACATTATGTTCATCTGAGCTGGCTGCTTTCTTTCCATTAGACTGTTCATATTTAACTTACAAATACCATATGGTACGGCAAATTCACACATAAGAGACTAATTAATTCACACCAACCGTTATTGTATTAATTTTACCATTCCCCCTCTTTTTCTTAATTTTCACTGTTTGTGTGTTATAGAAATCGATGTGTTAACAGTTAGAACATTCAAATAAGTTTCAATAAGAGTTACATTTTTCACAGAATCTAAAAACACCATTGAAATTTTCCTTCGATTCCATCTGAAGTCATTAGGGGCAATTATCGGTTAGTTCCATAAATAACTAAAATATATTAGAACGTAAGGAAACGAAATTCATTTTAAAAACATAGATTTTCTTCATTTCATGAAGCAAAAATAAAATTAAACAAAGAATATATCAGTGAAGAATGTATTTAAAAAAATGTTTAAACATTTAAATAATTATTTTTATTGGTATTTTTAAGATTTAATATAATTAAAGAAAAAAGGAATATGTTTCGATTCCTTAAAGCCATTTGCCATTTTACCGAAACATGAAGAAATACAGCGTCAACAAATAGTTTTTTTTAAGTACACCACCGTGCTGACAGTTTTATTTTATCGCTTGACCTCATATTGGAAATGTTACTTTTTAACTTTTTTTTCAACGGAAAAATTGTAAATATGACGATTTAAAAAATGTTTTTTCCTAAGAAACCTTCTGTCCAGAAATATATCTCTACATGGGCAACGCTGGATGACTAACGATAGTATATATATATATATATATATATATATATATATATATATATATATATATATATATATATATATATATATACATTCCATGAGAAATGCCAGTATACTGAAATCATATGCCCTTAATAGGGTTAAGATGAAAATTCATATACACTAAATGTACAAAAGCAAGGAAATTCCCAAATGTTTACACTTTTATTGTCATTAAGGGTATGCGAGCAAAACAGGGCTATTTCCAGCATAGGCCATTTGTGAAGTCTATTAAGGGATAGAGCGCTCTCGCGCCTCCCTTGATATGTATATATCAGGCAGACATTTATGAATACTACATGATGGTTCTGTTTCACTATACCTTTTTTGATCTTTTTAATTCGTCTAATAAAAATTTTCTTCATAGAAGATAGATGTTTCATATTACTCAAAATTACCTTTTTTTAGTAAAGTCCTTTAACATACTTGTTGCTGCCGTGTTATCTTGTTATAATGTTTGAAACACCCTTAATTAATCAGAACTTTGAGCATGTGGCATGCTGGGAAGTATAATGAGAATGGTAAAATTCTTTTGAAGTGTTACCCCGGAAAGAGTGATCGGTCCATATTTCTTTGAAGACGAAGAAGGTGTCGCGGTGACAATAACTGCACAGCGATATCAACAAATGATTGAAAATTCTTTAAGGCCAGCTGTTCAGGACAAGCCAGAAATGTGGTTCCAACAAGATGGAGCTACTGCCCACACTGCCCGACAAAGTATGGCGCTCTTTAGGGGATTGTTTGGCAGGCGCTTAATTAGTAGATTTTCTGATTTTAACTGGCCTTCACGTTCATCGGATTTAACAGCCCCTGACTTTTTCCTTTGTGGTTATCTGAAGGAAAGGGTATATGTGAACAAGCTTACAACGATTCAAGAGCTTAAAAACAATATCGAACATGAAATCCAAGAACTAGAGCCAGTTATTCTAAGGACTGTAATGGAAAATGCCCTAACTAGAGCCCGTCTTTGTGAGGCCGAAAATGGTAGCCATTTAAAGGATATTATTTTTAAAAACTACTGCAACAAAATTACCAAGTAAATGTATTATTTATCAGAAAAGCCTAGTAAATTACTTTAATATTGTAGTTTCTATCACCTAAACAAACCAATGCGCGACTTTTGTGCCACCCTGTATATATATATGCAAATTCATTGGAAGTGAAGAGTGGGGCAATAAAAAACAAAAAAAACTAGTTAGTAAGATCCTCTGAACGCTTTCTAAAGAATAGACCGCCTACTGATTTCCGATTTGTTTAGGACCGAAAACAAACAGATTTATTTCTAATTGGAAGTGGGACCGAAGTGGGAGTAGATGAAGTAGGGATGGAGTTTCGGAGTTTGGAAAGGCCATGGTCAACATAAAAGTGGGGAGTAAGCATGTTGGAGGAGGTCTATTACCAAAAAAAAAAAGGGGCGGGGGGGATAGGACTCATTTACTCGACTAGCTAAAAGGCTAACTTATCTGACTGAGACTTTATTTAGACAAAAGTAACGGTTACAGCAAATATTTAATATGGAAAATAAAAAACAATGTGTGCAAATATTCCTGTTTGCCTTAGGTACAAGGCCCGAATCGTTATGGGACCCCCTCCCATAACGATTCGGGCCTTGTTCGTTGGTCATACAATTTGTCTGTCTATGTGCACTTTACCCTTAGCTAGACTCTCTCACCAAAATACCTCATTCTCTCTGTGGGGTGGACCTACTTAGGTGATCCCCAATTTGTATAAAATATTTTATTGGAAAAATTCATTGTGAGGGAGTGGGACAATATTTACAATTTTTTTTTTTTTTTTTTTTTAAATATGAAAATGGTTAGTAGTGCCCTCCCAACCCTAAGTGGTAGACTGCTCACTGTTTTCCGGGTTCTCCGAAAACAAGTAGGTCAGTCTCTAATTGGGAATGGGAATTAAGAAGGGGGGGGGGGGGGTCAAAAATAAAGTGCGTCTGGATGGGATGTGGGAACGGGTGGTGGGGTCCTCCAAGATGTACAGTGACCTGGGCCAAAACAAAGTGTGGGGGAGTAGGCATCATTGGAGGCTCTCTAGTACCAAAAAACGAAAACAGGGTCAGAACGCATTCACTCTACTAGCTAAGGGTCTTTGTTAAAGAAAGATTGAGGGGTGGGTTCCGTAGTACCCAGGACCGCGTGTGCCATGCCTAAGCAGGGAACATGTGTTCATACCTGGCGCCTCGACGGATGCACAAGCTAGTGTCATGCACCCACCTCCTATCGAACTCCGTGCGATGTAATCTCCTCCAATCGCATCTGATCTTCACTCTGAGCTGGTGCTTAAAGTAGACGATCAGATCGCGATCGGAAACAGATTCAACCCCATGGACCTCGTCAAGACGTGAAACCCACGTCACCATTCTCGCTACAGCTAGGATGGTTAGAAAAACCATTCTTTTCTCCCTAGGCCACGGCGGGGCCACGTTGTGGACAACCAATGCTACATTCAGGGGCATCGGATGCTCGGCATCGATGCGAGCCGTTACTTCTCCGACATACTCCCAGAGTCGCCAAAGTTTGCTGCAAGCAAAAAAGGCGTGCTCGGCCGTTTCTCTTTCGCGGTCGTCACAGCGTTGGCAGTAAGGATCCGTCCTCACTCCATTTCTGGTGAGCTTGTCGTAAAGGGGCAGCGCGTCCCGGACCAGTCGCCAGGTCAGAGAGTACTCAGAGTTGTTGAGGTAACTCTGGCCTGGCGCCCAAACCCACTGAGAGTGGATCTCCTCCTCCGACCATCCCAGCCGCTCCCCAAGCGGATCTGAAGCGGACCCCTCCACTAACTCCCGATACAGTCTTTTCCTTGGCTGCGTAAGAGCCCTGGGCCCCGGCAACGCCTTAAGCGCGGCTCGGCATTCGGTGAGGAATTTCAGTTCCCCCTTCGGTCTACAACGGGCTTCGACCTCAGGATCAGGTATGAGGTTGCGAAAGGTTTTCCGAACCACAGGGACCCACGGGACATCCTCTGTCAAAGAGCGACTCAGAAAAGCCAATATCTCGGCATGTCTATGACTTGCCAGATCTGGCATTCCCAGGCCCCCCTCACTCGGACGTTGAGTACAGACCTGTCTGCGGACATATGGCTTCCCTCTCTTATAAAGAAGTAAGAAGAGCAGGCAGGTGAAAACCAAAAGGTGGTCCGCAGGCAGGGGTAGTACAGCCAGTCGGTAAAGGATGAGAGGAAAGACGTAAGTGGCGCACGCCTCAGCTCTACCCTTTAAGGAGAGTTTCCTTCGAATCCAGATGGCGACCGCCGATTCGACCTTTGACTGTACCTCCGACCAGTTCTTTTCCAGCTGGAGGCCCGGTCTGAACCAGATACCAAGGATCCGAACCGGGCCATCCGACCAGCTGAAAGTCCCTGGAAGCGTAATATTGCCACTCCAGGCACCCAACTGCAGTCCGTTGGACTTGCTGCAGTTGACGATGGCCCCTGTGACTCTTTCGTACTCGGCGAACGCCTTTATCACCGTCATGATGTCAAGGATGCTTGACACGAAGACGGTGACGTCATTGGCGAACGCGGAAATCCTGGCACGCCCTCTGTCAGGTATAGTGATCCCGCGCAGGGCTGGTCTCGCCGCTCCGTCCCTTAATTTGCAGAGGAAGGGCTCCAACGCCAGAACATAAAGCAGGGGCGACAGCGGTAATCCCTGACGCATTGACCGAGAGACAGCGAAAGACTCCGAAAGCTTACCATTGACCTGCACTGCCGCCATCGGCAGACGATACAGGATGGAGATCCACTTGCGGAAGTCCAGATTAAAACCGGCGGCCTCCAGAACAGATTCCAGAAAACGATGGTCGACCCTATCGAAAGCCTTGGACTGATCCAAATTGATCAGCGCGGCCTCCGTGTTGTCTTCTACACCCTCTATGATCGTGCGAATCAGATGCAGGCCTTTTTGAATCGATTTCCCCTTCACAGCAAAGTTCTGATCTGGTTCGACCAAGTCGGCGACAACGGTCTGCAAGCGGTTCACAAGAACTCTTGCCAGAATCTTTAACTCTGTGTTTAGCAGAATTATGGGCCTATAGTCATCAGAATCCTCCCCACCATGCCGATCCTTTTTCTTCAGCAATGTGATCACACCCTTGGTAACCTGTCCAGGGATGGAGCCCTGGGCAAACCAATGGTTGAACACATCCTTCAGAAGAGGGACCAACATGGGCGACAGCCTCAAGTAGAATTCGTAGGGCAGACCATCGACGTAGTAATGATCTCGCACTCCGTAACTATGCCATCACAGCCAGCAGCTCGGGCCGCATCCAGGCGGGGCGAATCGGCTAAATAGCTGTCAAACTCCTCGACGCGGAGTCTGGGCAGTCGGGTGAAGTGCTCCTCCAAATGCTCCCGGAATCCCTCGCAGATCTCACGAGACGACGCAAGGGTATCTCCTTCCAGGTTTTTGACATTCCGAATATAGCTATCCGAACCACGACGTAAGGCAACCTTACGCTCAACAGCGTCAACGTTCACAGCTTCGTTCGAGACTCTCTTTAACCTAGCTCTAACTACCTGACCTTCGTACCGCTCGCTAGTCAAACGGTTGAGGTCCCCCTCAGTTAGTGCTGCAATTAGGGAATCCCCCCCAGCCACCGCCCGGGTCAGCTTATTCTCTAAACGCTTTTCTGCCGCTGCCTTATCTCGGGCTGACCGATACGATTTTCTGTTCGCTGGCTGCTGAATTCATGTTTAACAGGTTGACGACATCGATGCACTAAAAATGAATTTAACATCCGGGTTTTGTTCACTCTGGGATGGAAGGTGGCGCAAACTAATATTGTCCGATGGAGTGGTGGTTGTAAACTGCCCATGACAATCTAATAGATTGAGAATTAGGACTTCACCTTTCGAGACTTTAACTGTTTGCCATGAAAAAATCAATTTATCATTTTTTGTTGATTAAAATAAACTTTTCCTTCGTTTTGCATAATACACCCAATGGTGTGTCGCTTGAACCTAAAAAAAACGTACCCATGATTTAAAAGTATTTTACAAAGCTAATTTGGGAAATGCAAGTATAATCGAAAAGTACTAGTGAAGAGGTTTTCGAAAATGCATACAAGAAAACAAGGTTTAAAGAATTTTACAACACATTCTCAAAGTGCTTCTCTTTGACGCTCAGCATCAGATCAACACACTGCAAAAACAAAGTCACAGTGTTGTTCAGCTCGGCAAGCGTGAAACTTGTGCAATGCGATTAAAAAATTTTTTAAGGCTTCTCGGTTGCTGGTAATGAAACACTCTGGCTTTCAAACATGCCCCCAAACCAGAAGTTCAGTGGTGTGAGATCGGGTAGCGAGGCAACAAACTTCTATTGCATCCTCTTGAGCAAGGCTTGCAGCCAAGAAGCAGAGGAATCCTTTTTTATCCAGCAGTGGGAAGGCAAGTAAATAGGGATTTATTTGAAAATAATGTTGGAAATGTGTTGAATTTTTTAACAGGTTATTTTAAGGTGCGAATAGAGCGTGGAAAGGAGTGGCTCCTTTTTTTTTAAGAGCGGAAGCCGCTCCCAACTTAGTGGAGCGTGTAAAGCCCTGCTCTTAAGATCACATTATATTGACAATTATTGAGATCAATAACCGATATTAACAATTTCCACATAGTCCATTTGGAGCCTTCAATGGCCCCTAAAGGCCCTTATCGCCAAGTTGCTGTGGCTTTGTTAGGGTCCAGAAATAAAGACACAAGAGAGGAATTGAGTAAACAAATATATTAACAAAGAACAGTAGTACAAAATATACAAATGAGAGGGTTACCAGTGAGACGGTTCGGTCCGACTGTCAGGACTGTCTTCTGGAAAAATGACTTTCCCTAAGAGCAGTATCTACTGCTATTTATAGTTAAGCGAGTTGGTGGTAAATTACCATAACAATCTTCAATTACACAAAAAATAAATTATAAGTTTCCAAAAAAAGTGAATAAAAGTACTTGATTTGAACTTTCTATACTTCAACTGTCCGCTATAAAACGTTGATTTATCATTTTTTATGGATTAAAAGAAACTCTTCCTTTGTTTTGGAACATCCTGTATTTATATATTTAAAAAAACACGAAATTATTGATTAAAATAAGAGATGCTCCAAAAGTCATAATCTGTATAATAAATAATTTCGGTACAGTCGGGGAAACAGGGAGCAGGGAGGGAGTTCCAGAGACTGCTTATGTATATGTGATCGAAGTCGTAAGGTTAACTAATTTGCATATTACTTTATAAAATGGCAGTTTATTAATTAACTATTTAAAAAAATTATTTTTTAAATCAATGGTTCTTTTGATTTTAATATAACAAATACGGTAGTTCTGTTTAGGAATATTGTTTTATTACCTAGACAATTGTGTTCAAATGTTTATTCCCGACTTTTTCATTAGGGAAAATAAGCTAATTTTCAACAAGTTACGTTCTATTTCTAAATTGTAACTTAAGACCCACATGCACCATTGCCTCGGCAAATTAATTTCTTCTTGCTTTTCCTTTCTTTACGGTCATATTTAAAGATAAATAAATTGGAATTAAAATTCCAGAAATGTTAATGTTTATCTATATGAATAAAGGCTAATGTCATTTTTTTGTGTGTTTACAACAAAGTTATGAGTGAAATGTTTATTATTTAAAAAATTTGTTTCACGTATTCTATGTAGACAGAAAAACAAAGAAACAATTTTCATTTCACATTTTGATAATTTGGTAGAAAAACAACAAAAAGTAAAATTAATATTATTAGCCCTACTAATATTAATATGAACAAAACTATTGCATATATATGAGAACATAGGAGAATAAAATTAAAAATGAATCGTACAGAATATTAATTTATTAGAAACTGTTTATAAAATTATTATGCAAATGAAGAATTTGTATAACTGTTTTCGGAGTGTTCTGTTTGGTATATGTAGGGCATTTGAAATTATTAAGCCAGCGACTCTCCTCACCTCTTGAGCGCTGGCTTTTCAAACCCCACTTTCTCGACCCGATCTTGGGTCACATCTTACTTGTGGGAGTAAGATAAAACTGGCCTTGTGCCTAACTCCTGGGGAGGAGTAAATAAAAGCCAGCGACTCTCATCTTGCCTTGTGGGAGGTAGATAAATATAGCCAGCGACTCTCAACCTTTTTTAGCCTGTGAACCTTTTTACCATGTATCAGAATGATATTTCCCCCCTTTTCAAAAAATGTCTAATCCAAAATGTGCATTCATACTAACAATAATAACTAATACTAACATAATAACATTTAATACAAACGCTAGCAGAGAGAAAATCCAACATGACATTTCAGTAGCGATGGGTGATGCACACTGCGTTTTTTGTGGCCCTGGATCCAATTTGTGTCAGCTAATTTGTGGTGCCAATCCCTCTCCCCCTAAAACCCTGAACCCCCCTCCCCCCGGTTGAGAACCACTGAAATAAGCCTAAGGTTATTAAATATAAATATTTTGCATTTATTCATTTCGATAAATAAATACATTTTTTACATTTTAGTTGTAATTTAAAAAAATTTTCATTCATTTTTTTTTTCTTTGTACTGCAAAGATCAGCACACTTGTAACTCTCCTGGAAAAGGGTCAACTGACAGCGAAAGAAGTGAAAAAGGTTTTTGATAACATCAAAAGTGAACAAGACAAGCAGCGCCGAGAGTATCTCCACGTAAAAGATGAATTCCTCAAAATTGGCGCCAACGGTGAGGAGATGTTCGACAAGGATCGAGAGCTCGAGGGTTACCTCTTTCAATTACAGATGCGATTCGACGAGTATGAGGACAAGTACAAACATCTCCAAGAAACCCAGAAGGAACCGTTTCAGGAAACGGAAAGCCAGGGCAACGAAACCAGCAGTTCTCCCCAAACGGTTTCAGATTCCAAAGCCGAAGAGAAGAGACAAAAATTCCTTTTGCAATATAATTCTTTGATGGACCGATATCACAGACTGAAAAATGCTGGCAGTTTGAACGAAAACGATGAAGAAGTCAAAGAAATTAAAAAGGTATAGTTTTTATTTTTATCGCTCATGTCCATTCTATATACCATGGATGACCGTTCATGCGTGGTAAGGAGCCACATCCTTCTCTAGATTACACTGTTAATATGCATAGGCAAAGAAAGAACACACCGGATCTAGAGGAGTAAACCTTGACCACAAATCCTGCTATTTCACGGGTAACAGTAGTTCCAGTGGCACTCATCGTCAAACTGATGATCAGGTTCTGAGAATAGCATGGCTTCAAAGATGATCATATATTTGACAATGGGAAGGCATAACTGCTCTAGTTAGTTGAGTACAATGGACTATATGCAGGTTTGGTGAGCTGCATATATAACTAGGAAAGTAGAAAGTGGATCTTGGGTTTACTTTCGGCAGCTTCGTAACTTTCGTTTCCCTTATTTTGTCCTTTAGTCCTCACATTTTATGAGCGATGTTTCTGACAAAGGGGGAAGAATTGCTGTTTTCTGGGTCGAAATCTTTCCATCTAACACTTACCGTTGGCTAGTTTTTGACTTTGAAGTAGTATTTTTTTAGCTCCTTACATCAAGTGGTTTCATGCCTTGTTTGGAGCCATTTCCATAAAAAACACAAAAAAAACACAACCAATTTAATATAAGCAGGCCAGAGCACTGGAAAATGACGCCATGCTCTAAGGTAACAAACGAGATCTGTGGAACAGTCAGACTATGGGCGTTTTGACCCCTCCCTTCACTTAAACATTCATAAAAATTTAGAAAATCAACCAATTTTAAGAAAATTTTCAGTATTTATTAATTAACGATCACGGAATATAATTAACCCGTTATTTTATTAGAAATCTTAGTGCAAATGTATTATTTCGTATAATTTGCGTAGGTTAGACAGCAAACATTAAATTAATACTTAATAATAAAATGGTGTTATAAATTTTTACATTTTTAAAATATAAACATTTTTTTTGAAAAATAATTTGTCTGATTTAATATTCTTTAAATAAGTTAATTCTTTCCGGATTATTTTTAATGTTTGAGTTGATTGTTATGATAACCTGCTATGACAAACTAGTTATGCTGCATGGAAATATCTCTTGGTTTATAAACACAAGAAGAAGAAGACAAATCCCTATTCTTGGGCAGTTTTATTCATTATATAAACATTTCATTATCATTAGTTTTATCTACATAATTTGGTAAGAGTTACTCTCATTACCGAAAAAAATAAACGATGTTTCTTGATTTTTTTTAACTTAAAAGTAAAGCAAACATGAAAAGTAAATCAAACATGAAAGATTACGAATTCAGTAAAGTAACACAAAGTCCATAATTCAAAATAATTAATTAATAGAATATTGATTGAAATAAATTAAAATGTGTGTTTTTTTGTTTTTTTTTACAAAACGAACAGTTTACAATACAGTAAACATTTGTAATAAACTAAAAAATTCATGTTTTTTTTGGCCCCCCCCCCCCCAAAAAAAAAAACATGAATGTTTTAGTTTATTATTTTTCCAAACGGACAGTTTATTTACAAACTATTATTATTTGAATATCTCGCTTATTTCGTTGGATTTTCACACACATTTTGGATGAAACTTATTAATTAGTCTTAAATTGTATTCTTTATCCCGAAATAAAATTCTAATTTATTTTTTTAAGACTTGAAATTCGAACTTTAATGCAATGCCTTAATCGTTGGAGGCCATGTTGTAATTTTCTTATTTTCTTTCGCGCTTGACATCTATAAAAAAGGAAGTACATTTGAAAAAAAGAAACAAGTTACCAATGATTTCCAAGTGAATGAATAATTCTTAGGCGGGTAGCCATATTCTTGGCAGGGGAATAAAGTCACAATAGCAGGAACAAGTTAACAATAATTTCCAATTTGGTCGTGACTCTGCTTGCTCTGATTATTTGCTGAAAACAGTGAATGTGTTAGCGTCTTCGGCACTTTCGGTCCTCATTGATAGTGGTTCTTACTACCTACTATCAATGACGTCACCAGAAAAACTCGACTCTGTTAACAGGCCTGAGTCATTACGTTGGTCGTGGCCAAACCCAATCAGCTGACCTGCCAAAAAAGAAAGACTGCTATCTTCTTCACTACATCTCACTCCAGACTTCCTGTCTATGACATCATATCCTGACATGTAGCCCTAGTTTTAATCTTTACCCACTAATATAATTTTCCACTGTACTGCTTAATTTAACCTTATGTGGAAAATACCGTTTTTAACATTAATTTCACATCTTTTTACATAAATAATGTATTGGAACCGTTTTTTTTTATTTCAGAAACTGAAGGTAATCAGCCAAGAACTATGTTTGACTCAGCAAACAAATCAAGAAAAAATCAAGTATGTATAACATTTTTTTACTGATATAACATCTTATTAATATAAATTTGGTGTCTGTCTGAAGCCGAAACTATACTATTACTTCTATTAAAAAGTACTATTGTATTATCTTTCAATACCCAATCCATGGGAGTAGTGTAGTATATGTTCATTTGTCATGAGACCATCTTCCCAGGCATTACTTACCTGCTCCTTTGTGGGAAATAGAGTAGTATATGTTCGTTTATCATGGTATCATATTCTTAGGTATTACCTCCTCCTTGTACTTTTTTTTGTGGGGGAGAATGTAATATCTGTTCTGTTATTGTGAGACCATCCTCCCAGGCATAACCTCCTCCTTTGAAGGATAGTGTAGTACCTGTAGTCATTACTTCTTCCTCCGGGGCCTAGTATACGTCAATAAATTGTCACAATCAGCTATTCACTAGCAAACTTAACATTTACATTATAGGCGACAAGAGAGAACATATTTCTAATAATAATAATAATAATAATAATAATAATAATAATAATAATAAAGCAAATACATGAACCATGACAGTGTTGAACAACAGCTCTGCTTCTTTACTTGTTTGGAGGAGGAAGAGGAGGAGGATGTCGCCTGGAACTTGTTTTCGACAAAGGAATGAAAAAAATGGACGAAACAACTCCAAGTTAATTTAAAAAGTGATTAACTCGGAAACAATTTTAAAATATACACCTTGAACCTTTATTTGATATTTAGTCGTTCATTGTGGCATGACGAAGGAGAAAGACAGACAGAAAACGGACTAACGTATACTGCTACATTTCAAACACGTCTCCTCTTGACTACTTTCCACAAGATCTGACCCAAAACTCCCAACTTTGTTGATGTCATTACATGGCTCACACGTTTTCTTACTTTCGTATGCCTGTCAAATTTGACCCCTCTGACTTTGACTGACAACCATTTCGTATGGTTGTCCTTGAACAGTTCACCTACCCCCAATATAAAACAAGAGAGATAAAGGGTATTAACACCATGGTAATACTAATATTAGAAAAACGGATAAAAGACTAAAAGAAATTGGAGTCAGAAGAAGGATTGACACCATACAAGCCATTGCACTCATGAGATATTAAGAAAAACCCTAGAGTGTGGAAATCAACTTACATAACCAAAAAACACTAACCAACCATATATGAGTTAAAGTAAAATAAACATAACAATAAAAGCCAAACAAAAGCCAAATAAAAATTGGAACATTAAGACTAATCCAAAGGTGCTAAAACTAACGAGGTGAAGTCTGACAATATTTAAGAAAAAGACTGTAACTTGACTCCCCTCTCCTCCAAAATGGAGTAGTATCAACATTATTAATTAGAACTGTTGCATAATTGGAGACGAGATTTCATGAATGACGTCATGACGAGAGTTAAAGAGATAACGGTTGGCCCTTCTTTCAGCAGTGAGTGTTTGAGGCAGGTTTGTAAATTGGGGCTAGTGTCGATTTCCACCCTCTCCTATAAGCTGGGGAGAGGGAGTTGAGAAATGTAGAAAATGATGTCAGAGTTGGAAGAGTGGTGAGGTTACTTACGCTTCCTGTCTTGCTCTCTCTCTCTTCCTCTCTCTCTCTCTCTCTCTCTCTCTCTCTCTCTTCTGCTGGATCTTGCCTGGGGCAGATGTGTCTCAATAGTCATTATCTCGACGTTCAGAGGGTACACCCCCCCCTCCTCAGCCCCATCAATGATGGTGGGTGCTGAGAGTATTTTGATATGGGTTTATTAACAGGTACAGTTTTATGAGATCTTGGCCAGGGAGATATAACATCAATAAATCTGCGAACCGTAACACGTGTATTGTTGTCTTCTTGATAATATTTTGTTGCAGGTCTATACACATGCGTTTTTGTTTTAAGATGACATCCTGATTTAATACTAAGACTGTTAAATGTCGATGGCTTGTGGTTCTGATCACACATGGATGGACAAAGACGACAACGGCTGCAGACAACATCCTACGACCTATTTGTCTCTACATAAAAGACGACTCACTGATTCTCTAAAATACAAACTATGAGACAGCATTGGGCGATTAGTTATTCATGGTATGTAACAATATTACAGAATGCTATGGAGGGACCTGGCAGAATGGAAAGGCCGAGAATGTATAAAACCATCCAGACAACGACTAGAAGAGAACAGAGACTACTGGAATATTGAGGAGATTTATTGTTACTCAGATTGCAGGAAAAACAACCGACTGTTAAGAGCAAGATATTACTGGTAACAATTGGTATGAGAACACCAATGAGTTACAATAAGAATAGAATGAAATAGAGAGTACTATAATATCACAGGAAACACGATGTCACTAAGACTCCAGGGAAAGCCATCGATTGTTACCAGCAATAAATCAAGAGTAATAAATAGTGTGAGAACTCCAAGTTAGTAAAGAAAAATCTACCAAGCAAAGTCTAATGAAGCAAAATTGAGAAACCACAGGTAAGTTGAAATAATATGGTGCTGTAGCCAATCACAGCCAGAAGTATATATGGAGCTGTATGATATGATATACAAAGGAAGAACAGTCGTTAGTACCGAAAAAGAATACATTAATGTCCCAATACAATCCATAAAGACACGTGTTGCCTGGGCCAAAGTATACATGTACAATGGATAAGTAAATATTACTTACATTTGAGTTGTGCCGTTCTGTGAGTCCGGGGAGACTGCAACCAGAAGACACATGGCAGATGTGGCGTCAAGCTTTGTGAAAAACAGGGAGCTGGATAGTATGATATACAAAGGGAGAACAGACATTAGTACCGAAGAAAGAATACATTAATGTCCCAATACAATCAATAAAACATGTGTTGCCAGGGTCAAAGCATAGAGCAGATACCTGTGCAATGGATACATCAGTATTACTTTCATTTGAATTGGGCTGTTGGGCTGTTCTAGAAAGGCATCTGATGGACACAGCGTTAAGCTTTGTGAAAGCTATGCCACGGTGACCAGCTGATTGGAGCACGTCTGATGGCTTTCGATGCCTTGGTAGAAAGAGGATAATATCTCGTTCTCGATTTTCCATGTGGGTGAAAAAGAGGTTGTTTTTTTACTTCAGAGCACATTCTTCTTGTTGGCTAGTATAATTCAAGGTAGATGACTTGGATATAATCGAAGGAAGATCACTCGGATAATTCTGGAGCTGACAAAGTATATTAGAAAGGGAACTGAAACTATGTGGATCAATATAAAAGAAAAATATTATCACCTGACGTTGCCCTTCCCT
Organism: Sepiola atlantica; assembly: GCA_963556195.1. NCBI lineage: Eukaryota > Metazoa > Mollusca > Cephalopoda > Sepiida > Sepiolidae > Sepiola > Sepiola atlantica. The sequence continues at coordinate 109,686,386 of OY744520.1, read as the reverse complement.
AAATAAAATGCACTGGCACTGGTTAAGACCATGGAAAGTAACAGTGGAGATTCTGAGAGGATAACAAAGAACGAGGAAGTATAATATGATTCAACTGGAAGATTACTGAGAGTACTGGAATCATGAGACCATTATCAGTGAGAACTCGATGGGAAACAGCTGATGCAACTAAACCAAGTGCACTTCAAAGACATACGTCTGGACACGCACATGGTGAAGGATCTTTCCATGCTCACTGACATGGAACGGCTTCTGTGGCTGCACCTACTTACACTGGAACAGTGCAAATTGCAGAGCGACATAATCCTAACCTGCAATGCCATGAATATAAAAGTTAGTCTACCTTTTGATGATTTTTTTTACATCAACGCCATACTGAGACCTCCACGGTCGGATGCACAAGAGTACTGTTGACCATTTCAGCTCGACAGGCGAAACGCTGCTTACTCTGTCCGCATCGCTACTCCATAATCGCCAAATACATGCATCAAGAGTGGTCTTGAGTGATGCACTGTCTTCATTGCCGATTTCGGGTTTTGCATCATACCAGCTCAGACAGCAAGCTCAACCTGACTCAGGAGCGCCAGGTCGCTTCCTTGAAAATGTTTAGCTACACACATCGACATTGCAAAAGCCTTTCATTTTTGACATAACTTTTTTCCCTACAACTCGCTCTTTTTACATTGCATTACACATTTTTCCGTTTTGGTTGCCAATAAGCTTTTGACTTACAATGGTGATCAAAAGGAAATTTGCTGTCACTCAGAAAATCACCTGTTTTGACCAGCGAGGAATCACTAGTAATGATTGGTGTGAAAACTCCTAGTGAGTAAGAAATAATAATAATAAAAATTTTCTCTAAAAAACTTTTAAGTTTAAAGAATGAAATGAATATTTTTTCTAACTTAATTACTTTGTTCAACAAGTTTTTGAGACAGTGATAAGAAAGCAAATTGAGTCTCGTTTCTACTTCTAGAGTGACATCAGTGAAAAGTTCTAATAAAGAGAGGTAACTTATAACTTACTATTACAGTTGTGACCTTTTTGATTGCAATTTTTTCTTAATTTTTGAAAAAGAATTTTAAAAAGATTTCTAATGTTTTATTTTATTTTTATTTTAATCAAGAAGTTGTGTTGCTGAGAGCAAGATGACAAAAGATAGTCCTAAATTGAAGGTAGGTGAAATTTGCATAAATTAATAAACATTTTTTTAATGACCTGGTTTTCTTTCATATGCAGATGTCGGCTCAGTATATTCAGGAGTTATTTCCCTTGAACCATATTCAAGTTATCTCCCCTAATTAATACTGTGTAGCAAAAGAATGAACTCTTCTATTTAGAGGTACGTAAAGACTTGTGCTATGCATGTGCGAGATTAAAACTGAGGTTTGTTCTCTTGCTGTGGGTTCAAGCTCTACATTTTTACATGGCTTTCACATCGCTAACACCGTTTCATCAGATCTCGCTTCTGGTTGCAGTTTAGATAGGATTGCCAGACAGTTAGCCATCTCAGCATGACACTTTTCCCCTGGTCACAGAATTCATTCTCTGAATAGTTTCCAGATAATATCAAAGTAGGTTGTATTTACTTTACATCGCCCCCATGCATTCTCTATAATTTTTTTTACCCTGGCAATTCATGTTTATTTCGATTGTGATGAGAGACTTTTAATGCGGACTCTTATTTCTATAATGTTCACCCCTTTTTATGTTGTATTATGTTTCTCTCACATTCTATTAGAGAAATAAATGTGTGTATATATATATATATATATATATATATATATATATATATATATATAAATGATAATTTATTTTATTTTGACTACAAAATTGATTTTGTTTCACAAGATATCATTTATATTTATATTTCTGCTCTATATTTTTTATTGAGCACTCTATTAAACCCGGTTCAACTCCCCTGGATTTATACCCTGTGGATCTATACCACACTCGGATTATATATATATATATATATATATATATATGATAGTAGCACCTGGACATTCACCAAAAGATTACAGAAGAAAATTGATGGCATGTACACTAGAATGCTAAGAGCTGCTCCTAACATCTTCTGGAGACAGCACTCCACGAGGGAGCAACTCTACAGACCCCTTCCTCAGATCTCAGCCTTGATCAGAGAGAGAAGAACCAGATTTGCTGGACACTGCTGGAGGGATAAGGATGAAATCATCAGAGATGTTCTTTTTGTAGATGCCAAAATAGGGATGTGTCTCAGTGGGGAGAGCGCACAGAACCTACATGAATAAACTAGCAGAAGACTCACAATTCACATATGAACACATACCAGGTGTGATTGAGGATAGAGTGAGCTGGCACGAGAGTCAGGAGGATATGCAACACTACCACGACTAGATTATGCTGATATATAAATGTGTGAATTCAATTGTTCCATCATTTTACTGTTTCTTTATCATTTTCGTTTCCCCTTTATATCCCGACCTCGTGTTATCTACAATAACTTAACATATTCAATATGGCGGCTTTGTGAGAAAAATAGCTGCTATCATCATAACAAGAGAAGAAAAAAGCAAATAATTCTGTTTCTGCTGCTATATCTCCACTGCGACCATCTTTACAACTAGATGTTACTACTCATTGAGCCAACTATTTACAACATTTAAATGAGAGACTCAGCTGTTTTCTGTCGATAGGCAGAATATGGGCTATCTGGTGGGGCTCAAAAAGATTCCCATGTCGAACATTACAAATGGGTTATTAGTGCCACATAACGTTACAGCGGTGTGTAATGTCTGTGTTTCAGATATTGAGTTTGAATATCGATCTTGTGATATTGATGTTTTTGCTACAGTTTTTTTCTTATGTTTGTTTTTTTTACTAATAGTTTATCTCCCTGAAATATACAAATTAAAGAAAGAATATTTATCAATTTGAGTTTTATTGTTTTTCTTATTACAGAATCAAATTACTGCTGTGTTTTCTGGTAAAAATGTTGGCCACTTAGAAGGTAGGTGTTTATTTATGGGTGTTTTGTGACAAAAATAAACAATAAGTTCTAGCAAAACAATGTATTAACGAAAAGAGCAAAAAGTGGATGAGCTCTTCTTCATCAGACCCGGGTTGCACGTTGGCCATGCTAACACACAAAGTGACTTTCTCTACATTGATTTTGATGTGCCATTGCTTAAGGTCATCTTTGACTGAGTTATTCCAAGTCTTATTCGGCCTGCTTTTTCCTTGCCTACCCTCAATTGAGATGCGTGTGCATCTGTTTATCCAACCAGAGATTCGTTCAACATGTCCATACCACCATAGGCAGTTGCAATGCAGAGAGGGAGTCAAAACTAACTCTGTCGTCAAGGTGCACACCACAAATCCACCAAACCATGTTGCAAAATAATTTGGTGTTTTTCCATGGTTACACCCATATGAAATATTGCTGTTAAAAAGAAAATAGCAAGAAACCTTTATGAAGTACATTTACGGAAATCAATCCACTAGTTTTGTTTTTATTTACGAAATTCTACTTTTATGCGTAGCCGAAATTTTGCTGCCATTATCGTTGTCGTTATCAATTTCGTCACTGCGTAACTCCCCTTAGTATACCTCTTCATCAATAGAGATTTAAAATGACGTTAAACCAGAAAAAAACACACTAATATCAATAAGTAATTCCTTTTTTATTATTAAACATCTACTAAATAATTTTCCCTAAATTTTGGCGTACGCTAATATTTTTCAATAGAAAGTAAGTATTTCATAAGATTATCCTGTTAATTTATTTATAAGGGCAATATTTCATATTGGTGTAACCATGGAGAAGCACCAATAATTTTTCGTAACTTATCTGTCATTTTGTTGAATGTGAAGAGTTTATGAGTTTGACTTCTTAGCCCATTTATCGTGATTTAACATAAGTCAATGGCTCGAATTATTGGCAGTGCTCCGCATGTCTTATTCATTCGAAGTTTGTCTAAAGAAAGAGAAACATTATTGTTCCCAATGTGTGAAATTGAGCAGCAAAATGACGCCTCATAAAATATGGTCTGCTTTTTTTTATGTACTAATGAGTCACCACTTATCAAGGCCCAAAGGATATTTTTTGTCAATTTGATTCAAATATATACATTTTTTTTGTGAAAATATTGTTTTTTAACATACTAAAAATGTCCTCAAATAGCTCTCGTACCCTGTAGCAGAAATTATTCAATGTCTACTGCAAAAATATTTAAGATTAAATAAATGTTGTTCACATAGCACAAACTTTGTCTTAAATGTTTTAAATATTTTTTTATTTGCATTCTTAAGAATTTTTTTTCCAAAATATGGAAGACTACATCCAATCTGTTGCCTAGAGAGAGTTTCAAATCAACTTCGAAATCTAGTGAGGAATGATTTCTTCTGTTCCATACAGCCCCTTTCTCACAGAAGAGACGTTGCTAGTCTCTCTCTCTCTCTCTCTCTTTCTCTCTTTCTCTCTCTACTCTATCCTTATTTTCATGGAAGGTGCTCGACTGAGATCCAATTCACAGCAAGAACTCGTCTAGTTACCACAATGGAAAAGACTTTCCCTTCTCCTCCATATACTTAGCGTCAAACAGCATTTCCATGGACAGAGCTTCTTTGCAAGGATTTCACGTCTGTGGAACACATTACTGCAGAACTGCTTTCCTGCAGATTAAAACTTGTCATAAACCGTCCCATAAGTAATCAAACTTAGTTCATTGCATTGATCAATTTCGGCTAACAATCATTCCATCTCATAAACACTTATCCTCGACTGGCCTTGATATATGGTGACCCCAAAAAATGTATCAAACTTAAAATTAAAACTTGATCTGAATTATTATGTTATTCCTCTTCTTTAAGATCTTTTCTTTTAGCTGTGCCATTTCAGGGCTTTTTTTTACATTTTCTCTGCATATTATTAAAGAATAAATTTGTTGTTATTTTTATACATACTATTATTTATAAAATCTTTAAAGCATTAATCAATTTTATTTTAATTTCAAGAAATGAATAAAATGAGCACTTCCATTGCGACTCATGTCCACCAGCAAACCACTTCATCTCAGACAAAGCCATTCGATAAAAGAATTAATAGAATTGTTAGAAGTTTACCATCACTACCAAGAGACTCAGGTGAATCATCTACAAAAAAGGTAATTAAAAAATGTTCAACTTTGTACATTTTGTAGGAGATTTTTTAAAAAGACAACTGTGAATTAACAAGACGAACAGAAGAGAATAAGTACTTGTATTGAACTTTATATTATAACAAGCGGTGTAACTAAAATTTATGTACCCTACGAAATATTTTAACCCAGTAATTCTGCTAGAAGTAAGAAGACTTGACAATGGGAGACGGTTATCTCCTCCGACTTCATCTATGACATTAGTGATTAAAACAGAAACCGTTGATTCTGGTAGCATTAAGAGGACTTAACAAATAAGAGAGAGTTTTCTCTTTCGACTTTGTCTATGACATTAGTAATTAAAATAGAAAACTTTGATTCTGATAGCAGTAAGAAGACTTGATAATGAGAGAGGGTTATCTCCTCCGACTCTGTCTATGATATTAATAATCAAAACAGAAACCAGTGATTATGGTAGAAGTAAGAGGACTTGATAATGAGAGCAGGTTATCTCCTTCACTCCGTCTATGATATTAATAATCAAAGCAGAAATCGGTGAGCAGACTAAATATCTAAATGTAAAAAAAACGAGTGGAAATGAAAAACTTTCTTTGTCATAATACAAAACAATAGATAATGAATGAAGAAAGAGAAGTTTTATGCAGTTTTTTGTTTTATTTTGCCTATTCCAGAAATGGAAATAAGTTTATTTTATTTTCTAAAGGAATGTTTTGCAAACGAAGAGTATTTGCGGCTTAACAAAATTAATTGTGTGCTTATCTGAGCTGTTCATTTGTTTACCTCATGAAAACGGCTCTTCACATCTGTTCTGTGAGACATTTTCTTGAAAAGAGTGAAATACGGTTTTCGCCTTTTCTGGCAAAATTGATTTGTCAGTGATTGGTCAATATAAGAATGTCTGGGGGGGTCACTCAATGAGGCTATTTAGGAGACAAGGGGGGTAATCTCTACTTATATAAAGTTAGTTATGTGTAAATGTTTATATATTTGTATGTACAGGATTCACTCCTAAACTAATTAACCGATCATTATGAATTTTGGAACACAGCTGCTAGACGTAAGAGATCGTAATATGGACTATATTTAGTTTAATCTAGTTTTATTTTAATGGGTTAAAAAGGAGGTGGAAGCCTTTCCTAAAAATTCAGATCCATCCGATTTTTTGTGAAATTTTAGCAATAGGTATTAGACATCAATTAATAAATATTCCCCAAATTTCAGTTTCTTTGGAGTATTTTAAAGGTGTTTTAGTGGGCATAATATCTACACAACATCCCATTTGAAAATTCAAATATTTCAGATTTGCATTTAATTTGATTCATAGTCATTCTACATCAATTAAGTAAGATTCCCCGAATTTCAATTTCTTTTTAAGCTTAAGCTTTAGATTTTAGACATTTTCTAGAATCAAAATCATGTAATTAATTTTGATCAAAATTGGAAAAAGGATTCTAGACACAAGGTTTAGTATCATTATATCTTGATTTTAATTTTCGTAAAAGTGGTGTAAAATTGTTCTGTTCGGGGAATTAATTTTACCCGTCCTGGGACGAGTATTCTTCTAGTTTCTTTAAATAATATATGCTTTTTATAATTCGTAATAAAAATTTCACCTCAAATAAGGAAATGACTTCTGAAAAAATTCGGTTACATTTTACGCTATGTAGTTTAAATGTTGAAAGTTTGTGTGGAAGTTCTGGTGAAATTGTTGAATTTCTTGAGAGAAGATGTATTGACCTGTGTTGTGTCCAAGAAACTCATTGTAGAGGTAAATCTAGAATGATTGTTGGAAAAGAATGCAGGATATAAGATGTATTGGATTGGAAATGAAAAGGAAATAGGTGATGTTGATATTTTTATTGTAAAGAGATGGGTACATAAAGTGATTGAAGTTAATCTTGTAAGTGGGCGAATCATACTGATGAAGTTGATGGTTGGTGAGAAAATTTTCACAGCTATATCTGTTTATGCACCACAATGTGGCTTGAGTGAAGATGGTAAAGATGAGTTTTATGACAAGCTTATGGCAGTAACTAGTAAGGTTGATGAGAGGGAAGTACTTGCTGTGTCAGAAGATTTGAATGGTAATATTGGAAACCTACTTATTTTGAGGGTGTACATAGAGAAAATGGATATGGAGATAAGAATACAGGAGAAAGAATTTTACAATTTGGTCTTGCAATGAACATGTTGGTGGCAAACCCCCTTTTTAGAAAAAAAAGTAACGCCATCTCATTACATATGAATCTGGTACAGCAAAGACTCAAGTAGACTATCTGTTGGTTAGGAAAAAGGACAGAATGATCTTAAGTGATATGAAAGTAATATCTGGTGAAGAAATCGGTACACAGCACAAACCGGTTTCACATTGAAGAAGGCTCATGAGGTAAAGAGATAGTTTATCCCCAGGAGAAGGTGTGGAGGTTGAATGAAGAACATGTGAAACGCGAGTTTAGAGACCAAGTGATAGAACACTCGGCTACCAGGTCCACTATATAAAGTGTGGCAGAACAATGGAAAATGCTGAAGAATATACTGTTGGATGAAAGAGACCAAAGTTGTGGGTGGACGGAAGGGCCTGCAAGGAATAGGGTGATTGGTGGTGGAATAAGGAAGTTGAGAAGTGTATCAAAGAAAAGCAGAAACAAGGGAGTCAGTAGATAAAAGATTTAGTGAATAAGGATATGTATCTGGAGGCAAAATAGGAAGCAAGAAGAACAATATACACAACCAAGAAAAAGGCTGAGAAAACGAACGGATGACCAAAAGAATAAAGTATTCAGGATAACTAAACAGATTGCAAAGACAAATATGGATATTGTTGGAGAAAAGTACATTCGAAATGACAATGGATTGTTAGCAACCAATGAACAGGACAAGAGGGATGCTTGGAAATGCCACTATGAGAAATTGTTGAATACTGAGTTTTCATAGAACCGTGAAAATCTAGAAGTTGCAGAAGCAGTATCTGGTCCAGCTACAAGAATTGAGAAAGAAATGGTACGAGAAGCCGTGAGTAAGATGAAGAAGGTAAGGCTGCAGGACCCTCAGGTGCTGTTGCAGAAATGTTGAAGGCTGCAGGTGAAACAGGCATTGAGATGATCACAGATTTGACAAATCAAATCATAAATGAAGAGGTTATTCCAAAAGATTGGTACAATTGCTACAAGAGTAAATGGGGAGCACTAGATAAGGGTAATTACAGAGGCTTAAAGTTGATGGATCAAGTCATGAAAGTGATTGAACGAATAACTGAGCAGTAAAAAAGAAGTCAGATAAGCTTATATGAAATACAGTTTGGTTTTATGACTGGGCAAAATATCACTGTTGCGATATTTATCCTGACACAAATGCAAGAGAAGTACCTTGATAAGAAGAACCTGTATGTTGCTTTTGTGAATATAGAAAAAGCTTTTGACGGGGTGTCAAGAGAGGTTGTCTGGTGGGTTTTGCATAAACTAGTGTGAACGTGCATCTGTGTGCATTCACTGTATGTGCTGTAATCATCCACTTGCTGTCGTCATCTGAAGTCGATGCTCGATTTCAACACTGGTCACAGTGTCAATCGTGTGGTCTTGATCAATGTTGCAACAGAAGAATTCTCCCTCTAAACAAACCACAACTCCAGTTAAAAACAAGTAATAAAGTTTTATATTACAATGATACTTATTTTCTTCTACTGCAAATCATGAAAAACATATCTACAATCCATTCTTATGGGCCAAGGGCCCATCTATCTCTGAGGAAGCACAAACCCAATTGACCTCACCTACCCCTCTGCTGGAATATATATATAGATATTTGGTTTTTGTGGTAGCCTACTTGAAAAGGCAAATCTGCTGACAATCTATGGACATAAAAACCTACTGACTATGGTGTCCCGTATCTGGATGGAAATTACTTTTTTGCTTACTCATCTCTCAGCATTAACCCCCATTCAAAGAGACACTAACCTTTCCAAGTGGAGAAATCAAATTCTAGGAAGTCAATTCTAAACCAGGGATATTTCACATTTCTTGGCTCTTTTCTCTTCCCTTGATTAAATATCTCTTCCACAGCAAGTCTGCTATTCACAACATTGCAACTATGCAACTCACTGAACATACTACCTTGCACATGTTTAGACTAGGAACAAACGAGTGGTTGGTGAAGGTTCTTCAAGCAATGTACAGAAATGCTCAAATTCGTCTTAGAATAAACAGCACATTTGGTGAAAGCTTTAATGTTAAAGTGGGAGTACATCAGGGTTCTGTACTGAGTCTGTTGCCTTTTCTTTGTGTCTTAGAAGCATTGTTCAGGAACTTTCGTACAGGTTGTCCAGAAGAGATGCTGTATGCTGATGATTTAATACTTGCCTGTGAAACAATGGAAGACCTACTTGTAAAGTTAAAGACTTGGAGGAATGCTATGGAAAATAAAAGTTTGAGAGTGAATGTTACCAAGTGATTATCAGTGGTCGTAGTATTGTGAAATTTTAACAATAGGTATTAAAGATCAATTAATAAATATTCCCCAAGTTTCAGTTTTTTAAAGCATATTAAAGTTGTTGTTTTTTTGCAGGGGAATAACATGGGCACAATCTCCCATCTGAAAATTCAAATATTTCAGATGTGCATTACATTTGATCCATGATCGTTAGACACCAATCAAGCAAGATTCCCTGAATTTCGATTTCTTCTTAAGCCCCCTTAAGCTTAAGCCTTAAATTTTAGACATTTTCTAGAATCAAAATCATGTAATGAATTTTGATCAAAATTGGAATAAGGATTCTAGACATAAGGTTTAGTATCATTATACCTTGATTTTAATCTTCGTAAGTGGTATAAAACCGTTCTGTTTGGGGAATTAATTTTACCCATCCTGGGACGGGTATTATTCTAGTACACTATAAATATAGATATCTGCAGGTTATATAAGGTTTCAGGTTCAAAACTGATCTTAAGCATCGCAAACAATAGATGGATTATCTAGTTTTATTGGATTCTCTATTTTTCTTTTTTCTTTTTCTTCCCTTTTTTTTAAAGAGTGGAGAAGTGAGCAGCCCAACTAGTGTTCCTGACAGCGGAATCTTTGATGAATTAAATGGTGCACCTCATCACCATCCTTCTGTGACAAATCGAATGAAACTCGTTTCTTCAAGAAGTCGGAGAGTTCCGTCTCTTGAACGAGTAAACATGGAGAGCTCCGATGGACCGGATACCATTGATAATTTTCCAAGAGTTCCAGTTCCATCTCACAAGTGAGTTTATGAGTTATTTTTTATATGTGTATAGGAATAGAAGAGACATCTGTCTGTCTAGAAGTTATCAGTGGTGAAATAACATTACTACGGGGCTGCTTCCCTGTAGACTACAACATGGTCGTCTTCAAGTCCAATGTCAACAAATACTTGTCGAGTCATCCTTTTAAGTAGTCAAATTTTGTTAATTTCGTCTTGGCGTAATGCCATGAATCAGGTGGATGTGCTGCAGCAAACTAGAGGAAAGAAACCCTTCAGTCGTGTTCTATCAGAAGCTTGGTATTGTTGGGATTTTGGATGCCATACGTGCTCAGCATCTCAGGTGGTTTGGCCATGTACAGCGTGCCACCTCTTGCATCAACTCAATAACACACATGGATACTCCATGTGTGTGGAAATCCAAGGAAGACCTGGCCTGAGTGCATACTACTGCTTGCAACATGACTGATGTCAACCTTTTGGATCGGACTGAGCGGAGAACAGGCATGAGACGTTGCCTGGTGTTACCCATCCGAGAGTTCAGAACACTTGCAGCATCTTAAATATCAAAACCTGATGCTGCTGCTGCTGCTGCTGCTGCTGCTGATGATGATGATGATGATGATGCTGATGATGACTACAACGCCGACGTCCATCTTTTTCAATCCTCTCTTGGGTGTGTTTGGGGTTAGAAAGTATTAATTTTATGCTGTTAAGCTCCCATTAGAGGGTCATAAAATGATAAAAATTTGTTAAAATCTTGAGAATCAACATAAATTTGTGTAATTTAACTACGATTTAAATCTCATTAAAATCAAAGGTAAAAAGGATGGGTATTGTTTATATTTTTCCGCTAAGCTTTCTACTGTTAATAATCAGATCGTTTTTTATTACTCTCTAATATTATTTTTTTTATATAATACCTGGGCAACACCGATTAGTCCTGCTGGTTTAGAATTAAATTGATGAGAACACCTGTGTACTCCTATCCAGAGTTTTACCCGCTCCACTAGTTTGTGAGCGATTCTGCTTCCGCTCCTAAAAAAAGGAGCCGCTTCCTTTGCCGCTCCATCTGTACCTTAAAATAACCTGTTGAAAAATTCAACGCATTTCCAACATTATTTTCAAATAAGTCCCTATTTACTTGTCTCCTCACTGCTGGATAAAAATATGATCCCTCCGCTCCTTGGCTGCAGCAAAAAGGAATGCACTCCAGGAGCTTGCTTCTTTCAATAAAGCCCTGCTCCTACTAATATTACGATTTTTATTCTTATTTTTTTTATTTTTTTATTTTGAATTTTCAAATTATAGATAAAATAGATACAAGGTATTAAGCTTTATACAAGGTGATTGGAAAGTTTTATCCCGGTATTAATTAAACTATCATACAAGATCGTGTTTTGTGTTTCTTTTCAGAAGTATGAATTTTTTTGTTATTATTATTTACTATATTTAAATTCAAGTGAATTTAAAAAATCATACAAACAGTAAATAAGACTATTTTTTAAAAATTATTTTTCTCTAAGCCTTACATCCGGCAATATGTCACCATCCGGGCAAGCCCGAGTAAATACAGCTAGTCAAATAATCTATGTATCTACAGTTATATATATATATATTTTTGATTTTGACACAAAAAATATTATTAGAAAAATTGAAAAAATAAAAAAGGCATAATCAAGCAGGCGAGTTATGTTATGTTTAACAATGTTTGCTAAATTAAAGAATGCTGTCTAAATATACACACACACAATACGTAATTACCCCCACTCGACTCGACAATCAGCAAAATCCTACCCCTTCACTGTAGAGGTCCCCAGATGTCAGAAAGCTTTCTACTCTAATAGATTATTTCGTCGAACTGCTTGCCTTTGGAATTCCCTGCCTGTTCCCTTTTCTGTGACTGTACCAACGTGTAAAAATTTAAATGTAATGTTAACAAGCATCTAGCTGCACAACTCCCCACTTATGATTCCCCTATATATCTGGCCCCTAATTCACAGTAGCCCCGTACAATGTGCCTTGCTTGAGCTAAACATAATTAAGTAAAAAAAATCATTCAATCATTTCATTTATCCCTAATACAATAGACAAAATATATCATCAAAACAAAATTCACAATGGCATATTTTATTTACTTTTTTGAACGTTTCTTCTCTGGAACTAACGCTTGTTTTTTGAGAAGGGGAGAGTTTCTCCCGAAATATCAAAATATTTTTCACCATCCCCAGTTCTATTAATAGTAAGTGAAAATAAATTACTCATACAATATGTGAAAGATTTAATGAAAAATTAATAGATAAATTCTTTGTAGAAAAATATTGCATATATTGTCTTCAATTATTTGCTTTTGTTCATCTCCTAATTCTGCATTGCATACAGTCTTATTAAATACCTACATACTTATTTACCAGCAATGCTTCAAGCAAACTACCATGCCTTTTGTACTTTTTTCTATTTCTCTGTTGTCTAATATATATCGCAGGTTAATATTCCTGGATCCAACATGTTGTACTTTATATTTTTCTATGTTAAATTTTCATTTCTAAGTATTGCTTGGGCAGTAAAAGGTTCGTCTTTTCCTATTGTGTGAAGGGATAGATCATGTGATGATGAGGTGTTCTCTCATTGGTTGATCCAGTCACATGGTTATCAGTGAAAGGTGTGGCATAGAGAAATCTCTCTCTTCTTGTGCACTCCTGGGACAACGTCACAATCATCCGTCGCTCTTTTGTGATCACCGCAATGTTGCATCCTTGTGCTTGTTTTATAAATACTTCAATGGATTGTGCTCCGATAAACTGGCTACTCTGGTGCCCCCACGAGTAAATACACTAGACCAACTCGACAATCAGCTAAATCCCATCTGTTCACTGTGGAGATCCCCAGATGCCGGAGAGCCTTCTACTCCAATAGCTTCTTTCCTCATGCTGCCGGCCTGTGGAACTCCCTCCCTGCTCCCTGTTTCCCCGATAGTACCGACATGCAGAAGTTTAAAACTAATGTAAACAGACATCTCGCTACACTGCTCACAACTTAGGATGACACCCAAACCCTACACTCTAATTCTCAGTAACCCCTTACGTCTACAGTGGCGGCCTACCTTGTTTGGGGTGAGATATGTTAAAAAAAATTTTTTTTTTAAATATCTGATTTTGTGATAACGTTTCTGGAAAACGATCTCTAAGACCTCACCTTTCTCATCAGCCATGAGATAAGGATGTCTGAGGACATGCAGTAACTTGGCTGCAGTCCATAAAATGATTAAGTCCGACTATCATTATCTCCACATGTTGGAAGAGACATGTGTGCATTTTATGTGTATTATTGTTTAATGTAAATAAACCCTGTTATGGTTATAAGTAAAGTGTTTCGTTCTCTTTTGTGGATCGGTGGGGGGCAGGGGGGGGGACTCAAGCCCCCCACTTTTTGACTTGGATCCCCCACTTTACGGTCATCAATAATGAAGTTATATATGCATGTGTTTAACCGCCCCCCCACACACTTTTTAGGAGAGCTCCCCCACTTTTATAACTGTCCCGCCGGTCCTGATCTTGTATTAGTACGAACAGAAACCATTCTCTTATAGCATCATCCAAATACAACACCTAATTCATATCAATCAATCTTCAAGACTTGAAAGAATGCTATGGAAAGTAAAGGTCTGAGAGAAAATGATACCAGGAATTAAATTATGATTGGTGGTTGTAGTGTTGGAAAGCTATCAGAAAGAGGAAAGTTCCCTTGCTCAGTTTGTGGAAAGGGAGTTGGGAGCAACTGAATATTTTGTGGTACTTATAAGCATCGCATACACAAGATTCACAGTGGAATACAGATAGGTTGAGATATGATAATCAGTTTGTATGCAAGAAATGTAAGACGGATGAGAACTCAGATGTGGAGAAAATATATTTGGGATGGTGAAGCTATTAAGATTGTCCAGAATTTATTTTACCTTGGTGATACCATTGGAGCACCGGGAGGAACTAGTGCTGGTGTGATTGCAAGAGTTAGGAGTGGATGGAGTAATTTCAAGAAACTTCTGTTATTACTAACCAAGAGTGTTACCACTGTCAACCAAAAGAAGAGTATATCAGGCATGTGCCTGCAGTGTATGGAAGTGAAACCTGGCCAGTGAGAGTTGAGGATATGTGTTGCATGGAGAGAAATGATATGAAAATGATACGATGGATGTTTAATGTGAGTCATATTGCTATTGTATCTATTTGTAGTAATAATAAATAGTAGTATGCACCCGGCGTTGCCCTGGTAGAGATGGATTGTTGGATGGAAGGCTTCTTATGGAAAATAATCTAATATATAAAATTAAGTCGGTCAGAGGAAGATTAAGTCAGGAGACGTTGTTGGTTTGGTCACGTTGAAAGAATGGATGAGAGTGTTTGGGTTAGTAGATGTAGAACAGTTGAGGTAGCAGGGTCAGTTGGTAGGGGAAGATCAAGGAAAATATGTGAGGAAGTTATAAGAATGAATTTGAGAGAAAGAGGGATAAATAAAAACCTGACCAGAAAGAGATTAGTTTGCAAGCCAATTTATAAAGCCGTCAAACACCTGCCAGCTTGTAAAATGGATGTTAAGCCGAATATGATAATGAATCAAGTAGTTAACATTAAACATTAATGTTAAACATTAAACATTAAATATTAACATTAAACATTAAAAAATTTACATTAAACATTAACATTAAACTTTAACATTAAACAGTAACATTAAACATTAAACAGTAACATTAAACATTAAACAGTAACATTAAACATTAACATTAAACATTAACATTAACATTAAACATTAAAAAATTTACATTAAACATTAACATTAACATTAAACTTTAACATTAAATATTAAACAGTAATATTAAACATTAACATTAAAAATTAACATTAACATTAAACATTAAAAAATTTACATTAAACATTAACATTAACATTAAACTTTAACATTAAATATTAAACAGTAATATTAAACATTAACATTAAAAATTAACATTAACATTAAACATTAAAAAATTTACATTAAACATTAACATTAGCATTAAACTTTAACATTAACATTAACATTTACAGTAGCGGGGAACACCCTACCGTTGAGGAAAGTAAACAACATTTATGGCTTGATAGCATTTATGGGCAGATGACACCACTTCAGAAAAACAGTCGGGAATAGGGACCAAAACTGTGAATTGGTTCCTCCTGATGATAGTGTAGTGTTTGATCCGGTAGCAGAGCTGTTAGCTGCGAAGTGCAAAAATATCAAGTGTTATTCAAATCTTTATTCAACATCAAATAGTTCAATTTCTGAATTTATAACATTAGAAAAGTGGGAGGTGGCAATGGTTAAGTAGATACCGATGTGGACTGACCACCTGGGCATGCTAAGTTCGAATCCTGCTAGTTCCATACCACTACTTACACTATTGATGTTGGAAACATTCATGTGGTCCCTGCTGTATGTACCTGATTCTAGAAAGAACTGAGGAAACCAATGCTAACAACAGAATGGAGCCGATCACAAAAGCCTTAACAGTTTGATTCATACGAATTTATATTAATTAGTGCAGTGATGGTTGCAAAGAGGCCACAGGATAAGCAGCCAGGGTTGGGATGTGCTGGTTGCAAAGAGACAGTGGCTGTGCGCAGAAGCGAACATTCGACTGTCGACTTTCAAAAGCGATGGTCGAAGGTGTGTGACTATGCAAATTAGTCAGCGTCTTCGGCAGTAGAGAAAGCTCAATAAAAAGGAGCAACATTGTGATCTGAGGAGAAGGGGAAGGTTGGAAACCAGACAGCTAGCATCGTTTGTGTCTGATTGTTTAGTCGGCATGGTTCGTGTTTTCTTCATTTGCTATTGCAATTTTCTGATGCGTTTTTCTGGTTTTTACTATAACAATTAGGTAAATCTGCCTTTTGAGGAGTTCTTCACCCCAGCGCCAAGTCATGGTCTCCGTGGGTACCAGCAAAGGATGTACCACCGTTGTTTTCAGCTCAATAGAAGGAAGTCCATGTTTCTGCTCCGTGGAACAACCTTCCGGGGGAGATTGTTACGATAACTACCATATCCATGTTTAAAGTGGCCTTTGACAAACATTTAGACTATATGTGGATGTAAATAACGTCTATCTTTCTTTGTTCTCAAGACGATTGACCCTATAGCATCCGCTTTTGGGATGAAAATAAAAAGGAGAAATAAGATTTTGATTTTTAGAAGAATCAGATTGAATAACACGGTTAGATGATAGAACTTATAGATATTAGGGCATGATTAACTAGCCGATTGATCGGATCGGGTCTCTCCGACGCCCCTGTCTAGCCGAAGTAAGGGCACTACGGGTCGCCACCGACGGCTTATAAGTTGCCGGGGGTAGGTAACCTTCTGCATGGGGTTGCAGTCGCTGAATTCGTGACCCCGCCGAAAGGGCGATGAAGCTGCATTTGACAAACATTCAGACTGTATGTGGATGTAAATAGCTTCCACCTGTCTCTTTACATGGCTTATTGCACTATGCTATTTTTTGCCAAATAAATTTGATTTGATTTTAATATTGAGTAACAATGATATATCTTATCGTCACAACCCCCAGAAGAGGTTGTGACGATGATACCATATCCAGGTTTAAAGCGACCATTAACAAACATTTAGACTATATGTGGATGTAAATAACTTTTACCTGTCTATTTACATGGCTTGTTGCACTTTGCTATTTTTTGCCAAATAAATTTAATTTGATTTTGATTTGAAATCATTTATGAATTAAAAAGATCCCAATACTGAACCCTGACGAACACCAGAGGATATACTGTGATTCGGAATAATTGTTACCAAGTTTTACTTTTATAGTCAAAACTTGTCTTACAATATTTACTATTTTATTAATATATAATTTTTAATTTTCACTAGTAAACGAAATTAAAGTATTTAAAGCCTTACTAATATGAAAATATATATCTGCACTAAAGCATCCCATCGAATACCTATATACTACTAAAAGTATGTGGATTTTGCTTGCTTGTTATCTTGCTTGTCAACGTGCACACAGGATGATGTCACAAAAGGTGAATAACATTATAAAGGATGAATGATGAAAGAAGTAGTGGGAGGAGGCGAATGGCATAAAAAATTAAAAGAGGGAGAAAGAGAACTGAAGATAGAGGGGGTGGAAGAGAGAAAGGAGAGAGAGAGAAAGGAAAGAGAGACAGACAGAGAGGGGGAAGGGAGGAGATTGAGAAGAGGATAGAAAGAGAGAGGGAGAAATGCGGATATAAAAAAAAACGAATGATTATTATCAAGAAGAAATATATATTTACTTGAAAATTGATGACGTCGCAAAATAAGTTTTATCTTTTAATAATACTAGAACTATGGGATCTACGGTCCCAAATTCTAATATTCCAACGCTAGTGATAATTTTTACCGATTCATTTATTTATTTTTTTATTATCGCTTATGTTTGAATTCATGTCTTGAAACATGATGTAAATCATAAATCTATGACGTTATGTCAAAGCTATAATTATTTTGTTACGGTAATATTTTAAGCTCTATTTATAAGAAAGTCCAAATAGCTCAGTTGGTAGAACATCAGACTGAAGATGTCAAGGTTTTGGTTTCGATTTTCGGTCATGGCATCCGCTTTATTTGTTGGGAATTTATTATTTACTATTAATGCAATATTTTCCATTTTTAAAAGAAATAGTTAAGATCTCTGATATTTCGAAATGAGACAAATTCCGCAATGTATTTATTATATTTTAAAAAGTGTGACTGATTGAAAAAGACGGGCAAAATCTCTATTTGTATAAGATATTCTTGCAGTCTAACCGTAAGAAGAAAAAAGGTTACGGAGACAATCCAATTTTCCAACAGATTTCCAGCACTACCACTTTTTCTCTGCTCTCTGAAAATCAACTCCCTGCTTTCCTTTCATTTATCGCAGTTGGTCTCCACATAAGCTAATTAGTTCTAACTATAAAAGTCTATACTTGTGAAGGGAATCTCTTTTTTACTATGGCTGATGGACAGTCACAACATGTGAAACATCGCATTCCCTTTTCAGCTGGAAAGAGTTCCTCTTTATTGTCACAGATATATAACAAATAGTGAGTCAACAGGTCACGGATGGCCTAGTTCATTTATAATATGAAAACTTCCAAAATATTAGATAGTGTTGATTTAGCATGGACGAAATCATGTTGATTATTATAAGTGTGTTGGCATTAAATAGCTGTAAAAAGATTTGAACCAAACCAAACCAAACCAAACCAAACCAAACCAAACCAAACCAAACCAAACCAAACTTTGGTTTCAATTTGGTCTTCCTTTTATTTCTTGTTTTCTTTTGAATGTCTTTGGTATAATTATAGACGTCGGAACTCTTTGGGCCTGGTGGAAGTATCATCACAGAGTACAGAGGCAGCATCGCTAAATTCCCAACTTCCTGGAGATGACAGTCTGCTATGGCAGCCTGCTGTGGTTAGGTCTTCGCATACTCGTCTCTCGTCGACCCAAGGACGAAGTACAGAATCGGAACCAGTGGAGTACAGTTCAGAAAACAGCGACCGGACAGACTTGGACACGAGTGGAAGATCAGCATTGATGAGAAAGGCAAGACCCAAATCAATCTTAAGAAGAAAATATAAATCTTCAAAATTCCGACAGATTTCCGGTAAGTCTTCATCTTTTTGCAAATTCTTTTATCTGTACCGAACCAAAATTTATTTTAGTAAAATATGTAAATCGAGATTTACTTATTTTGTGGTAGTGACATCGTTCGAGGGGTGCCTCTGCATGAGATCTTCATTTTAAGCATCATTTTGAATCAATCCTGGCATTGTCTTGGATCTATTGTAAGACGATAAAAGTCACATTCGTTCAGACTAGTTTCTTGACCATAGTCCTGGGCCCACGTTGTGATTCAGATCCTCAGGACTTTCTTATTTTAGAATTAGTTCGTCCGAATCTGTGTGTTGGAAGGGGGGGGGTAAGCATCTGTTAGCATTAATCATTAATTCTTTGCAAGGTTGGAGAATTCGTTGTTGTCCTGTCTTTTAAAGGACCATTGAGTTGGCCTAACCTTTTGGCTTGTTTCACTCTTTCACCAGTCGTCCGCCCCAGTATGGAAGAGAGGGAGGGAATGGTTGACAGCCTCTTTCACTCTTAGTTATTTTCCATAGTTATAGTGTAGTGCCCTTTTAATCGGCCTTGGTGATAATATTAGCATCGCAAGAGCATATTCTGGCTATATCGTTTTAGTCATGTCTGGTTCAGGGTTCACACAAAAAATGCGCTTTTGTGTTTCTTTGTGCAATCATTTTCTAGTATGAGAGTTTCAATAAATAAGGTGAAGATTTGGGGAGGGGGCAGAATTTTTTCACATAAATTCGAATTCACATTATTTGCAATTGGTTTATGGATATTTTTTTTAAAATTTTGTTCGCCGCAAACAAAGCATATTGCCACTGAAGCGTAAGGGGCCAGATTTATAGGGGAGGGGGTACCTGGGTGGGGAGTTTGGCAGCAAAATGTTTGCTCACATTACATTTTAATTTCTGCATGTTTGTACAGTCAGGAAAACAAGAAGCAGGGAGGGAATTCCAAAGACAAGCGGTCCGAGGAAAGAAACTATTAGAGTAGGAAATCTTCCAGCATCTAGGGAACTGTACAGTGAAGGGGTGGATTTTGCTGCTAGTCAGGTCGGTCAAGGATATTTACATTGAGGGGTTAGAAATAAAAGTACTTGTAAAACAAGCACATGGATGCAACATTGCAATGATGCGACAGGGGCTGGAGCTTGGCAGACAGTATTAAGTTCGAATGGCAGCAAATCAACCTGGAGTGTTCCAGGCCTGAACAGTAAATTGTTTGTGGCTGAAAAATGCAAACCATTTAAAATTTACAGAAGAGTATGCTTCCTATTGTTGCAACTGAAAGAAAATGTTTTTGGTGATTTTACAGTACGGGACCCATATCGAAATGAGTTTTTCCAATTGCGATTTACTTAACAGACCGGAAATGACCGAAGCAGTTTATGATTTAAAAACCACAAAAATAATATAAAAGTGCATGCAAAGGCAAAACCAAGTTAGGTTTAGGTTTAGGTTTAGGTTTAGGGTAGGATTACGGTTAGGTTAGGGTAAAAAAACATTTTTTAGCACTTCAAAAAATAGGTAAAGTTGAAAAATCTTCCTAAAAAAATGGAAGAAAAGAAAAAAGTTCATTCACTTACTGATTTGAAGAAAGGTATTAACTTAATTCTTAACACGGAGGTAGACCTTAACCTTAAGTCAGGGAAAAAAATGAAAAAGTTGTTTCCTTTCATGTTGGTACTAATTGACTGTTCGGTGACGATATGAGTCCTGTTCTGTAGAAGTACCGCTTTTTGAATTTTTTTAATTGCAAGAATTACGTGTATGTGTATTCGTATGTACGAACTTATCTTGGTTTTTACTTTGTTCATTTGTTTGAACTGTTTTGCATAGGCGGAAGGCAGAAAAACAATCAGAACATTTTTATGTAACAGTCAACGTCAGTTACTTATTTGTTTTGCAAATACAATATTTTCAGAGGGTGTGTGGTGGACTAACGAACACCAAAAAGCAAATGGCTTCAATTGCTATCCCTTTTTCTTTCTCTGCTTCGTTGAGATACATTCTCCTCTTCACTTCCAAAAAGCAAGTGAGTTTTCACAGGAATGTGTTAACTCAATATTTTCCAACCAATGAATATCGTTTCAAACCCAAAATCTAACAAGTCTATGTCAAAGTAATAAGCCGATGCGAACTGAGAAACTCCCATAAGAGACGGTGAAATAAACAGAGTTCGACAGAGAGATTCAACCCGACGCACCTCGAAGGACCCAAGAACGTCTACTACCCCCCATCCCCGTGCCTTTGGCCGAGGGGGAGGCGAGAAAAAAAGAACACTTAAAAACTCAAGCTTTCCTCATCTCCCGAACATCTACACACACAGATCAGCCGTACAGAGGCAAATTGCTATGATTCACACTGCAGTAACAAAACAAGGTAAACTTACCCACACACACAGTATCAAATTGCCATTCTTGGCCTTTTGGCTAAGATCAAAGTGTAGTATCTGTTCCGATGGATACTGCATCCCATAGACTGGTATTGTCTTGGCCTTCGGGGCTTGATTTACGCCGGTCTATGGGTCTGTCCTGTGCAGTTCTAGGAGGTCCACCCTCCCAGGCTTTGCCTCCCCTCTTTGGGGAGGAGTAAGTTTATTGCTTACTGCCTGAGGCGCCCCTACCGGGGAATGCCGATGGGGCTGCCCAAGCAATTTTTAAACCCCACTTTCCCGACCTGACCTTGGGTCGCATCTTACTTGTGGGAGTAAGATAAAAACTGGCCTTGTGCCTAACTCCTGGAGAGAAGTAAATCAATACTCACATACACTGTCTATGACTCACACATGCAAACACTAACACATATATAGAGAGAGACATCTTTCGCCCTCATGTCTGCTTATTCACAGAACATTTTCCTACCCAAAACATGAGTTGTATAAACTTTACCAAATTAACACTTTTTCACAAAAACTGACTTTTATATTCGTGTAAAATTATGGTTTTATGAATGTTTTCTTAATTAATAATGGTTTCCTTAATTTTTCATTCACAAAACTATACTTATGTTTAAGTTAGCACTTACTAGCTGGTGACCCTAATATTCCTTAACATTTCATTTTTTTTCATTGATATTTAATATGCATTCATGTCCGTATATATCCATATTTCCTTCCTTCAAATTTTCTACCTTCGCCATAGGTACATAAATAACGTGTTCTTTGTTATCTCTAGGCATACTGGTTTTGTTTTGTTCTTTTAATATGAAGGAACTGATATTAGAATTTATAGCACACTCACTGAGGGGTCGCTTCTCAAGTTCATATATATATATATATATATATATATATATATATATATATATATATATATACATTTTAATTTATCCTACTTTTAGGTGACAAAACAGATCAGAAATTTGAGCCAAAGAGTCTGACAACTAACTCCTTTACAGAACAAAAAGAAAGAGCGAGAAGCAACAATTCAAGCATTGACAGAAGCGAGGAAAATCAACTGCGGCAAAGATCGATGAGTTTGGATTTGCAGAAAACAAAATCGATGAGTGAAAAATCATTTGGATTGAAATCGTCAAATAAGTAAGAATAAAAACCAACTTTTGCATTCAGCATTAATCTCTCTCTGTCTGTCTGTCTGTCTGTCTCTCTGTCTGTCTCTCTGTCTGTCTGTCTGTCTGTCTGTCTCTCTCTCTCTCTCTCTCTCTCTCTATATATATATATATACATATACATATAATAATATTAAATTATTTTTAATATTTTACTTACGTACAACGTCGTTTAGCCTGACGATTCCCCCCCGGGGATGAAACACGGGAGCCTCTGTGTAGCTTGATTGCCATATATATTTTCATTGCTTACTACCTAGCTCTACTTACGTATCGAGCACTGTTGAAGTAAATACTGAAAACTGACACATAAAAAATTATATCTCCTTATAATATTTTATGTGGATACATGAAGTACTAATATATATATATATATATATATATAGGGGTCAACATAATGCGATAAAAATTGTGTTTCGGCGATAAAAATGGTTTTATGTTGTTGTTTTTTAAATAATATTTAATGAGGAGCCATTTCGACTTAAAATCTATTATTTACTACAACGCATGTACTTTGAAGAAAAACACGTTTGAAATGTGTTAATATGCTACAAGAAGCGTCATTTTTACAAAATGGAGTTTTACGCGATTCTGTCATGTTCTTTTTTCATCACTCAAGACGAAAAAAGTATTAAAAGGTCTTTCCCCCTATTACTACGTAATACTACATTGATTTTAACTCCAAAACGTTTTTAATGTCATAATCTTTAAAAAAAAATATATATTATATCGCCTATGAAGAAACTGTTTAACCCTTCGAACTAATCATTTACCATATATATATATATATATATATATATATATATATATATTTGGAGAGTTTACCAAAATATTTTTTTCTTTTTACTTATATATATTGAGGATGACCTAAGGATATGTATTCTGCTGGATGTGAGGGATTCTCCCTTTCTTTTTTTCCCCCTTTTTGATTGCACCGGACTTGATTCTTGTGGGGGGCGCATCACAGCTACCACATATTATCGAGTTGTTTGAGCTGTTTTTTGAACTTGTTTTCATTTTTTTCCTTCTTGTGGGGTATTGTATATTTCGGCAGCAAGTCATTTATTATACATGCGTGGTCTTCAACGACGCATGTATATATATATATATATATATATATAATTAAATATTTATTATTAAATAATTATTTGTAGCACCCTTTCGGACGGGCGCTTTAATGAGAAATAATACAGGTCGTCAAATCTAAGCTATAAGTGCAAGTTCTTTTCTGTTATAAAGGTTGACTATGGCTGCCCGCCGCCTGGCATAATAGGATTTATTTCTCATCACTTCGTGTAGCTGTTGGAATTAGCCTCATTAGTTAGAGCGTTAGGAATTAGAGTTAAAGGTGACTCTTGTTCCGGGGTTTGAATCGTACAACTGGTTTGAATAGTTATCTCTCCACTAATGATTCTGCAAGGATGAAACCTATATGTATGTATATATATATATATATATATGTACATATTCTCACAGAGACCATTTGTCAAGACGTAGTATGGAAATACGAACATTATACATAAAAGAGGTGAAAATCGTTAGTTAATAATGGAAAGGCAATGTTAATTATCCCAACATAATCAAAATACATGTATTGCCAGGATAAACAAATAGAGAGAGACGCATGGGCGATGTATAAGTAAGTATGACTTACTTTGTTGATGATATCTGGGAGCCTATAGCTGTGACACGTAAAAACGACTGCTATCTGGGACAGTGAAGGGTCTGTCAAGATTGGCAGTTCATCAGACTACATCCAATTGTTTGGGCGTCTTAAACAAAAAAGAGAAAGAATATTCGGTTCTAAATTCGCACATTGGTGGAATTTAGATAAAAGTTTGTTTTTTGGAATTAGAAAAGTGCGTTCTCTCATTGGCTAGTTTAATTCAGGAGAGATAACTTGGATCTCGTTTAATGTAGATCACTCTATAATTCCTGAGCTAACACAGCATTAGAATTTATATATATATATATATATATATATATATATATATATATATATTAATCGTTTTGAGATTCGTTTTGAGATTTTTTTTTTTAAATCGTTTTGAGATTTTTTTTTAAAATCGTTTTGAGATTTTTTTTTTAAATCGTTTTGAGATTCGTTTTCGTTTTCTCTTCTTGCTTTCGTTTTCTCTTCTCGATTGTTTCTGTTCACCCTCTCCACCTTCCGGCAACTACATCGCATTGCTACAGCCTCGGATTACACACCTGCACTTATATTTACCAGCAATGCTTCAAGCAAACTACAATCTTCTTATATATATATATATATATATATATATATATATATATATATATATATATATATATATATATATATATATTAATCAGAAAAGTACATTTAATAACAAAAAAACACAGATATAGTACTTTACTATTCAACGATTTTTGAGAACATAAGAGTAGTGGACGGTCTCCGGTAGTTGAATGGAAAATCTTAAGATAAGCTTTAAGTTTAACTGGAGTTACCTGAGGAATGGGTGGAGAAGAGTGTGAACATTTTAAATAGACAATAACAACCACTGGATTTAAGTAGTTTTAGGTGAATAGAATATTTGCTTATAAAAATGATGGTAGAATTTCAAATTTTGCAGTTAGCTTGATAAATTCGTTCAATGGAACGAAAGACAAACCTTCTGTGTAACTCACTTGTCAATATATGATATTTTACGTTTCAGATTTTTTTAGATGAGGATTGATGACTTCGAACTACTATTATCATATTAGTTGTAATTTTATGGACCCATTGTGCAACGGTTAATGGCGTTGATTAACAATCAGTTCTAAGTGACAGTCTTCTGAGGGTTAAAGGTTCAATCCTTACTAAAAGTTTTGTTTAGTTTTTTTGTTTTGCAGCATATCAACCCTTTTCCGGTTATTTAATGCCGAATCTGGTCATTTTGGTAAAAGATTTTATGCTTAAAGTTCTTTATATCTTTAAATATTTATTCATGATGTTTGGTTTGGTTGTTTTGTAGAGGAAAATGTTGTTTTTGTTTTTAGCTTTGCAGAACATGATTGAGTTGCATTTTAAGTCAGTAAGCCGGTATCTTCAGACAGCCTGATCAGGCTTTTACTACAAACGATACGAATTAAGAATAACTTAATAATTAACACTTCTACCAAAGACAAGAACAATCTACCCTCGTGAATTAAATAAATGGTTCAGTTCAAAATTTGTATAGGTTTCCCAGTTCGACATGAAAATTCCTATATTCGAATAAATTCATCTGAAAAAGTTTATACGGCCGAAACGTTGTGAAAATAATAACCAAGATGATAATAATAGTCCAATAATAAAAAAAATACATCATATTTTATTATCAAAAAATAATAAGAAAAAAAATACAGTTGTTGGATTATAATTATTATTTTCATTTTTATTTTTTAGGGAAAAATTGAAAAACATTCAACTTGAAATTGAGTCTCTCAAGGCAAGATTTAACAATGGAATCCCTTGGAAAAATGTCAGAGTTCCATCGAATGTAAAAAGCAAAGAACAGCTTGGAGAAATTCCGTCTTCTGGAATCGGTTTACCATCGTATTCAAATCCAGTATTGTTTTCATCTTCTCCAGATGTTTACCACAATAGCACTTCTCAGGAACCACACTACCAAACTACTATAAGATCTTCACTTGAAGAATTCCACAGAAATGACCCTCCTCTTCTTGCTAGTCCTTACAAAGGAATAAATAGTAGTATTTCTGGTTCTCAAAGAGTTACCAATTCTAATGCCGCCTTAAACTCATTGGAGAATATTTCAGTCGCTGTTTTAGACTACCATTCTCCTGCCCCGTATAAAACGTCGTTCCAAAGAATTCCACCTCAAAAGTCTCCAGTATTATCAGAACCAGAACACAGATCAAATTCTTCCTTATACTTACCAAATCAAAATAACAACATGGAATTTTTAGCCCCAGCAAGATCCTTCCAAGACATTCCACAAACGCCAACAGATCATAGCATCCACAGGAACCATCTTGATCATAGACAGTACCGTGTATTAGATCAATCTGCAGATTATTATGAGTCTACAAACAACGCTACCCCAGAAGTTGTTAACGGTCCTCACCAAAGTCATCTTCAAGATGGCACCAGTTTAAAAGGTCAAAGAATCTTACATCCTTCTCATACTCGCAGTCCTTACAGAATTCCTCCATCTTCTTTACATTCAAATACAACACAAAGACAAAATTATTCTTCCATTCCCAATGTCGTAAAAAGGAATTCTGAGTTACAGTCCAGTAAAAGTCGTAGGCCTTTACCTCATTCAGTAACACAGATTTGTGACATTTGTGGTGTGACGGGTTGCAGTCATAACTATGTTACAGAATTTAATTACCCACACCATACACACGGAAATCTTCCAATTCCAGCACCACCTTATTCCGTTTATAAGTAAGTGTATATCTTGTATCTATATAATAAAGTAAAGTCTATTTTCTCCTATTTAATTGGTTATTATAGCTTTAGAACCAAAAGCTTTATATGCTAATTTGTTCCGCCAGCCACTTAGACCAATTTCTGATACACATTTTCAGAAAATAAGCGTTCGTTTTGTTTTCTTTTTAAATTTCTTAAATTTTTTCTAAGTAGGCTGATTCTCTCAACTCAGTCTTTTACAGAGAAGGTGGCAGCCATTTTCACTCTCATGCTGATATCTACTCCTACTGCCCTCAGAATCACGGGAAAACTTTCTTAATAGGATGATTTGGGGCTAAATAATCACAATTACTTACTATTGTCTATATACTACACTAGATTTTAAATCTAAAAACATATCACTCCATTCAAGTATCCTTTCTCCTTGTCAGGCATACTTTAGAATGATGGAATAGCAGTTGTGCATTACAAAAAAAAAATAGAACTATCTTATATTTTTCATATTAAAAGTACTTATCCTATCTCTACGTCGCATTCCTATTCTTTTTTTAAGGTAATCTTTTTCTTTTATTTACCGTAACGGCCCTTTTATAGAATCACTCCCGTCTACACGTTGCATTTTTCTTTTCTTTTTTTCTTCCTAGTTAGTCATGCTTTTTACTTTGTCTTTTATTTTCTTTCTTATTTTCTTACTTGTAGCAAATCACTTTGCGTTATTACAACAGCCGTTTATCATTGATCTCTTGCTGATAATGACCATTGGCTTTCTCAGGAATTTGAGTGGCAATAAGCCTCCCTAAGTTTCCAGTATTCCCCGCATCATTCTCGTGGAGGTCTGGATGATGCTCTCCATCCTGGGTATTTCCATTCTCCTTGACCCTTCACAATCATTTTGTGTGGTACCAACGGAAGCAGGTGTCACCACATATGATGTGTGTGCATTATTTTTTTTTGAAGGGCGGGGAATAAGATTATGGAATTTCTCACAGTTTCAGTTCCCTTGGATTCGTGCAATGTTCTTTCTATATTTTTTTGTTGTATTACTCAGCGACCGTGCAAAATTTGAAAGCAATTTTAAAACCTTTAAACTGTTAATTTGAAAGTAATTACTGGTTTGAATTAAAGTTTATAGACAAAAAGCCATGTATTATGGTTCAATGAACCTAATATTCTTTTACACGGTATATTAAAAAGAAAATCATATTTGAAAATACGGATCCATGAAATGAAATCTATGCCGGAGTGATTATTTACATGGTCCAAACAGTTATCTTCATCTTGGTGATTATAGCTACAGTCATCACACACGTCAGCTTTCTTGCCTGTTGAGATGAAGTTTTATTTTTAGTTGTACTCGTGGAAATTCAGAGCGAAGCTGCCCGAATCGATAACATGGTACAGCTTTTGAACCAGACAAAACCGTTTTTCGTTCAGCTTTTTCCGACTGTTTATATAAACAGTCGGAAGATACTGAAGTGCTTATGCAATAAAAAGGCGAGAAAAGCACGCAATAAATTAACTTGTAAATTGATTAAATCATAAATTGGCGAGTGTCAAGAATTTCCAGAGAAAAAAGGAATGAAAAAATAAATACAAATAGTCAACAAATAACTGTTACCACAGGTAATAAAAGTAGGTTAGGGTTAGGTAAGGGTTAGAGTTAAGGTAAAAAAAAGAGTTTTTGTCCGGTTCAAAAGCTGGACAAGTACCGAAAAAAAGGTTTTAAATTTAACTTTCTCGTGAAAAGAAAAAAAAATTATAAAAGTGGTTTCATTAATTTTCTTCAAAATAAAAAAAAAATTTGATAAAAATAAACATACAGTGAGTGCTTTTTTTTACTGTTTTGTTTTTATTTTGATGCCGATTCGTTTTTATTCGGCTGTTTCCATCTGTTTACGTTATTCAGCGTCACAAAAGTCGATTTTGTCTGGTTCAAGAATGTGTTCGGATCGAGGGTCGTGTTCCCCCGATTTTCCTTTATATATATATTTCCAACACGTGGGTAGAAAGAAAAAAGAAAAAATAGAGCCGTAATTTGTTTCACACACGGAATGACGTTTTTTGTTTTCGTTTTAGTTTGTTTGAATGTTCGTTTCCACGTAGAGAAAGAATGGTGGCTTCTCTTTCCTTTGTTGTTGAAAAGAAAGAAAAAAAAATTCGTATTTTCTTTTTCTTTTTTTTTGTTTGAATTTTCATTTCCACGTGGTCCGAGTTATAAAAAATGGCGTTATTTTTAAAAAAATTTTATCAACACGTTGTCCGGAAAAAGATGGCGGCATTTTTGAATTTATTTTATCAACACGTGGTCCGGAAAAAGATGGCGGCATTTTTGAATTTTTTTTTTATCAACACGTGGTCACGAAAAAGATGGGCAGCGTGAGCGTTTGTTTTCTTTTTATCTCCACGTGTTCAAAACAAAGGAAGTGGCGTCTTGTAAGGTCCTTTTGTTCGTTGAAAAAAAGAAGAAAAAAAAGGATTGCCAAAAGTGTGTCCTTTTCTTTGTATATATTTTTCCGACACGTGGGTGGAGAAAGGGAAGACGAAAAAATGAAATTGTAACTTGTTTTATACTCGGAGAAGCCGAGAAATGTTTTTGTTTTTCTTGTTTGGGTATTTCCGCGTG
Organism: Sepiola atlantica; assembly: GCA_963556195.1. Lineage (NCBI taxonomy): Eukaryota > Metazoa > Mollusca > Cephalopoda > Sepiida > Sepiolidae > Sepiola > Sepiola atlantica. The sequence goes on along the minus strand of OY744520.1, from coordinate 109,656,799 downwards.
GCCAGGAAAAATGGAGACGGTGGCTTCTTTTCTTTTGTTTGTTTGTATATTTCTACCTCGTGGGTAGAAAAAAAAGGAAAAAGATGGGTGCGTAATTCGTTTCACCACGAAAGAAAAAACGAGAAATGATATATTTTTTTTTTTTTTTGTTCTAGTACGAAATTAATTACTCTGCCCCATACAACAAAGCTTGCACGTCGGGTCACCAATGTTCAGATCGAGGGTCGTGTTCCCCCGATTATGGACGTGTTCAGTAAATCAAGCAATGTTGCATGCAAAAGACAGAGTAATAATTAATAAACAAAAATGAAGTAGTTCAAATAACGTTTATTGAACGTGTGTGTACGTGGAATGGTGAAGTGTGTGATGTATGCATGTGTGTCGATGGAAACAGTTCTTGAAAAGGTATAAGAAGAAATGAATCCGGCGTAGGAAAAGTCTTTGAAAGTCGTACACAAAGAAAACGAGTTGAGAACTCTTACCGTTGTTTGCCCACGTGTTGACGGAAGAAACGTGTGTTGGTAGTTGTTTTGCTGAGACCAGTTCAAGAGAAAAGCGTGAGACGAAGCGTAGCGTCGTTCTGCCGACCAGAGAAGAGAGAGAGAGACGGAACGCTGGTGCCAGCGTACTCCTGTCGAGGCTGGTGAAGAAGAGGGAGAATTTCCGTTTTGCACCGGCTCTTATAGTCCGAAGGGCAGATAACTCTGGTGTCGCTTTACGGCGCCACCTGTCGGTGAAAAAGCGCCACCTACCGGCAAACCGGTGTAGTTATGTTTTGAAAGGAGGAGGTAACTGCTACAAATGATATTAAATATTTAGATTATTGAAAGTTAATTAATATGTAGAATCTTTAGTATTTTCATCACTGCTCTGCTTCGTATGGTGTCAATTCTCCCTTTGATTCCAAATTCTCCTAGTCTTTTTTCTAGGTTTTTCGTAACTGTTCCTAGTGCTCTTACAATTACTGGTATTGCAGTGGTTTTCTTCATGTTCTATGTTTTAGTCAACTCTCTAGCAAGCTCCACATATTTGCTTAGTTTTTCGGCCTCCTTCAGTTTCACCCTGTGAATTGCTGGAATGGCGAAATTTACTATTTGGTTGATTTTTTTCCTACTTGTTGACTATTATCATGTCTGGTCGTCTTACTTAGATGAGTCTGTTTTATTATTATTATTTACTCACTAAAAATTTTCACACAAGTCATTGTCAGTGATTGCTCACTGACAATAACCAGTGATGTTTCTCTGGAGTCTGAGTGATAACAAGTTTTCCAGATTTTATGTGATGCCAGCCGAAGTTTGTGCCATAACACGCATGTGTGTGCGTGTGTGTTTTCTATTTGGGAGGGGGGGGGGTATGTCAGTTTATCGGATTTCTGACAGTTTCAGTTCTCTTGGGCTCGTGTGATGTTCTTTCTATATTTGTTGTTCTATTTCTATTTCAACTTACCTGTGGCTGGTCGGCGTTTATTGGTTATGTGGGTTGGTTTCCGCATTTGAGGATTTTCCTTAATGCATTGGGTGGTGTTAATCTTCCGTTTGATTCCTGGTCTTTTTTTTCAGTTTTTTCGAAACTGTTCCTAGTGCTTTTACAACTATTGGTATTATAGTAATTTTCTTGATGTTTCATATTTCTTTCAGCTCTCTAGCAAGCGCTATCTATTAGCTTAGTTTTTTCTGCCTTCTTCAGCTTCACCTTGTGAACTGCTAGGATGGAAAAATCTACGATTTGGTAGGTTTTCTTCCCTATTTATTGACTATCATCATGTCTAGTCTTCCTGCTTGGATGAGTTTGTCTGTTTTATTATTATTATTATTATTATTATTATCATTATCATTATTATTATTATCATTATTATTATTATTATCATTATTATTATTATTGTTATTATTATTGTTATTATTATTATTATTATTATTATTATTATTATGTACTCACTAGGAGTTCTCACACAGGTCATCATCAGTGATTTTTCACTGATAATAACCGGTGGTTTTCCCTGGAGTCTGTGCGACAACAAGTCTCCCCAGATTTCCAGTACTCTTCATCTCTTTTGATAAACATTGCAAATGATTGTGCATTATCATAACAGCCGCTTACCATTGATTTCTCGCTGGCAACGACCATTGGTCTTCTTTAAGATTTGGGTGGCAATAAGCCTCTCCAAAGTCCCAGTACTCCAGTGGAAGTCTGGTTAATGCTCTCTCCTTGGTCTTTCCATCCTCCTTGACCCTTCACGACTATTTTGTGTGGTATGAGTCGAGGCAGGTGCCATAACCTCACATTGGCTGTTAATGAAATTTCTTGCAGTTTCAGTTCCCTTCGGTTTATGTGATGCTCTTTCTATTGCAACTTCCCTGTGGCTGGTTAGCATCTGTAGTTTATGTGGGTTGGTTTCTACATTCAAGGATTTTCCTTACTACTACTACTACTACTATCATCATCATCATCATCATCATTATTATTATTATTATTATTATTATTATTATTATTCATTTACTTTTATTTCAAAAATATTTTCATATCTTTTTGTATGAACTACTAATAAAGAAAATCCATTTATATTTGTAAAACATTCACACATCTTTTTCTTTTATTCTTCTGTAGCCAAAACCTGCCTCCACAACAACAAAATCATTTCAACTACAGAAATTATCAGGTAATTTTATGCCTCGTTTTTTGTGTAAAATGTTTGTTATATAATCGTTATGCTATACAGTGAAGCAGAACACATGAACTCGACATAGCCACAAGTTAAATGTTGACTTAGAACATCTCACGATTTTCTAATGTTATAGGTCTTTTTGCTATTGGGTCGTCACTTATAAAGGCCAAAAGCCACTCGAGGATAAGAGTTAATGAGATGTAATGATTATCAGCCGAAAAATGAGGAACAATCAATGAAATGAACTTACGCCTAGCAACTGTGTTCCAAAATTCATAATGATTAGTTTAGAAGTTTATCCTGTACAACGATATATATATATATATATATATATAGTTTGTAAAATCACACATTGAAACGTTGATGAAATGGCAATAATAAGGAGAATATTTAGATATTTAAATATTCTCCTTATTATTGCCATTTCATCAACGTTTCAATGTCTGATTTTACAAACTATACACACTAGAAAAAAATGTGAACCGTTGGGTCAACCATTGAGCTTGAGTTAGATTGTTTGAATCAGGAAAAAGTGAGTTTGCGAAGGCAGTTAAAATTTTTTAAATAAAAAGACAAAACCCAAAATTAGTATTTTTTTACTTTTCCCTCTCTCTCTCTCTCTCTCTCTCTCTCTCTCTCTCTTTTCAATTATGGGTTAAATAGTATTAATATCTGTGATGATATTTCCTATGGTTTATAATAGATTATTCCAGTTTTCTGTTTTATAGTTACTTTTATTACTTTTGACTGTTAATAAACAGAGAGAGAGAGAGAGAGAGAGAGAGAGAGAGAGAGAGATAGATAGATAGAGAGAGAGAGAGAGAGAGAGAGAGAGGGGGGAGAGGGGAAGAGGGAGAAAGAGAATAGAGAGAGGAAGAGAATGATAGACACTATAAAATAAGAGCGGGGATGTGGTCAAACAAGATAAAGTGAGAAAGGATGAGAGTAATAAATAGAAGTGTAGTAAGAGATGGATTACCTGGTAAATAAATTGTAAATTACGACTAAAATAGTGTTCAAGATACGAAGCATATTTGACTGACAAAATTAGTCAAAATTATTTTTCAAAGTATATGATGCCATACATCATTCCTTATGCAAAATTAAGTGGGGAATCTATTTTTGGCCATTTTAATGCAAAATCCCTAATTCTTAAGAGTCATTTTTAAGGTTTGTCTACACCCGGCCAAAAATGTAACTGAAAAAATTGGTTAAAAATATTTTTCTGAGTCATAAATCATTTCTTATGTAGAATTTAGTGGAGAATCTATTTTTGGACTTTAAAATGCCAAATTTCCACTTATAAGAGTAACATTTGGGAAGTTTCTGACACCTGACGTAAAATCATATATAGTTATAGATTGACTGTGACAAGTTTTAATATAATTGAGAAGTAAAAGTAGTAAAGTTATAGAATTATTCATTATAATCTTATGCGGAAATGATAAAAATACTGAACATAAAGTGATTCAACAGAACAGAATTAAATAACTGATAACAACATCTATTCAGACTTAATGGTAAATATTGATCAGTGTTGAAACATATGTGTCAAATACTTAAAAGAACTATTCATTCTTGATTGGAGAAAATATTAAAACATTGCATGAACAAGAAATTGATGCTATTGTGATTGACTTCAAATCACTTCAAATTCAAATCACTTCTAGAAACCAATCATCCACAATAAAATACATAATGATCTACTGTAACAAATCTACTAAAGCATTGTTACATAAAACTTGCATTGCAGCAGATTTGCTAGCTCTTTGTTTTCAGCCAATCGTTGAACTTTAGAAGATGCAATAAGGGAATAACTATCTTCACCATACCATTTCAAAATCATTTTTTGTTGGTGGTTCTTGAAGCGCTATTGAAGGTTTTCTGGAAGATCTATGAGTGAGCATACTTTAGCTGGATATAATATTCTTCCACACAACCCAAGCTATATCACCTGGACCAATGATATCTCCATCTTCATCTTAACTATCAGAAGATTCAGCATCAGTTTGACCATTATCATCTTCATTTAAGACTTCTACCTGGTCATAGCTGACGGAACGAGAGCAAGCTACCTTTGGGGATTAAATAAAAGGTTCCGTTCAAAATTCTATATGTGTTTAAATATCAAATATCTATGGTATATTTGAAGTTTAAGCACAGATACATATACATTTTTTTTTACCTCCTTTGTTATTTTTGTATCTCTAAAAAGTAACAGGACTGGTTTTTGGAAAGAATTTATTTCACTTCCAGTGCTTATGCAGTTTACGGATCGGGCTATTTTTAGGTAGGATTTTCAAGTTAAATTCAATTTTTATCTTTTGTTCATCAAATTGTTAAGCGAAAGCACAGAATAGTTAATAAAGCCCCCCCCCCCCACTCCCCATGTTAAGAATGGCTTTCTAAATAATAACGTTATTATTTCAGCCCACTCTGTAAACTGCATAAGTACTTCACTTCCAAACAATAAACTACATGGTTTCCCCCTTTAAGGTAATCTCCCCTCTCGAGTCTGATGGACTTTCCCATCCTTCTTTACTATTTAAACTTTAGAATTTTCATGAGAAAATAATGACTCATGAAATGACTATTTTATATTTTGTTCCAACTCGCTTTTCTTTTTTTTTTAAACTCTTTTGTAGGAACTATAAAAAAAAACATTTCTACAGTTTTTTCTAAGATTTCATCTTTGTTTCAGTCCCCTGATGGAGATTTGGATGAGTCAATCAGTTTGGCTGAAAGAACAATCGAAGACATCAACCATTTAACAAAGAAGATGATGAGGACGATGCACGAAGAGCTGATCAAATCAAAACGAAACTACAACTTCTTTTATCCTTTCTAATTGTCTTTCCTTCTTTCATCTCTCTTTCAATTCTTACACTTCCATGTTTATTCATAACTAGCTGGTTTCGCCCCCTCGCTATCGCTTCACAATTTAATTCTTATTCACTACTCCCCCTCTCCCTCCTTCTCTCATTCATTCATATACACACAAATACAGGTAATTGTAAAGATCCACGGTGTAAACATAATGCGATAAAAAATTATATATAGGCGATAAAAATGGTTTTATAATTTTTTTTTTTTTAATATTATTAAATTAGGGATTTTTTCGAGTTAAAATCTATTTGGTATTACGCATATAATCGGAAGAAAAACATGTTTGAAATGTGTCAATATACTATAAGAACCCTGATTTTAAAAAATATGGAGTCTTACGAGATGGCACCATATTTTTTTTTGTATCGCTATTATTACGTAATAATACATTGATTTTAAATCCAAAGCGTTCTTAGCGTCATAATTTAAAACAATATATACATATATTATCGCCTATACACTAATTTTACTCGAATAATTGAAGAAACTGTTTATACCGTTGATCTTTACGATTACCCAAATACATACGACTAAAGAAAAGTTAAATTTTTCAAACATTGAAAAAAAAAAAAAAAATTATTCCAAGAACTAAATAAAATCTTAATTCAACTTTTAAAAGGTAAATAAAATTAATTCGTTTGACAAAAACTGCTATTGCTATGCCAAACTTGATTTCAAGTAGTGAATAGGAATTACATTGTGAAGCAATGGCGGACGGGTGAAGCAAACTAGTCTATTGAGTATTCAAAGCAGAAGCAGAAACAGAGGCAGAAGCAGCCGACATCGACAGCTTAAAAACTGAATTCCGAATTGTTGACGAGTATCAAGCTTTGAAAGAAGCAGCAGCAGCTGTCGCTACTTTGCCTACTACATTTTTTCCACCTTCTTATTCGTTCCTCTCCTTCTTCATACCACAAATCGGTCCGGACACACATACGTTCACTGTTATTATATAGAACGATTAGAGTCATACTCCATTTTGTAAAATAAACAATTATAGAACATATTTAACTGGTCAGAAAAGAAGACATAACATTGATTGCATTTTATAACTGGATCTTCTATCATTCGTTTGAGTCAAAAGTACAACAAATTTTCAGAACATTTTTAACTTCCATTACAGCCATTCCATTTCTGTAGACCCTTCCGGAAGAGGTTGGAATGCAGCTAAGCATGACATGTCTACTCTTGACGGTGCCCCTATTTACTTGCCTTCCCACAAACGCAGAGGTAGACACAAAAACGGTTTTGAATGTGGGGAAAACTCAGCTCTCCCAGAAGGATTGGAACAAGAATAAAAATTGCCTCAGTTGAGAAGGATCTCTCCTTTACTGACCGAGGACAGAACAGATCAAGTGTAATAGCAGAACAGATATTACACTTTGATCTTTGAGTATCTCTATCAACATTTGGGTTTATTTGTATCATTTGAATTCTTCAAACTACTATTTTAATCTTGGTTGTTATTTTCACAACGTTTCAACCGATGTAACTTTCGACCTTCTTCAGGTGCATTTTTTTGAACTTGAGAATCTTTATGATGAACTCGGAAACCTATCTGGACCTGTGGCATAACAGTTAACGCGTTGATTAGCAATCATTCGAAGTGACAGTCTCCTAGAGGTGGAAGGTTCAATCCTTACTGAGAATAACATGAAAATTAATTAACATTTCTATCCGGCCATGGCTGACTGAACAAGAACATTCTACTCCCGTGAATTAAATGAAGGGTTCAGTTTGAAATTCTGTATAGTCGGACTTGGAATCTTATACGGAATTTCAAACTGAACCCTCCATCAGCACATATCGGTCGAAATGTAAAAATAAGAACCAATATGAGAATAGTAGTCTGAATAATTCAAATTATCAATCCTCATCTAAAAAATTCCAAAACATTTGGGTTTGTCGTTTTTATATTTATAATCAAATGGCAAGCTATTGAGGTTGTCAAGAAGTTTTGTTACCTCAGTGATACCATTGGAGTACAGGGTGGAGCAGGTGCTAGTGTGATTGCAAGAGTTAGGAGCAGATGGAATAAGTTCAGGGAACTTCTGCCATTACTAACCAGCAAAGCGTTACCACTGTCAACCAAAGGAAGAGTCTCTCAGGCATGTGTATGCAGTGTGATGATGTATGGAAGTGAAACCTGACCAGTGAGTGTTAAGGACATGCGTTACACGGAGAGAAATGATATGAGAATGATACGATGGATATGTAATGAGAGTCTTAAAGACAGGCTTAGTTCTAATGACCTTAGAGGAAGATTAAATCTGGACAGTATAGGGAGATTGTGCAGAAGTGTAGACTTTAGTGGTGTGGTCATGTTGAAATAATGGATGAGAGTTTTTCGGTCAGTAGATGTGGGACAATAAAAGTAGCAGGTTCAGTTCACAGGGCAAGGCCAAGGAAAACATAGGGCGGAAGTGATAAGAATGGACTTAAGAGAAAGAGGGGTAAATAAAGACCTTCCAGAGATAGGTTAGTTTGGAAGTCAATTTCTTAACGCCATCCAACACATGCCAGCATGTAAAACAGATTATAAGCCGATGATGATGATGATGCTGATGATGATGTACATCTTAAAAATTTGAAATTTGTTATTTATTTATTTATATAGCATAAATAGTCAATTTACTGTAATTGTTTTGTTGCTAATTGACTTTATGTTGTATATTGCTTGTCAGTAACATAATTTTTGGAGTGAATGTAGATATACTTTTGTTTATTTGAGGTGAATTATGAGGAGGGATGGCCTTAGGGTCAGCTCGAACCCCATATGAAAATGTAATAAAGAGAAATGTCTTTTGTGGTACAGTAAATTGTCAACGACGGTCTAAAACCTTTTTACTCTCTTAAGGAGAGTAGAAAGTGGATCTTGGGTTTACTTTCGGCAGCCTCGTAGCTATCGTTTCCCGTATTTTGTCCGTTATTACTTGCATTCCATGAGCGATATTTCTAACAAAGGGGGAAGAATTGCTGTTTTCTAGGTCAGAATCTATCCATCTAACATTTATCGTTGGCAGGTTTTTTACCTTGAAGTAGTATTTTTTAGCTGTTTACATCTTGTCTGAATTGATTTCCATAAAAAAAAAATATATCATTTACCGTTTTCACTCTGCTTCACTGTCGTCGTATCTTGCCTTTTAAAAACAGGTGTGTCAACGCATGAAAATTACTGACACTAACAAAAAACCCAAACACTGAGCATGCACTGTTGATCTCTTGCAAATGGCTATTTGACAAGCAAGACATCACACACACTTTAGATCTGGTAATTGTGAATATCTATCGTGACAGAAAAGTAGATAGTTGATTGGTTTACTTAACTATGTTATATAAGAGAAATTTAAAATTAAATCCAGTTGCTGTCAGAATTTTAGCTTAGCTACACATCACGTAAGGTCTTCAGATATAAGCGGGCTGACCCCTTGTTCTCCCCATGAAGATAGTTCAGAAACTGCCTTCATGTAGTGGAGCATATATGAACACTAAATTGCTCATTGTCCCCGGTGATAACAGCTGCTTTCACTGTACTATTGTCTGTGGTGAAAAAGAGACAGTGGCTATCCAAAACAAGAGGTTGTAGACAGACATCCGGGACAGTGAAGTGAGCCACATCTGGTTATGCAAATGATTCGTTTTGCTGACCAATCACTAACATTTTGGGCTTGATATAAGCAGGTATATTTCGCTTATTCAGTCAGTTAGTTCGGCGACTAGCATGCTCCTCACTTCTAGCCACTCTCCATTGTAGCCCACTCCCGTTGCGATAACCAGTGTTTGTTGAAGGTGGTGTTCATTGAAGACTTGTAGCCTTTGGTCTGTTCGTCTGTCAAACTTTAAATCAGTTAAAGGCTATTCAACCTTTGGCGCTCTGTAGGTCCCATTCACTGTCCTGTGTGATTCAGGGTACAAGCAGTACTCTGACCCAGTTTTATCTACTACACAACTCCCAGTTAAGGAATTGGAGTTCCATTTAGTTGAGTAAATACAATTTAGCTTTAAGTTAAAATCGTTATATTCATATTCTTCAAGAACTCCTTGAAGAATATACCACTAACGAGATCTCTAGAATGCTACCCCTTCTGCCCGCTCCTACTCAGTTCGGGGTTAGGTAGTGCCGAATTTGCCTATGAAAAATAAGTATATTTTATACATATATTTTCATAGTATTTCCCTATGTTTCTTTTGTTTGCGCATTGAAAACAGGAATAGTTGATATTCTATTTTTATGTATTTAGTGACGCACGTGTTGGTGCCCTGTTTCCAACACGAGCGCCGCCATGTCCTGTGTTGTGTTTTCTTGAGTACACACGAGGCCCAAATAAAAATCAAATACGACTTTTGGGAATGATAGCTGTGACCAGGAAAGAAAGGCCATGGTTGAATATATTGGAGGAAGTATAGCTGTGACCCATCAAGAGGACGTCTGATGGGAACCATGTCAAAGTCGTGAAAACCATACTAACATGGAGCTTAAGTTGGACTGGCTTTACAGTTCAGGTTAGAATAAAGAAAAATCTCATTCTGAATTTTGTAAATGCGTGGAACAAGTCTTTTTTGTACTTACGAATAGAAGAGTACATTCTCGGGTTGGCAAGTAATGATTCAGGGGAGATAAGTTGGATATGGTCCAAGAGAGATACTTTTTGAATATTGTAAGCTAACATTTGCATTCATATTCTGTTAAACATACCATATAACATATTGCACTTGAAAAATCAAATCTATACTGACTTTTAAAAGCATATTATTGGCAAGTAATATTCCATATTCTCATCATAAATTTCATAATTTAATAAATTATTAATTTTGAATGACGTCTTCTTACTATTCTTTTCTCTATGACACATCTAGAAGCAATCCTTTTCTTCCTTACAGCAATGCTACACAAAAACAAGAGTTTTATACAAAGAAATTGTTCAGTTGTGAAAATGAATGCATATAAGGAACAGCAAAAACAACAAAATTCAATGGTGATTACAAACATTTAAAAAAATGTTATTCAACAAAATCAGGATAAAACTAATTGCAAAATACATTTTTTAGATTCATCAAGGGGGGTCTTCAGTGATGCACTGCTCTCACTACTGATTTCGGATTCTGTATTACATCCGCTCAGACAGCAACCCCGACCTGATTCCAGAAGTGTCAGGCTGCCTCTTTAAAATCTGTGCTACACACATCAACATTGTAAAAATTCTAAACGACAAGCTCCGACCGTTCTCATTGAGACACGTCTGTCAGTGTCAGTCAATGATTAAAGTCTTTACTCCACCAGCTTCTATATAATGCTTTCCCTTACTTTGTCCTGTTTCGTCTGGGTTATCTTCCCCTGCATTTGTATTAGGATAAGTTGGCATCTTCTATAGAGCTACCTAATTAATCTAATTGTTGCCTTCGTTTTAACTTACTAATTTTGTAACCCTACTAATCTCTCTACTAAGACTACACAGTTGTCAAGTTAATTCTAACTTATTTATGTACCAACTATGCTCTGCAAACCATTAATATGGTAATGTATATACAGGGTGACCCGAAACAAATGCCACTCATGGAATCGGTAATATAATTCACAATCCTTTCCAACCATATTTGATACAAATAAATTTCAGTCTATGCCTGACTTGCCCACCAAGTTTCAGTCATGAATGCCCAACAGTCTCCCTTTTATCACCATTAAATGGTATGTGGGGACCTTTTGGTGATCTTCTCATCAGTAGGAGGTGTGATCTTGAATGGGCTTCACATTCACCGGATCTTAAACCCCCAGATTTTTAATATGTGGGGTTATCTCAAAGATAATATCTATCAAAACAATCCTCAAGACTATTCCTCAACTGAAGAGAGCCATCATAGTCAAAATCAGGGCAGTGCTAAGACAGGAGTGTGTCAGAGTTATTGACAATTTTGCATGTCATATCTCGGGATCCTTATCATTAAGTGGCGATAAAACAAGGACTGTTGGACATACATGACTGAAACTTGGTGGACAAGTCAGACATAGACTGATGTTTATTTGTACCAAATATGGTTGGATTGCAAAAAAGGATTGCGAATTTTATTAACGATTCCATGAGTGGAATCTTTTTGGGGGAGTCACCCTCCACAAGACATAAAAATAACACAATATACATAAATTACAAATAGCAAGTAAATATTTATGAATGAAAAAGATAATACTGATGCAACACCAATTTTCCGGCAACTGATGGTTTGGCACCTCTTTTAATCTGGACAAAATCACAAGAGAGAACTTGATAACTCCACTGTCGTCAGACTACTTTATTGGGTGACTAATAGATGGTTCTGTGTGTAGTCCACCATCAATATATTTGTGTATACTGTACCTGCTCGTGATAGTTTTCCTTAATTTTGAAATTATATCTTATTTTGCTTAAATTTAACCCGTTTCACAGGCAAATTCAAATGGCAGCCGTGATGTAAAATGTAAACACCGGTTTATTTTCCATCAAATAAAAAGTTTAACTATTGAAAAAAAAAAAAAAAAAAAAAAAAAAACTTGTAGCAATCCGTGGTTGTTTAGAGACATGGGACATGGTAGGTGTATAATTAGTGGGTTATGGGTCTGTTGATGAATTATTATTAAAGTGAAATCGGATGGTCCGGTAAAACAGTAAATCTGGCAAGGCTCTGGAACCAAGGGTGCCAGTAAATCGATATTGCACTTGTAATACAATCAAAGGAATATTTAAGATGCTAACAAGTTCATTAAGAGTATAATACATGTAGCAATAGAGACGAAAACAAACACTTACCAGCTTCAAAGTGTATTAGATGTTTCTCATTTAGGATAACCGGTTTCCGGAGGATAAAGAATTTGTGTTCATAATTGCAGATTTTTATAGTTGCAACTAATGTGCATGCATGAGCAACTAAATTGCGTGTGTAGAGACCAACTGTCTTCAAAAAAGACGGATTAAAAACAGACGGCGAGTCGAATTTGGGACAGCTGAGAAAAAAGAGTTGCTGTTGGAAATTTGTCAGTGTTATTACGGTGTTGTTTGAAGAGAAATTCCTTCTGAAGTTTGGATCGTCATTGTAAACTCATTACGGCTACAGGAGATTTACATGCATCTTTTTTTTACAATACAATAAGTTTATTGGTATTTAGTTCTTGCTGAATCAAATAAGGTTTTTGGCATCCTTCCGTCTTGGAAGACTATAGAGTCGCTCTATCTTCGATCGCAACATTTTGGTAAGTAAGTATGGAGGGCAAGTTGTTACTCTAATGGAATTGTCTATTGGAAAAACAAACGCTGATACACATTGTTCTAGTGTTGTTGCAGGATTTGTCAAAATGTTCTTATATACAGCCTTGGACTGCCCTGCGGACTCTGGTTCTGGATTTTCCCTCAGAATTGACTTTCTGAAGCCTTTCCTATGCATGTATATGGTCATAAGAAAGCGGATGTTTGAGATAAGAGTTTTCCTCTTCTTAGATGAGCTGTCTTCCAAGACTGATCAGCCCCATCTATCCTAAACCCTGGTTTTCAGGTGCCAGGTAACCCATCTTTGTCCACTTCTCCTATCAGTAGTAGCAATTGCAGCGGGCTTATATCTAAGTCACACGAGCAGGCCAGGGCGTGTACTGTGAGGGGAATTTTATGACAACCTTAAAACCAACAAGTAAATACAGAGTACAACTATGTATACTAAATAATATTAGTGTCCCCAAGACATGAGATTAGTGAAAACCAGGAACTAGGAGGAAAAGTAAGAAAATGGAGGGCCTACCTCTCAAAAGGTGTGTCTTTTGGACAGACTAGTCTGAAAGAGGGAGTTCAAACTTTTCTTCTGCTTTTATATCTTGTGACTCGTTTGGTCAGTATTTGTCATATATATATATATATATATATATATATATATATATATATATATATATATATATATATATATTTAGATTTTTCACTTATAAAATAGATCATTCAGTGAAGACCGGGGTTGTTCCAATAAAAAACAAGCTCGATGATACTCGATTACAGAGTACAGAGCATTTATATGTGATTTCATGAAGGCTTACCAAAGCATTCCTTTCAGGACACCAATGATCACCATTAAAGATATTTTTTCTTACAAATACTATTTATTCAAATTAAATGTTTTTTCCTACATGTGTTTCACTACCAGGCAGTTACTTGCTGGGCAGATCATCAGGGAAATTAAATGTCTGGAGTACTGGTTTCAACTGCCGACAATACACAATGTGGCGTTGCAATAGTTGAGGTCACTTAAGAAGAGAAGAGGAAAAAAAAAAAAAAATAAAAGTCAAAATTAAAAAGCAAGGAAGAACAACGATAAAAAAAGAAAGTCCTAGAAAAGTCTTAGAAAAGTAGCTTGTGCATTATTTCTTCCACCAAGCCAACAAGCAAATAATCGGTCCCAAATATATATATATATATATATTATACTAAGCCCCTTTAAGAAATTAAAGTTGAGCACTCTCTGGGATGTTAAAAATAGACTGTCAAAAAGCTCTAATGCAAAGTTCCGAATACGTTCGTCGAACACTCTCGACTAGTCTTCTATCTGTGCCCGCTTCTAGGTACATATAGATCTTAATTTCCTTTAATTACGTGACAGTTTCTGTTGGCCGAGTGGATATGGCGACTGCTTGCAGATTCTAGGCTGACTCTGTGAGCCAGGTTCGCGCCTCCCGACCGTCTGAAATTGTTACTTTCCTGCACTAATGAGAGCAATAAGCTTGATCGCTAGCGTCTGTAGGTATTAATAATTTAATATTTATTTATAAATATTATATATATATATTTATTACTAAAACTCTGGTGCTATTGTTATCTTACTTGCTTGTCACTGTGCACACTTTTTATTTTTATAAGGACTTTGCTTGTGTCCAGTCAAGCATCTCAACTACTGATTAAATATCCCCAAGGATCCTGCCAGTCATAGTACTCCCGACTGACGATGTAAGTGAAATCTGGCCAGTGATAGTTGAGGACATGCGTTGCATGGAGAGAAATGATATGAGAATGATACGATGGATGTGTAGTGTGAGTATTAAAGACAGGCTTAGTTTTGATGACCTCAGAGGAAGATTAAATTTGGATAGTATAGGGAGATCTGTGCAGAACAAGAGACTTCGATGGTATGGCCACATTGAAAGAATGGATGAGAGATATTGCGCCAATAGATGTAGAACAGTTAAGGTAACAGGTTCAGTTCACAGGCATAGAAAAACATGGGAGGAAGTGATAAAAATGGACCTAAGAGAAAGAGGGATAAATAAAGATCCGGCCAGAGATAGGTTACTTTGGAAGTCAATTTCTTAAAGCCGTCCAACACATGCCAGCATATAAAACAGATGTTAAACCCAATATGATGATGATGGTGATCACATCCTGCTACCAATTCACAGAGTCAACAAGTCTGCTTAGCACCCAGCAACCCACAGTTATCCACACTCCTGTCAGGCACACTAGAAAATAATGCGAGGGGGTGTAAAGAGTTCATCCCATGCAAGGCCAGTGCATGTCTATTAGCAAAAAAATGAGAAATTTCCATTAGAGGTTAAGCTGATGTGTATAGGAAGTTGCATTATGGCAGGAAGTGACATCTTTTTTCAAGGCTCTTCCACCACCTCTACGGGGGCATGGCTGACAAGATGATGCAATCATCTAGGTGAACTTGCTGTAAAAAGAAAACCAAACAAACACTAAAGTGCAGCCCAGAGCAAATAATGGACTTGTTGTTGTTCCAGCCACAAAGAGAAAAAAAGAAGAAAAGATCAACATCTCTATGATGACTGCTACTTACATGTCAACAAAACAACGCTAGCCAGCGATTTACGATGGCATAAAAACGTTGATTGACCGTAACGCTACAGCCAAACTTTATAAGAAAGAGTTCTATTGTAATTCCTTAGCTTGCAAATAAACATGGTTAAGTGTTGATCCCCCGCAGATCTTTAACATTGTTCTTTTTTGTTACATTCAACTTTGTTTGATGTCATCAATTTATCCATGCAGTTCAGCATCTACAAAGAAGGAAATTCAAGATGGTAACCCAGACCTGGTTCAACACGTGGAGTCCAGATAAAGTTACTGAAACAAAAGAGTATTCAACAAGACCACTGAGCCACCTCTAGCCCAATGTATATAATCACAAAAATAATTTTCTTTTTCTTTTAGCATCAATGGTATATTTGACTTTAAATATATATATATATATATATATATATATACTAGAAGAATACCCGTTCCAGGACAGGTAAAATTAATCCCCCCCCCACCGAACAGAACATTTTGCACCAATGTTATGTCTCCTTACAAAGATTAAAATTAAGATATGATTATGCTAAATACTTATTCTAATTTTGATTAAAATCAATTACGTCATTTTGATTCTAGAAAATATCTAAAATTTAAGGTTTAAGCTTAAAGGGTCATAAGAAGCAATTGAAATTTAGGGAATTTTGCTTCATTAGTGTCTAATGACTATGGATCAAATTCAATGCAAATCTAATATATTTTAATTTTAAAATGGGAGGTATTATATCCCCTAAAACCCCTTTAAAATACTCTGAAGAAACTGAAATCTGAGGGATATTTATTCATCGATGTCTAATAAACCTATTAAAATTTCAAAAAAATCAGAGGTATCTTAATTTTCAGGAAGGGTTTCCACCCCCTTTTTACCGCCTTTGTATAAAAGTAAATTAAACTAAATATAACCCACATTTGAACCCCTTATGCCGAGCAGCTATGTTCCAAAATTCATAATGATCAGTTAATTAGTTTAGGGGTGAATCCTGTACATAAAAATATATAAACATATCTAACTGTATACAGATAGAGACTAGAAGAATACCCGTCCCAAGATAGAAGAATACTCGGATTTGAGGACAGATTTATACATACACAAAAATGACTCTTAGATAATAATGTCTTTTTAATGAAAAACGTTTTTGAGGATTGTGGGATACTATGAACTGCACCCCCCCCCCCCCCCCGCCCCCCAGCCAAGACCCCGGAGAATGTTAAGGAATAATTTACAAAAGGAAAAATGATGTAAACCTTGTAATTTAGGTTTAATCAATAATATTTGTAAAGAAAAATGGATAAAATATCAGCAGAAACTTTTAACAAATTTATTACAACTGAACACAGAATAAAATAATGAGTTAATTGCCGCTGTAACGCGAGATGAAATAAGACAGTCTGATCTGTGGTCAATGTTTTCTTTTCTCCAGGCAAGACTCTATCGACAAGGGCGATAACTCCGAAAATGGTCCAAGGGAGATAATCGCGTTTTCTTTAGTTGTCCTAACAGGAAATAAGATAAGTGGGCAACAATGAAAGGGCTAGCCAATCTATTGAACTCGTTAGACAGGATGGCACCCTGGCTGTTGGTAGTCAGTTTTTGGGTGGTCGGATAGCGATGGGCTGGGAAGAGAGACGTATGTAGTCAGTTCCGGTGACCAGCTGAGAGTGACTGAGAAAAAGACCGGACATCTAGGATTTCCGGTCGAAGTTGGTATATTGAGGAGACGGAGCAGACGAGGGTCAGTCAGAGTTTGGCTTGGGAGAGATCGCTGAGAGAGTCTGACAGTCAACGACTTGGCATTGAACAAAGAAGATTGTCACTGGTGCCAACATGACCGGACGATGATCGAGACCACGTTTGGGGGGTCTCTTTCCACGTCGACGATATCACACACACACACACACCTAGAGCACAATTGAGTTATACCAACAACTTGTGTTGTTTTTACCTTAGTGCGACCACAAAAGTGATCATTGGGTCACAATAAGAATAAATATATTGTTTGTAATTTTATCTATTAGTCTCCTTCAACTTTGATAACGGCTTTTATGCGAGGTATGAATCACCTACATGCTAGTATCAGGTGGTCCTTGTTTATATTGCACATTACTTTAACTATGAAGACTTTTAGAGATTATTTAGTGTCATAAGATGATCATTAACCTTTTTTTCAACTACACTCCATACATAGTAGTCCAATGGATTGAGATTTGTAGCGCTAAATTACCTCTTTCTCTGCTGGATTTAAAAATTTGTTTTGGAGTTTATTAGATCTGATTAAGAAATTTTTTGTTACCTTTTCTGACGTAGTCTGATATCTTCCCCTCATTCCAACAGACTGGTCATATTAGTAGTAGGAAAACTACAGCGCCTTAAGCATTCCCTATTTATTTAAATTTATGACAGCTTAAGTGAAAAGCTTACTCAAATAGCAATAATAAATATTGAAAAGGGACTTATCGTAAATATGTATTAATGTTATAAAGCTCTATCTGAAAGGATATCAAGCCCTTTGTGTGTGCAAGATGTGCTGTCTTAGATTGGATATGTTCTGACTCAATAATCATGTTGACACCGGTTCTCGTTAGATCACCGACGTTAAGCAACGTCGAGCTTGGTCAGTACTAGATGGGTGAACATTTGGGAATACAAGGCGCCATATGTGGAAGGACAGCAACATCTCCCAGCAAAAACTAATGTCGTCAAAATGGACACACCTAGCTATGGGTAAATAGTGTCGCTGACCCGCTGTGCCTAGCATGGTGACTATGGTACAAACCCTGAATGACAAACATCAATAAGGTGGAAGGAAAAACAAGGAGGGGGTTCCTTCTCCAGGAGTGATAAAGAAAAGCTTGATGATGATGATGATGATATATGATTAAATAGTAGGGAAGACTCGGTTGTGCAACTAGTAGGAGAAGGAAAGCTCTGAAATAATGCCAGTCTTTCTCTGCTTATTCTGACATTGCTTCCAGTCTCCAGTTGGTTCCGAAGAGGTGTAAGTTGGGAAATGAGCAACACTTAGTTCAGTATAGACTCCCCGCAAAGACTGAAAGGAGGTAAAAAAAAAAAAAAAAGTATATGTATTTCTTTTAAACATCAAATATCCCATAGATAATGTATAATACTAAAAAAATTATTTTTGTGATTCTAAAAAGTAACGGAACTGGCTTGTCCAGGAATCTTTTTCAATTTCAAACAACAAACTACATGGTTTCCCCTTTAAGGTAATTGTTAACTAACTGTGCCAGAAAAATAAAAGAATTAAAAAAAAAAGTTTTGACTATGATTCAATTTCCAACCGAATTTCGTGCAACCCACTTTCTTTCTGCCTTTCTCTCTCCAATCTAAATCTTTTCCCCTCCTTCCCAGTTGTCCTCTTCATTTATATCACCTGAAATCCACATATGCAAATCAGAGACCACCATAAACACCTATGAAGAGAAGCCCTTTTTTAATCTGCATACATAACATGCGGAGCACCTCATTCTTTTTCCTGATGGTGAGTGTTCTTCTTTATTGTCACAGTAATCTACCCTCTTGAGTCTAATGGACTTTCCCATCCTTCTCTGTCACGCTTTTATGTACTTCTGAAAGGATTCTTCTGTGATGCCCCTCAGCTCCATTGTTACTTCCTTCTTAATGGCCTCCACACCTTCAAAACAGACCCCTTGATGATCCGAGAGGGGGTAGTCATATGGAGCAAGATCAGGTGAATAGGAAGATTATTTATCTTATGGTTGTGATACTATGGATGGCCCCTTCACTTTCACACAGCTGAAATATCAGGAAGTGAGATAAGTGAATGGAGATAGAGAGGCCGGCAAACCTATTTAACTCCTCAGACTGGATGGCACCCTGACAGTTAGTTGTTAATTTCTGGGTGATCGGATAACAATAAACTTAATAATAAAATGGATGTAGTGCGACTAAGAGAAAGACTGGATATCTAGAATTTTCGGTCGAAAGTAGATATATTGAGGAGATGGAAGAGACGAAGAGTTAGTCAGATTTGTTCGAGGAGACGAAGGAGTTTGATGCAGTCAAAAACTCAGTGTCAGACAAAGAAGGTTGTCACTGGGGCCTATATGACCTGACAACAATCACCAGACAGTGTTTGGGGGTCTTTAGCCATGCCGGTATCACACACACAACCCGAGCATAACTGAGTTATACCAACATTTTGTCTTGTGTTGTTTTTACCTTAGTGCAACCACTGAAATGATCATCGGGCTACATGGTGATATTCTTTTTATTTGTTGTTCAGCATCTGTTCCACGGTGCATATGCCTAAACAACCTGAAAAAAAAGGAGTTGTAAACAAAGTCTAATGCTACCGAAAGCTAAGGTCAGTTTTATACAGCCAAGATATCATGTTAGATATTAACTTAATCTGCTAATCCTTCTTTCGCCCATAACTCACGCAGCACACTCAATCCTGTTACTTTTCAGACAAACTTCACATATACAGGTTGCGTAAAGTATCTGAGGACATACATTATTTTTACTATAGCAGGGATATTCTTTGACTTTATATTTTCTATATTGCAAAATTAGAAATGGCAGCCCATATAGTTACACAACATATGAAAAAGCACACGGTTATCCTGACTACAAAGGTTGAATATAGCAATTTAGAAATAGAACTGATTATAAAAGTTGCTTGATTCTTCGTTTAAAAAGAGTTAAGGGTTTAAAATGAAAAAGTATGAAAACGTAAGAGACATTTTAGACACACTGAAAGCATTTAGACACCTTAATTTATTCAGCAAGTACAACACATCATTGGTGGTAATTTATAAAGATCAATGGGGTCGATTGCAAAAGAACACTGTCTCAGAAGAAACAATCTGAAATGTTGTCCACAAAGACATCAGAGTAGAAGTGTTAATTTATGTTATTTTTAGTTATTATGGTGTAACGGTTAAAAGCGTTAGTGAGCAATCAGTTCTAAGTGAGAGTCTTCCAGAGGTTGAAGGTTCAATCCTTACTGCAGGTGATAATAACTAAGATTAACATAAATTAATCTACCCTCATGAATTTAAATAATGGGTTCAGTTTGAAATTCCGTACAGGTTCCCGAGTTCAAGAATGGTTCTCAAGTTCGAAAAGATGCACCTGAAGAAGGTTGGAGGTTAAATTGATCGAAACGTGAATATATCAACCAAGATGAGAATAGTAGTCCAAATAAGAGAGCTTCTGTACATTCTGATAGCATTAGAATACTTGAATTTATTCGGCAAGTACAGCACATCATTGGTGGTAATCCTAGATGATACATGAGGTCGATTGCAAAAGAACATGATGTGCCAGTACAAACAATTTGACATCAGATACAAGTCTTATGTGAGGAGTAAAGGTGGATCTAAGTCACACTGATTAGTTGTAATGACAATGAGACAACTGTCTGTGGTTGACTATTTCTAATTTTATATATATATATATATATATATATATAAAAATAAATGAAAGAAGAGGGATAAACATGTACGAATGACAAATCTATTTCAACTTCGATTGTTCAATGCAAGGTGTAGTTGAAATAGATTTATCATTTGTACATGTTTATCCCTCTTCTTTCATTTATCTTTATAATTGCTCTATCTCGTATATTGAGCTTAAACCATTTCACTATAGGTTCTATCTACTAAAAGTATACTTTTAGTTTCATATATTATATATATATATATACATATATATATATATATATGTGTGTGTTAATAATGAGATGTAGTTTGCTTGAAGCATTGCATGCAATATGTATATAGAGGAATCATAGAAGTCTATCACAATGAAAGAAATGGAAATTTGTCGGTATATTTCCATTTCTTGCATTGTGATAGCCTTCTAATACTCCTCTCTTTATATATAAGTGTGTTTCTCGGTTAAAAACAATGAATTTCTTCACATTTGACAAATAAAAAATAGCCTTATGGAAGTATAAAAGAATGTGTTATTATAATTTACATTTTTTATATTTCGAGTGGTCTTCCGCTCTTTATCAAAAAAATTTATTATTTGATAAGAAATTGAATGAATATGAAACCGTTATGAAAAACTGAACATTTTCAACTTTGTGCAACATTCATACTTTGTCTCAATGTACAAGTCGGTCCGCGCGGAATCTCTCTACCAAATGACAAAAAAGAAAAGGTTGGATTTTTTTTAAAGTGTTGGGACGATTAATCGGAATTGGAATCGTGACTTTTTGGAGTATCAGAATCGGCATCGAAAAAATCTATACCTATTTTCCGGTGCAGAAAACGATTCCTTTAATTATTTTTTTTTGTTTGTTTTTGTTATAAAACATAATTTTCCATTGCTGGTACTAATGATAAAATGATAAATATTTATCGATTTTAAACTACTTGTAAAACTAAAATCTATAGATCACCCCCAACACAAGTGTATTTTTACGTTTGCAAAAATATATGCACATATAACATGGTTTTTACGGTAATCTGAAAATTAAAAAACAACTCTATAGCTAAATATTTAGAGATTTAAAAAGAATTGGAATCAGTAATTGTATCGGAATCGGGAATTTAGAAGAGAATCGGTAATTGTATCAGAATTGGGAAAATATTGGAATCGTCCCATCATTAGTGAATATACGTGTATTCATCTCACTGTAAATAATTCCTTCAGCCAATAAAGTTTTCAAGGCATTAATGACACTGGGTTACTAAACCCAGGGTTGTTGGTTCAAGTGCGTTGGTAGGTAGGCTGGTTAATTAAATCTATACTGATGAGTCTTGAAAAGACGAAGCAGGTCTCTCTATAGATGAATAAATAATATTTAATTATTATTGTGTGTATATATATATATATATATATATATATATATATATATATATGATAAAGACAGAAATAAAATGTTCCGACGTAATGGAAAATGAAAACCAAAAAATATTATTTATGTATTCATCAACATTTCGTCTTTATTGTAAGACTTCCTCAGGATGATTTGCCCGAAGAAAAAATCACACAAGTACAAAAATGTTTTGCCAGCAGGCTCAGATCTGCGGTCGATTTGAGCAAGAAAATCAAAATATGAGAAGTAGATAGTGGCAGTGGTAGCAGTTAGAGTATAGGATCATTAGGAAGTGGGAGAAGTGATATAATAAATGTGGAAAAAAGTGAGAGGCGAAGCGTGGTTCAGCTAGGATTAATTTAAATTATGAAGGGGGGAGGGGCGATATGCTAGTTGAATCAATTTATTAATTTAGCCTTGAAAGAGAAAACAAAACATGGGACCAAGGATTGTTTGAGTCATGTGTTAGGAGAGTGTTGGAGGTGATAGGGGACTAGGGTGGGGGGGGGGATACGAGAAACCAGAGTCAGGACTTGGAACGGTGTCTGCATTTGACATCCATATACATATGTGTGAGCAGATAAACACATATTCACGTTAACACACAGATATATAAGCACACACATGTAAAAAGTCTTTGCCACTATTTTTGTTTCCAAACGTGGCAAAGTCTTTCTTGTACTTGTGTGATTTTTTCTTCAGACAAATTATCCTGAGCAAGTCTTACAATAAAGGCAAACGTTGATGAAAACATAAATAATATTTTTTGGTTTTCTTTTTTCATATATCTGCATTCCATAGACCAGGGGAATTAATCCAAAACCATAATTTTCACTGGTTTGAACAACTTCTTTATTTCTGTACTTCAATGAGTTTTTTTTTACATCTCTCATTTTACACACAAAAGTAATTTAATATTCATTCCTATCCCTTACGCGCATTTCATGGCAAAAAAATCGGATAAGTGTATTTTTTATTAATTAGTCCAATTTTGTCAATCTTCATATATATATTATGAGCGTACACCCTCCATTAAAATGACACAAAAAAAATAATGCTCTCCTCGTGTTTGCACTCGCTATTTATCTAGATATTTTACTAAAAGACTCATATAAAAATCATAAAATTACATCAGTTATTTAATTTTTCATATATATATCATTATCATTTCTGATGACCTAAAAATAAAAACCACCCACCATTGACTTTTTATTATAAATTGGAGGATTTATTTCTGAATTTATTTCAGGCAGCGGGGTAAGTCTGACTTGCTATTTGTTTTCTCGCTTCCCCTCACCACTTGAAATGGTTTTGTCCAGTGGCTAGAAAAAAACACATGTTTTACTTGCTAACTTTTGCATGATGGGACGGAGGTACATATATTTATTTATTTATATACAAATAAATACATTTTAGTGAAGTATTGTTATAAAGTGAAGTATTGTTCGAGGATGAATATTTGAAATGTTATTTAAAGCAAAAAAATTAAAAGTGGACAGTCAGCCATTTTGTTTTTATATATAGCAATAATAATTTATGTCATACAAATTGATAGACAAAATAAAGTAACACAAAATATATTACAGCAAATAAAAGAGTTTAAATATATCTTTCTTTTAAAAAAACAAACAAAGAAAAAGAAAATCAATTTTTACAAATATAAAATTAAAAATATATAATTTTTCTTGAATGAAAGAATATGTTGTGACAGGGGAGATAACTTCCTGAACCCCAGTCACTGAATATAAAAGACACACACCTGAAGAAGACACTGGCGTAAAGTGTCTGTAAACTTTATATAAGCAAAGCTCCTTGCAAATTAAAGAATATGTAATAACATTCGGAATAAACAAAATAATGCTGTAACATCATTTCAGTATCGAGAAAAGTACGGTAAGACAAAAAAGAAAATATTTTAGGTCTTAATCCTGAATTTGTATATTATAATACATGTGAAACATATTTATTAAAATAGATAAATAGTAAAGAAATTAAACTGCAAAGAATTTATCTTGAATTTCCACATTACTGGAGGGATGAAAACTGCTTATATTTTCTTTGCTAAATTTTCTAATTTTTACTATTAGATATTTTTGTATTCATAACAAGTATTATTTTTTGTTATATCATACATTGGCAATGCTGAGTATCTCTGCTAATCTTCTATTATATAAAAGGCAGTAGTCTGTGTGTGTATGTCCAGCTAAAAATTTTTAAAAAACTACAAAACAAAACCCCACAAAGTTGGTATATACTTGATCAGCAGTTGCCCGGATTGAATAATATTGAATAAAATTTAGAAAAATATTATTTACTCTTTGACCCAAAACTGGTGCAGATTTCGTCCGGAGGGTGTCGGTTTTTCAGCCATTTTCATGAACTAAAGGGAAGTAAATGATTTTTTAATCAAGGAGTTACTTCACTTATGCCTCAAAGAATCGAAATAAAGCTGAATTGTCTGTGTGTATATGTCCAAGGAAAGGAATGGGCTGAGCGGAGAAGAAAGAGGGGGGAGAGGTAGAGGAGAAAATAGAGAGGGGTAAAGGGATAGCAGTTTTTAATAGAAATATGTTACATTTTTGCCCTGGGCAATGACGGGTAGCCCTGCTAGTACACAATAAAATTAAAGTCGTCCCCTCTACATCCGGGATAAGTTGCATAGTAGCTGCGTCAAAAGCTTCATGTTATATGGCAGCGAATGCTGAGCCATCACCTAGTCCTTTCTCGCCTGACTGCAACACAGTAACAGATCAATGAGTAGATGGATCTGCAATATGAAATCTGACTAAATGCATGGAGTATTGTTGCCACATCTGGGCTGGTATACCAACGACTAGTCTCTCTCTCTCTTGGACAGGATGCCAAAAAGAGTCTCTAATCTAATAGGTTCTGCACTGTCTACCAAGCTCCAGCCCCTGTCCTATCACCGCAATGTTACATCTCCGTGATTGTTTTGCAAATACTTAAACGGAATGTGCTTCGGCAAACTTACTGCACTTGTACCCTCTCAACATAAATACCCCCGACCAACAGCAAAATTCCACCTCGTCACTGTAAAGGTCCCCAGATTTCTACTCTAATACCTTGTTTCCTTATACCGCTTGCCTTTAGAATTCCCTCCCTTTTCCCGACTGTACCAACATGCTGAAATTTAAATGTAATGTGAACAAACATTTTTTTGCACAACTTCCCACTTAGAATAATGCCCCCTTTAGATCTAGCTCCTAATCACAGTAGCTCTTTTACGTCTCAGTGGCAATATACCTTGTTTGGTGTGAATAAAAGAAAAAAAAAAAAAAAAACACATTACGTCGAAGGATTTGCTGAAAGCACTACATTTGCCCAGCATAGAGGTTATCATAAAGATGAATCGGTTATGCTGGTAGGGTCATGCGGAGCGTTTCTCCTCTTGGATAAACCATTGTAGAAGCACAGATATCTTAAATCGCAAGAAGGTTGACTGCCCAAGGAAAACCTGGAAGCCAGTTATTAGACAAGATCGCACAGTGGAATTTGGAGGCAGTTGACCCACTTTGACCCATTGAACCATGAGGACAAGAGAGTGAAATATCAAAAAAACGTCTGACCCATGGATAAGGGAAAAGTGATGTTAAATCAGAGAGAGAGAGAGAGAGAGAGAGAGAGAGAGAGAGAGAGAGAGAGAAAACTGATAAAATTCATTAAAATGTATTTAACATGTTTCATTCTGTACAGTCTTCTTCAGAAAATAACAGATTTATTTTTGGAAAAACAACTTTAGAACTTTGCCAATTAAATAGTGATGAATCCTGCGATAAAAAAAATAAGAAAATTATTTTGCTAATTAATAAAGACATTATTGATTACCGGGAGGTGGCGATGGTGAAATAAATACAAGAAGGAGTAAAGTATTTGTATGAATGATAACGTTCTCCAGTATGCGTATATACATGCAAAAGTTATTATATGGCTGTTTATGTAAGAGTCAGTATGTTTGTGCATGGAATGTAAACGAGGAAGAAGGAGTCTTCTTACTGGCAGAGTGGCTCTAGAGTGACTGGCATGGCACTGTGCTTTTGGCATTCCACAGCCCACTTTTTCACGGTTGCATAGGAAATGTAGTCCTCAACAAGTATATGGATGATGGCGGTGGTAAAGTGGATACCGGCGCAAACTGGCAACATGGCATGCCATGTTTGAATCCTATCAAATCCATAGCACTATTTTCACTATGGATGCTAACAACCTCCACGTGGTCCCTCCTGTGAGTGCCTGATTCTAAAAAGGAAATGGGGAAACCCATGCCGATAACAGAATCGAGTAGGTTAAAAATAATTAACAAGATATTTTATATTATAAATGGGAAAATTTAAAGCTTTATTTGGTTTTATGTTTTGGAATTTTTTAGATGAGGACTGATAATTTGTATTATTTGGATTATTCGAACTACTGTTTTCATCTTGAGTGTTATTCTCACGTTTTGGCTGATTTTACCTCCTGCTTTCTTCAGGTGCATCTTGTCAAACTCAAGAATGTGTATAGAAATTCGAACAGAACCCTTTATTTAGCTATGGGGTTAGCTTGCTTTCATTTCGTCAGCCATGACCAGGTAGAAGTCTTAAGTAATTCATAAATGTAAGCCTACACTGAGGATTGAAATTTTAACCTCCAGAAGGCTGTCACTTAGAACTGATTCTTACTTAGCACTTTTATCCGTTACATTACGGGTCCTTCTAGTATGAATTTTAGGAGCCTTAAACCTAGTTTTGTTTTTAGATGTGGAGTCTTACTACTTATGTATGAACAGTAGTCCGAATAATCCAAATAATATTTTATTTGATTTCTTCGCTTTACAACATATCAACCCGTTTTTTGGGGGTTATTTAATGTCAACTCTAATTATTCTAGTTAAAAGTTTTTATGATTCAAGTTCTTAATATTTTCAAATATTTATTCATAATTTGTTTTGTAGGGATATATTTTGTAAATAAATGCATATAATAGATTCTATTTAATCCATGGATTAGACCCTGTCAGGTACTACTAATCCTCATCAGAATGGACCTGGGAGTAATGGTAACTAAAGCGATAACTCCTCAAAGCTCTGAAATTAAAGTCTCACCATGGAATGCAATTTTGTGTCATATTTCAGAGCTCTATTTAACCCATAGATGAGATCCTGTCAGGTACTACCACTCCAGGTCAGAGTGGAGCAATGGCAACTAAGAGGTGACTACATCCCTCTAAACTGAAAAAGTTGAATGTTTTTTTATGTTTTACTAGTAGGTCTACTCAGCATTATAAGGATCCCTGTGTATTTCTGTTCTTATCCCTGGTCCCCTATATTACCATTTTTATTCCTTTTTTTTTATTACCATAAATTTCAGTTTTAATTGGTCCAGAGGAAATAACTTAAAAACTATTTGCGATTTCTTGAATACTAAAACATATTTTTTTTATGACTCTATAGTCAATAATTTGGTCCCTAGTGAATAAATTTTACAGTAAATTGTTTACAAAAACCCGGTCGAGGTGATACTAAAGCAGAAAATATGGTTTTCTTGTATCAGGGATGTGAGTGGCCAATAGCAAAAAAATCTTAAATTGATATGAATTTCTCAAACTGGGGGAGGCCATGGCTCCCCACTAATTTCCCAACCTGTGGGGATGGGGGTGGTGAAATTCACTCATATAATCCCCCCCCCCCCTCCCAAAAAAGGTAGAATCTAATTTTTTTTGGGGGGGGGGGGGAGTTGTGATTTAGCAAAGGATGTTAATTTACAATACATTTTTTTTCATGCTGAAATGTTTTAAAGGAGATAGGAAGACATTTATAGATGAAACAAAAGTCTTCTACCTCTCCTACATATGACTTATTTGACGTATGACAAAATTAGCATTTTTAGAGAGAGGGGAAAGAGAGGCGAAGTAAGGCAAGACAAACGTGATGGGAAGAGGAAGAAAGAAAAACAGGAAAAGAGAAAGATAGATGAAGCGAAAGAGAGGGAGAAATAGAATAGAACAATATGGGGAAAAATAAGAACGTAAAGCTCTAATAATTTGGCCTTTTATTAATTAAAAATAGAAGCGTAATTCCACTTTTTCTTAAGTACAAAACAGTGGAATCCTGCTAAAAAGCAGAGATCTCTCATCCCTGTGGTATATCTTTAGTAGTTTATGAGTTTTAGCTGGCAGACAGACACACCGAGACAACTGCCCTTTATATTATACATGAATAAAATATTAAATATTAAAATAAGTACCAGAAAAGACTGAATGAGACTGGATGAATTTGAAGGCGGTGAAATTTAGGTTGATAATCAGTTAGCACAGACTTACTTTCCAAGTTGATACCTCCGAGGGTAACATCCACTAGATTCTTCACAATCCTTCTTTTTTTTTTTTTTTTTTTTACAAGCCAAAAGTATTTTTTTCTCAGGTGAAATTCCTGACATTCTGAAAAAGGTCACACAGGAAGAGAGGTCACCCATGGAGTACCTATTTACTTGCCTCTCCACGAGGGCGGAATTAAACACAAGATCATTTTTTTATGTGGAGAAAATTCAGCTCCCCAAAAGGGGAAATTCTGGGTTATAATAAAAATAAAAATTGCCTCAGTCTAGAAGAATTTTTCCTTCACTGACTGAGGAACGAAACAATGAAGTGTAGTATCAGAACAGATACTACAATGATTGATTCTCTGTGATTGGTGGACAAGTAAAGACTAAAAATAGAAATGAGAGGAAATATAAAAGAGTAGCAGAGAACAAAATTAAATGATAATATAAAGAGTAAATAGGTACATCCTAAGTTAACATTGACTAGATTCTTCCAACATTTTCTTTTATAAGTTGTAAAGGTTGTTTTCTAAGATGACATTTTTCACATTCTGAAGAAATGTGCACAGGATGAAACACCTCTTCGATTTATTGTCTCTTTGGACTCCTTTTGTTATCTTGAGGATATACTGAGTGCTGGAGATAGCTGCAAGTTTAGCTCTACTGTTAGGGTAAAATCGGCATGGGGTAAGTTCCAAGAACTCTTGCCAGTCCTGACATCACAAGCTATCCCCCTCACTACCAGTGGGAAGGTATATAGCAGCTGTCTTAGGAGTATGATGCTGCATGGAGGTGAGTGCTGGTCTCCCACCTTGTCCTCACTTACCTGTCTTCAACAACGATCAGATGGATGTGCAATGTTGAGTCAGATCAGACCCGGTATATCAGCTCTGATACCCTGTTGGCGAGGCTGAATATACCAAGGCTTGATGAACTCCTGACGATCAGTCGGCTATGTTCGTTTGGCCATGCTGAAAGGAGCGACTCTTGGATAGGAAAATGCAGAGACCTTGTGGTGGAAGGTCCAAAACTTGGATGCAAACCATCAACAAGGATCTTAGACAGTGGAATTTGAACAGAATCAATCCTTAAGACCGTCAAGCTTGGAGACTGAGACTGCCAGCAAACGTCAGACCCCTGATGAAGGGAAAAAGATGATAAAAAAGGTGATTCAAAATGTATTTCTTTCTTAAACAACAATAGGCTATCTTTTAAAAAGATGTCAAAAAGACAAATCATGGTCGGCGTCTCAAGTGGTTTGGCAATGTACAGCGTGCCATCTCCTGCATGAACTCAATAACACGCACGGATACCCAGACACGAGGGTGCGTGAAAGACCAAGGAAAACCTGGCTTGAATGCGTACAAAATTACTTGACTGCATGCAGCATATCTTGTATGAACCCTATGGATCAGACCGCATGGAGATCAGGCTGAGACGTTGCCTTGTGTTGCCCACCTCGGACTCCAGAACACTGGCAGCATCTTAAATACCAAAATCGGATGATGATGTTTTGTTCAATTAACCGGTGCTTCTGGATGTTAGAATCACCACTAAGAAATGTTATGCACACTTGTTATTGCATGTTCTGTTAGTTTGCAATGAATGTTTCTAATTTTCTAAGAGTTGGTATTATTTGGATTATTCAGACTACTGTTCCTATCTTGGATGTTATTCTCACAACGTTTTGACTTTCTTCAAGGACCTGTGGTGTAACGGATATAAGTGCTAAGTAATAATCAGTTCTATGTGACAGTCTTCTGGAGGTTGAAGGTTCAATCCTCAGTACAGGCGATGCTAAGAATACAATTATGAATTACTTAAGATTTCTACCCGGTCATGGCTGACGGAACGAGAGCAAGCTACCCTTGTGGATTAAATAAAGGGTTCCGTTCGAAATTCCGTACAGATTTCTGAGTTCAACAAAGATTCCAGAGTTTGACAAGATGTACCTGAAGAAGGTCAGAGTTTACATCGACCAAAATGTTGTGAAAATAACATCCAAGATGAGAACAATAGTTCGAATAATCCAAATAATTCATCCAAATCTCAAAAATTCCGAAATATAATTTAAAAAAATTTCAGTAATTTTTATTTATTTTTTTCTATTCTTGTTATTATTGAAGTCAATGAATCCATAATTTGCTTTTTGTTCAACAGAATCACATTATCAAACAAGATTTTATATTTTTTTCTACTGTTTTTCCATAAAAACCTAATAAAATTATGTGGTTTCCCTGGAATCTGGTGAAAGAGATTTTCTTGTAAGCCAGACAATCTCACTCTTATCATCTCTTCTGATCTTGGCACATGCTACTAGTAAGTTTAATAATACCACCATCTTCTAGACATAGGACACCTGATTTTCTTTATGGAGATGGGGACAAAATCATATCTATCCATCAGAACCCAATATTTATTTATTTTGCAGATCTGTAGTTCGTGTCGATAATGCAAGTTGGCAAATATTTCTGTAGAATTATTATGTATGTTACAAAAGATTTGTCACACAAGGGAATCATTTTTGTGGATCCTGAATTTGTGTCCTTATGCACATAGTGGATAATTTCTGCGGCACTAGATGCAGAAACTAGATTTGTCTAATTACACACGTTACACTAGTGAGTATGTTTTAAGGATCCTGGATCTGTGTCAGTTATGCACGTCGCATATAATTTCTGCGGCACTAGTGAGACATTTTTTGCAGAAACTAGATTTGTGTCATTACGTACGTTACACTAGTTAGTATTTTTTTAGGATCCTAGATCTGTGTCAGTTATACATGTCGAAGATAATCCTTGCAGCACAAGCAAGTCATTTTTTGCAGATACTGGATTTGTGTTAATTACATACATTGTAGATAATTTCTGTGGCGCTAGTGAGTAATGCTTTACATATCTGTGAGTTGCATTGGTTACGCGCATTGAAGACAATTTTTGCAGTGTTAGTGAAAAATTCTTTGGGCCAGTCAATGTCGATCAATGCTGTAGATGAGTCCACAGCTAATTTCTTTTTTAATTTAGTAAGGAGGGGCATCATAACCCTCTTCCAAATTAGTGTTAATACTTTTTACCCCTTATTATTTGTTATTATTTTTCATGTTTCTTTCTTCAGAATAGTATTGATTAACCTTCAGTCCTCTGGTCTTTAACCCCTTCAATCCCCTGGTCCAATATATTGGACACCTATTAAAATGCTTGTAAATCGTAAATTTGATGCGATATAAGTGTGGAAGTCATCCTGTCCTGTTTATTAGACACATTTCAAACACGTTACAACAGGGGAAACACTGTTTGACTGGCAGATGACCTTGAGGAAGATGGCTAAAGTTTTTTAATGAAAATAATCTTATTTTTAAGTCATGACTGAAGGGAACCATCAAATTTCCCCAAAATAAAATAATTTAATTTTTTAATTCTTTGAGAAAAATAAAGAAATTAAAATGTTAACTTTTTTATTAAAATTTAAATCCTTCTTTAAAGTCTATTTACCTCCTCACCAGCCACAGATAAAAAGACAACTTTCTTTTTTCATCATTTGATATACTCATTAGTGCCATGTAAATTACTTACGATGTGCATGAACAACACAAATTTTGGATCTGTAAAGAATTACTCACTAGTACAACTTACGTTGAAAACACTAAATTAGAAATAACAGGAATTTGTAACATTCGCAACATGTGTACTTTATAAAAACTCATGATGGAAGATTTTTTAAATTTCTTTTATCAGTCTCCACACAGAGTTTTCATTTTA
This sequence comes from Sepiola atlantica, assembly GCA_963556195.1. Taxonomy (NCBI): domain Eukaryota; kingdom Metazoa; phylum Mollusca; class Cephalopoda; order Sepiida; family Sepiolidae; genus Sepiola; species Sepiola atlantica. The sequence goes on along the minus strand of OY744520.1, from coordinate 109,624,552 downwards.
AATTAGCAAAAAATCTGATTCAAATGGAAACATTTTTACAGAAATTTTCTCCCCAAAATAGTAAACTCAAGCAAACGTAGATGCAAACCATTAACAAGGATCTTAGATTGTGGAATTTGAACAGAATGAATCCTCAAGTTATAGTGCAGGCTGTTAGAAAACGTCAGACTACCGACCTAAAGAAAATAAAACGATAAAATGGATGATGATAATGATAAAAAGAGGTTAAACAATATATATTTGTTTTAGAAAAAATAAAAATAAACTTGATACTATTTATCTGCATTTTGAAATAATTTAAAAAAAAATACTATTACTCCTCCTCATACTACTACTACTACTAATAATATCTACAGAATTTAATTTTTTTTTCCTTAAAAAAAATATTCCTTTTGTAGATATGAAATGCTGAAATTGTTAAATCAGTTTATTTAACGATTATTTGAACTACTATTCTAATCTTGGTTGTTATATTCACAACGTTTCGGCTGATGTAACCGTTGACATTCTTCAGGTGCATCTTTTGGAACTTGGGAATCTTTATGTCAAACTCGGGAACCTATACGAATCCGTTAAAGGCGTTGATTAACAATCAGTTCTAAGTGACAGTCTTCTGAAGGTGGAAGTTTCAATAACTAAGAATAACATAAAAAATTAATTAACATTTTTACCCAGCCATGGCTGACGGAATGAGAACAATCTACCTCCGTGGATCAAATAAAGGGTTCTGTTTGAAATTTCATATAGGTTCCCAAGTTTGGCATAAGAGTTCCCAAGTTCGAAAAAATGTAACTGAAAACGGTCGGAGGTTACATCGGCTGAAACATTGTAAAAACAACAACCAAGATGAGAATCCAGATTATCAATCCTCATCTCAAAAACCTCGTTCTTTCTTTTTAAATAAAAAAATATTTGTAATTGAAATGTGTTTTTCAAAGAAGGCCTGAGAGTGCAATGACCGAAATATTGTGAATGCAGAAACAACAAAGATGAGAATAACAGTCCAAAACATATAAATAATAAGACGTCTTTGTTTAAGATGCAGTCCAACCAGCAATACTTGTGTGTAATTTGGATTATTTGAACTACTATTTTCATCCTGCTTGTGATATTCACAATGTTTGGGCCGATATAACCTCTGCCCTTCTTCAGGTGCATCTTTTCATCGAACTCGGGAAGCTGGTTGGAATTTCGAATTGAACCCGTCCAAGCTCCCAAGTTCGACATAGAAATGCATTTTAAGAAAATCAGAGGTTACACCAGCCGAAACGTTGTGAAAATAACAATCAAGATAACAGTATTCGGAATGATCCAAATTATCAATCTTTATCTCAAAAGTTCCGAAACATATGTAAGTTCTTTTGACATGAATTGAAGCAAAAACAATGAAGTCAACATTCAGTTCCACTGTTCTTCAACGCAAGGAACTGCAAAGTCTCTCGTGAATATATTTCTAGTCCAGTCATCCTCAGCATCCGAGAATTGACCACCACCAAATTCTGTTTCGTCGTTAAGTAAGTCTTCATCTGATTCGTCATCACTTGCTTTCTTTTCAACTACAATGGAATGACCGTCCGATGATAGTGTGTAACCAGCAGAAATCAAAGATTTTCTAGGATAAAAAAGAAAAGAAGAAAAAAATTCAAACAATATATCATCAGATAATATATAATACAAATTGTACAGACCCGGCATTGCCTGGCAGTGTTTTTACTTGTAATTTGTTTTTTTTAAAACTCTGCAGATTTTTTTTTTCCAAAGGTAAATAACTCTGTATTGACGAATACAGAGTAATGTCCCTTTTTTAAGATGGCGACCATATGAAAAAAATCTGATCAGGTGAAAGTATTTTCTAGAAGGAGTTAAATCGGATAACATTTTATTATTCTTAACAACATGTTGCAACGATGCACCAAATGAACTGACGAACCAAAATCAAAAATTGATTTTGTAGAAAAAAACCTATTGATAACAAAATTCAAGAATCAGACTGACTCTACTTTATTATATGGATTTAGCATAAATCATTTAGTTATAAATTATACGAAAACGCCTAGTAACGAATGACACCCCACCCCTACTCTGTGCACTCTTGTTCCCAGTCTTATATTACCATTTTTATAATGTTCTATAATTTTCAGGTTTTACTTTTCTTCTTTATTTATGTTGTTCATTTATTTATGTCATCCTTTTGTGTCCTTTTATGCTGCTGCTTCTACTACTACATCTCCTCCCACCAATTCTTATCTCATTCACTTTTCCTCCCACCATCTAAAACATTCAATGTGAAAACAAACAAGCAATGTTATCAGAGTTTTAGTATTATAGAAGACAATATGTAATCCTTCTATCATGTTATTTACACCACCAGCCGATGTTGAGTAGCCCTGCTAGTAACATCTAGTAAAAAAAAGCAGTACCTTAAAACTGAAAAAATTACTGCCTTGGTCTTTGTATCTCTCCTCTTCCAATTTCTACATCAACATGATTTGTCTATCCTCACATTTTCAATTTAGCTCAACACAGACTGTCTGGTTTGCTACATTTTTATCAGAAAATCAAAGACCTCATTTCTTTCTTTTCTTTTTTCATCTCTTACAGAGAAAAATAAGAAGTAACATTTTTGAGAAAAAAAAAGAACTTTTATTTTAAAAGTATATCCAAAGAGGTAGACAATAAAGTTACCATCCGCTTTCAGTTTAACGGTAATTAATGAGATTTAACTAGTAAGGTTCGAAGATGTCAGTTACGACAAAAATAAACACACCATTTTACTATTTCAAACGTTGTTTCTGAAGCTATATGTACATAATCAAATCAAAACCCCTGTTTCCATGGCGACTGACGAGACAGAGGAATGTTTACGGGTAGACACACTATTTTTGTCATTTATTTAGTTGCGTCATCCTCTTTACCCTCTACTATTCTCTCAATTTCATTTTCCCACTACTTTTCCTCTCACCATTTCCTTCCTTTAACCAGTTCTCATTTCATTCGCTCTTCTTTCTACCATCGAAAATATTCAATGTACAAACAAACAAGCAAGATAATCGGAGTTTTAGTACTACAGTTCATCTAGATAAAACATCATCAAGCCTCTCTTCTCCTCCCCCTCTCTCTCTAGTTTGATGGATGACATCATCATTTTGTGACCACTATCTCTCTGTTTTTATCGATGATGTCATCCTTTAGTGATGTCATCCATTGTACATGGTTATCTCCACCTCTGTTTGAACAGATGATATAACGTCATGAAGGATATCTTCCTCCTCTCTCTCTCTGGTTTGATGAATGACATTAATTTGTAAGGTCATCACTGTGCACGTTTATCCTTCATCTCTCCGTTTTAATGAATGACATCATGCTTTTAGTGACATCATACTTTTAGTGACGTCATTCATTGTGTATCTCTCTTTTAATGGATGATGCCATAAAATGATGATGTCATCCACTGTGTACGGGGACAAACAAGATAGGAAATAAGATCCACAGAGTTTTAGTAGTACATATAAAGATAGATAAGTACATTTAAAATGTGTATATTTTGGCAACATCTTCTGATCAACCCTTTTCCAGCCTTTTCCAAGATATCTCCTATTTTGATAACTTTGCGGGAAAGGCTTGAGATATTACATTAAAAAACGGAATGATAATGTGATATCTCGTGATTTTTTTAGCTTTATACACATACGCTGCAATGAGAATTATCTAGCTCTGTAATGACGGAAGACTCCCTCTTGCTCTAGCAAGAGTTAGAAGTAGATGGAGTAAATTCAAGGAACTTCTGCCATTACTAACTAGCAAAGTGTTACTGCTGTCAACTAAGGGAAGAATTTATCATACATGTGTGCACAGTGTGATGATGTATTGAAGTGAAACCTGGCCAGTAAGGGTTGAGGATATGTGTTGCATGGAGAGAAATAATATGAAAATGATATGATGGATGTGTAATATGATTAGATCTGATGACTTCGGAGGAAGATTAAATCTGGACAGTATACGGAGATGTGTTGAGAACAGCAGACGTTGGTTTGGTCACATTGAAAGAATTGATGAGAGTGCTTGGGTTAGTAGATGTAGAACAGTTGAGATAGTAGGCAAAAGCCAAGGAAAACATGGGAGGAAGTGATAAGGATGGACTTGAGAGAAAGAGGGATAAATAAAGACCTGGCCCAAGAGGTTAGTTTGGAAATCAATGGACAACCATCATAAAGGAGTTTAGACAACAACCATTCGGTGAAATCGCGATTGGCTAGCCATCGTGTCCAACATTGCTAAGGACCGCTGTTTATAGGCCGCCATGATTCACAATGTAGTGCAAGCCAGGGAAGAAACCGGCTAAACCCAACCAGGGTGAATGTCGTTGCAACAACAAGTCAATTTCTAAAAGCTGTCCAACACATGCCATCATGTAAAATAGACGTTAAAGCAAATATGATGATGATGAGGAGTAGGAGGAGGACTGTCCCTTTATTATAGACATATATATTTAATGGACCGTGTGAAACAAACACAAATCAGGGGTTCTGCATTTGTCTTTAATTAGCTTTTGTATATCAGTTAAATATAAGTGTGTTTTGGAGATTCATGACTAAAACTTGGTGGACAAGTCAGAGACAGACTGAAGTTTATTTGTACCAAATATGGTTGTATTGCAGAAACGATTGAAAGAAATTTTATTTAGGATTCCATTGGTGGCATTTTTGGGAGCGGTCACCCTGTACAAAGAATGCATTGTATAAATTTATTGAATTAGTGAAAAAAGTGTCTACAACCCAAGTCAAGCCCAAACCCTAACACGGATGAAATCATTGACCTTAAACATGATGAAAACCCTTATTCTTACCCTAACATAATTAAAGACAAAACATGCCTTTCATTAACCCCAGCACTAACCAAACCATTAACCAAAATGGCAGTCGAGAATGATGGGATTGAGACCCTAAATTCGGTCTTGTCTAGTATGCAGATTGTACGACAATAAAGAAAAAAAGTTTGACTGAGATGTTTATTTTCATTAAATAACATCTAATTGAAGCTTTAAAAATATTTTTTTTTTTAAACGTAAAATTTGATATGCCGGTCGCCATCTTGAATTTGGGTTTATTAAACAGAAGAGTTGTCCAAATGAATTAGTGTACTTACACTAATTCATTTGGACAACTTATTTAATCAACATCGCATTACTTACCTCAGTGAATTGATATCGGCACAGTTTTCCCATATTCCACTATACAACATTAACTCTGTTAATGGAACATGGATTGCCAATGGAGCTTCTGGATTTATTTCTTCGTCATCATCATCTTGTTCATTGTTTGCCCTAAACCAATCATGGGCATATTTATCCAAATAGAAATTGACGGATTGCATTAAATAAGAGTTTTTTGTTTCAGCATTCATATAAGGATATGTGATCTTTGTGATCTGCAGAAAGAAAAAAATACAAAGAAACAATTTTTAAGACCCAACGTTTGAGTACACTAATAAAAAATATCAAAGTATATTGAGGTAACAAACCTTCCTTTAGATATGTTTTGTTATATAATGCTAAATATCCCTCTTTGGAGTACCAGAGATAACACCTGGTTGGAAGAATAACATCTAGCTGTTGACATATGTGTCCTATAAAAAAGGTCTTCCCGGTGTACATAGGTGGCAATGGTAGTAGATCTGAGTGTGAGAGTGAAAATTCCTCCAACTTCCTGTATGGATGACTATCTTAAGAGAAAATATCGAGCAGAACATATAATAATATAATATAAAAATCAAAGAAAATGAACAAAACAAACTTATAGTTCCTGAAAACATTTGCCTTTTGGCTAGGAACAAAGTGTAGTATCTGTTCTGATGCTACACTTAGTCTATTCTGTCCTTGGTCAGTAAGGGAGATGTCTTTCTAGACTAAGGCAATTTTAATTTTTGTATTAATCCAGAGTGCGCTTTTTGGGAGAGCTGGATTTTGACCTATATAAAAAACCGACCTTGAATCTAACTTAACCCTCGTGGAGAGGCAAGTAAATAGTTACATGTATCAGTAATTAGTCTAAATCGATGCTAAAACAGAATTGTATGTGCAGCTTTTGAATCAAATAGGGGAAAATCCCACTTTACTTTATATATAAAATATAGTCATCCACAGACAGCGGTTTTGCCATTTCACGAATCATCAGTGTGGCTAGACATAACGAGTGCATCAAACCCGAGATTCGAAATCCAAACACCAGGCCACCACTACCAACCGTGACCGACTGGTGTCGGATGTCTTATCATCTGAGCTAATGAACCTGCTACTGAGAGTGGAAGAAATTATATCGTTTTATATCCATGTGAATACTGATCACATCCATCAGATGTTACTGCTTCAATGAAATCAGTTTCAATCAGTTTTATGATAAAGACATCCAAATTAGTAAAGGGACACTTCGCAAATAGGGGGGGGGGGGAGGAAAATTTGGTTTTATAAAACAGCTAAAGCCATCTAACCCATACCTTCTACTCAACCCTATCTATATTAGTTTCTAAGAAAACATTGAAAATCATATGAAGTCAAGGCCCTCATAATGTATAACAAAACAATTATGACAAAAGGCTTGTACACTGTACAGATGATTTACTTGGAATTCTTAGTGTAAAAGTAGTAAAAATTAATTCTATAATAAAGTAAAGTCGATCTATTTCCTGGCTTTTGTCATTGATAGCTTCCGTCATGCAAAATTAATATTTCAATCTGAATAGTCACTTCTTATTGTGGATTGTGCCATCATGTTCTCCAGAACAATAAAATGTAATTCCATTGAATTCTTTTCAGAAAATACTTTATTTGTCTGGGAAGATTGTTATAATGGAGACATTTTTCAATGATCTAAACAGCAGCATCCCCTTACGACATTAATAAAAAAAAATCCTACATTTCTTTATTTTAGTTTTTAGATAAACAATTATATATGTTGAAAAGAAATATTAAACTATTTATTTCTTAAAATTACTTGTATATCATAATAGTAAGCAAAATAATTTATTTCGAAAAACTAATTACAATGTTTTAATAAAATGATACAAGACGACTACTTATTAGTCCTGAAGAATGGATTTCTGCAAAACTGTTATCACCATTGCCATCTTGATTTTTAACTTAAAAAATAAAAACATCTCACAGTATATTATCCCTAATACAGAAACATACTTTAAAACCTAAGTGATTACTCTTTAAATTTTTACTGTATACATTCATTAGCTAAAAAAATTATAAACAAATGCAATGATTTTAAAATCCACTTTGATAAGAAATAAACATGTTACTTCTTTTACAGTTAATTACTTCCTTATAATAAGTTACTTCTTAACAATTAACACATTATTTCTTTACAATTAATTACATTTAGAGTGGGACAAAAATTATATTTGTCCCAGTTGTGAAAGATTTCTGTAATTTACAGTAAAAATACAATAGATACTATGCTTTCATTCTATTGTGATCGAGATAGTAACTTCAAATACAGATCATACAACATTTTAATAAGAAATTACTTTTCTTAGCCGCTTGTATATCTTCTAATTCTGCTGTTTATGTTTTCAGCATCCTAAATTATCTTTTCATCTATTGAAATGCAAATTTCGGACGCTGTTACTGTGTGTATGTTTTCAGTGTCCCAAATTATTTTTTCATTTTTCGAAAACCAAATTTGGGGTTCTGTTGCCGTGTGTACGTTTCAAGATGATGTATTGCTGCCACATCCAGGCAGACACAGTTAAGAGCACTCTTTCTTGCCGAGACAGATTTCAAAATCAAGTGTGTTTGTGTGTGTGTGTGTGGGGGGGGGGTGATCTCTTTTGATTCTTATAGCCCCTTTCTCACAGAAGATATGTTGCTAGTCTCTCTCTACTCTATGGTTATTTTCATGGAAGGTGCTCGGCTGAGCTCCAATTTCTGGTATCCCCTTGTAAAACATTCATAGCAAGAACTCACTTCGCTACCACAATGAAAAATAACTTTCCTTTTTCCTCCGTGTGCCTAGCGTGAGGCAAAATTTCCATGAAAAGAGCTTCGTCAGAGAGGCTTCCTGCCTGTGGAACATATTGCTACGGAACTGCTCCTCTGCAAATTACAACAAAGTCATCTTCAAATTTAATGTCATATACCGTCCCCACAGGTAACCAAATTTAGTTCATTCCATTAATCATCCTCAATCCTCTCATGATGTTCTTCAGCTTTCAACTGGTTATCATTCCATTTATTAACCCTTATTCTCGAATGACCTTTGGCCTTGATAAGTGGTGACTCCATCAGTAAAAAAAAAAATTTTTTCAGCTTCTTACTATAGAATTTTAAGATGCTAAAAACTTACACAATCGGTTATTCGGTTTCAAACTTTAACATTATAAAATAAAATACAGAGACAGATAAAATAAATCCTTCATTAATCCTTAAACAACATTCTCTTAATAAAATTAGTTATAGTTTCATAACAATTTGGTTCAATTACCAATTGTCAATTACGAACAAAGAAAATGTTTTACTTTCTTTCATTTATAACTTGAAAATTGATACTTCTATAAAATTAAAAAAATTGAATAAAAATACTTATATGTGGTTCAAGGGTGGGAAAAGGAGTTTCATGGGTCCCTCAATTTTACCTGGCAATGCTAGGACACAGGTTCCGCTAGTTTTATATTAAAAAATCACACTATTTAGAAAAAATCTTTTTGGGTTCGTGAAATATCAATTCAGATAGTTATGAGGGAGTTGGTTTTGTGAATATGAAAATGACAAGAGAAAATACGGAGATGTGGCTTAGATTGTGGAAATTTTATAGAAAAATACACATTTGAATGCAAAAAAAAAAAAGATCAGAAAAATTTACATGTAAATTAATCACCAGATTTATTCAAACACAAACTAAGCTGATATTTTTTTCAGATTATTTCTTTCTTTTTACTCATTTTTAGAAAAGAATTGTTAAGTGGTATGGAAGGGGACAGGCAAGCTTTCATGGATAAAACCGCTAAAAATATATAACCTCTACTTTCTTCCCCAACCTGCCTACATTTGTTTCTAAGAAAACATTGAACATCATTTGAAGTAAAAGTTCTAGCAACGTTTTACTCACTCATTCTTATTGCAAAATTAAATTGTTCAGGTTCAGGGAGAGAGAGAGAGAGAGAGAGAGAGAGAGAGAGAGAGAGAGAGAGAGAAGGAGAGAGAGGGGGGAAACAAAAGATTTCAATGAAATAGCAGAGAAGAATGAATATAAAAAGGAAATAATTACAAATTTATAAATTTCTTCCTTCCTGTTGGGCTCATATGAAATATCTCGCAGACTGTTGAAAGTAGCTATTTGGCTGCAATAGCCAAGGTTTGGTATTCTATTAGTTTCTCCGACTCCAGAATATTCTACATTGTAACCATACATTTCACCAATGCCATTACACCTGCAATAAGAAAAATACAAACATATTATCAGCTTTACTTTTAATATTTACTAGAGCACCCGCGACCCTTGAGTAAGTATTTGTTACATATGTTATTAAATATTACATCTCCAGAGACTTTTAATGTTATACTGGACGACCCGTCGTTGTGTTGCTATTGCGTAGATATTGAAGGGGGGTTGAGATTAACTATTAACTTCACAAAATCAGTTATCGTTTTAGTACATTCTGGTTCAATTACCCATTGCATGATCAATGAGATAAGTTTAACTTTTAACACATTATTAGAAACCATAAATATTTGGTAACAAAAAACATAACAAAAAAAAAAACTAAAGGCTTAATATTATTACTACTACTACTGCAGCAACAACAAAAACATCATTATTATCATCATCATCAGTTTAACATTCGTTTTATATGCTGGCATGGGTTGGACGGCTTAAAGAAATTGGCTTCAAAACTAACCTATCTCTGACCAGGTCTTTATTTATCCCTCTTTCTTTGAAGTCCATTTGAATCACTTTTCCCCATGTTTTCTTTGGCCTTCCCCTGTGAACTGGACCTGCTACCTTAACGGTTCTACATCAACTAACTGAAAAGCTCTTGTGCATTCTTTCAATGTGGCCATACCATCGAAGTCTCCTGTTCTGCTAACATCTCCTTATACTGTACAGATTTAATCTTCCACTGAGGTCATCAGAACTAAGCCTGTCTTTAAGACTCATATTACACATTCATCGTATCATTCTCATGTATCTCTTCATGCAGCACATATCCTCAACTGTCACTGGCCAAGTTTCACTTTCATACATCATCATACTGCATACACATGCCTAATAGACTCTTCCCTTGGTCGACAGTGGTAATAGTCTGCTGGTTAGTAAAGGCAGAAGTTCCCTGAACTTACTCTATCTACTCCTAACTCTTGCAATCACACTATTATTAACCATAAATATTTGGTAAAAACACACAAAAAACTAAAGGTTTATTTAAATTAAAGAAAAACTAAAAAGTGAAAGTAATAAGATTTCCGAGTAACGCAGAGTATGTACTGTACAGTTAGTGTATATATTTATTTTTGTATTTTGTTCATCTCTAAGTATTATTTAAGGCTATTCACAGGGGAAAAAGCTGCTTCTATAGCTGGGGATCCATATCGGCTCAAACGTTTCCGATTGCGATTTATGAAACAAACTGGAAATGGCCAAAGCATTTTATGATTTGAAAGCTGTGACAAAAATGTAAAAAGGCACTAAAGCATATGAATGCAAAAGGGTTAGGGTTAGGGCTAGGGTTAAAAAAAAATATCAAAACCCTCCAAAAATAAATAAAATGAAAAACTTCCTAAAAAACAATGAAATGAAAGAAATAAAGTTGATTCACCTAATGATTTGAAGAAAATTATTAAACCCATTCTTAACACGGAAGGTAATTGACCGTAATCTTCAGTCAGGGAAAAAATGAAAAAGTTCTTTCATTTAATGTTTCTATCAATTGAAATGTTCGGCGATGGCTCGGCAATTTCTTGTCTGTTCTGTAAATCACAATTGGAAACATTCAGGCCGACATGGATCTTTGGTTTTAGAAGTATCAAGAAAATGATATTCTGGGAAAATAATCTGAGAATGTTATATGTTATTATTATTATTATTATTTTCATCATTATTTGGGATGATTGGATTTTTGGTGTTGTTCCTTGTCTAGTTGTTGATTTTGAGATTGGAGTTTGTTTTGTGTCTATATTTATTCTTTTAAGATAAAATATGTTTACTGTTTTTTTTAGTAGTTATCCCAAAGTAAAGTTTATTAAAAATAAACTTTACTTTGGGATAACTACTAAAAAAAAAACAAGCCCATAAAAATAAAAAAATAAAGAGAATCGAAACTTTTAATAAATTAAAGTAAATAAGAAAATAAAACAAAGAAAGAGAACTAAAGCTATAATAGTAATAACATAGATTTTTAATCTCATAGTACTGATCAACTGGTCAACCTAGTCAAAAGCCTAGGCAGTCTACGGCATGGAGATCAATGTAGAAAAGACCAAAGTGATGACCAACAACACAACTGGCATCAGCAAGAACATAAAGAACATAAAGGTCAGAGACAAGAAACTTCAAGTCATCAACAGCTTCAATGGTTGTGAGGGATGATGGATCTAAAGACAACAGCAGCACTGACTAAACTAATGCTCATTATAGAATGACAGAAACATCACAGTCAGCTCAAAAACCAGATTGATGCGCTCCCTGGTCATCTCCATATTTCTGTAGGTGCGAGTCGTGGATCCTAACTGTAGACCTGGAGAAGAAGATTCAGGCCAAAGAGATGAAATGCTTCTGAAAGATCCTCAACATCTCATACAGAGACCACATTACAAATGAGGAAGCGAAGAACAGACTCATGCAAGCAGTCAAGCCATATGAGGATCTACCGACCACTGTGAAGAAGAGGAAAATGAAGTGGTACGGCTATGTCACATGATCATCAGGTACCGCAAAGACAATCCTGCAAGGAACTGTTCAGGGAGAAAGAAGGAGGTGCAGACAGAGAAAGAGGTGGGAGAAGATCCGAGAGAGGACAGGGCTGATGCTTAGTAGCACACACAGAAAAGCAGAAAATCAGAAGGGTTGGAGAACGCTTGTTGGCAAGTCATCTTGGACACCCCAATGGTCATCCAGACCATCGGATAGATGAGATGAGATATTAGTGTGTAAAGTAAGAACAAATAATATACTAGGCTATATTTACAAATAGATCACATGGTTGCGCTGATGAGTCGATATAGCTAAACCCATTGTATCAAAGTTCGTCTTTTGTTTGTTTGACCTACTTAAAAATAAAGAGCCCCCCCCAAACTTTAAAAAAAAAAAGGAGGAAAAATCCATTGGTTAATGGAAATGAATAGGGAGGGAATGGCAGAAATAGGGACAATAAAATCAAGGACTAATTGGTTGAAGGTTAAGAAGGATCTTAGAATGTAAATAAATGCATTTGACCTGACGATTTCCCTCAGGAATGAAACAAGCATTTCTGTGTAGCTCATTTGCCATAAGTATATTTTATACTCCTTAACGGGGCAATATACTGCCAGAATACCTCTACTTGAAAAAAAAAATTGTAAAATTTTGTTTTTTGGTGGTTTTATGTCCGGCTGGGTCTAGTCGTCAGCATACTCAAAGTTGGACAAAATAGTAGTATGGGAAAGTGTCAAATTTCGAAGGTTACATATTTTTGCATATTTTCAGGGTCAAACATGAGTTCAGCCGCCAGCAGAGAAACCTGTCCTTTATGCGAATGAGATTTGGTCTGTGAGGAGACAGTGGTGCTTAGAGATAAGGGTGCTGCAGGTGTCAACCGTGCAAATATCTAAAGATGGATCAAAGTCATTGTTGAAGCCAAAACTAGTGTTCATAACATGTGTCGGGTTAACCACATGAACAAAAAGGACATTGCTTTAGCCTCAAAAAAAGGATGATTCTGTTCAGCCAGTAAAAAGGAGCGCTCGTGTTTCTCTGTGACCATATATGACAGTAAAACGCATTGCTTTTTCTGTGGAATTGATACTACAGAAAAAGACGATCAATGAAAAAAAGGATTTGTTATGTGAAGACTGATGCATTTGCTCAAACTATCCTGGTTCATTGCAAAACAAGAGGGGATGAGTGGGCCACTGCCGTTCAAGGTCGGATTGAATATTTTGGTGGTGACCTTTACGCTGCAGACTGTGTCTATCACCAGACATATAACGTCAACTTCCATACAATGTGGAGCATTGCAAGACAGTTCATGTCAGTTGAATCAACCAAACAACGAAAAAATGAAATACCAAAAGACAGCGATCAGGATGAAGCATTTGAAAGTCTCTGTGTGTTCCTGGAGGAAAACGATGAGGAACAGATAACGATATCGGACTGTGTCGCTAAAATGGGAGAATATTTACAGTGTATGGAAATCAGTACCTCAAGGAAAAGCTGATAAATCGATATGGAAATTCTTTATTTGTGATCGAAGGCCGTTGTGGTGTCTCAAACATTGTGACATTTAGGGAAAAAACCTGTGACATTCTTCGTGAATACTACAACTCACCTTCAACAGATGATGAGGAAGCACAAAACCGAGCAATTCTCAAAACCGCAGCGAAACTCATCAAAGCTGACATAAAGACGACAGTGGTGCAAGTGAATGATATGGCCGAACTGGAACTAGCGGCAGCATTAGACTTCATTCTTGCAAGTTTACGGTTCTTGTTGCAGCATCTGTTAGTTGGGAAGGATACATCCACAAAGGTTGTTGGCATAGGACACCACTTGCACATGTCACAATTCTTGATTGATAGTCTCTCAACCATGAGATTTTCTTCATCATACCCAGAGATACAAAGGTTTGAAATGAACGCAGCATGTTCTCTTGCTGCAGATGTGTTAGGCGATGACATGGACATTTTTGATCAGTCCCTGTTATTTGCAAAAGACAACATTATAACATTGGATGGAAAGGATACCTTCCATGCGAGGGGCATGATTGCGGCTACCACAAGCAAGTCAGTCATGTGCAGTAATTAGCAACTATACATATTAGAAAGCTGCTTACAATAATTGATTTATTTACATCAAATCAAATATAAAATGTACAAAAATATAAAAGAACTAAATTCGTAAAATATCACTTTGTTCGCCATGAATTAGACACATTTATCAACAATAAACAAATTTTACGCCGAGACTGCAATTCGAACCACCAACCTTGATGTATTTAGCCTGTCCGTCAGCGTAATCTCACTGAAATATTATTCTGACAGGTCGTATATATAGTCATGCGAAAATGGCCCAAACAATATGCATTTTTTTGAATTCACATAATTAATTTGTTTTAAAGTTTCTAATAAATCAATATTCGGAAATATATACTTTTAACCGGTATTGTTAAATTTCCATATATATTTATAATATTTTCCTCGATAGTAATATTAATAAAAATTATTAATACAATTAATTAAAGACATTTTATTCAGAAACGGTTGCGTTTTTAAGCATATTTAGACTTTCTGTTTCAAGGGCCGAGTAGCCACAAAAAATGTTTGCAAATAAAGCAATTATAATTATGTATTAATTTGGAAAACTGCAGACTCATTCTTCCAGAAATTACGTCATCGTAAGAGGGAAGGGGGGGGGGCATCGTTATTGTTGATTTTTATTTCGTTTACGCTTATTTATTTGTTTAGGTAAACTTTTGATTCTTTTGTACACCAGAGGCGCATCCGGAAACTTTCGATTCTTTTGTCCAAAAAAGGTGCATACGTAAACTTCGGATTCTTTTGTACAACAGAGGCATGTACGTAAACTTTCACTTCTTTTGTACACCAGAGGCGTGTCTGTAAACTTTTGATTCTTTTGTACACCAAAAACGCGGTCATAAACTTTTGATTACACTTTAGATTCTTTTGTACAACAAAGGCATGTCTCTGAACTTTTGATTCTTTTGTACACCAGAGGCGCATACGTAAACTTTCGATTCTTTTGTACACCAGAGACGCAGTCGTAAACTTTCGATTCTTTTGTACACAAGAGGCGCGTCTGTGAACTTTCGATTCTTTTGTACACCAGAGGCGTGTCTGTAAACTTTTGATTCTTTTGTACACCAGAGGCGCGTACGTAAACTTTCATTGTCATGATACCATGCTCCCAAGCATTAACTCCTACTTTTTCATTAAAAAATAACTCGATTTAATCCTGTCTATTAATTCTGTATAGTATATTTTCATTCGTCATGATACATTCCTCCCAGCCATTACCTCCACTTTTCGGGGGGGGGGGGGGGGAAGAGGAGGTATTATAATATATGTTCATTCCGGACGATACCAGTCTCCCAGGATTACTGTCTCCTTTTTTATAGAGGGGTAGTGTATTAAATCTTCTGTTGTCATGATATCATGCTCCCAGACATTAATTCCTACTTTTTTAGGGTGGGAGGGGGGGAGTGTTCTTTCATTTATTTCATTTGATTTTCACACACATTTTAGATGAAATTTATTAATTAGTCTTAAATTGTATTTTTTATCCTGAAATAAAATTCTAATTTATTTTTTAAAGACTTGAAAATCAAACTTTAATGCAATGTCTCAATCGCTGGCAGCCATGTTGTAATTTCCTATAACTCGATTTAATCGAGTCTGTTAATACTGTGTAGTATGATTTAATTTCTCATAATACATTCCGCCTAGGCAGAAGGGGCTAACGTGGTAGCCTAGCAAAAATATACGACTGTAAGGAGGTATTTTTCTAGTCACTATATATATATATTCCCCAAAATTACAAATCTTCTCGTTCTTTGCCATATTTAGCTTTTTCACTCTTGATAAAGCTCACGCAACAATTTGGCGAAACGTTGAGTTTTAGGTCTTATGCTTTTCCTTTTTAATTCATATATATATATATATATATATATAATTTATTTAGA
Source organism: Sepiola atlantica (assembly GCA_963556195.1). NCBI lineage: Eukaryota > Metazoa > Mollusca > Cephalopoda > Sepiida > Sepiolidae > Sepiola > Sepiola atlantica. The sequence continues at coordinate 109,608,658 of OY744520.1, read as the reverse complement.
TACTGTATATTACATAATTCAGCAATGTACCGTGGTTTCATCCAAAAGGGCAGATTTAGACATCTTTAAATCTGCCCTTTTGGATGAAACCACGGTACATTGCTGAATTATGTAATATACAGTATCTAAATAAATTATATTAGCTCTCTTATATGATCGAGCACTTTATTTGATTTCTTTTCATATACAACCTGACACACTATATATATATATATATATATATATATATATATATATATATATATATATATACACAGATGTGGGGAAAATATGTGTTTGTACATATACTTTCAGCTTTTTTGAGAGATAACCTTTTCAAGGTAAAAGTTTGATGATTTCAATCAATTAACTATTCTAGCAATTTCTTTTTGGGCCATATTTTGCATATTTTTTTCATGGCTTTACTTTGCAAAGTAAGATGGCTGCCCTATGGGTAGCAATATCTATGTTTTTCCTCCAGAGAAAATGTAATCAATGTGAGCTGTTTGTTTTTATGGTCTCTTTGCTGCATAACAATGTTTTTTTTAAAGCAAACTTTGATTTTCTGAAGGGCCCATAACCGAAAGATTCAGAATTGATATACTAATTTTGTTTATTTGGCTATGGGTAACACGGTCCATAAAAAATTAAATGTTTTGAATTGAAAAACAAGCTGTATAATGAATAAAATCTTGGTCACTGGGATTTAGCCTAATATTGTCTATCTATCTATCTATCTATCTATCTATATATATATATATATATATATATATATGATAATTTTATTTACACAGACATGTACAAAATCTGCGACACTGGCATGTCGATGTTATCGATCAACAGTTACTATAAACTGAGATCTCATCAGGCAGAGTTAGAATCCGATCTTAACCTCAGATCCTATTTGGAGAGAATGAAATAGAAGGGATAGAGAAAGAGAAGAAGAAGAAAAGAAATTTAACATTTCAAAAATTGAGGCCGTTAAAAAATTAAAATTAAAAATTAAAAATCTAAAAAATCTAAAAACAAAAAATCTAAAATCTGAAACAAACAGGGCAAATAAATAAATAAATAAATATAAGGTGGAAAGAGGGGCATATAATGAAGGGAGAGGTGATGGGAAGGTAGACACATAAAGGAAAAGAGGGAGAAAAAAGAGAACGTCTGTTGATTCAGATCGAGAGAGAAGGAGGGGGGTAGACATGCACGAATCAAGTGTCAAAAAAAACTGACGAGTTTATAAATGTATTTTTTCAAGTGAACTGCAATATTGTGTATATGTATGTATGTGTGCGTGCGGGCAAACCGATCAGACGTGTATGATTGTAGTGGCGGTGGGGCGGTGATCAAATGTGTCGCCGATTCTGGATTTATATTGTCTTTATAATTTGTCTAGAGTTTATTTGCTTACTATGAATAAATTAATAAATTGAATAAATATGTTCGTTAAGTATAACAGGATTAGTAGTAGTAATAATAATAATAGATACCCCTAATAATTGAGGTGAAATAATGAAAATAATAAATGAATAATAAAAATAATAATAATAGTTTAATTTAATTTAAAAGTACTAAAAAATATAACTAAAGAATAACTAGAAAGTGCCGGTGTTATTAATTAAATAATAATAATAATAATAATAATAATAATAATAATAATAATAATAATAATAATAATAATAATAATAATAATAATAATTGTAATAAAAATAGTAATAATAATAACAGCGACAACGGTGGTCAATAATATTTAAGAATTTATAAAAATAATAGTTTAGGAAAGAAATAGAATAATTAAGAAATATTAGGAATCCTAGGAGGTAGTGATTATCATAATGATATTAAATAATAAGATAATGTTTGCCAATATTATGATATGGGTTAATGGTTGCAATAATGCTGATCATATAAAAAAGGTAATAATAGTGGTTTAACCGACAGCAATAATCAGAGTGGTAATCCCAGTAATCTTAACAATAGTAATAATGACAGTGATAGTGAAAAATTAATAAATAATAATAGAACAGTACAAATAGTAGCAGTAGTCATAATGGTGGCAATAATAGTAATAAAGATGAAAACAGTAATAATAATAATAATAATTATAATAATAATAATAATAATCATGGTAATAATAATAACTGAAATAAAATAATAAAGTTATAGATAATGACATTATCATTATTATCATCAATGGCAGTGGAAGCAAAAGTCAGATAACGGTAAAACATGGCAATATCAATATTATTAATAATAGTGATACTGTTAATTTCACTGCCGCAAATAACAATAACTATGATAGTAACATCAGACATGATGCCACCACTAATAACAATAATTATCTTGATAAAAGTACAGAAATGAAAAATAATTCAATGTCAAATAATAATTAAGTTTAAAATATTAATAATAGTAGTAATAATAATTGATAATGATAATCTAAAAAAATCTAAAAAATATAGAAATATTAATCAATAAATGGATAAACATATAAGGGGGTATTTAAGGGTAAAGAAAAATACAGAAGATGACAATTAGTGTTAATCGTTGTGGGTGTGATAATAATAATAATAGTAATAATAATAATAATAATAATACTACCACTAACAGTACTACTACAAATAATACTACTGATAATAATACTACAAACAATAAAGCTACTACTAATAAAAAAAATAATAATAATTAATAAAAATGTATAAGATGATAGTTGTGTTGACAAAATTATCAGTTGATGGGTAGGTGAAGTTTTTTTTTTTTTTTTTTTTTTTTGTATATAGTAACAGCCTAAGGGGTTATAAGTGGATTACTAAGAAGGTGTAATCTATTATGCCTACAGTTAATTGATGTTTCTTGTTTTTTGTTTAGAAGTTTGCCCCTATCACTAAATTTAATTATTTCAAGTTTTTCTGTTAGGCAAAGGTAGCAAGGTGAATTTAGGGAACCACAGGTGCTAGTTTTTCTAATTGTGTTCCAGGTTACTGTTGGTGATAGGTTATTGTTGTATAGTTCCCAGTAATATATAGAAAGTGAGGTTCTTTTTTGATATGTAGGGTTATTAAAAGAACACTTATGTCCAGTATATCTTTCTTTGAAGGTATTACCAGCCATACCTATGTAGAATTTTTTCAGGGTTGGGTTTTCTTTAGTAGAGATGGTTGCTTGGTATACTGATTGGGTTATTTGGCAATTATGTTGTAATGGGCATTCTTTTTTGTTTGTGCAGTTACAGGCCTTGGTATTTGCTGTTTTCGTTGAGGTAGTTTTTTCATTTAGAATTTTATTGTTATGTTTTTTTATTATTTTTTCTAAATTTTCACCACAGCTATAGCTTAATTTGAGAGTGTTTTTATTAAAACTTTTATGCAGTATATTGTTGGGAGGGAAGTGTAGATTAATTAAGTCTAAAATTTTTTTACCGAGTTTGGTTTTAACCATGTTATTATATGGGGGTGTGAACCAAATAATTTTTCTACCCCTATTTATGCGTCTGTTGTTGGGAGGTGTAGGTTTGGTGAATTTAATTTGGGTGTTTTTGTATGCACTTTGCTTTAACGCTTTATTGTAAAAGTCCTTATGTTTGTTAAAAATTTCTTCATTAGTGGAGTTATCACTAATTCTTTTTTCGATTGATCTGGGGATGTGTTGAATAATGGTTTTTGGGTGGTTAGAGAGTGGGTGGACATAGATCGGGTTGGCATTGTCTTTAGTATACGGTTCATAAGTTTCTTTATTTAAGTTGAATGTTACGTCTAAAAAATTAACTATTTTAATATTAGATGTTATTTCTACTTTGAGATCTAATCTTTTCATTTCTCTAAGGATAATTTTTTTTACTCTTTCACATTTTTGTCCATTTGAGTTCTTTACTATTAGTAATCCGTCATCCCTATATAGGCCTATCTTCAATGCTAATGATTTTTGTGAGATTATATAGTATGTAAAGACCAACTAGATCAGTGACTTCTGCTGAGTCCAGGGAGCCCATAGAAACATCAAAAGATCCAAATTGATTGCTTTTAGTCCATTTAACGGCCTCAATTTTTGAAATGTTAAATTTCTTTTCTTCTTCTTCTCTTTCTCTATCCCTCCATTTCATTCTCTCCAAATATGATCTGAGGTTAAGATCGGATTCTAACTCTGCCTGATGAGATCTCAGTTTATAGTAACTGTTGATCGATAACATCGACATGCCAGTGTCGCAGATTTTGTACATGTCTGTGTAAATAAAATTATCATATATAGAGCTCTATTTTGATATTGAGCACTTTTTATAAATCCGGTTAAAATTCTCTGGATTACCACCCTGTGGATATTTCTCACCTGGATTATATATATATATATATATACATATATACATTTCATATATATATATATATATATATATATATATATATATATATGTCTTTTAAGGGAAGTGGGGTCTGATCAACTCGGCTGGGAAGTCATGAAATAAAATACCGTTTCGTTTTTAAATTCCCGAAACAGTTTTTCGTGGTAAACAACTGATGATCCCTTAAATTCTTGGAAGCACACTAACATAGTGACTGCAAAAAGTAAATTGACTTACAAAAAAGTGATTTTCCACCGAACGACTTGGGACTAAAATGTTTTTTGTTTTTTTTATATATATAGTTTTAATGGTTGAAAAACTTCCAAGACTATATATATATATATATATATATATATATATATATATATATATATATATCAAGGGAGGCGCGATAGCGCTCTATCCCTTAATAGACTTCAAAAACGACCTATGCTAGAAATCTCATTTCTTTGATCAGTCATAACTCAAAAACCAATAAACCAAATTATTTAAAACTTTGCACAAAATTTTCATTTGATAGGTTCTATAAGTGTGTAACATTTCAGTATCATTAGTCAAGGCAACCCAGAGATCCAGAAAGGTCAGGAGTGATTTTGTGTTATCCGTGTGTACGTACGTACCACCCTGTATCTCATCAACTATTTGATGGATTCAGCTGATTTTTGGCAGAGATAGAGGTTCTAGGGTCTAGTTGATGGCATTTTAATTTCAGTTTACCATATACCTTAGTTTTCCAGAAAATTCCAAAAAATCTTAAAAATGACCATTTTCTTGAGGCATAGCCTTTACAAAAGTAGTGACATTCCATGATAAATGCCAGTATACTGAAATCATATGCCCTTAAAAGGATTAAGATGAAAATTCATATACACTAAATGTACAAAAGCAAGGAAATTCCCAAATTTTTACACTTTTATTGTCATTAAGGGTATGACTACATATCAACCAAGCCATTTCATTATCACATCACTACAGTATAAATCTCTATACATGAGTGGATGAAGGGTGTGAGGTGCTCTGAAGAAAAATTCCTACCAGTAAAATACATAGCCCTGTTGTGCTCGCATACCCTTAATGACAATAAAAGTGTAAAAATTTGGGAATTTCCTTGCTTTTGTACATTTAGTGTATATGAATTTTCATCTTAACCCTATTAATGGCATATGATTTCAGTATACTGGCATTTATCATGGAATATATATATAGATATACACACCTAGTATAGCAAGAAGTAATTTTGAAGGATTTGTTCAATAATTTTTTCATTTGGTATACAGTGAACTCCCGCTATTCGCGGTTTCATAAATTCGCGGATGTTCAGTATAAGCATTGACTTAACATTTTCTTCATAAATTCGGTAGAACTTACAAATATAATAATCATTTAAGTCCAACTAAGGCCAACATGACAAAAAAATGCAATTAAAAATGCTAATCATTCCATAGGATTCATATTAAATGTGGCTCATACAAAAGCATTGATGTTCCCAATTTTCACAAACTTTATGCAAAACTGAAAAATAAAAATAATTAACCAACTTGTAAGCAAAAGGGGCTAATCTACGCTAATTTGTTAGTTTTCATGCAAAAAAAATACATGCTAATGTACAAAAACCTGATTTTTATTGAGCTTTGAGGTATCAAAATCGATTCGTGGATTTTCCCTATTTGCGGGTGTGTTTGAAACGTAACCCCCGCGAATAGCAGTGGCCTACTGTATATAGTTACATAAACCATTGTAAAATATTTTGAAGCAAAAAGAGTATTAAAAATCCTACCAAGATTGGAATTGTTCTCTTGTCCATTCAAATTTGTGGTCCCAGTGTCGAAATTTCCCTTCAGGCATGTCAAAGATAGCGTTAAATTCAGAATTGGGTGTTGTTATTACAACAAGTTTTGGGTGCAACTGGCCAAATACCATGTTGGAACACATTTCCAGATCTTCTGGTATAAGATGTTCGATACTGAAGAAAGAAAAAAAACAAATGAACTAATTGTGAAAATACAGAGTGACCCCCCAAAAATGCCACCCGCGGAATCGTTAATAAAGTTCACAATTCAGTCTATGTCTGACATGCCCACCAAGTGTCCATGTCCAAAAGTCTTTGTTTTATAACTGTTCAATGACAAACACACTCCTCTCCTGGCACTGCCCTGATTTTGGCTGTGATGGTCCTCTTCAGTTCAGGAATAGTTCGGCGATTATTTTGATAGACATTATCTTTGAGATAACCTCAGATAAAAGTCTGGTGTGTTAAGGTCCAGTGAGTATGAAGCCCATTTAGGATCATACATACTACAGATGAGAAAATTACCAAAGTTTCCTCCCATATCAGTGAATGGTGATAATGCAAAGACTGTTGGACATTCATGAGTGAAACTTGTTGGACAAGTCAAGCATAGACCGAAGTTTATTTGTACGAAATATGATTGGATTGCAGAAACGATTATAAATTTTACTACTTTAGATGTATAAAAATATATATATCAGTGTGGACGATACTAAAAATACAATTAAGAATTACTTAAGACTTCTACCCAGTCATGGCTGATTGAACAAGAGCACATTACCCCTGTGAATTAAAGAAAGGGTTCTGTTCGAAATTCCATACAAATTTCCAAGTTCGACATAAAGACTCCAGAGTTTAACAAGATGCACCTGAAGGAGGTCTGGCTGAAACGTTGTGAGAATAACATCCAAGATGAGAACAGTTATCTGAATAATCCAATTAATACAAATAAAAGTAAAATGTTCTCCGTTGAACTTACACTTCAATTAATGTGACGGCTTCAAAGTCTTTCATTCTCTCATCATATTTTGTGATGTCACCTTCGTACACTTCGACCGTCAATTGTATTGTACGAGATGAATGCATGAGACGAGGAGTTAATCGATGAAGATTTGAGATCAAGGTTGTTCGGTCAATGTCAACAAATGCAAGTCGACTCAAGGTTTCTATTTGGGAGTACTGGTCAATGACTCGACACTCAGAGCATCCAAAATCAACAGACTGGTAAAAGAAAAAATTATAAAAAAGTTAAAGTTGAAAGGTCAGACAGGGTTAGAATAAATATAATAGTACAATTTAGGTTTGGTTAATGAAAGCGAAAGTAATTTGTTTTTAAACCAAAACATGAATGCCCTTATCGAAAAATATTTCACCAAAAATCAGAGAATTATTTGATTCTCAATTAAATTTTAAGTATTTATTAATTAATAAATGAATATTAATATAAAGTATTTATTTTATTAAAAAAACAAAAAATTATATATGTTTTATGCCACTTAAATTACCCCCTTCATTTCACAGACAACATATGTCTTATACCCATATTTGAAACTCAGTGACCAACTTTACAAAGAGATAACACTCTGAAGGTGAGTATGAAAAACACTTTTTTTAAAGACAGCTAATAGTATTTAAAGCTCTCAAGAAATTTTAAACTGAAGAATGCAATAGGAGTTGTCTACCGTTGAGTTTTAAAATGTGCAGACAAATAAAAATTAAAAACTAAAATGATTATTATTATTATTATTGCTAGTTTTTAATAAAATAAATACTTGACCACCACCACCACCATAAATTTGACACAAAAGCACTGGTCACCATCACCTCACTGGGTTGGCATCAGGAAGGGCATCCGGCCTATAAAAAATCTTGCCTCAACTAAGGAAATGACTTCCAAAGAAAATCGGTTGCATTTCAAGAAAGACCTTGACAGAGATAGATTAGTTTGGAAGTCAATTTCTAAAAGCCGTCCAACACATGTCAACATGTTAAATTGAATATGCTGATGATAATGCAGTAAATACTGAAAATCTGTACATAATGTATTATATCACTTTATAATATTATATGTGTATACATGAAATAAATTATATATATATTAATGGTGTTCTAATCTACAATTTATAATAATTATTGGTTCCAATATTGTATTTAATTCTATATTTGTTCTACTTAGGAGGCCCTTGTCACACAAAATATGTGCTGCTTCTTTGAGACGTCTTACTCTCTACCGTTCTTCTCTGTCTATAAATTTTACTTCATCCCACAAGGGCAGATGGTTCCACTTTTCCCTTCATATGTGGATTAAATAAAGCGTTCAGTCCAAAATTTCATACAGGTTCACGAGTTTGGCATAAAAATTTCCAAGTTCGATTAGAAGGTTCTGAAGTTTAAAAAGATGCACCTAAAGAAGGTCGAAGATTACATCAGCCGAATCGTTGTGAAAATAACCAAGGTGAGAATAATAGTCTGAATAATCTAAATAACACAAATTCTCAATCCTTATCTAAAAATTTTGAAATATAATATTTTTATTTTGTTTAAATAAAAATATTTATATCAATTAGTTTTTATTAGGATAAGCAAGAGACACCTAGGGATGTGACTCCTCGAAAGCAATTAAAGACATGCGGAAAAAAATTGGCAGGGTTAGATAGGAAAGGACAGAATTATATCAACATGGTTGGTAACTATTGAGACCGTGTGCTCATCTGTGAGCAACAGGGCCAAAATTAATTTATGTTTGGATTCTATAAATAAAAGTCAAAAAAGAAAAGTGGTCGACCATAGCCAAGGGAGACCTGAAGGCTCTCTTTTCATTAGTTACTACACTGAGGTGTAAGGGAGGGCGCCACTCCTTTCCCAGGATTACTCCACTTACCCTTGATCCTCACCCTAATGCTGAGTGTTTAGAAAGGGGGCATCAAGTACCTTTTTTTTGAGTCTTTGATATGATTCAATCAAAGACTGAACCCTGGTCTCTTGGCCCATTAGCGAACATTGTGACCATTATGCCAAATGAACCAGTAAAGATATAAAAATTAAAATTTCACAAAAATCAACGGAAATGAAAAAAGATGACATTCATACTTTACTTATCTTGTACTTTTGTAATATTTCCTTGACGGCATTATATCTTTGTAGATAGAGTGGAACGGCAAAACCTGTAAATTTCTTTTCTATTTCCCATTCTTCTTGGTTTTTGTCTTCAACAGATTTGGCATTATCCTCACTGCCAATGCCAGAACTTGTTTTACCATTGCCCTCATTGTCAATGCCAGAATTGTTTTTATCCTCCATGGAAACTGGTATATCCATTTTGTAAAAAATTAGGAAATCTTTCACCAAAGATTACACAGGGTCAGCCTTAGAAAATGTCAGGTCTCAGAGACGGCCATTTTGTAGAAACTCTTTCCAAAATGTCACATTCATGAAACCTCTATTCCTTCCGGAACCAAACCTAGGATTAAAAATAAAAACAAAATAAAGTGTGAATGAAGAATAACAGTAACCATATCAAAACACAAAAATTGTACAGACATGATGAAAGTAAATAGACACCTTACAAAATATAATTAATACATGTTTATAGTAGCTATCCCAAACCACAATTTTATATTCATTATATCTAAAAAGTCTAATATAGGCACATAGATATTTGAAAAACATAAACAATGGTACATTTTATTATCTCAATTAGCTACCGAATTATAACATGTGCGTTTAGTTTTGTCAGGTCAACACATATTCTGACCGTTCCGTTGTTCTTTGGCACTACTACTATAGGGGAGCACCATTCTGTGGGCTCTTCAATCCTGCTTATTACCCCTATTTCTTCCATCTTCTTGAGTTCTCTGCGTGTCTCCTTCAGTAATGGTAAGGGTATGCAACGTGGTGTTGAGATGGAGTAGGGTTTAGCATCCTCGCATAGGGGTATGGTATAGCTTTCCCTGAATATGCCGAGGCCCTGAGACAGGTTTCTCATCTCCTTCCTCGGGTCAAATGATAACACATCAGTATCTCTGATGCTATGTGTAGTGGAAAATAAAAGCTGTACCTGTAATACCAGACCAGGCCATGTGGAACAACAGAGTTCAAGCAAATGGCTGGTTTTATAGAAAGGAAGTACCAAATGATCATGTGACCTATTTTGCATTGCATGATGGGAGTCCCCATAAAGAGGACAGGAAATGAGAAAGCGCACTTCTTCTTTGGTTCATCCCGGATTGAGACCAGTGAAGGTCGAGGTCGGATTTGGTGCTGTCAGAAGAGTGAAGTTGGAGTTCAAGTTGGTGTTTGCAGACTAGTGACTGTTTTGGGTCGGATTGGGTGCCCTCAGAAGAGAGACATTTTGGTGTTTTCGGACGACAAGCTATCTCGGCGGCCTACCTACATAACAGGATGGGTGACAAAATCAAATTAAGCAGTGACATATTGAAGGCGTACGCTGGTGATGGAGACGTAGTGCGATGGCTGTCTAAATTGAAGATGGTCGCAAGATTGCAGAAAATTGAGGATGTGGCAACCTTGATTCCATTATATTTGGAAGGAAATGCACTTTCAGTCTACCTGGAAATGAATGACGCTGAACAAGACGACGCAGATTTGATAGAGGCAAGACTAAAGACCGCTTTCGCAGAAAGCGTTTTCGACGCCTATAGCAAAATGCGCAGGATCACATGGACAGGGGAGCCAGTAGATGTCTTTGCGATGGAGATCCGGAGGCTGGCGGGTTATGCAGGGATGAGCCTTGAAAAACCGGTGAAAATGACGTTTGTGACTGGTCTTCCTGATAGTGTGTCCACAGAGCTGCAGAGACTGACAATGATCGAGAGCATGAACATGGATGAAGTGCTGACCCATGCCAGGGTCCTGACAAAGAAGAGTCACCAGTTGGAGGCAACCGCGAGTGTAAGCCTGATGGGAGGGAAGCCCGCAGTTGAGGAGAATCTCTCGTGGGGGCGGTCACCTGGAAAAGCCCCAGTGAAATGTTTTCAATGCCAGGGGCCTCATTTTGTACGGGACTGCCGAGAACCTAAGCCTGGCATAACCTGCTTCCGTTGCGGACAAACTGGGCATATCAGCCGAACCTGCACGGTGCAGGGAAACGATTAGAGGGGTGCCATAGCGCCAGTGGATACCCCCCCCCCTCCCTATCAAGTGACGGCGCATAGGACTGCATTACCACAGGTTGAGGTCACCGCAAACGGGAAGAGAGCCAAAGCCCCGGTTAATACCGGCTGCACGACCACGTTGGTGACAACGGATGTTGCTAAATCTTGGCATGGAATGACCAGTGTGAGGGCGGTTGATGGCCATGAGGTGATGTGCCGAGGAATGTGCACTGTGAGAATAATAGTGAGAGAGACCGAACTTGAGGTGAGGGCAATTGTGATGGAGCGGCTTGTTGCAGGTGTTGATGTTGTGTTGGGCCTGGATGTCATCGATCGACTAGGGGGTGCTATGTTTAGCATGGGCATGATCACATTTGGATGCGAGCGCCCAGTCGGATTAGCAGGAATGGAGAGTGTTAAACCCAAGAAGGCGGAACCGTGCCAAATCAAAGACAAAGACTTTCAGGCCAGTTTTGATGGAGATAAGTGGACGGTGGAATGGCGTTGGGTTTCAGAGCCGCCAATACTAAAAAATCAAGTTGGGTGCTACGAAAGTACTCTGAATAGTGACACAAGGGCTGAATTTGAGAAAGAGATAGCGAGGTGGATTGAGGAAGGTATCCTTGTACCATGGTCCGGGGAAGCAGATGGAGTCCTACCACTCATGGCGGTAGTCCAGCCCACCAAAGGGAAGGTTAGGCCAGTATTGGACTACAGAGAGCTAAACCAGCATATTGCTTGCCACACAGGGGACGGTATCGACGTTTGCGAGGAAGTAATGCGAGAGTGGAGGAAGATGGAGCGGGCAAGCAAGATTGTGGATCTAAAATCAGCCTACCTCCAGATACACATAGACGAGAGGCTATGGCGGTACCAGCTGGTTAAGTTCAAGGGTCAGACCTTTTGCTTGACAAGGTTGGGTTTTGGGCTCAGTTCTGCACCCAAAATTATGACTGCAATTTTGAAAACAGTGCTGGGGAAAAATAACGAGGTGGAGAGGGCCACAAGCTCATATATTGATGACATCCTGGTCGAGGAAGGAAATCTGTCCGCGGAAAGTGTTAGCAATCACGTTAGAAGATATGCATTGATTGCGAAGCCACCTGAGCCACTAGAAAATGGCACGGCCCTAGGACTAAAGCTGCAAAGGAATAAGGAGGGGACGTTGATGTTCGGATGGGGTAATGAGGTGCCCGATATCTCAGACGGACTGACTAAGAGAGAGCTGTTCTCCATATGTGGGAAGCTGGTTGGCCATTACCCCATTTGCAGGTGGCTCAGAGTAGCATGCAGCTATATAAAAAGGCGGACCGAAGGCGGCCGCTGGGATGACACAGTGACCGAGGATGTTGTGCAGTTGATACGCGAGGTGGTGGAGGAGGTTAAGGTGGAAGACCCCGTCAAAGGAAAATGGCGTGTCGAACGAGGCAAAGAAGGTGTTATCTGGTGTGATGCTAGCACTCTGTTTCTCGATGTGCTGCTTGAAATTGGAGGAGCAACAGTGGAGGATGCCGCTTGGCTACGCAAAAGGAATGACCATGCCCACATAAATGTTGCAGAGCTCGAGGCTGCAGCAAAGGGAGTGAACCTGGCTCTAAAGTGGGGCTTGAAAAATGCAGAGTTGAAAACGGACTCGGCCACAGTGGCCTCCTGGATCCAGTCAGAAGTCTCAGGAGACAGGAGAGTAAGGACCAAGGGAGCAGCTGAGATGCTGATCAAGCGTAGGCTCGGGATTTTGGGAGACTTGATTCGCGAGTTTGGACTGAGAGTGTCGGTTACGCTTGTCCCAACTCAAAAGAACAGAGCAGATGCCCTGATCCGAGTAAAGAAGGCCTGGCTTAAAGAGAAGGATGCAGCGGCTGTGTGCGCCGTTAGTGAGGAAACGAGAGAGCTGCATGAAATGCACCACTTTGGGAAAGAGAGGACACTTTTTCTTGCAAGAAAGGTGAACCCGAGTGTGACAAAGGAGGCGGTTAAAGAGGTGGTGGAACAATGCAGAGAGTATCAATCAATTGACCCTGCCCCATCCAGGCATGAGAGAGGGGAATTACAGGTGACTGAAATTTGGAAACGGCTGGCCATTGACGTCACGCATTATAGGAACGATATATTCCTGTCAATGGTCGACTGTGGACCTGGGAGAGTGGCAATCTGGCCTAAGTTGAGAGCGGAAACCGCGAATGAAATCTGCAGAGCCATGGAGGCGGTGTTTTTGGAGAGGGGGCCAGTGGAGGAGATATTACTGGATAATGGTGCCGCCTTCCGTTCTGAAGACTTTACAGAGCTGTGTGCCAGGTTGGGAACCCGGCAATTTTTTCGGGCTGCATATCGACCGGGAGGAAATGGGATTGTCGAAAGGCATCACCGAACCATAAAGGCTGTTGCAGAGAGAGGCCGAATCTCACCAGAAGAGGCGGTATTTTGGTACAACATGTCTCCAAAGAGTGGTCAAGATGAAGAGTCAGTGCCGCATCAGTCAGTCTTTCGGTATGAGTGCCGTCATCCTCTTGCTAGAACGAACATGAGTGAAGAGGGACAAGGATCCATCACAGTTGGTGAAGAAGTGTGGGTCAAGCCACCGGGAGCTCTATGCACTACACGTTGGGGACGAGGAAGGGTAACGCATGTACAGTCTGTAAACAATGTGAGTGTTGACGGGATGCCGCGACACGTGCTTGACATACGTCGTGTCTATCTGCCATCAAATGGAGATGCTGAGGAAGAAGCCGGTGTACCCCCGTTGGAAGAACCCCCGCGACGCTCTAATCGTGAGAGGAGACAACCGGTCTGGATGGCTGACTATGCAAGGTGAGATGTGATTTTAAGATCAAGAGGACAGGAAATGAGAAAGCGCACTTCTTCTTTGGTTCATCCCGGATTGAGACCAGTGAAGGTGGAGGTCGGATTTGGTGCTGTCAGAAGAGTGAAGTTGGAGTTCAAGTTGGTGTTTGCGGACTAGTGACTGTTTTGGGTCGGATTGGGTGCCCGTAAGAGAAACATTTTGGTGTTTTCGGACGACACTATGTACAGCAGAGAATACAGTCACTATTTCAAGTGACTCAATGGCCGGTCTTCCTAATAGTGGTTCCTCCAAGTCGGGAATGACATATATATGTTGTGTTGTCCATTGCCCTTCATTTCCTTGGATAGTTGCCTTTAGTTTCCCGTCACCTTTAGGGGGTTATGGCGTGGACCATGTAGCTTCTCCCTTGCTGCGGTTAGTGCCGGTAAATTAATTCTTCTATAAATGTGTTCTGAGATTGCAGTGACATCAGCTCCAGAGTTGATTTTGAATTTCACTGGCATGTTATTTATTGCCAGTTGAATTCTCCATGGTTTGCTCTGTCTAATTTCAGCTACAGTCAATAGACCCAGGGTGATGTTGACGTCGCTGCTATAAGAGTAGTCCTTGTCGTAGTGTACTTCGTAGACTTTCTTCAACCTGCAACACTGTGTAATGGCTGACTATTTTACAGTTGTGGCATTCTGCTAGTGGCAGGGTATGTACGTCTCTGGTGGTTTTCTCTGTTGCCGTAACAGTGACATCTTGTTTCTGGCTTGCGCTGTTGTCTATACACTTTTGGTTCATAGTTTTGCCGATTCCTAGAAGAGTTCTCTTCTCTTTTGTCGTAGTTTCTTTTCTTTTGATAATCTCTGTCGATTGTGTGAATGACGGTGTCCTCTTCTAGTTGCTCGACTATTTTTTCAGTAGGCCGTAATAATTTTTGTTGGGACTTCATGGTTTCCTTCTGGCGCGTCCTTTTGACTGCACCTTCCAGACTGACGTCGTCTGATATCATTATAAATAACGTTTGTGCTAGCCGTGAAGAGCTTGTGGAACTTTTGTTTGACTATGTCAAACTTTTCCGAGTCCTCCTGTGATAACTTGAATGTGGCTAGGACGTCCTCGGCTTTGTCACCCATACTATATATGAGGGAATCCACTTGGACCCTTTCGGGTTTCTCTTCGAGGCCGGACACAGTTCTGTAGCAAGTAAATCTCCTTATCCACTTTGGCCATTGTCCTGGCTGGTCGAATGAGAACGGCTCTGGCATCGACATGTTACTGTTCATTTTGTTTTGTTTTAATTGCAGTTTCTGGCGTGAATATTTTAGTTTGTCTGACTTCCACTTGTACTCCTTACCTCATGCTCTATTATTCTGCTTTCGGTTTTATTAAAATCCCACTCCTGACACCATGTTATGGTACTGAATAAAGACCGAAGTTAAGTACATGTTTTAGGTTTCGGATCCAAGATGGCTGACCTGCGTTTATTCACATCTCGTTCAGGTTACAGAGCGAACATTAGTCTTGTGGTAAGGGGGGATAACTCTGTTTGGTTAAACCCTACTATAACAGTCGTCTGCTTATTTTCTCGCAATTTAATTGGCTAACCGCTTCGGTACTTTCCGGCGGTTTACGTAAACATACAGAAAGTGGGTCCTAATCTAAGAAAGCACCAGGAACAGTATCTAACCCTAACCTAATCCTAAAAGAAACAGTACCTAACCTAGTCGGTATGGTTTAAAAAGAATTGGTAAGAAAAAAACAATTGTTTGCTAAATATATATATATATATATATATATATATATATACACTGGGAACTGTTTCGGAAAATACAACCAAAAATTTTCAGGCGTGACTTATGTACAACGAATGCTACGAAAATGAACGGAAAAATACGAAATAAGGTACGCTGTTCCGAATGTTACCAAAGCCCCTCTCCATGTTAAGAATGACTTCTGAAACTTAACTTTCTTTTTAGAACCAGACGACTTTAATGAAATAAAATTTTAAACTTACCCTTTTTTTGAAGCAGACGACTTAGAACGAAAGAAAGAGCAATTTTATTTTAGTTTTTCCGAGTTGTTTTTTTTGAATACAAGAAATTTTATTTTTATTTTTACTGTGTCTATTTTTTTGTTGTCTCTTTTTTTAGAGTTAGTGATTTTTTTTTTGGGGGGGGGGGGGGAGGGAATTAGGCTTAGAATGCCTTCCGTAGAAGGCCCTTTTTTTGGCAAAAAAAATATGCAACCTTCTGCTGATTGTAACGAGAAACAAGAAAATAATACAGGCATGAAGTGCAAACGTTTCCAATCTGAGAAACTTCCGGTGCTAACGGGTATCTTTTACAATAATCCGTAGAGTGAAAACGCTATAAAAACAAATATACAACAAATCAAAGTAACTGTAGCCGATAAAAGTTATTTTCCAACTTATCTGTGACATTTGTTTGTATTTTTAAGCCGTTTCAACTGCTATTTATTAGAAATCAATATTTTTGTCACACGAACATTGGACAAGCGAGGGTATCGTAACGAGGTAAGTAAAAATACGTGCCAAAAAAAAAAAGAACTTTTTTTTTTACATCTAATAAAAACCTATTTATAGTACGTAAAAATACAAACAAATTTCATAGGTAAGTAGGAAAATATCTATTCTCGACGTAGGTCACCGTCACTTGTTGCATATTTATTTTTTAACCCCGTTCTCGTTCGTTTTTTGGACCCCGTTGGCGACTCTGCGGATTATTGTAAAAGATACCCCGTAACCTGTTGAATTGTGCCGATGAAAACGCAGTTCGTAAACTGTACAATTCTTTTTTAAAAAATATCACCGTTTCAGACGTAAATTTGTCCGTCATTTTTGACGGAGGGTGTTCACTCGTTGTGTATATAGTATATATATAATTCTAAATTATTATGTATATACTATATACATCTTAATTTAGAATTGAAATTATAAATGAGAACAAAAATGTGTTTACCTGTGATTCTAGACAAACTTCATCTTTAAAAACACGTGAGAACAAAAAATTGTTTGTTTACAATTACGCGAAATTGCATGTTTAAAAAGAAATTTTAAAAATTAAATTATTATTAATTTCTATATTGTGAACGAAAATATTACAGATAAATTCATTTATCTTATGAGTTATATTGGAAATATATTAGTAATATATAACATTTTAAATTCCAAGAAATGGAAAGATATTTTAGAAACCGGTGTATGGTGAACGCAGTTCCTTCTGTAAAAATCGACCGATGATGTTTTCATCATATTAACTATTATTGAATGATTTGCAATTATAGATTTATTTGGTTATCTTGCACTTTTTTTTAGCTTTAAGATGCCTGCCATTGGAACAACATTATCTTAACCAAAGTATTATAGTTTTATGACAATAATGACTAAACAATACCGTAATAATTTTAAATTATTACGTTATAATATAACCTAATTATGTGAACTCATATAGATAAGCAAGCACCAATAATGGTTATATTAAGGATAATAACTATATTATGGCGGCCAAATATGACGAATAAAATAATTTATGTCGCTAATAGTAATGATTACCTTTAGTAATTATGTCATAACGCAGTAAACAATAAATAAAATATTACAAATTTAAAAAAAAGAAGTATTTTGTGTAGATTAAAAATAAAATTTTGTTTTGAGACCAAAGATAGTCTTCTTTCACCGAAGATTTACTTCCGGTAGATTTTCATTTCTCAATTTTCACGGTGAAAACGTGTTTTTTGTTTTGTTTTTAAATTATCAAAACAAAAATATGATTAATTTCCCCTCAGCACTTACGGAAGAAGAGGAATTTCTTAAACAGAAATATGCAAAGCTCAGGAAAAAGGTGAATATTGTCTCCATTTTAATATATGTATATTAAACGTATTTGTTGATTAAAACTAGGGTTGTGTAAGTTAGTTTTCAGCATCACAAATTTTCTTTTGCAAAATAACGTCATTCGCATACGATTATTCGATTTGTATTTTTAAAACTTATTCTAAGAGAAGGAAAATTTTCCTTCTTTAGATTATTCGGACTAACCCTAACCCCGTAAATTAAATAAAGGGTTACGTTCGAAATTCCGTACAGATTCCCGAATTCGACAAGAGGCACCTGAAGAAGGTCGGAGGTTACATCGGACGAAACGTTGTGAGAATAACAGCAAAGATGAGAACAATAGTCCGAATAATCCAAATTATCAATCCGGCGAAAGTGTAGTATACTTAACAGCGAAAAAAGGGGGAAAGAAACACATATACAACAAATAACTGTTACCACACGATAGAAAATTTAATATTCTATCGACCTGTTTTAAACTTTTTGTAAGTTTTATTTCAAAACTTGCGAAGTTACTTTCACTTAACAGATTTCATCAAATAAAATGGTGGTTGGATTTTTCTTTTTTAGGTGCTTTTTTAAAAATTTATTTCATGTGTAAAATAGGTACTGATATCGATCCTGAACCAGTTTTCGTGAGGTTCGACTCTCCTACGCAAACGCCCGAGTGTTGACGAGCCGAATGGTACCAGACGACAATTTTGATACGGTGCTGCGTCCTATGATAATAATGTTTTGCTTGTTTTGTTGTTAGGGTTAAAAATATTTAGGGAATATTTATTTGATAACAGTAATTTCGCTCTGTTTTGCTTGTTTTATTTGTTTTGTTGTTTAAAAACTGTCTTGCAACTATAACTAAAAAGTTATAGGACGCAGCAACGTATCAAAAAAAAAAAAAATTTATTTCATAACAGTAACTTCGCTATGTTTTGCTTGTTTTGTTTTTTTTTGTTGTTTCTTTCAGAAAATTTCTTGAAAGTATAACTTACAATCATAGGACGCGGTACCGTATCAAAATTGTCGTCTGGTACCATTCGGCTCGTCAACACTCGGGCGTTTGCGTAGGACAGCCGAACGCTTCCGAGTCGAACCTCACGAAAACTGGTTCAGGATCGATATCAGTACCGTAAAATATATATTTAAAAAATAGGGTGCTATTTTAGTATAAGGGCGATGCAGTTAATTATTTTCATGTATAAGCATTATTCTGTACTTACTCAGTCATAGTTTATCTCTCACGGCACGAAAAAGAATTTAAAAATATCAAGCAGAACTTTAATTAGAACGATTTTTCCATTTCCATAAGGGCGATATGAAACGTCGACTCGCTGCCATTTTGGGAGTGGCCGGTTAGCTAACTAAGGGCAGGTAAGTGTTGCGAAATTGGGTCCCCTAGGTAGGCACGTGTGACCTAATTAGTACTTTTGAAGAATTTCTCTGAGAATGGACGTGAATGAATTAAATTTGAAGGATTTGGTGTATTTGTGCATGAAGCCGGCAAAGACTATTGATTTTCTGCAATCGCAGGAATTAATAGCTGGGCGAAAAAAAAAAACAAGAAAATTATATCGTGGAAAGTATCCCGGTGAACAAAGTAAAAATAATTATTTAATTTTTAATTTTTTTATTTAATAAATATATATTTTATTATTATTGCTTATGTGTTTCTTTCTTTTTATAATCCTAACAATAAAAACGGAGTTAATGCCCTTGGCTATTCTATCGACCGCTCACACCCGAAATGTCGGCTCGGGTGCAGATACAGGTTGTACATCGAAATGGAAAAATCGTTCTAATTAAAGTTCTGCTTGATATTTTAAAATTCTTTTTCGTGCCATGAGAGATAAACTATGACTGAGTAAGTACAAAATAATGCTTTTACATGAAAATAATTAACTGCATCGCCCTTATACTAAAATAGCACCAAAAATAGGCTTACGGTACCACTAACCCTAAGTTCGGGGGTGGTTTCCAGTCGGATTAGGGTAAGTTTTTTTTTTTGTACTCTTATAGCTGACGCACCATGTTTCCGTTCGGGCAGGTCTCGGATTCGCCCGAGAGTCGACGAAACTATTAACCAAGCAGCCGATAACTTTTGGAAGAAATTAATCGCGTTCAATGAAAAAAAAAATGAATTTCTATAATCTCTGTCAGCTCGTTGAATCTCCCGAAGGACTAATTGAGTTTTTTGAAAAAATTAAAAAAAAAAACATCTTTTGAAACTTTCCGGTGCACAAACAAAAAACATTTTGGCACTTCTGCATTTTAGCAGTCACTTACTGTGATCAGAAATCGTAATTGAAGAGTTCCATTCATTCAACCCAGTCAACCGGAAATGCCAGACTGAATTTGATTTTCGTTTTAAATTATAAATTTTCGTTTTTTAAATTTAATACCTCGAAATGCAGAGTTATACACTTTGGATATAACAACCAAAGGAATACCTATCTCATGAAGGACAATGAAGGAAATGACAAAGAAATTGGCGCTTCAGATATTGAAAAAGACCTGGGTGTATACGTAGACAACAAACTGTCATTTCATCACCATGTTAATGAAACTGTAAAGAAAGCAAACCGTACACTTGGGACAATAAAACGAACGTTTGTTAGCAAAGACAAGACCGTGATCAAGAAGCTGTACACCTCAATGGTGAGGCCCATCCTTGAGTACGGAAATGCACCACGAGTCCATCAGTTTGTCGGTGATATTGACATGGTTGAAAAAGTCCAGCACCGAGCCACCAAATTGTGCCCTACACTTGTGGACCTGCCATACGAAGATAGGCTGAGACACAGGAAGCTCCCGTCCATGTACTATAGAAGGGAACGTGGAGATATGATCCAGACATTCAAGATCCTCATAGGCAAAGACAACATGGACCAGGAGAGACTGTTACCCCTCAGCAAGATCACCGGAACAAGAGATCACAACCTGAAACTGGAAAAGAAGCATAGTAGGCTAAACATCAGAAAGTATTCCTTTGGGATACGGGTTGTAAACAATTGGAATTCTCTGCCAGACTGGTCATCGATGCAACAGACATAAACAACTTCAAGCGCAAGTTGGACAAACATTGGCTTCAGTCAGACCTGTGCACGAACTGATATAGTGGACAAGAGGGAAAGGAACGGGAGTTACAGGCTAAAGCCTTTTTCCTAAATATATGTTATATTTTTAAAATATCACTGTTGACTATTTTGAGAAATTTTTAATTCATACAATAAAAAAAACACATTTTTATTATTTTTATAAATTTTTACATTATTAAATAAAATATTTTCATATTCAATAACGATACATTGTTCGCTGTTATTATTGTCATTTTGGATAAAAACATCTAATTCTGTTACTTCCGGTTGGTTGTCTACCCCTGCCTTCAAAAGAGGAAAGAAAATAAAGTCCGAGTGACGGCTAAAATGCAGAAGTGCCAAAATTTCATTTAAAAACATTTGATTAACAATTGTTCCTGTGACAAAAAACAAACAAAAAGTAAAAATCTAATTAATAATAGATGTTTATCTATGGTTTGTTTGTTCTTTATTTTTATATATGTATTTTAGTGTTGTTTAATTGATTTAATTTATCGGCTGCCAGTCTTCAATTTAGTGTTTAGCAGTTTTCTCCTCGTCAACTCTTGAGCGCTTCCGTAACTTGCCCGAACGTTGACGACGCGAAGTCACGGAAACATGGTGCATTATCTATAAAAGTACCTTTTTTTTTAATCTTTGAAGCCTGAAATAAGCGACCCTTTCAAAAAGAAAACAAAAAGGTGCTTTCTGAGATTAGGACCCATGCTAAAATCGACTTGACGTCGGTACTTTCCGGATGTTTACGTAAACTGCCGGAAAGTAGCGACGCCAAGTCGGTTGACCTACCTGCATCCAAAAAAAATCAAAAACGAGGCTGGGAAAAAAAACAAACATTAACCGACATTTAAAGCAAAAGAAAGAAGAAAAGATAAATCAAATGATAGAATTGTATGAAATAAATATTTATTTTTTTAACGAAGAAATAAAAATAAACTGGTGATAAATTATATTTTTTACGTGTTTTTTTAATATTTTTTACTGAAAATTATTTTTGGTTTGTAAGCAGGTAAACATGGCGTCGTTAGGGTTGGGTATTAAAGTTTGTTTGGTGCTTATCAAGAAGTACAGAGACATTCGAAAAAAACAAACTGAGAAATATCTGTTTGATGTACGTATCTGTCACGGAATGAATATATCGTATACCAAAAATCACGTAAATTAATCAAGTAGTTTTATTTTATAAAAAAGAAAATTTATTCTAGAACAATTAGGCATAATCCTTCGAGGAAATGACCAAAAACTGATAGCTCAGACATTTGATGGTGCAAATGTCATGAAAGGCAAAAAAAAGCTGGAGTTCAAGCAAAAATAAAAGCAGTTTATAGTAATGCACATTTCATTCACTGTTATGCACATCAACATCAAGGGGACAATTCCTCTCAGACAATGAGGTCATGGCATTCCTCCACTCCCAGGACTGCTATAACTCACCCTTACCCACGCTAGCATGCTAGAACAGACAAGCGTAACGATGTTGATAGTCAACCCGGATACATAGTGGCAAGAATGTTGACCCTCCCCTCCACACCGAAAAAATAAAATTTCATGGAATATGTAATCTCACAAAAAAAATAAAATTATTTTAAACTGATTTCATGTCTAACCTTGCTGAAGTGGGAAGCAAGTAAAAAGTGGTTTATTTGAAAAATGCAATGAAAAAAAAATGTTGAATTTATTTTTGGAGTCATATTATTATAATAATAAAAGTTATTTTCATACTTGTTGGGGGGGGGTGCTCATCGCACAGGTGGTACACGTATGGGTACTAATGGGAATTTACGCAGTTTAGTTTTTGGTAGTACTCACCTGACCCCATCTAGTACCGAGTACCAATATGGTTTTATACTAAATATCTTCTCTGACACCCCAGCCTTCTCAACTAGTACCAGGTACCACCATGGTCTTGGGCTGTCTTCTACCCCCCACCTCACCGTGTACATGCGAATAGTACAAACGTTATATACAGTGCATGGTATAATGGGGGTATTTTTTTAAATTTGTAAAATCATTTAGTCATAGTTACATGTAGCAGATGCAGTTAATTTCATTTGCAGCACCTGTCAAAATCCAACTCGCATGGAAAAAGAAATTGTTGCAGGTGTCGAAAGGGTCAATAAATTCACCTACCTAGCTAACACAATTGATTACAGTGGGTGAACTGGCAAAACTATAAGACAAAGTATATCTGCGACATGGAGTCTGTCAACAATTATACAAAATGCAGGGATCTTATCGTATTGCGAGAGTGGCAGCATATAACACATATGTCCGACCTGTATTCTTGTATGGTTGCAAAACGTTGAAATGACACGATCCTGGCTGCAGTGTATCAGATGGAGAAAATTGCCGGTTTCACTCTACCAGCCTCCATGAGAACATATGTTGCACAACAAGGTCTCAACTGGTACGGGCACATCCCCCACCGTCAGTCATCCAAAACGCTCCAAAGTATGTCCCACATTGACGTTGATGGGTCAAAGCTACATGATAGGCCGCTTAAGACATGGAGGGGATCAGTTGATGACGACCTGATCCTGGTAGGCAACAAAAGCGAAATGGCAACAGACAAGAAAAGTTGGAAGTCATTCACGAAACATCTAACCTCAAGCATGAGATAAGACGACGAAAGATGAAAATAATAATATATGACAATGACTAGCTAAAAAAACTAGCAATAATAAGATTGCCTCAAACATCAATCATCATATCTATTCTTGAACTGTTCTCTCTCTCTCTTGTACTATTTTTCATTCTTCTTAGTGAGTTCTTTCAGATAAAATGCTGAAAATCAAAGGAATAACAATCAATTAACAAGGAAAAATAACAAAAGTGAACTGAAACAAAAACAATTTAAAAGATTTATTTTAAGCATAAATAAAACACAATTGACATTAAATATTGTTTTGAAAAATTACACTATGTCAAATGGTCTCTGGTTTAACATTTTATTCTTCATAAAGTATTTTCAAATGAGATAATGCTTATTGAGTATTGTTTTAAATGCACAGAATAGGGAAATGCTTAAATATAATAAATCTATACATAAACCTTTAGTGACACAAATCTGATTTTTAATAAAATAATAGTTATAACCAACAGGTTATAACTATCATTTTATTCACTCAAAAATCAATCTCTTCCATATAACTCAGTAAAAAATGTGAGATTACAATTTCCCATAAATGTAAATAAGTACAACTACATTTCTTGTCACAACTTTATTACATTTGGAAGCTTTGTCAAAATTTAGAGAACCAAAATAATTTGCTAAAACATAAAACTATTGCTGTGGAAATATTCACTTGTATGCTAATTAATCTTAATTATTAATTAACAGGTTTTGCCAAGTAAAAATAAAAAAAGGTAAAGACTTCACTACTTTTTTTAATGACATCATACTATGGTTATTTTTATTTTTTATTTTTCATGCAAAAATCTGAAAAATGTTAAAGTGATTTTGGAAATAGACATATTTTGGACAAACTAAAAATTCTAACAATAACTTGCTTAATAGTTGTAAAGTTCATTTCACAAAAAATTATATACCTATTTCTGCTATTCCAACTTTGCTTAAAGTATAAAATTACTCAAGAAAACAATAATAAATAAACTTGGGGATGAAATGTCATCATAGTCACTGTTACCTGAAGTCATTGTTTTAATTAAGTTCAATCCATCGTTAGAATATTGAGCTGGTGCTGCTTCATTTTTGTGACTGATGTTATAATGAGCTTCAAGATTATAGCTCCATGCATACAAATTACATATAAGACACACAATTATTTTGTTAGTACATGGATTTTTTTTTATTGCTTTGCTAGGAATACCTTTGTATGGATAAAAATATCAGCATTGACTTTGGGGTGTTTGTTTTAGCGATATTATACACCCATCTCCTCCACAAAATCCACATATCCGTTCTCTTGCAACATTTATTTCTCCACGAACATTGTGAAATGCAATATGAACACGTATTGGAGAAAGCAGTATCTACTTCTTGCAGACTTTACATGGTACTTTTTATCTATCATCAGTTGAAAGGAATGTATAATTCTCAATAGCAAACATCAACTCCTTACTAAAAAAATACTGAGACATGTTTTCTGGGGGAGATCATGGATATTTGGGGTTGTATGATAAGGCAATTGATATCTGCAACCTTAACAAAAGATCCTATGAAAGTTCATCCCAAAATAAAGAGTCATCAAATTCTTTTCCTTGAAGAATTTGGACATTGATCATGACATGTGGTCGCTCTAATTGCTCTTGTAGCAGGAATTGTATTTTATTTTCGCCGCTATTTAATTTACAAAGGTTTCCCACTCTGGGTACATCATTGTGATTAATAACAATCAGATCACCAATGTAGACAATATTGTCTAAATATGCATAACTTGACCCTGATATGTTGTTAAACCCTGAATCAGTCTAAGTCGATTACGAGATAAAGGATAAAAAGCTGTCAACTTAAGTACAGTTTCTTTGTAAACCTCCATCAATCTTAACCATACAATCATATGGTGAGGCTCTTTGGAGTTATCATTTCAGCTAGTGAAGTGAATGTACTTCATCTTGAACATTCACATCAGCTGCTGCTTCTAGTGATCAATTATTTTTTGCTAAGCATACACCAACCAGCCTTCGATTGGGCTTCTTCAGAGTCACTCCTGATTTTTCCAGTGCATTGATTTCAAAATCAGCATCAATCTCAACCACATCTTTATGAAATTCTAGTAGTCCATTTTTCAGTCCTTTACCAAATTCACATTGTTGACCACAAGATCATCAGTCCAATCTTTGATGTTTGAATAGTCAAATGCAAGATGTCTGGATGTTCATCCTTCCTTAACCCATTCAGGATGCTGGAATAAAATATTGTCAATGAAAAACTCGTAAGAGAGTTGATTGCTTGTTTTCTTGTCCCGTCACCATCAGTGAAAAAGTGTAGGGGGGGGGGGGGGTGGAGCTCCATTTTTATCCATCAAACCTTGAGAAATATCACTATATAAATAAGGAAACCATTTTCAAATTTTTCCACTTTTAGCGCTAATGTGGGCTTAAAGCGCTAAAGGTAACCAAAATCAGTTGTTGATGATGGCTGAAAGATATATTTGGCTTGATCGCATTTATGGGCAGATGACACCAGTGCTACATAACCACTTCCTGAAAGAAGAGCCCCACTACTTCAGAAAAGCAGTCGAGGAATAGGGCCAGAACTGCGAAGTGGTTCCTCCTGATGATGGTGTAGTGATGGATCCGGTAGCGTAGCTGTCAGCTGTGAAGCACAAAAAGATCGTGTCATTCAAATCCTTACTGTGACTTCAGGGAAAGATGTGTTGACCATCCAGAAAGATGGCCGACAAAGCAGAAAGGCATTTGACTAGGGTGACCGATCCATGGCAAAATGGAAAAATGCTTGACACGTGCGACAGGGTGCCAATGGATCAAACAGGTTTGCAGTCCATGAATCAGGAAAATTAAAAATTAATCACAACACACCAAGATAATGAAAAACGCCCTCAAGATCTGCGGGAACGGAGAGAGGATAACAGATCAACAAAATTGGATAACATGAAAATGAACTCTACAAAAAAAGGACAAAGAAAATGGACGATATAAATTTATTTGCTGTGGAAAGGATTTTGATACTTTTCAAGGACTATGAATACATCAAGGAAAAGTTTGTAAGAAGAGAGGTTCTCAACAGCGTGGGTCAATGGACCATAAGATATGTAGCATATATCCCCAGGACGTAAACCACAGTGGGAAACACTCTACCGTTGAGGAAATTAAGCCAGCAAAAGAATATAATAATAAGAAGTCCAAGATAAAGTGGGCAAAAGCCAATGATACTGCTACTTATGAAAAGTTTGATAGCGAGGTAGTTAAAATAGTATCTAGATATAAAAGAAGTACAGAAGAGAAATTTGGAAAAGTTAGAAAATACAATCCAGGGGAAAAGAGAGATTTGGGTTGGAAAAGATCAACAAGTTGAAAGATATTAGAATCCAAAAACGATCTAGAATAGAAGGAAAAATTGCTGATCTGAAGAGGGAGAAAAAAAATCTGCGGACAACGTGCAGTAGTGGAAGAGAAAGATGAATTAAAACAGCTATATGAAGATATCAAGAGAAGGTTATGAGATGAAATGAGGAAAGAACGGAGATTACACCGGAAGAAGAAGAGGGAAAGTTGTCGGAAGAATTTTGTGAAAAAACCATATAAGTTTGCAAAAGGACTATTTACAGAGAATAAGAGTGGGAAGCTGAAATGTCCAAGAGAAGAATTGGAAATGCATGTAAATAATACATACAGTAATCAAAATAAAGATAGAGAACCACCGTATACGGAAAGGTTGAAAAGATCAACACAGCCAGGAGTACCATTTGATATCAATGATATAAAGTAAATATTAGATGATTTTGTGAAGAAGGCTAGAGCAAAGCGTTCCCCTGGAAATGATGGGGTTAGCTACAAAGTATACAAATATTGTCCGCGACTCTGCTTGCAGGTTTTTTTTATTGATAAGAGACATATGGTGAAGTAAAGATGTAGCAAATCGTTGGTGTGTTGCAGAAGGCATCTATTTGCTGAAAGAAGAAAGATCAGAAAAACTGGGAGAATTCTGTCTGATATCATTGCTGAATATTGATGGCAAGATAATGTTTGGTATCATAGCAAATTGGATAATTACCTATGTGCAGAAAAAACGGATTTATCAATGAATCAGTACAGAAGGCTGGAATGCCAGGCATTGAATGAACATGCTTATGCAATATAGGAAAGTATACAGAATGCAAAAAAAATCGGAAAATGTTGAAGGAATTGAAGAAGTTCTTCTTTGATTGGATGAATTGATTTTGTAGTCAAAAATGAAATTCAAAGTGAAGAAATCCAGAAGTGTTACATACGTGAAAGAAAAACAAAGAAGCTTGGTATAAGATAGGTGATATGATACCAACTGTTAAAGAGGAATTAGTGAATAGTTTAGGAAGATGGTAAAAGGGTGCATTAAATGACAGAAGTAAGAGAGCAGAAATACAGCAGCAAGCGGAAGAGGGACTACAAACTATAGAAAAGACTGATACCTTGGAAATTGAAATGTTGGTGCTTACAGTTTGCGTTGCACTAAAGTTTAATGTGGTCTTTATACCATTGACCCGAGTTGAAAGAATAGAACAGCGATGCAGCATATATATAAGAAAATGGCTGGGATTGCCAAAGTCGCTCAATAATACTGCAATATTTGGAAGAAATAATCAACTACAATTGCCTGTCGTGTCTATTGTAGAAGAATATAAGGCTGCTAAAGTGCATACAGTGATGATCTTCACTTTTCCATCAACAAAAAAATCAAAGATAATCCACCTGAAGTAAGAACTGGGAGGAAATGGAGAGCAGAAACTGCAGTCGATCATGCAATAGCAAAGTTGCAACATGTAGATGTTGTTGGAGCAGTGCAAGATGATACAAATGTACTTGGAAACTTTAAACTATTTTCTAGGAGTAATGTAAGGGAAAAGAGGGATGATGTAGTGAAAGAAATTAGCAAAGGAGTTCAAGAGAACCGATATTTACATCTTGTAAAATGTGATCAACAAGGACAGTGCATATGATGGGAGGAGTGTGTTGTTGAGCAAAGAATTGGATGGAAAGAAATATGGGCCTGGGAACGGGTAAGGGCATCGTTCTTGATTAGATCAACATGCAATGTCATCACCTGCAAATCTTGTTCGTTAGAAGATATGTGATAATGATAAATGTCGATGCGGGAAGAAGGGAACGTTAAGGCAAACTTACTCGTTTTTTTGTTTGTTTTCACTCAAATGTGCCAATTAAAAGTAAATTCATATGAATCCGCATGATACAACTTTTTTGACTGGTTTGATTCGATTGTTGGCGTTGATTTTCTCAATTCGTTCTAGAATCTGGTACTTACAGGAGGGACCACATGAAGGTTGCCAACATCTATAAGTGAAAGTGGTGCAATGGAACCCGACTGGATTCGAACTTGGCATGCCCAGGTCGTCAGTCCACGTTGATATCCACTTCACCACATCCACCTCCCAACTTGCAATAATAATCATAAACACAAAAATGGTGACATAACACTCACTTGTATTTGTGATAATTAAAAAATGACGGGAGATAATCTGCAAGTAGTGTTGTTATTTGTTTATAAACGGAACCCGATTTTTCTGTATTCTCAATTTTCTTTCAGAAAAAGGCATTGCAAGCGATGAGGGTGGCTAAGCCTGATAACCAAGCAACAAACAATACTGCTTCGAAACGACGTAAGTACAACCATGTTCTATCAGTACAATCATTGACAACAGTTTCATTATGTCTTGTGTGCACATTGTAATAATACTAGAAAAAAATGTTACTCATTGGGTCACCTACTCTGAGCTGCAGTTAGATTGTTTGAATTGGAGATGAATGAATTTGCAAAACTAGAAAAATATAAAAACAAAATCCAAAATTAGTCTATTTCTGTTCGGTATGTCTCCTTTTCTCTTCCCTATGTCTCCTTTTCTCTTCCCTCCCCCCTCTCTCTCTTTCTCCCTCATTTTCTCCCCTTCTCTTTCTTTCTATCCCTCTTTCTTTCTATCCCTCTTTCTTTCTATCTATTCTTCTCTCTCTCTCTTTTTATCTATTATTCTCTCTCTTTCTATTCTTCTCTCTCTTTCTATTCCTTTCTCTTTCTATACCTCTCTCTCTCTCTCTTTCTATACCTCTCTCTCTCTTTCTATACCTCTCTCTCTCTTTCTATACCTCTCTCTTTCTATACCTCTCTCTCTCTTTCTATTCCTCTCTCTCTCTTTCCATACCACTCTCTCTTTCTATTCCTCTTTCTCTCTCTTTCTTTCTATTCCTCTCTCTCTCTTTATATTTTTTTCTCTCTCTTTCTATTCTTCTCTCTCTCTTTTTTTCTATTCCTCTCTCTCTTTCTATTATTTTCTCTCTCTTTCTATTCCTCTCTCTCT
Source organism: Sepiola atlantica (assembly GCA_963556195.1). Classification (NCBI taxonomy): domain Eukaryota; kingdom Metazoa; phylum Mollusca; class Cephalopoda; order Sepiida; family Sepiolidae; genus Sepiola; species Sepiola atlantica. Next base: position 109,578,720 of record OY744520.1, on the reverse strand, counting down.
TTCTATTCCTCTCTCTCTTTCTATTCCTCCCTCTCTTTCTATTCCTCTCCCTCTCTTTCTATTCTTCTCCCTCTCTTTCTATTCTTCTCCCTCTCTTTATATTCTTCTCCCTCTCTTTCTATTCTTCTCTCTCTCTTTCTATTCCCCTCTCTCTCTTTCTATTCCCCTATCTCTCTTTCTATTCCCCTATCTCTCTTTCTATTCCCCTCTCTCTCTTTCTATTCCCCTTCTCTCTTTCTATTCCTCTCTCTCTCTCTTTCTTTCTATTCCTCTCTCTCTCTTTCTTTCTATTCCTCTCTCTCTCTTTCTTTCTATTCCTCTCTCTCTCTTTCTTTCTATTCCTCTCTCTCTCTTTCTTTCTATTCCTCTCTCTCTCTTTCTTTCTATTCCTCTCTCTCTCTCTTTCTTTCTATTCCTCTTTCTCTCTCTTTATTTCTATTCCTCTTTCTCTCTCTCTCTTTCTATTCCTCTTTCTATTCCTCGCTCTCTCTCTCTTTCTTTCTATTCCTCGCTCTCTCTTTCTTTCTTTCTATTCCTCGCTCTCTCTCTCTTTCTTTCTATTCCTCGCTCTCTCTCTCTTTCTTTCTATTCCTCGCTCTCTCTCTCTTTCTTTCTATTCCTCGCTCTCTCTCTCTCTTTCTTTCTATTCCTCTCTCTCTCTCAATTTTTACGAATTACATTTACCGGCTATTTTATTTTAAAAGAAGAAAGGAAAGAAAAAAAAAACTTATTTGCATTCCATTTGAGTACTCTTCAAATAAATTGACTATCAAAAAGTTAATGCAGTTTGTGGTTCTTTTATAAAATAGTGACTTCTTCAAGAAATACTGTTTTTCATAGGTTTAAGATTCAGAAATAATGATTTTCTAGCCGCCAATTCAAAAAAGATTTTTTTTTTTAGGCGGTTAGTGTGAACACCCTTACTAGACCTCCAAATTGTTTTGATATTTTTTTATGCTGAAAAGTTAGTATTAAAAAAAATTATAATTACTTACCCTTCTACTAAACCTAGGCTGGAGTAACAATTCCACTAACCCTAAATCTGAGTGACAAGCCTTCCCCTAAAAAAAAAGACTCCCTTAACCTTTCCTCTAATCCTAGGTACGAGTGGGTAGCTCACCCTCCTAAAAAATCCTTTAACCCTACCACTAGCCCTAAGTCAGTGTCAAGCCCCTTCTCTCCCCAACAAAAGATCTCTTAAAACCACACATAATTGTTTTAAAAAAAAGCCCCCCACCACCACGCACACACACACAAAAAAAAAATTTATCTTCCATAGAACAAAAATATTGGTTAACTGTGCTAAAATGCTAGAATGGCCTGTGAATGGGGGATTATTTTACATTAAATTTATATGCGAAACTGATCCCTCACTCTAAATTCTAAATTAATTGTATTTTTTTCTTCTTTCTGTCAAGTTTTTCAGGGTGTTCACACGTAATTGCCTAAAAAAATGTAGAATCTCATAATTTAGGGAGGCGAGGAGGAATTTAGCCGAAGGTGTTAATCTACAATAATACCAAAAAAATCTTCCAGCGTATTCATTTTAAGACAGTCCTAGTATTAGATTTCAATTTCATGTACATAAAATACAGTACAATTCAACTGAGTTCTCTAACTTCTTTTTTTTTTGCAATGGATATATGGTATTTTTAAGGTATTGCCGCATATTTATGTGCATATTTATGCAGATTACTTGGAATCCATTAATTTCTGGAGATTTCAGTGGCATATTCTGATTCCTTACACAAATATACAGTTATATGGGAAATTTCATTGCGTAATCTTGTGTTTTAATAAAGATATAACATTTTTATTGAAAAAAGTAGTGTAAAAAATGTGACGAAATGCATATGGTCTTAAAGAGGGAAAAATATCCAACTGCGCGGGGCACCAAAATAGTCATAACTTCCTTATTTTTAGTCAGATTTAAAAAATTAAAAAAGATAATTTTTTAGATCATCATACTCTTTCTCTGTATGTCACTATTGAGATATTTTAAGCAATTTCAATTTTTTCATGTGTATTGCTGTTATGTGATGAAAATATATAGGGAAAAAATTCCTTAGGGAAACAAACGTTGATTAACTCAGATTTAGTATAATAATAGATATATTAGCAAGTCAAGCTATAGGACGACAGCATCAAATTAAAACCAAAACAATGGTCCTCCCATCACTTTTATATGGCGAATATTATGGAAAATCTAATTTTGACACATTGAGTCTTTGATATGAAAAGAATCCCCAAATGAACTAAAAAAAGATCCCTTTTGCTCTATCATCATTTAAAAAAAAATGTTTTTTTGTGTGTGTGGGTATGTTATTTTGATTATTCAAGCTATTATTCTCATTTTCATTTTTATATTGACAACGTTTTAACTGATGTAACGTCTAACCTCCGGGTGTATCTTTTTGAACTCGGGAATCTGTCACTCTTCATCTCAAAGATTTCAAAACCTTTTTTTTTGTATTATTTAATTATTTCTTTTTTTTAATTTTATTTATTTTGAAATGTTATATTTTTAATTATTATTTATTTTTGTTTTATTATTTTATTTAGTACTTGTGGTTGAATTATAAACAATCTAACCGATTGTTTTGTAAACAAAACGAATATATTTTTTTTTTATGTAGATTTTGTGAGATTTAGAACTTCACCTACAAATATTTATTTTAATAAAATTTAATCAAACGAAAGTCACACATACGAACTTTAAAAACGTAAATAAAAAAAAATTGGAATGTCTTTTGTATCAAAAATTGAAGATATTTTAATTTTTTATTTCTAATCCCTCATTAAATTTCTTGTCTTTCAGCTCTGGAATCATCTGCTGATGCTTTGGAACATGCAAAACAGCTTCTCAAATCAGGAGTAAGAACACTGCCATTTTATTTTCATTACATCTTTCATTTATGAAATAGTTTCCTGAATACAAAATATTTTTTTCTTTTTCTTTTTTAATTTTTATACCAAACCAAACTTTTATTTTCATTACATCTTTCATTTATGAAATAATTTCCTGAATACAAAATATTTTTTTCTTTTTCTTTTTTAATTTTTATACCAAACCAAACTTTTATTTTCATTATATCTAAAGACGTTTAATGTGGACACATAAATCTTTGCAAAACCTAAATAATGATACCAAATTTTTTTTAGGTAGTACAATTAGCCACAAAATTATGACTGTTCAAAGTCTGTTGGAAATTAGAAAATTTGCCATTTTGTGTGCTATTGGTCCAGAAGCCAATTTTCAGTCTATAACTAAAAATTCAGGCTTTGAACAAGTGAAAAATCCTTACAAATGTAATGTCATCTTGTGGTAAATGAAAATTAATCATAGTGGAAGAAATAATTCTTAGATCAAACCAGTCCAAACATTTGGTAAAACTAAAAAAAACATGCAAAAATGACACTGAAGCACAACTTTTATTTCAACAGTGAATGCATTGAATCTTAATATCACATTAAAGATCATGCTAGATTTTTCTTTTGATAGTAAATCAATAAAAAAACTCCATGTAAAAACAGACAGAAATACAATTTGATAATAAAGCAAAAATGGATAAAAAAAATGACTAACTAGTATACGTTACTGAAATTGCTGTAAAAAGGTATCTATGGAGGTACAAGCTTGAAACTTTGCCATTTTACTAATTTTTGCATGAGGAATTCATATAAATGTTTGTCTTGTCTGTACTCTCAAAACTTTTTGTCATGGATATATTTTAACTTGGGTGAATTTATTCAGTTTTTAACTTGCCAAAATGGGGCTGACAACAACAAAATTTAGAAATAGAATCCAGATATATATTTTTGAAAAGGAATCAAGATATGTATATATATATTTTTTTTCAGCAAATACTTATTGTTAAACTTAAACATTTAAAATGATCAAAAATATTTTATCTCAACTGATGGAACATATTTTCTAGGCAGATTCAATTGTTCACCTGCAATTCCTCTCCTTAGTGAGTCAGTTTTTGAAATCGACTTCTGCTACAATAAATACATTGGAACATTCCAAATCCTACCATCAATGTCAGTAAACACTTGTCATAAATCGTCTTTATAAGTCATCAAGTTTTATTTATTCCATTCATTATTTTCAATCCTCTCATAATATTCATCATCATTCAACTGACAATCTATTCATGTCATTAAATTTGATTATTGCACTCGATAGAGATATAACATCAATAACTTGGCCAATGTAAAAGTTAGTGTCATAATATACAGTAACCCTGTCCTTGGTATTGGTAAGTAAAAATATCCTGGGATGGTTTTTCATCACAACTGCTAGAGTTATTGAAATATTCAACAGATTCACTGAATGTCTTCCTTTTTTATTGCCTTAGAGGTGGAGATGAATTGACTGGTTTTATTCTCTTGTCACAGAGAGTAGCTTCCAGCTGAACATTATTTCCGCTGGTGTTGATTATGACACATAACACGACCTGGACATATCTCAGTTGATCTTTCAGCACTTTTGAGCCACTTCTTGAAACCATTGGTTTAGGCTCTATTATTTTTTAATAATAGATACACAACACATATTATTTTTTAAACAATAATGTGAGAGAATGAGAAGCAAAGAGACAAATACAGACATAGGTAGATAGAGAGGGGGAGAGAAAGAAAGAGAGTCAACAGATGACGATTAGAACGGAAGTGACGCCACCGTTACTGACATAGCGTTGCCACGAACGATAGCCAGGGAGATGCGTTGGAACAACCAGGCTGACTCACGGGGATCGTGCCTAGACGTTGAAATCCTCCGTCCAATGTCCTGAAAAAATTTAACAGTCTCGGGGCTAAGCACACCCGACGTTTCCACTGAAATTGGTTGGAAGACGAAACGGTCAGTGAGCGAGCTGTATTTTCCACGCTTCCTTGTTTCGGCGAGCAGAGCCGCCGTGCTGGACTTCACCGCGGATTCCGCAATCCTTGCTAGTGAAAAGGAGTCGGAACAAGTAGCGTCTCAGATCAGCGGCTTTCCAGCTCGGAAAGCAAACACAGTCATCCCGTCAGGCCTGCGACCATCACCCCTGTCCAGGCTGACTGGTTCAAGGACTGATGCAAAACCTGCCGAGTCGAGAAACCATTTGTATCTCTTTAACAGACTTCTCAGGGCCACCGTGTTTGATAATAGAGTAGATAATTCTCTGTTTCTTAGCTGCAGCTTGACATTCTTTTTTTTTTCTTTTCATTTTGTATATTTCTTTTATGGATACAGTTTCACAAGGACTTCTAGTTGGATGTGTCTTTGTCGCAGATGTTTTGCATGTTTCCTTGAAATGCCAAGAATGGATTGCCGCTCACTTGATTATATTCTTTCCAACCAAGTTGCAGTCTGGTTGCACCTGAGCATATTTGAGAGTGATCGGTTGTTGTAGCGATGCATGTCGTTTTGTTTGTATGCTAAAATCTATTCTCCAAAAGCATGCTCACCTAACATATTTGTTAGAGGGCAGCTCTTCAAGACAATTCTCGTCTCCTAATCCACATAAACACCTCCTTTCAAAAGACATGCATCTGGTGCTAGTGACTCTGAGAAACTTGCTGAGTATCTTGTGTAAACATTCAAAAACAAGTTCAGGGGCTTTAAGACAACACACTGAGAGATGCATTACCTTCCTCAAAGAATGCACCACCACAGTCAATCAAATAACAATTCAGAGCCATTTGCTTGATACATCGATGGAATCCATGAAGTAAAAAACTGCTGCAATACTTCAAGCCTTTGTTCCTTTAATTTCAGTTGTCATTTATTCGGTGTTTCTTGACAAAAAGTTTTGAGAGTACAGACAAGACAAACATTTATATGAATTCCTCATGCAAAAATTAGTAAAATGGCAAAGTTTCAAGCTTGTACCTCCATAGATACCTTTTTACAGCAATTTCAGTAACGTATACTATCGAGTCATTTTTTTTATCCATTTTTGCTTTATCAAAGAGTTTTCCTATTAATTTATTTTGAACTGCCATATTTCACTTGTGTATGTCTTTCAAGAAACACCAAATAAATGAGAACTGAAATTAAAGCCCCATTTATTCTCTTTGGCCAGTTTTTTATTATGTTGAGAATAAATGTTTTTCATCATAATTGGATGACAGTTTATTTATCCAATTATTCACTCTAAAATAGGAATTTACCAAAAAAAATTTTTAAAAACATTCGAGATTTTGGTTTCTTCATTTTATATATTTTTAGTTTTATAACAATTTGGTTTATTAACAATTTAATGACTGAACAATACCGTAATCATTAAATTTAACTTTTAAAATAAAATAAAAAATGGCAAACTCAAAATGCATAGATTATAAAAAAGTGTAACAAAATTAAAGTAAAACTGGATACGTACAGCTAGTTTTTGTTGTTTTTTTTTTATAAAATGTATCCAATCTAATGAAAGATTAACTAAATGTTCAAGTTGATACCTGATGGAACATAGTTTTTGAGAATTATTAAATAAACAAAAAACAAACTGATACACATTTAAAAAAAAAAAATTAATCTTTTATTTACGCAGCATCGAATATAATGGGTTTAATGGATTAACAGTATATTTAACATTGAGAAGAGAATATTTGTGAATGTACAATCATTTATTTCATAACTCAAAATAAGAAAGATCTTTGAATTTTTAGTGATGCAGGTAGGTTGAGAAATGATAACCAGTTTTTGTGCAATAAGTGTAAGACAATATAGATGGATTCTATAGATGTTGAAAGTATATTTGGATGACAAGGCTATTGAAGTAGTCTAGAAGTTTTGTGACCTTGGTGATGTTATTGAAGTACAGGGGGGAGCTGGTGCTAGTTTGATTGCAAGAGTTAGGAGTTCAGGGAACTTCTGCCATTACTAGCCAGTAGTGTTACCGCTGTTAACCAAAGGAAGAGTCTATCAGGCATGTGTATACAGTGTGATGATGTATAGAAGTGAAACCTGGTCAATGAGGGTTGAGGATATATGTTGCATGGAGAGAAATTATATGAGAATGATACGATAGATATGTAATGTGAGTCTTAAAGACAGGCTTAGATCTGATGACGTCTGAGGAAGATTAAATCTGGACAGTATAGTGAGATGTGTGCCGAACAGGAGATTTTGTTGGTTTGGTTACTTTAAAAGAATGGATGAAAGTTCTTGGGTTCGTAGATGTAGAAGAGTTGAGGTAGCAGGGTCAGTTGACAGGGGTAGGCCAAGGAAAACATGGGAGGAAGTGATAAGGATAGATTTGAGATAAAGAGGGATAAATAAAGACCTGTCTGTTTGGGAGTCAAGTTTTAAAAGCTGTCCAACACATGTCAGCATATAAAACGGATGTTAAACTGAATATGATGATGATGATGATGATTATTGGATTTTGCTTTTGTTTCTATTCTGATTTTATTGGGAATAATTATGAAAATTTCTTTGTTTCTTTCAGGCCATAAAACTGAACAATGAAAATAAAGACAAGCAAAGTTTCAAAAGATCCAAGAATTTTGAAAAGAAACTCAAGGTAAAAGTTCAAGGAAACCAGTCCAAGATGTGTCAGTTTGATCCGTGTCTTTAGCTATGAAAATAACATTTGAAACTTAAGTATAACAGATTGATGGACAAACAGAGTATTTTAGAGAGATATTCCGATGCATCTGTCCTAGACTGAGGCAATTTTAATTTATGTCCTAATCCAGTGTTTTCCTTTTTTGGGAGCTGGATTTTCACCATATTAAAAACCGTCCTTGTATCTTACTCTTCCCTTGTGGGGCAGCAAGTAAATAGGGATTGACATGTAACCAAGTGGTCGCGTTTTCAGACTGCAACAAATGACCAGTGTGTCGTGTAGCAGTGTTGTTGCTTCTCCGTCGTAGTTGTAGTAGAAATATATAAAACCTTACCATATGAGTTGAGTTGATTATATTGGGTTAGCAACTAAGTTCCTGCCGTTTTTTAAATTTAAATTTAAAAGGTTTAATAGAAAATAACAACTAATTAATGAATAATGTATTCTCCCTTGTTGTTTACAACTTTTTCCCAACATTCAACGAGAGTTTCGATACCTCGTTGGTAGAAATGGAAAAGCAAAAAAATAAAATAAAAGCAAAAAGATGTCTAAAATGTTCATTTTTCTTAACATTCCATTTTAATGATCTGAAAATGAACAGAAATTAACTTAATATAACTCAAAAAAAAAATAAAAATAGAATTCTCAAAAGGAAAAATAGATTTCAAAATTAAAATAAAAAATGGCAGAAACTTAGTTGCCAACTTAATATTTGATCTATCCACTTTTTCAATATATATCAAAGAAAATATGTTGACGTTCAGTTGTCACGTCATATATATTTAAAAACAAGTTAAGAATTTGTTTTTCTCATCAGTTTAACTTTATATTCAAATGTACAAAAAATGTTCAGGAGTTTATTAATGAACTTTTGATGATTGGGAAATCCATGAAGCAGCAGTAGAGTGTTAAGATAAGCCATATTTTATTATGTATTAGAATCAGGTATTCACAGGAGGAACCTTGTGAAGGTTGTCAACATTCATAGTGAAAGTGATGTTATGGAACGGACGGGATTCAAACATGGCATGCTCAGGTTGTCAGTCCACGTTGGTATCCACTTCACTGCTACCACCACCCAAGCTCCATTTGAAAAGATATTGAGCCCTTTGTGTGTGTGTGTGTGTGTGTGTGTGTGTGTGTGTGCAATATTTAACTCAGTTCTGATTTTGAAAAGTTGCTTTTGCTATTGTTTTCATTATTTTTTTAATTTCCCGACCAGGATCCTGATAAGACACCATCTGCTGTTGGATTTCAGCCGTTTTCAGCCACACACATTGACAGTGTAGAAAAAGATGACGACCGGGAAGTAAGTATGATTTTATTTTTAATTCTCCATAAAGTTGGTTTCATTTTTATCATTGTATTAAATAGATTGATGCCTTTCTTTTGTTATATGACCCATTTTCTCTTTTCTCTCATCTACGTTAAATTTCTCACACTCATTAAATTGTTGTGATGTTCTACACCTGTCCGGATTTGCAAGTTACATGGCAGTGCTCACCATTCCCCTCACCCCTCTCTCTTTCTCTCTCTAACAAACCTGCACTTATATTGTAACCACTCCAACCATGTTCCTAATGGTAAAGATGGCCACTACATTGAATTGTCCATTCTGTACTGTTTTACATAGCTTTAAAATGAAGCTACATGTTCTTCTTTCTACGTTAGTATAATTAGATGCCGTCATCATATGATAAATATATTTATCAATGTTTATTTACTTAATGATACAACTATTGTTTTTTAATTTACAATAAAACAAAAAAACAAGCAAAGCAAGAGTTGTCGTCCCCTGTGATCACTACTACTTGACTAATGTAAATCACCACTTATAACGACTTTTGGATTTTTTGGGGAAAAAAAACCTAATGAGTTTACTTCTAGATATTTGTAAAAAGGTGCAATTTCAGTCCATAGGGCAAACCAAAGTTTTCCTGGGGTTATCAGCATTTGTTTCATGTAAATTTAAAGCCGAGTTAATTAACGTTTGTTTTCCTAAGACTCTTCCTATATATTTAAATCACAAAATACATGCTAAAATATTCCTCAATTCTCTGATCTGGAGTGGTAGTACCTGTCAGGGCTCCATCTATGGGTTAAATAGAGACTATCGTTTACAGAATATTTGTTTACGAAATATACACCTATAAAACAAATTGATCTACAAACCAATTGTATACAAAGAATATGCACGGTTTCTGTTGTATCCTTGTAAGTTGTTAAAAGGGTACAATAGATAAAGTCGTTTTCTTTTCGAAACATTAGTGATCGGAGATACTGATTCTTCTGACGATGTCATGTTCTTTCTCCTTCCATTGCCACCACTTTACACGTGCAAAGCAATTTTGAGCTAGATGAGGTTGTCTCGGCTGCTTGACACCCAAGGTACAAATCACCGGGCAATATTGTGGCGCGACTGTTTCGTATGATATTACTTTGGCATCAATGACGGCTCATCGATCATGTTGCCTAGTCAATTTGTGACTGTTTCTGCTGTAGTAGATGCACAGATGTGATTCGTTGGCTATCATGAGATCGTGTGAATCAGCAAAATAAAGAATACATATGACGTCATTATTGCAGATTCCATACTCAAAACCTCATGTGCACGATTTTCATTCGATCTCCGGCAACCACCAGTGTGGAGTCCTGTGACATCAGAGATTTGCTCATGAAGCGATCAGGGATGTGAGACCTCTGTTTTTTAGTGGAATTCCGTAGTTTAGTAAATCAGAATAGGCGCAATTCCGCTTTATCTTTGAATTCAGAAAAAAGCGTTTTTTTTTTTGTTTTTTTTTAAGCAAAGCTAAGCATGTTTATTTCACTGATTTTACACGTGGTCCCTTTTTCCTTGTAAAATTAATATAGAATTTCTTTTATTTTTTAGATTTCTAAACCTCGAAGAAAAAAACTTTTTGAGAGTTTTGTTAGTGAAGGAACCGTGAGAGACTCAAGTAAGGAAATTCTCTTGATTGCTTCTTTTTTCTTTTGGTGGATCCAAAAGAGGAGTGTTTGATTTATTTATATATTAGCAAAAAGTACCTGCCCTCCGAGCATAAATTAATCTAGCTGTAGCATTCTTTACAGAAAAACAAAAGTAGAATGTTTTTTTCACATTTTGGTAATTTGAAGAAAAACACAGAAAGGTGATTGTCATGATGTTATTTGATATATTCTAATGTTGAGATTTGATTTTGTATAAAATGAATTTCCCATAATAAAAGGATTAAACGAAAAATCGGGGCGATTGTCAAGAATAACCAACAGAAATAAAAGGGATGAAAAAAAACCCCAAATAATCAACAAATAACTGTTACCAACGTTAATAAAGTTACTTTTCTACCTACCTGCCTATTTTTTATGTTTTAAAGTTTTTTAAAGCGTTTTTATTGCATTTTAATAATTTGTTCAAATCCGATTGCATTACAATTCCATTTTCAAGATGGCGTATGTGGATATCCCCAAAGTTTGTTTTTCGACTTTTGGGGTGAAGAAACAAACAAATAGTAAACAAATAACTGTCCCAAACGCCTTAAAATTTACTTTTCCACCTAATTTAATCTAGAAAAATACAAAAAACATCATCAGACTTGGTAGACGGTCGGCGAACGACTGTCAGCCATCTTTGTTTTTCAGTATAACATAATATGTTTGACTGAACTTTTTAATTTAAATAAAAATAATCAACGCTTTAAAATACTTTAAAACATAGAAAAATTAGACAGGTAGGTAGAAAAGTAATTTTTATTGCCTTTGGTAACAGTTATTTGTTTACTATTTGTTTTTTGCGCACCTTTTCATCCAAAAGGTTATTCTTGACAATCACCAAATGCGGAACGTCAATTGGTCAAATAAAACAATTAAATATTTCTGGGTAATTTAAAATGGTTACTTTGTTTTTTTTGTTTTTTTTCGCCTTTATTATTAACTAGCAAAACCTACCCACCCTCAGGGCAGCAATTAATTGGGATGAGGGAGGGGGTAATTAAAAAAAATGTTTTTTACTCAAAGAATTCCATAATTTTAATAAACTTTGGTAAATTTGTAGATTAACATCCTCAGCTAAATTACCCCCCCACCCCCTAAAAATGAGATTCCTTTAGGGACATTCTAGATTGTTATGGCAGTTAATGTTTTTAAAACTAACCCTAAGTTTGACTGGCAAGGTCGTAAAACCACATGCAATCACCACAAAAAGGTCTCTACTTCTCTAGAAAAAAAATAACGCACAGAATTCATCTTCAATGGCAAAAAAATGGTAAACTGCCATAAAAACCTAGAATGGCATTAAAATAGAGGATTATTTTACGTTAAATTTATATGCTTAACTGATCCTCCATTCTAAATTCTAAAATAGTTTTTGTTGTTTCTCTTTCGGCCAGGTTTTTCAGGGTATTCACACGTAATCGGCTGAATTTTATCGGGGGGTGGGGTGGTGTGATGCGGGGGTGTTAATCTACAATAATATCCAAACTTTCAATATTTTTATTTATGCCATAAGAATAAGATATTTAATTAGATCATTTTAAAGTTATTTAATTTTCACCTGAAAGGTAAACACAACTAAAATCAATTGCTTAAAATTAAAATAATGAAGGGACGTATAGTAAAAAAAAAAAGTATAAAATTAAAAAAAATTAAATATGGGTAAATTTGCAGATTAAAATCCTCCATTAATACCCCACAACCCCGAAAAAAATGACGTTCTGCTTTTTTAGGGGATTACGTGTTAACACCATGGAAAATGGAAAGAAAGAAAAACAAATACTTTAGAGTTAGGGATCAGTTGTATATATATTTAACATAAAATGTTATCACATTTCCAGGCCATTGTATTTTTTCGGCAACTTAACAAAATTTTTTTACCACTAACTCTAAGTCTTAGTAGCAGGGTCATAAAACCACACATAATCTCCTAAAAAAGTAGAGGCCCTCTCCCCAAAAAATGCAACGGATTTTACTCCCATAACAAAATAGAATTTAGTTACCTGCCCTAAAACTGGCTTGAAAAATTGAATTTATATAGAAACATTTTTCCCACTTTAAATTATTTTTTCTTATTTCCATCAAGTTAAAAAAGGTAGAAAAATTTCTTTTTGTGTGTGTGTGTGTGGGGGGGGGGGGTAGCGGAGGATGTTAATCTACAATCATACCAACAAAATATGAATCTCTATTTTTTTTCATAATCTGGACAGATCACAGTGCTACTAAACTTTTGTTTTTCATTTGTCAAAGAGAATACTCAAAAGGTCTTTGTAAACATTCAAACAATAAGTTTGTTGTTAAAATTTATAAATTAGGCATTAACTTAATTAATAAAAAAAAGTTATTTATTTATTTATTTTTCACGGAAAATATAAAAACTGCAAAAAGAGGGCGAGACAAAGGGGAAGAGAGAGAGCAAGCAGGACAACCACACTCTTCATTCCACTTCCCCTTTCTCTTCTTGCTTCTGCCTCGCTTGTAGCAAGCCACAATCTTCGATAAGTTCGTCAGTGAGCGCATGGAGTTCAAACTTATTTTAATTATTTTTCCGATTTATTTATTAAATAACTTTAATTACTGTTAATATAGACAAAGCTACTACATATAGATAGCAAACAAGCCGATGCAATTCCAAATTAATAATACTAAACATTAATTAATTATGAATGGGTTAAAAAATAGTTATGCTAATTAGACAGTCAAAAGATTCTCTCTTAATCTTTTATCTCCACTATATATACAGAATATCAAGATTTTATGTTGTGTTATTGATTTAAATAACAGTAACTTGTTTTTATTATAGTATAGGAGTGATAAATGGAAAAAACTTTTGCATTTATTCATTTAGAAGACAGAAATATAAAACAAAATTTAATGACTATTTTTTTAAAATATGATTCTATTTTTTTTTTTTTTTTGTAATTTAAAAAAGCTGAAAGGGCGGGGCGGCTTTTTTCTTTATTCTATTTTCTTTGTATGCTAAATGTATTAGTTATCATCATAATCATCAGCAGCGTCATCAACAAAAACTGGAAGTTATCTTTCAAATTTCGAAATAATAATTTTTAATGTTAAACATTTTTCATTATATTGTAATTAATATCACTACTACTAATAATATTAATATTAAGAAAACTATTACATATATATAAAGAAATTAGAACAAAAATAAAAATGAATTGTTCAGGATATTAAATTATTAGAGTGTTTATAAAATTATTATTCAAATGAAGCATTTGGATAAGTGTGACTTGACAGTTTTCTGTTGGGTATACATAATGTATTTGAAAATATTTAAATGTAAAATTGAATTAAATAAGCTTAATGTGTTTTGATATGAATATAGTCGGGATAAATAAAAAAAAACTTTTGCGATACTCATTTAGATAAGTTATGTGTTTCTCGGCTGAAAGTGATGAATTTCATCACATTTGACAAAAAATAACCTAATGGCTATGATGTACCCCCGACCTTCTTCAGGTGCATCTTTGTAAAATTGGAAACCTGTACGGAATTTTAAACTAAACCCTTAAATCCGCATAGGTAGATTGTTCTCATTCTGTCAGTAATGAATTGAAGAGGGCCATCACAGTGCCAAGAGAGGAGTGTGTCAGTGAGAATTTTGCACATCGCATCCAGGTGTGCTTATCATTGAACAGTGATAAAACAAAGTCTGTTGGACATTAATCACTGAAACTTGGTGGACAAGTCAGGCATAGACTGAAGTTTATTTCTACCAAATAGAATTGGATTGTAGAAAGGATTTTTGAACGTTATTAACGAGTCCTTGGACAGCATTTTGCGGGGTTACCCTGTACAAACCCAGTGACAATGGCCGATATACATATACTCTTGATGTCCTATCGTATTCTTTTTCACTTGTTGCTTTTCATATTATTTTTCTCTTCAGTGCTTCTGCTGGTTTCTTCTCAACATTAACTGTTTTATTTCTGTGTTTCTCTAATGCATATATTGATGCTTGTATTAGAATAACTTATTTAAATCTATGGACCAAGACAACAATAGGGACCCCAGATCATTAACACAAGACGCGGGACATATTTTGGAAGTCACCGGTTGACCTCGTAATACACGTGGTCTCTATTTACAAAACACTTGTAAATAAATCTTTTATTTATTTTACTAAATGCAGTATATTTCGGAATTTTTTTTTCTTTTAACATGTTAATATTTATTTTAAGGCAGAGAGTCCATAAATAAAACAAATAAAATATTAACATGTTTTCTTTTAAAACATGTTTTTGTGTCACTATTTACTTGCCTCCCCACGAGGGCAGAAATGGGGGGGGGGGGTATGAAATATTTATCACCGTACTTAAGTAATCTTTCGTTTTGTAGGGAAAAATCAAGCTTCCCAAAAAGGGGCACTCTGGATCTTACCTCAGTTTAGAAGGATTTTTCCATACTACACTTTGCTCCTAGCCTGAGGAGGCAAAACGGAAGATTACGCAAGTTATTTTAATAAATAAACGAAATATATATACGCTTTTTAAAAAATCGGCTGACTTGTAATCTTTCGTTTTGCCTCCCCACGAGGGCGGAGTTAGACTTCAAAATCAGTTTCTAAACGGAAGCAATTTAAAGTTTATGAAGTTTTTGTCCTTTTTTCTGTAAGCAACAAATGAAATAAGATTTAACAAATACATAATTTTATTTAAAATCTTTTTATAACTTATTTGTTATTAAAAAACAAAACTTCGCTATTTACTTCAAAAATCAGTTTTTTTTCTTTTTTCGTTTCTAGAAGATAATTCTGATGGAGAACAGCAGCAAACACCTTACAAACGACCTCGTCTCTCGGGTAAAGAAACAAAGGCTTTTATTGTTTCAATAAGTTATTTCTCTACACCTTGTCTTTGTTTTTTTAACGAAAACCTTATTTTAAGCCCCATTCAGTTTTGACTCTTCTAAAACTTAAAAATTATTTAAAGATGCTTTGAGGTAAATCCTCAATGATGTGCATAGTTTCATCGCTAGTTTTGAATTTTTTAACATCATAGTAGTTTAACCAGTAACCCAGACCGTAAGCCTGTAAGCCTCATCATTCTTTTAAGGGAACCCTTGTTTTCAGCTTTGGTTCAGTGACCAGCAAGCTGTAGCCTTATCTTTCTTGGTGAAGCCAAGATAGGAGGAAGGTGTTCATATAAGAATTTCTTGATTAGGTGTTTCCTTCATCTGATGTCCAATGCAGCTTGTAACAGCCTTGTGTATGTTCCGTCAAGTGATGCTGTTGCTATTTCTTCAGTGTCCAAGCTGATGATTTATTAAAGAGTACATGTCGATTAATAAGCATGTAAAACTTTGTGGGAAACACTGCAAAAGTTAGCAACCAAATTCCACTTTTTAAAAGTTGAAAAATCCTCCAGTGTTTTTTGAACAATCAATTATTAATGTGCTAATTTACTGGGTTTAACCTTATTACAATGTTCTAATTAGCACATCGACCTCATTACAACGATCTAATTGATGCGTTGACCTCATTACGATAGTCTAATTAGTGCTTAATTTTATTACAGTGTACTAATTAAAATGTTGGCCTCCTTACAATATGCTAATTAGCTTGTTGACCACATTTTAATTTTTCAATTAGCGTGTTGATCTCATTATAATGTTCCAACTAGCGTGTTGGCCTCGTTGACGATGTTCCAACAAGCGCGTTGGCCTCGTTGACGATGTTCCAACGAGCGCGTTGGCCTCGTTGACGATGTTCCAACGAGCGCGTTGGCCTCGTTGACGATGTTCCAACATGCGCGTTGGCCTCGTTGACGATGTTCCAACGTGCGCGTTGGCCTCGTTGACGATGTTCCAACGTGCGCGTTGGCCTCGTTGACGATGTTCCAACGAGCGCGTTGGCCTCATTATGAAATAACTAACATATTATAATAATCAGAGAGTGAGGGTTGTCATTATGTTTAGGAATAGAAACTTCTGCTGAAAGGACATATCAATTAAGACTTTACAATGCATTGATTGTTCCGATTGCATTATATGCACGAGAAACATAGACTATGCTGCCAGAGCAAGAGATGAAGCTCCATGTCTTTGAAATGAAATGTTGAAGAAGTATCCTTGGAGTAACTTTGCAAGATAGATGATGAAATGTAGATATTAGAAATAAGCTAAATATTAACAGATTCATCAATGAGGTTATGGGAAAAAAGAGATTAACGTGGTTATTACATGTTTCCCGGCTACCAAACTTCAGCTATATGAAGAAATCATATAAAAATTTTATTTAAGAAAGATCAAGAGGACGATCACCAAAAAGATGGGCTAACCAGATAATGGTTGAGACTGGTATGCTGTTCCTTCAACTGAAAGACTGGCCCAAGACTGTGATAAGTGGCAGAATTTTGTTCTCAAGCATGTGGCAAAGCTCTCTAAAGTATGCAAATAAGTTACTCAAGCTCATGAATCATCATTCTGTCTTTTCTTTTCTAGTGGGGAGATCGATATGCATCGTTCCTTATTGCACTTGAAAAGATCAAGTCATCATTAGGTTGACTCTTCAGCTAAAAGTAAAATTAAGTAACTATAACAGTTGATTATCTACCTTGTCTTCAATCTGTTTTTGTTTCTCTGTTTTCTTGCTGGTGCTCAATATTACCAGGCTTCTTTTCTTGGTATTAGAAATCACAAGAGAAAAATAAATGGTCGAAGATGAACTCAACTACTCTGCCAATCCATTAGCTATTTTTTGGTGTTTGTGATTTTGAATTTTTCTTCTCTTTTCATCTTTTTCTGTTGTCTATCCATCCTTTTTATTTTACTCTCTCTTTTACTCCACCCTCTTTATTCCTCCCCTACTCCCCCTTTATTACTCCCCTACTCCCTCTTTATTACTCCCTACTCCCATTTTATTACTCTTTCCCCTTTTACTCTACCTCCTTCTTTTTTACTCTCCTTTCTACTCCCCTTTTCTTTTTCTCTCCCCTTTTCTTTTTCTCTCCCCTTTTCTTTTTCTCCACCCTTTTCTTTTTCTTTACCCTTTTCTTCTCCTTCCCCCTCTTCTCTTCCTACCTCTTTTCTTTCTTTCTCTTTGTTCTGCTTCCTCATCCCCTTCTCTTCTCCTGCCCTCCTTCTCCTGCTTTTCTTCTGCTTTTTCTTTTTCTCTTCTCCCTTCATATCTTTCTCTCCCACTCCTCTGTATCTTTCCCCTCACTCCTCTGTATCTTTCCCCTCACTCCTCTGTATCTTTCCCCTCACTCCTCTGTATCTTTCCCCTCACTCCTCCATATCTTTCCCCTCACCCCATCCATATCCTTCCTACCACCATCTTCTCTTTCTCTTTCTCCTCTCTTTTTCTACTTTTCTCTTTTTTTTCTTTATTTCCCCCCTACTGCTTCCTCTTTCTTCTTCCTCATCCTCATCATTCTTCTCCTCTCTTCTCTTTGTTTAGGTTTTGATCGAGATCGAGAAGAACGAAGAGAGACTCCAAAGAAAGGCAATACGATTTACGTCCACGGCCATGGCGTTACTGAAGAACTATTAAGAAAAGCATTCGCAACATTTGGAACAATTGTAAATATAACAATGGAACTTGACAGAAAGTAAGTATTTATTTGGAATTTACTTTGTAGATTATTCATTAAATCGATTCTGAAAAAATAGACTTTGGATTTAATGAACATAAAATGGCGGGAGGAAGGGGTGACAAAATGTTTTGTTTTTTTTAAAGGTTTTTCTCCAATTTCTTAACTTTCCTTTATATAATAGAGAAGACATGTGTGTCCAGCTAAAAATTAAAAAAAAAAAACACTACACAAGACACACCCACATTCTTTTTCAGCATTTCCTTGGGCAAAATATGGGCACAATTTTTTAATTTTTGGTACTTTTAGGAATCAACAGGAACAGAATTACTAAAGAGATCGATATTTAGTGTTTTTTTTTTTAAATTTTATTACATAGTAATTTCTCAATGATGTTTTTCCAGTTGCCAGAGAGGGGGAGGGGAGAAAGAGAGAGAAGTTTTAAAAGAAAGATATTATTGTTCATCCCCCCCCTCCCAGGCAATACCAGGTAATCATGCTAGTCTATATATAAGAGCCTATATTTCTTTTTTAAATTCTGTTTCGGACAAGATGATAGCTGTAACTAGCAATAGACATGAAAAAATTAAAATTGCTTAAAGTATCTCAATAATGGCATATATAGAAAGAGCTTGATGATCTAAGAAAGAATCTTTTTAAATTTTTTCAATCTGACTAAAAATAAGGAAGTTATGACTATTTTTGTGCCTCGCACAATTGGATATTTTCCTCTCTTTAAGACCATATGTGTTTTATCACATTTTTTACACTAATTTTTCAGTAAAAATGTTATATCTTTGTTAAAACGCAAGATTAAGCAATTGAATTTGCCATATAAGTGTATTTTGTACAAGAAATCAGAATATGCCACTGAAAATCTCCAGAAATTAATGGATTCCAAGTAATCTGCAGTAAATACACTTAAATATACTGCAATACCTTAAAAATACCATGTATCCATTAAAAAAAAGGAGTTAGAGAACTCAAAGTTGAATTGTAATACATTTTATGTACAAGAAACTAAAATCTATTACTAGGACTGTTTAAAAATGAATATATTACAAGATTTCTTTGGCGTTATTGTAGATTAACACCTTCCGCTAAATCACCCCCTTGCCGCCTCAAAATATGAGATTCTACTTTTTCTTTAGCCAATTACATGTTAACACTCTGAAATACTTGGAAGAAACAAAAACAATTATTTTAGATTTTAGAGTGGGGATTAGTTTCACATATAAATTTAATGTAAAATAATCTCCCATTTCAGGGCCATTCTAGCGTTTTATTCTATGGGAGATAAATCCTGTGCGTTTTTTTTGTTGATTCTTTCTTTTTTTTTATATCCTGTGCGTTTTTCTTAATAGGTGTCTGCTTTTTTTTTTTTTTTTTTTTTTTTTTTTTAGATGACTGTGTAGTTTTAATGGGCTTTTTGTAGGATTGGGAGCTTTCCACTCTGACTTAGGGTTAGTGATAAGTTTAAGGAAAAGGTTTTGTTTTGGATGGAGGTTGCTATTCGGACTTAGTGTTAGGGTTACGGGAGTTTTTTTAGGGGGTGGCTTGTCACTCAGATTTAAGTTTAATGGTTCGACACGTTCAAGAGAAGGCATTTTTAGGAGGTGGGCTTGTCACTCGAACCTAGAGTTAGTGGTAGAGTAATTATTTATTTTATATCAAGTTTTCAGCTTGAAAACATATTTTTAAAATTGCACTAAAAGGCAAGAATGGCCAAGAAATGGGAGATCCTTTTACGTTAAATTTATATGCAAAACTGATCCCCCCCACACACACACACACACACACTCTAAATTCTAAATTATCTTTTGTTGTCTTTTTATCTTTTTTCCACCAAGACTTTTAGGGTGTTCACACGTAATCGGCTAAACAAGTAGAATCTTATTTTTTTTTTTTTTTAAATGGCGACTAGAAAGTCATTACTACTAGAAGTTCGAAAGTTGAGTGAAAACCAGTATTTCTTGAAGTATTTTTTATGAAAGAACCACATTTAAGCACAAAAAGTTTTTTTTTGTTCGTAAACGAATCTTACAAAGCTAACTGTTTATAGCTAGCTAGCTGCTGCTGCTGATTGATTGTTATATCAGCAACACTAGCAGCCATTGTTGACTTTCGCTCAAAAGGGGGCAATATTGTTTCGGATAAGGTAATTTAAAATTACTATTTTAATGTCCAGTGATAAAACGGTGATTCATTTTCAAGCAGGTTGGCTGTGTGGTCTACCCCAAATGAAATTAATATCTCTATATATTCCAGCAAGACGGGCAGAGGGGGTCAGTTATGAGCCTTTGGGCCTCAAGTTGAGGGACTGTTTGTGTTCGGTTGGAAGATATGTTTGTCTAGATTTACATAACTTTATTTTGATTAGTTTTATTCAAAATAACTATTTTACTTGTACGATGAAATAAAACTAATCTACACATCTTACTTCCCTTTTTTTTCGGTAAAAGTGCAAAATAACTCCCCCTTGTGTATGCATATTAAAAATGAAGATTGATGAGTTAAAAGAGTGTGTAGTCAGAGGTGTCGATCATAACACTCATCTCCCGTGTTTTTGTTATGTTACAATAAAAGAACTCACCAAAAACTAGGATTCAGCAATGAGACAGGAAAGACGTCAGGGAACGAGTTCCTAAAAATAACCTCAACATGTCATCTAGGTTACACAATGAATACAAATATGATAACTGGGTAAAAAAAATGTAAAACGTATGTCATATTATTATGTGCTCTATTATAAAAAATAAATAAGTTTGTTAACTTATAAAAAACAAGTACTTGTGTCTTTCATTTTTTAGGAGGAAATAGAGAGATGACTAGTGAATCTATTTGTCTATTAAAGTGAGGACTGGATTATTTCCTTTACCTGAACAGGTAGACTGCCAGCCCTTCACTTTACTACATAACTATACAGGAATATCTTTATTTAATTACAATTTCATAGTAATTGGACCTTTTTTAACAATATAATTTCAATGAATGAAGCAACTGTGGAATTTTCACAGCGTCAAGATAGTAATTGTAATGAAAAAAAGGAAAGAAAAATACTCTTTGAAAAAGGTGTATATCATCGAAAGTCTCAGATATTTATTTAAATAATGATTTCATTCATTTAATAAATATGTAAAAAAAAAACATATTCTAAATTCTTAAAATAACTTTACGAAATGTTTTTATAATGTGCCAACCACGCAATAACACATCGGATTTCACTTTCCCAAAATTGTCAACAAGACTGGACATACACTTTGCTCTATTCACAAGTGGGCAACCCCTCGCGGTTAATACCAGCAGAATGAAAAAATAGAAAAGAAAAAAAACTTCTCTTTGAGAAAGGTGTATATCACCGAAAGTCTCAGATATGTATTTAAATAATAATTTTATTCATTTAATAAATATATAAAAAAAAAAAATGATAAAATTACTTGGTATTCTAAATTCGTCAAATAACTTGAAATAATGTTTCTAAGATGCCCTTCTATATAACATATTATTATATTATATAAAAGGAAAGTCGTGATCCTGTCTGTGTGTCCTGTTAAAAGTCAAAAACTACACAAAATACACTTACAAACCTTACATCATCAGATGCAGTGTGATCTCGATCTGTATACTGTAATATTCATTTCCTTGGAGTCATCAGGGACAAAATTAGTGCATGGGGTATCAGAAAATTACTTTTTTTTTTCATTCTTACTTATAGTTGTTTTAAAATCAATACTGAAATTAGATCAAACAGTTGGTCAGTTTTCTTTTTCTTACTTTCTATTATATTGAACCTGTTGAGATAGATAGAGAGAGAGAAAGAGAGAGAGGTTTTAAAAGAAAGATGCTATACACACTTTTTTAAAAGCTTCTATACCCCTGCTAGTATAATTATTGAGCATATAAAATCACCTCTTGACAAAGTCTACAAAATACTGTAAGAAAAAGAATGAATCCGAGAGAGAAAAAAATAATTTAATTAACCTTATAAATTTTCTTGTGTGAATTTTGTCACCTGTTCAGGTGTCTGCCTTTTATTTTACAAAAAAAACGAAGAAAATACTTATTTAAGCATGATAATCATAGACCCTAGTTGCATGACTGCCAGGCCTTTTAAAGGTATCACTTAGTTGTGAATAAATCATATCATAAGAACCCAAGTTTCATATCTCATTCTAACAGGAATAAATTTTTTTTTTTTTTTTTTTTTGTTCCAGCGTTTATTATTCAAATAATTTTTCACCGTTGATGTGATTTGGTTAATGGCCATGTGTATGAAGATTGTACATGGGATGTGTGGATTACGTAGGCAGGAAATTTCCATTTCGAAATTAAGAATTAAGTTAACATATTAAAAGGAAGTGACATAAGAAAACCGGAAGTCGAAGGGAAGTATGTGGCAGAAGGAAAGACTAGTCTAACTCCTCTTGGCTTTTGTCTGCGGAACAGAGCACCAATGTTTCAGAAGTCTTCTCTCTCCACTATGAGGGATAGACTGGTTGGAAGATTAATGTTGTATATTATCTGCTGTTGTTATTAAGAGATGACAAACAACTTTTACAACCACTGCTATTAAAGAAAGAAAGAGAGACAGACAACTCTACAGTCACTACTTCAGCTGCTATGAAAAAAAAGAGAGAACAACTCTATAGATACTGCTTCTTAAGCTGCCTAGAAACCGCACCAACTGATATTTTAAGGAACTTTTTGGTTTTTACTAATAATCAAGGTTAAAATACTACTTAAGTATAAGGGTTATGAGATAAATAGATTGGCAGTTGAAAGATGATGAATACTGTGAGAGGATTAAAAGTCTTCACATACCACCCACTCAAAACGACAGCCGACCCAGAAAGCTGCAATTCTTCTTCTTTTGTATAAAACACTGCTCACGGAATGTGATGACTAAAGTAGGGGGTGAGGTGGGAAACTTCATATCTCTCACTTTCTCCTATTTTGTCTTTTTAGTCCTTACATTAAAAAGCAAGAGTTCCTTGTGAAATCCGTTGATGCGGTTACCAGGCGGCTTGAGATGCTGGCGCCTATATTGACTTCTAAATAAAACCACATGTTATAAAATTTCTTATCATTTATTTCTTGTAAGAATTATATTTCAATAATAAATTACAGCCACTTAATAGTAGGAGTAACTTTCAAATCAGTCCGTATATTAAAATTATTATTGGTTAAAAAAGATTGTTGAATGTTTTTTTGTTATTGCTCCAGGATCAATGAGTTGCAGTGCTGATACGTTTCTGACTTCATTTTGATATGAAATTGTGAGATATTGTTTTGCCCTTTTCTTTTCTATTTTTTTTTGTAGCTGTGGATTTGTGAGTTTTGAAAAGATGGAATCTGCAGAAAAGGCCATATCTAATGTAAGTATGAATTTAATCTACCTTTCTATAAGCTAAATTTAATGCAATCAGTAAATAAAGGAAGCTAAATTGCAAATTGAGAGTGAGTGTTACCAATACCAAAGTGATGATCAGTGGTTGTAATGTTGGAAAGCCCCTAGAAAGAGGAAAGTTTCTCTGCTCGGTTTGTGGAAATAGAGTCGGGTCCAGCTTAATTTTTTGTGGTACTTTTGGATACACAAGAAGTGCAGTGGAATTACAGATGGTAATTAGTTTGTGTGCAAGAAGTGTAACACAATTGAGACGGATGAGAACTCAGATGTGGAAAAAGTATATTTGGATGGCAAGTCTATTGAGACTGTTCAGAAGTTTTGTTACCTTGGTGATACCATTGGAAGACAGAGAGAGGCTGGTGTTAGTGTGATAACAAGAATTAGGAGTGGATGGAGTAAGTTCAGGGAACTTCTGCCATTACTAACCAACAGAGCGTTACTATTATCAACAAAGGGAAGAGCCTATCAGGCATGTGTCTGCAGTGTGATGTATGGAAGTGAAACCGGGTCAGCGAATGTTGAGGATATGTGTTGTCATGGAGAGAAATGCTTGATGTGTAATGTGAGTCTACTTAAAGACAGGCTTAGATCTGATAAACTTAGAGGAAGATTAAATCTGGACCAGATAGGGAGATGCATGCAGAACAGGAGACTGTTGGGTTGTTTTCATTGAATGGATGAGAGTTATTGGATTAGTAGACGTAGAACAGTTGAGGTAGCAGGGTCAGTTGGCAGGGGAAGGCCAAGGAAAACTTGTAAGAACAGTGGTCATCCAGAGAAGGAATTAATTTGTGACATAATCCTCTCTACCTCTCTGTCTGGATGGTGCAAGTGTACCAGCGGGAAGCTGAGGACGTGGGTGACAAGTATCAGGAAGGACTTGACTGAGCTCTCAGGTCCACAGGTAGTCGGTCTTCGACGGTGGAATCTCAATTAGTTAACCATTTTGTGTGACCTTGCTCGGAACTGTCGTGCATGAGCTGCCACGGTTCGGTATGTGGTGTAGGCCATGGAAGAAATCGGCTCAACCCAACCAGGGTGAACAGTGTTGCAACAACAACCACCGTAGGAACAGTTCGCCCAGTGTCACACACCTATCAGAAAAAAATTGAATGATATGACAGTTGTATTTTTTGTTGCTATATCTTGTGACCATATACTTCACATTACCTAAGCGATGCAGGTTGCAAGACAACAGTGGTATGTACCGTGTGTAATGGCATAGTATCTGTTGGCTATCATCCTAAAAATCTTTCTAACTATTGTTTAAAATCTTTGACTGAATTGCTCTAAGTGATTCAAATGAAATCTGTTTATTTTTCTTTAGGTCAATGGTAGTATCATTTCTGAAGTTCAACTGAAAGTGTCCTTAGCTCGAAAGCAGCCATCTTTTAACCAACCACCTGACCAGACGCCATCATGGGGAAGCATCGGTGAGTTTCCTTTTACCATAAAATTGGTTTTATCGCAACAGAGTTTGAGCAATCATTGGGTAGTTTTGAATAGAAGCAAACATTTCTCTTTGACTAAATATTTTTGTTTAAATATAGATATGATGCTTCACTTCTGATGATTGAATAATACCGTGAAACTGCAGTAAAGTTTTAAAGCTAAATGTATTTTCTTACTCATTATTTAAATAAACTTCAATAAGTGTTAAATTTTTCAAGGAATCTAAAGACACCATTAAAATTTTCCTTCGATTCCATCTGGGGTCACTAGGGGCAATTATCATTTAGGTCTATAAAATAAGTAAAATATATAAAAAAAATGAATGAAACAAAATACATTTTTTAAAATGAATTATCATTGATTCATAAAACAAAAATAAAATTAAACAAAGAATATTTCAGTGAAGAATTTATTTTAAAAAAGGTTTAAACATTTAAATAATTATTTTTATTGGTATTTTTATGATTTAAAATAATTAAAGAAAAAAGGAATATGTTTTGATTTGTTAAAGCCATTTGCCATTTTACAGAAATGTTAAGAAATGCAGCATCAAGAAGTAGTTTTTTTTAAGAACACCACAATCTAACAATTTTTTTATTACTTGAGCTCATATTGCAAATGTTATTTTAACTTTTCGTTCAGGGCAAAAATTATTGACATGGTGATATTTGAAATTATTTTTCCCAAGAAACCTTCCAATCAGCATTATATCTCCACATAAGCAATACTGGGTGAATACTGCTAGTATATATATATATATATATATATATATTATAGAGAGATAGAAGAAAAAAGAGTGATAAATATGCGACAGTTGTCCAAATTTATTTAAAATTTCAATTGTTCAATGCAAGGTGTATTCAGTAATAAACTAGTGTTTATTATTCTTTCCTTAAGCCAAGGCTTTTCAAAGATCGAAATCTTATCAGAGGAGAAATACAGATAGATAAGTTGGCTTTCGAAAAAACCAAAGTTCAAATATTTGAAAAATACGAAAATTATTAAAGGAATTTTTGTTAAAAAAACGCAGTGAATGAAAAGAAAAATTCCATGAAAAATATATGCAGATTGTCTGGGTGGTAAATTTCCGTTAAAAAGAAGTCAAATGAATTGTAGAATGTGAAGAAAAACTCTTTGCGTGGGAGCAGTGTGGAGAAAGTGCTCAAAATATAGGTGAGTCCAGACGCACTTAAAGGGGATTGAAAATATATTATATATATATAAAAAATTAGCTGTACCTACTTGACACAATGCCCGTTAGTTTTTTTAGTATAATTTTTGTATAGCTCATATTTTTTTATTAATTTATTTCTTGTAAGAAAATATTTGTTACTTATATAGATCAGGGCACATATGAAAAATGCATTTAAAAATAAAAAAACAAACATTTTTTACACTTACGTATCAGGTAAAAATAAGTATCCTTAGGAAAAATTAGGTAGAATTTTAATTAAAAATAAAAATCAGTTTTATATTTTGCCGACCGCTATTCATTTACTACTTATTTATATGACAGACTGACAGTTCGACAAAATATGCTAAAACTGATTAGAATTTTTAATTAAAATTCTACTTAATAATTTTTGTTAATTTTTGGTGCAGATACCTATTTTTGCCTGATACATGAGTATATCAAAGAGTTTTCCGGTTAATTTATTTGGAACTGCGATTTTCACATGTGTGACTGCGTTTTTCATATGTGCCCTGATCTATATAAGCAACAAATATTTAGATTTTTGGAAAGATAGTTCTATGAAGGAATACTTATTTAAAAAAAATCAGTTTTGCAATTAAATCGATTAGACATTATATAAAATGTTGAAATTTAAATCCCATGAATTTCTAAGTTCTGTCAACATTTCATCATCATCATCACTTAATTTCACTTTTTTAAGTCCCTTAAACCTTAAATTTTAGACATTTTTTTGAATCAAAATCAAGTAATGGATTCTTATCAAAATTAGAATAAGGATTCTAGACATAAGGTTTAGTAGCATTATATTTTGATTTTAATCTTCGTAAAGAGACATAAAAGTGGGGCAAAACTGTTCTGTTCGGGGAATTAATTGTACCCAACCTTGGATGGGTATTCTAGTATATAAATATATATATATATATATATATATATATATATATTTTTATAAGTTAATATTAATTATTTTTACCTACAGACATCGATGTTTCATGCTTATGCAATCTTCAGTGTAGGGGATGCTAATTCACGTCGGTTGGAGGGCTCGAACCCGGTTTACAAATTGCCACTGATTCGTAGTCGAGTCTCTTATCCCTCGGCCAGCGCCAACTAGCATGGACATTAGGAGAGATTTAAATCTATAAACATCAAATCAGCGAGCAGGTACATATAGAAAGAATAGTGATAAATAAATAAATAAAATGATTTATAACATTATATATTATGGTTCCAAAAATTCAATATCAACAATGGTCTGGCATATGATCGCTTCAGAGACGATTTGGAATCAATTTTCTGATTTTTTATTTTATATATATATATATATATATATATATATATATATATATATATGATTTCCGACATATCACTTTTTCAGTGCCATATACTTAGGACATCGGTGGAAAACTTAGTGAAAGCATCAACATCCTTTACATATTTCACAAACAATTACAAAAGTTTTTATAACGGCAAACACAAAATATTTATTAGGTTAGTTCCACTATCAGATAATCTAAATACTGATAATAATAAAAAACAAAAATAAAAGTATTTAATATATATATATATATATATATATATAGATTATCTTAGTTAATCATGTCTGAGCAAGAAACTAGAAATTTTTAAGTTTAAAGATGTGAAAAAAATACTTAAGAAGTGAAATTGCTAGACATTCTTTATAATCCTTTTCAATTTTATTTTCTTCAAGATTTTACCAAAATAGTTTTATTTTTTACGGAAACTTTATTTTGGAAAATACTTCATGAACGTTTAGTCATTTTTTTTACTAGAAATGAGTTTTATAGTTCAGGAATTAAAATTAAATAAGAAATAATTTAATTCTTGTTTTTTTTTTCTTTTAAATTAATATTGAATAAATTCAGTTTCAGTTATTCTTTCTTGATAATAAAAAAAAAAGAAAAGTAGGTAAATCTCTACTAATTGATTATTAAAAAATAAAATAGAAAAAAATTTTTTTTTAGCTTTAGAAGGATTGTTCACTTTCCTATTTACATTCAACGTAGAATGATCACCCACTTCCGGATCAGCAAACATTGGATGGATGGGTAAGCATATGTTTTGCTTTGAAGGTGATTTGGTGCCATGGAGGCAATAATGACAAACTTATTTTAAAAAATACAATAAAAAGGTAAAATGGTAAAAATTAATCACTTAAAAAAACAAACTTTTCTTAATCATTTCTCTAAATTAACAAGCCAGCACAAAACTCTCATCTCTCTGAATTCACACTGTCCTATTTGGTAAGTGTTCACCAATGGGCTGTGAGACTGGAGTTCAGTCCTTGGTCGAGTCATACCAAAGACTCAGAAAATGGTACCTGATGTTCCCTTTCTAAACACTCAGCATTATATGTTGAGGATCGGAGATAAGTGGAGCAATCCAGGGAAAGGAGTGGCACCCTCCCCTACATCTCAGTGTAGTAGCCAATGAAAAGAGAGCCTTCAGGTCACTCTCAACTACAGTTGATCCATCTATTTATTTATTTTTTGTCGATAGGAGTTATTATTGTATTATCAACAATCCACCCCAAATCAGGACAGGCAGACATACAAGTGATTGAAAAGGATCTAAATTACAATAAGGATTCTGTTCAGGGGTAATTAATTTTATCTGCCTTGGGACGGGTATTCTTCTAGAGTATGTTATGTGTGTGTGTGTGTGTGTGTGTGTGTGTATATATATATATATATAAACAAACAAATAAAACGACATGTATAAAAAGTGATACACTCTTTCCACTTTTCCTGGTGTTACCAAATCAGGCTGTCTGAAGATACTACCTTCCTGGCTTAAAATGCACCAAACATTGATGTTATTGTGTTTTTCCTTTCCCTTTGCAAAACTCAATCATGTTTTGCAAAGCCAAAAACAAAAAAAAATATCTTTTCTCTACAAAACAACCAAACCAAACCAAAGACCATGAATAAATATTTGAAGATATAAAAAACTTGAAGCATAAAAACTGTTACCAAAATGACCGGATCTGGCATTAAATAACTCGAAAAGGGTTTATATGCCGTAAAACAAGTCAACCTTCCACTTCTAATAGCGGGGTTTGACTCGGTGGCAGAGTTTCAGACTTCAGTCTCTGGGGTCCCTGTTTAAAATTTCGTTATGTTCAGCCACGCTGATGAGTTGTAAGACAGTGAAACACATGTGCATGGAAAACTATATTTTAAAAATATATACGCTCCCATATATGGGGCCATCACATTAGTGAAGGGAAAAATTAATTCCAACTAGCATTTAGGTAACATGTGATTCCGTAGAGGTAGTTGAATACGTCTAAAGTATTGCAAATAAAAATATAAACAAATGAAATGACATCTTAGTGGACATGAGACGCATGTCTGTGGA
This sequence comes from Sepiola atlantica, assembly GCA_963556195.1. NCBI lineage: Eukaryota > Metazoa > Mollusca > Cephalopoda > Sepiida > Sepiolidae > Sepiola > Sepiola atlantica. The sequence continues at coordinate 109,549,191 of OY744520.1, read as the reverse complement.
TAATTGTGATGATGATCTACCCTATTTTGTGAATAGATGGACTCTTTCAGACACTATGTATAGAGGAGATTACGATGAAGTCTTGAAGCAGTCCTTCTGTAATACACTATTCTGTACTTCTGTAAATACACACTTGTAAATATACCACCGTGTTGTCTTATTTATTATCAACCCTTCAAAATCACAACAATAATAAATATTTATAAAAAATAATTATTTAACCTCCATTCTAGTCGAGCACTTTAAGAGAAATATGAACAGTTTCTAATTTAGCAATATTGCGAGTTCACTCACTTGGCAGATCGAACACTTTCTGAGACTTACTATATTCATAAAATAAAAATATAAGGTTTATTTCTCTAACATTTGAATATGACTGTTACTGTGGCCGAGTGGTTAAGAATGTTGGGTTGGAGTTATTCGGATTCAGGTTTCAAATCGTTCGACCGGCGGTACAGTTATATAAACCACATTGATTATTGTTAGTGAACATGAAACATATCTGTCTGTGGATAATAAATATTTATTTATAAAAAATAATTTTCAAAATCAGAACTGAGCCGAATCAAGAAAGCAGATACACTCATTCCACTTCTAATACTACACCAAGGGCTCAATATCATTTCAGATAGAGCTTTATAACAATAATAAATAAATTTAAACTGACCAAGAAAAATTCTGATCTAACTTTTTTTATATATAAATTCTTTCAGAATTGATTTTTCTGTTCTGGTTGTTTTGAATTTATATTCAAATATGGTAGAACCTTTGTGATGTATGTGACTGCAGCAAAGTGTTAAGATATTTATTGTTATATATGATGGTTTTCACATTGCATAAAACAATACTCTTCTATAAAATTAATTGAGTCCTATTAAGTTACCAATAGCGTAGAATATAAACAAAAAAAACACAAAGTGTTATAATTTCTATCAGCAGACGTTTTTTTGTTGTTTTGTTTGGCATGGAGATAAGATGCCTGATTATGATGATCATAGTTGTAGTTTTGAATCTTGGGTACTCTGGTTGCATCTAGTCACACTGATGAGTTGTAAATGACAAAACAGCTGTCTGGATTATATATATATATATATATATATAGTAATCCAGGTAGGGTAAAAATCCACAGGGTAGAAATCCAAAGGGAATCAAACCAGGTTTATAAAAGAGAGCTCAATAAAAAATATAGAGCTGTATTGTGAATGTTTTTATTCAAACATGTACAAGGTCTGCTACACTGGCATGTCGATGTTATCGATCTACAGCTCTCAAGAGCTGAGGTCTCATCAGGCAGAAAATTATTTTTTGATCCAACCTGGTTGCTGAATTCCAGGGAATTCAGCAACCAGGTTGGATCAAAAAATAATTTTCTGCCTGATGAGACCTCAGCTCTTGAGAGCTGTAGATCGATAACATCGACATGCCAGTGTAGCAGACCTTGTACATGTTTGAATAAAAACATTCACTATATATATATATATATATATATATATATATAATTTGTATCTTGGTTCATGAACAATTTTAACTACAAGCAAATCGACCCATGAACACATTTTTCAAACAAATTTAAAAAATGTTTTTATAATTTGTACTGTTCTCATCTTGAATATTATTCTTACAACATGTCAGTCGATGTAACCTCTGACCTTCTTCAGGTGTCAAACTTGAGAATCTATACAGAATTTTGAACTAAACCATTTAGTTAATCCTCAGACACATGGACAAGTTGCGCAAAATCAGTTTTAAGTGACAGTCTCCTGTAGGTTGATGGTTCAATCCTCACTACAAGTGATACTAAGAACAAAATAAAATTTACTTAACATTTCTACACTATCATGGCTGACGGAACAAAAAACAATCTACTCCCTGGATTAAATAAAGAGTTTGGTTCGGAATTCCATATAGATTCTCCGAGTTCAACAAGATGCATCTGAAGAAAGTTAGAGGTTAGATCAGCCAAAACGTGAAACTAACATAAAAGATGGGAATAGTAGTCCAAATGTATTGGTGCACAAACATGCATACTATTATGTCATGCTAAAATTTTGCAGAGCATCAGTTGTACTCAGATTTGTGTACTGTGAATATTGTTTGCCGTTGTGTTGTCGTGATACAATGATAAACCTGATAATGGTGTTCGTCTTACTGATCTCGCCAAGTTGTACGACATGGTGAAATCAACAATCTGTACCATCGTAAAGAACAAAGGTGGGGCTGGTATGGATAATGGTATAACACCCACACCCAAGGTACGGAGTTACAAGTGATTCCTTTGGATGAAACGTGTCGTGATAGTCTCTGTTGGATGTTGATGAAGGAAGAGTTGGACTTTTTGAAATCCTAGAGGTCAAAGTTTGACCTTATACATTCCGATTCCACAACCCTGGTAGGAACTACAACTTATACAAGTCTTTCATTATTTCGTCTTTCTCACTGGTAGAAAATTCACAGCAGACTTTTATGAGTGACAAAATGCTTATCTCGTATCAGTGGATCTCAGCTTTTTCTCTTCTCAACTGACTTTTTCACTACTTGCCTTGTGGTTTTCTTAAAATGCCTTTCTAGTGGAATTCTCTTCATCCTTGCTTTTTCTAACTAGCAAGATCTCTTACATCACCCTGATAAAATGGTTGATAGTCTTTGTCTATATTTCTTACCCCTCATTTGATTCTCTCTCTCAATCTTCACAAAGTCCTGAGAATCTACCTCGTGTGAAAAATATATTAATATTAGATTTTACTAAGCTTAACACTTTGCATTGAATTTATTAATGATTCATAAATTTTATGTTTCTATATAACTTTTGGGGCAACCAATTGATTATCTAAATGGAAATTCAATATCCAATCGTACTGTAATTTTGGGTTCACCTTGTTATAAAAGAGTGACTATTTCAATGAAGAAAATGTCTGAAGTGTTAAGAGAAAAATTATTGATGGTATGGATTAATGAAAGATGGCAAGTGCAGTGGAATTACTGGTAGGTTGAGAGCAGATAACGAGTTTGTGTGCAAGAAAATGGAGATGGTGAGAACTCAGATATGGAGAAAGTATATCTGGATGGCAAAGCTATTGAGGTTGTCGAAGTTTTGTTACCTTGGTGATACTGTTGGAGCACAGAGTGGAGCAGGTGCTAGTGTGATTGCAAGAGTTAGAAGTGAATGGAGTAAGTTATGGGAACTTCTGCCATTACTAACCAGCAGTGTTACCACTGTCGACTAAGGGAAGCCTCTATTGATGATATATGGAAGGGAAACCTGAACAGTGAAGGTTAACGACATGCGTTGCATTGAGAGAAATAATGAGAATAATACGATTGGTGTGTGATGTGAGTCTTAAAGACAGACTTGGTTCTGATGAACTCGGAGGAAAATTAATCTGGACAGTATAGGGAGATGGGGTGCAGAAGAGAGATTTTGATGATAGTATGGCCATGTTGAAAGGATGGATGAGAGTTCTTGGGTTAAATGTAGAAAAGTTAAGGTAGCGGGTTCAGTTCACAGGGGAAGGCCAAGGAAAACATGGGAGAGAAGTGATAAAAATGGACTTTGGAAGTCAATTTCTTAAAGCCGTCCAACGCATGCCAGCATGTAAAAAGGATGTTAAACTGAATATGATGATTATGATGATGATTGTATCTTTTGGGTATTAGGCGAATGGATTAATTGGATTTAAATTTATTTCAATGGGTAAAATTGTTTTGACTTACAAACTTTTTAGTTAACGAATGTTGTCTAAGAACAAATTAAATTTTTTTGTGTGTGTGTGAGTGAGTAAAACAATCTCAAAATGGGAACAGAACAGAATTAAGACAGCAGATCTTAGACTATCAAATAGAGCTATGTTAATAGTAAATTGTATTTAGCTTAACACTTTACTGCAGTTTCACAGCATTACCAATCATCAGAAGTGTACCTTACTGGTCACTAAGGTCTGGTAATAAACAAAAAGTGATCCTGAAGAATTAACAGTATTTCTACATATGATGTTGTATTTCGTGTGTTTCTGTTTGTCATCATGTATTAGTGCAATTATTATTTACCCCTTTGCAAGAGGTTAGACACAAGGTTAGGTGGGGTTTTGAAAAGCCAACGCACTAGGTGAAATGCACTCTGGCCTACAAAAAATGCCTGAACAGCCCTGTCGGCATTCTCTGGTAGGGGCATCTCATGCAATTAGCAATAAAATAACCCCTTCTCAGAGAGAAGGTAAATCCTGAGAGGATGGACCTCCTAGGACTGAAAAGAACCACTGTCGGACTGATTTAGTGCAAATTGTATCTTTTTTTTTTTTTTTACCAGAAACTTCATGACTAAGTTTGTTTGAGCATAACCAAGAATGTACACATATAAATAAATATTTGCTTAAATAAAAATACTTATTTGCTCAATCCAACTTGTTGCAAAGTTTCTGGTAAAAAAAAAAAAGGTGGGAGGAAGCCATTATTTTAACTAATAAGGATAAAATATGCGCAAAATGCAACATCACGTGTATAAAAATTGTTAATTCTTTCGATTCATTTTTGATTAATGCTAGACGTTAGAGACTAGTCAGGTACACTCTGATGACCAGTAATATTTTGGAACTGCGGTAAAGTGTTAAGCTATGTACAATTTATTATTATATATATATATATATATATATATATATATTGTTTTCATTTTACTTCAGTAAGTAAGTTCTCAGAAATCAAGGGACATCTTTCTGGGACTAACACTTGATTTCTACATCAGATACATAGATATCCGAGTGTTCAATCAAGATTCTCTTCTACCTCTCAGACGTTGAGTTAGTAGAGAATGTTAGAACATTAATTTTCTTCTCCCCAATTGACCAGTTAACTGTTGTAGTACATCTTTCTTTATGTGTCTTGATGTTACCGAATTCCAGGACAAGAATTCATCTGGTCTGGTGGAGTATCCAGCTAAGTGCTGTTACTTAAAGAAACATCACTATGAGAAGATGCACCATTCTTTGTATGAGCTAGTGTATAGTCGTGTCAAGTGGATCTTATTTGGGTTTCGAATACTATGTTATTTTGAATATTTGATCAAGGTTTACTTGTAAGGTGAAGTATCCTCATTTCAGGTTGTCCTGACAAACCCTTTTACAGAGAGACCGAAGACACTCGAGGATAGTGTCTAGTAGGTAATCCAAAGTGTGTGTGAGAGAGAGAGAGAGAGAGAGAGAGAGAGAGAGAGATAGAAAGTGGCAAGATGTAGTGGTACACATGCGTGGACTGTGGGCTCCGTGTACCGAGTTCAGGTTATTTGTGGCTACTGTATCACTTTCATACTCTTAGGAAAGATATGAATCCTCTCTCTCTCTCTCTCTCTCTCCATATATATATATATATATATATATATATATATTCTCTCTAGCTATGGATTAAATAGGGTAAACTAGGCTTACAAACTTTGGTTGTGCAACTAGATTAAGAGAAGGAAGACTCTGAAATAATACCAGTCCTTTTCTGCTTATCCCGACATTGTTTCCGTCATCCTGGACTTCTTGCCACTGGACTCCAGCAAAGCCGATTCATGAGATGTGCAGTTGGGATTGTGCAACCCTTGCTTCACTATAGACTGAATGCACAGGCACCCTTACAGGGGGTATTCATTATCTCTTGAGACTGAAAGGAGGCCTTTTTTCTTTGAATATATTTTTATAGACACATTGTTGAATTAAAAGAACAACTTATAATGGATGCTTTTTTATTTTTTTTATTTTATCACCTTTTCCAAGAACCTGACAACTTTCAGATGCCATCCACGAAATTGTTAATAAAATTCACAATTCTTTTTGCAGTCGAACCATACTTGTTACAAATAAACTTCAGTCTATGCCTGACTTGACCACCAAGTTTCAGTCATGAATGTTCAACAGTCTTTGTTTTATAGCCATTCAATGACATTCGGGGAGTGTGAGGTCACCACTTAGTTGCCATTGCTCTTAGGTTCATTTTTGTATCAGAGTTGTAATACCTATTAGATTCTATTTTAGCCATAGGGCAGATCTTTCTTTTGTCGGAATAAGGTATGGTCCTTGGAGGTGCACCCTTCCAGGCATTACCTCATCCTTTATTGTTGACAATCTGAGGCGCCCCTACCAAGGAATTCCGACCAGGCTATTCTCGGCTATCTTTATACCAAACCTTCGTGTAGCTGGTTTTCCCCACCTTCCAGACTTGTCACATCTTGCAGCTATGGGAAGCAAGTAAATCCACCGCTATCCACTGGTGCTACCAGATCATGTTGTCTAAAAATACCAGCTTCCTGACCAAAAAATGCACCAAACATTAATGGTATTGTTTTTTTCCTTTCCCTTTGCAAAACTCAATCATGTTCTGCAAAGCCAAAAACAAAAACATTTTTCCTCTACAAAACAACCAAACCAAACACCATGAATAAATACTTGAGCATATAAAGAACTTGAAGCATAAAAACTTTTGCCAAAATGACCGGATCTGGCATTAAATAACTCGAAAAGGGTTGATATGCCGTAAAACAAAACAACCAACCACCCCTATCAATTTATAGGCAATTTTCAAAATATACGCCTACAAAGCAAATTAATCTACAAATCATTTGTATACAAAGCATACATGCGGCTTTTTTGTCATAAAATGACAGAAAAAGGATTGATCAAACCCAACATACCAATCCCCACCTTGTGACGAGATGATCAAGAAAAAAAGACTTGTTAAAGAACATGTTTTCAATCCAAACCTCCTGTCCTGAAAAGAGACATGTTATGCAAGGATATGAGTTTTCAGTTAATTTGTAAACCTTACACGAATTGTAACAGCAGCAACGACTTTGTATGCAACCGCTAGGCTTTGCTGCTTTTGGGGTCGGGGCTAAAATCTTTCAACCTTGTAGAAATAATGAATAGCTACGGTGGAACGAGGAGGACTTCATGCAGACCAGACAATCCTGAGACACGATCTTTGTGAGTTCTGTGCAGAAGTCTGACTCGCTCAACAAAAGCAGCAGTAGCAGTGTAGGTGACCATTGTCTGCTTTCTTTGAAACTGAAAAATGTCATTTTGCAATGAGTGGGTGGATGAGTTATATCCCTTAGAAACAAATATAGATTGCCTTTCTCCTAATATTTACTTCCCTGTCTGAAGTAGTAAATTGTAGGTTGTTTAGAAAACTGCTGACGTAATTCCTCTACTTGTTGTTTTGTGATGATAATCAATGATGTTTTTATCCTCATTTTTTTGTTGTCTTACAGCCGCCAATGCACAGCCGACGAGCAGTTACAAAGAAAAACGAGATAAGATCACGTACGATGATATTTTTTCGTGACAGAATACAAAAACAATCCAGATAATTCTAAATTTGGAAATGAACAATTTTAATTTATGTGATCTTTCAAAAAGGTATTTACTCATTCCTGGTTGGTCGCTGTTCCAACCAATGAAAATTACGTTGCTTCATTTTAATAAAAAAAAATTTCTTTTTAAAATGTTGCTGGAATTGTTTGTATTTATTTTAGTAAATTGCGGAGTCATGTTAAAAATGCAAGTATAAATAATTTGGGAAAAAATAGTATCGTCAGATGGAGCTGGGTGGATATCAGTGTTATTAATGTGTCACACTCCAGTTGACCAATTCTTTAATCTGGATGGCAGCTCATCACATAAACAGCTTTGAGAGTTGTTGGTTTGATGACACATAGCAGTAGTTATCTCTCTCCTCTTCTTTTTCATTATTATCGCCTTCTTTTTAATAACAGCTGTTGTTAAAGTTATTAAATAATGAGAGCACACGATTCATTTGGGGTTTAACCATGCTTTCAGAGTTTTCTGCATCTTTTCCAGTATACATAAAGTATAATCCATCCTCAATAGAGAGGGGGGGGGGGGTCCAAAGCACAACCACTTTCTCTTGATTTTTGATGACACCTAGCAGTATATCGTTCTCTCTCCTCTTCTTTGTCGTTTTTTTTAATAACAGCGGTTGCAAAAGTTATTAATAAAGAATTCACACGATTTATTTGGGGATTAACAATACATTCAAGGTTTTCTTTTTCAGTATACATACATAGTACCCACAACTCATCCACCCTAGGACGGAGTGAGAACAGATGTCCAAAGCATGCCCACTCTCTCTCTCTCTCTCTCTCTCATAATTCAGATAAAATAGAAAAAGATTTTCTCAGCTTATCTGTTGTGTGTCTCTGGTGACTTCCTATCTATGATGCAATATCCTGACACGTAGCCCTAATTCTAGTCTTAATTTCTAGTGGAATTTTCCACTCTCTACTTACGCTAATCTTATGCGGAAAATAACGTTTTTAATATTATTTTTATACACCTGTATCTAAATATTGCTACAAATTGTTTTCTTTTAGGCCATTTTCATTACACTTTGTGGTTTAATATTTAAGAACTAACTCTGTGGAAATACAATGAAACATTAAACATGATACTCCTAACCCACCCTGACTTCTATTTATAAAATAATTCAATTATAAGCATGCACTAGGTGGCATTTTTAGTGGGTTTCATGTTTGCAATGCATGCGAATTACAGGCTTGCTGTGGTAGATATATTTAACCAAGGGAAGAGAAACCACACAAGAAATTGGAAATGTCTGGTCTGGGGTTTTGACCACCCAGAATTTGATTTCTCCTTGGAAAAAAAGTAATGGTTTTACAGATACAAGGTCCCCTACTGTGATTATGACCCACTCAGGGTCTTTTAAATTTAATGACCATCAAGAAACAAAACCCGAGGTAGTTTTTTTAATGACTGACCATTATTTTCAAGTGGATAACTGGGTGGTCTGCCCAAAAGGACCTGAATAGCTGCATATATTCCAGCAGATAGGGAGGGGGAAGGTAGTTGGTTTTCTGGGCATCTCACGATCATTTGAGGTTTGTGTGCCTCTCAGAAAGAGATGAGTCTGTGGGCTTCTAGTTAATGGATTATGTTCAGTTGGACTTGTGTTTTGATTTGGCCGGGCTAAGAATTCTCATTTACAAGTCCGTTGTACAGCAGAAGAAAAACGAGTATCATTGTAACCTTCAAAAAATAAACCTTTGTTACTTGTTTTAAACTAAAGTCATGATTTTATTTGGAGGGAGAATTCTTCTGTTGCAGCACTGAGACCATGAAATTGACACTGCGATCGGTGTCGGAATCGATCAATGACTTGGAACCAGCACAACAAGCAGACGATCACAACCTGTGCAGTGAACACACACAGATGCCTGTTCAACCAATAATAAAAAAAATTAGAAGGAAATGGAGCTCTGTGTTGTAAGTGTTGGGCAAAAATTTATTTTCATAATATGTAAAACTGTTTTTATGTACATAGATTTAAAAATGAATCATATTCGGTTTAATATCCGTTTTACATGCTGGCATACATTAAATTGACTCAAAAACTAACCTAACTCTGACCATGTCTTTATTTATCCCTCTTTTTCTCAAATCCATCCTTATCTCTTCCTCCCATATTTTCCTTGGCCTTCTCATGTTACCTCAACTGTTCTACATCTACTAATGCAAGCACTCTCATTTATTCTTTCAAAATTACCATACCATCAGAATTTCTCCGGTTCTGCACACATCTCCCTATACTGTCCAGTTTTAATATTCCTATCAGATCTAAGTCTGTTTTTAAGACTCATATTACATACCCATTGTATCATTCTCATATCATTTCTCTCCATGCAATGCATATCCTTAACCCTCACTGGTCATGTTTCACTTCCATACATCATCACATTGCGTATACATGTGCCTGATAGACTCTTCCATCAGTTGACAGTGATAATGCTCTGCTGGTTAGTAATGGCAGAAATTCCCTGCAAATCTTCAACTCTGGGATTATTTTTTTTCTCAACATTTGTTTTCTATTTTGGTGTGATTCGGTTAATAACCATATGGAATGTCTACTAAACGATGTTTGTTTATATACTTAGTCTTAAAGACAGGTTTAGTTCTGATGACCTCAGAGAAAGATTAAATCTGGACAGTATAGGGAGATGTGTGCAGAACAGGAGACATCGATAGTCTGGCCATGTTGAAAGAATGGATGAGAGTTCTGGGTCAGTATATGTAGCACAGTTAAGGTAGCAGGTTCAGTTCACAGGGGAAGGTCAAGGAAAATATGGACTGCTGCCCCCCCCCCCCCCCCAAAAAAAATAAATAAAAAACACACATACACCAAGACCCCACGCACATCCAGCCAGGAATGTTGATTTGGAAAGTGTCTCAGGAGAGGTCGCCAAAATCTATTAAACCTGATAGGTTGTTTGATGGTTTCCGGGTGGGCAGCTGAGAAAACGGGCGGAAGTAATCATTTTCCACTGATTAGCTGAGGGTGACTTAGGGAAATACCAGACACTTCGGATTTCCAGTTGAAACTAAATATATTTAGCAGATTGGAATCAGTAGGGCTTGAGCTGAGGACTTCGATCCAATGACAATGATGGCGTTGACAGACAAATTATCTCAGTTAGGTCTTAGCTGATATACAGGAACTTAACTAAAATGTGGATGCTAGCATTTGGAGATTCTTTTTCAACAACAGTATATCACACACAGAGCATAACTGACTTATACATAATGTATCTGAGTTTGTGTTTTTTCTTGTGAGTTTGCATCGCTTTGTTTTTTGTATACTTGTAAACTAGTGCATGCATCCTTGGTGATCGCCAAGATGACACGGCCAGATCAAGATGAAAACGAAGAGAGAACCATGGCACATGAACATTCGGGTCAGTGGTCACCGAGGGGGCGGTACATGATCTTACAATGGGAGAAAATAATAGAAGTAGACTTGAGGAATAAATACAGACCTGATCAAAGATAGGTTAGTTTTGAAGTTAATTTCTTAAAGCGGTCCAATGCATGCCAGCGTGTAAAATGGACGTTAAACCGAATATGATATACCTTTCTAATCAGTAATATGGTGTTCAATATTATTTAACATTTCGAAGTTATATGGATTTTCATTTTTGACATATCGGCAAAAAGTTTTCCAAGATGAGTGGAATTTAGATCTTTAAGAAGGAGGAATATCCTCAAAATATTTATTAATATTGGACACTGTATTATCGATTGAAAACGGAGCACCCGGTAGATAATAAATTGAAAATTATTGCATTATTACAATATTTTTTGATTTTGTCTCCCATTACATCTATTTTCCTTTCAACTCACACAATGTCTTCAGCCATATACTGCATTGTCATAGCCTTTGATATCCTAAACTTCCTATTCACAATGCTTCAAGCAAACTACAACATTCTTTTGGAATTATTTAATAAGTTTTCAAAAATGAATATATCAATTAGACAACTCTTTTATTGTTTATGTGAATTATATTAAATGGGAAATTAGGTAAAATTTTAAAATAAAATCATTATTAATATTAAAAACCAATAGGTATTGTGATAATTTTGGCAAAACAGACACATTATCTTAATATAAATTTCTATATTATTTGCATATGATAGTGACAAATTATCTGAGTTATCTCCCTGGAATTTATTCTGGCCAATGTTAGAGAATGTGCTCTCCTATGTGAGAATCAGAAATCACCGTCTATCCATGTGTGGAATTTGGAACACAATCTCATCCTCTTTCTGGCTTCTCCTTCAAATTAGACTGACATTTTGTCCAGCTCACCTTAGGAACATTCCTTCTTGTCTCTAGGTCATAATTTCAGAGACTCTGAGAAACATACATAAAATAAGTAATATGCATATTTCTATCTGAAACCCTGGCAACATGTGTTGTTTTCTAATTGTTTTGGGGACAGTAATGTATTCCTGCTTTAGTACTAATGTATCATATTACATGTTTCCATAGCCCCTTTTACATTTGCTTTGACTAACTGTTTATATGAAAATCAGTTCGACAGTGGCTTTGTTGCTGCCGGGCTAAGGCACGGTTCGGTTTAGTCCTCGGAGGTCCACCCTCTCAGGCTTTACCTTGTCTTTGAGAAGGGATTAGTTTATTGCTAATCGTCTGATGAGCCCCTAGCGAGGAATGCCGACAGGGCTGCTCAGGCATCTTTTGTAAGCTTGAATGCGCTTATGCCAGTGACTTCTACAAAACCGCACATGACCTTGTGTCTAACCTCCTGGCAAGGAAATAAAAATATGTATGTAGAGGCAAATTTGATAATTTTTAGGTATTCTTTAATTTCAGAACCACTTAAAGTATTTAATAGCCGTAAAGTGCAATGATAGCTGTTTCTGTGTATTATTAGTTGGTTTCAAAGCTGGAGAAAAATAGCCGACTGGAAAGCACCGGAATATTAGAAGAGAGTGACCTGCATGATGATGATGATGATGATGATGATTTGTGCAGGATTAAAAAATTTCAGAAATCTTAGCTGCAGCTCAGTGCTCCTTGAAAGCAATGAAATGTGAGCTGGAGAATTGTGAAGATGTGCAAGCAGTTGCTAGCAGGCGACCTGACTGTGTCCACATAACGAAATTTCTCAAAGATGAAAAACAAAATCAAGTGCAGCAAGGCACTGCAGACTTTGGTGAGAGAGATGGGTGTCGGAGCGGCGACTATGAATAAAGTGCTGAACAAGGATCTTCGCTAGTCCTCAGACAAGAGTCGCAAGGGCCAACTAATCACTGCAAAGGAACTTCTCAACTCTGTCGAACATCCAGTTGTTGGAGATGCTCTGGTTCTTCTCAGGATTAGTTACACAATACGCAGAACAAGAGGTGGATAGCCTACAGTCCACACACAGTCCCAGTTCCCTCAAACGGTGATAGTCTTTTGGTGTGCTTCCAGCTAAGACCATGGCATGTCACTGTACGACTTCAAAAAGGGACTCCGACTCAATTCAGATGGCTTTATTGAATTGCTGTCCACTGTTGTCAAGCGCTAGGTGGCTGCAGGACTCAGCTCCGTATCACACCCCCGGGAAAATACAGAATTGGTTGTCTTAGAACTTCCATAACTTCACCAATCCTAACATCTGTACCCCCCCCCCCCTAACTAGCCTGGTTGCAACATAATCGATTATTATATGTGGGAAGCAGTTGAGATCATCAACAGTACCTCCTGCAACACCAAGGACGAGCTGAAGGTTGTATTCCCCAAGTACAGATCCCCTCTAGAAGCTCAGTGCGGCTTCTTCAGGTGAGTTGTATTCAGAAAAAAATCCTCTGTGAGAAGCACTTTGAATGTTAAGAATAGATAAATTATTAACCAAGATATGAAGTTTTTTGTGTAAGATTTGTTTTGAACACCTTGTAAATCCAACTGTTTCTTCACTATTGTCCTTTCTCTTTCTGCTGACACGCACGTGTTATATTGTAAAAAAGTGCAGTAGGCTGCATTTTTTTTGGTGCATGCGTCAAATGCTCGGTCAAAGGAAGAAGGGGGCGCAGAAGAATGAGAATGTCCTTTATTTTATATCGGTCCACCCAGAATATTCTCTTTGAAATAAAATAAGTACCTCATAAAAACAGGGAGTCATGTTGAAACATAAGTAATGTTCAGATGTCTCCATGATAACCCCTCCCCCCTTTCTGAGTAGACTGTTTAGTAGTAATCTCTAATGGATATCTCCAGCAGTTAGCCTGGGTGGTAATCAGTTGGAGAGGCAGGGATCTGGGATTTCCAAGTCGAGGGGAAACAGATGGGAGGGGGATGCATGGCTCTCTGAGCATGACAGAAAGTTTGGTTTTGAGGGACCAGGGCGATCAGTTAAGATGGGCTCATCTGGGGTTCTTAGTTAAAGGATTGTGATGGACTTACCTTTTTTGGGTTGGGAAGAATCTTATTTTGCAAGTCTGCCATTCAATTTACGAACACGAGTATCACTTCAACAAATAAATCTGTTACTTGTTTATAAACTGGAGTTGTGATTCTACTTGGAATGGGGAATTCTTTGTTGTAGCGCTGACTAAACAATCTTTGATCGACACATGTGTGACGATTACGGCCAGTGCAGTGAATGCACTCTTACATACAGGTTCACAATATGCACAACACACAAAATGGCAACCTCATGTATGGGAAAGATATACCCGAACATGTGGTCGCTAAAAATAGGAATATAAAATATTTGCAGCTTTTCACAGGTAAGTATTCCCCTTCACTTTGATTGAATTAAAAGAAAAAAAGTGATTCTGACAATTTGTTTTCAGTTTTTATTAAGAAACTAAAATTTCTCTGTAAAAACATTTTACTGTCACGATTTATTTCTTTTAATAAAATTATTTCAAAAAAATTTTTTTTTTTTAATGAATAAACTGTTGTAATTTAAACAAGAAAAGATTTTACACTAATTTTGTGGAGGGAGGGAGAGCGAGCTAATAAAAATATCCGTGAATTGAGCCTCATCCATTATTTTCTTTGTTTTTGTCTGGGAAATGAAAATCTATTTTTGACTTATTTTTGTTGACAATTTAAGGTCAAAGTGTTTTCTTCCATTCTCTAAGGATTTCCTCTGCAGCTTTCAAAGTGCTATCTTCCTGTAAAATAAAAAAAGAGATAGAATAATTTTATTTGCATCAAACATAGACATTTGATAATATCATACACACAAAACAGTTAACGTTAAGTTGTTCGGAAAATAATGACTGATTTTAGAAACAAACTTTTCTTCAATTAGAGTGCGCAATATATTAGATGGCACATTTATATGTACACGGAAATGACTCTTAGAAACGGATACTAATGTCTTTTTACTGCAAAACGTTTTTTAGGATAAGAATAAATGTATTGCTTTGTAATGTTATTCATTAAAGTCTCCTTCAGCTTCGATATTCTGAGGTACGAATCACCTACATGATAGAATCAGGTGGTCTTTGTTCATCTTGGACATTACTCAATGTAGACTTTTATGGATTATTCAGTGTCATGACGGTACTCATTAACCTTTTTCTCAACTATGCTCCATACATAGTAGTCCAAAAGATTGAGATCGGAGTAGCGAGGGGGCGTCAAATATTAGGGGGTCACGTGATAATTAAAATTTAAAAATTTGTTTAAAAGTTTATTAGTTTTGATTAAGCGATTTACTTTTTCTGATGTAAAATGACCGTTACTCATCACATAAGGCTTGTGTATCGGATGTCGAGTTGTGGACAACATTTCAGATTGTTCCTACTGACACATGTTCTTTTGCAATCGACCTCATGTATCATCTAGGATTACCACCAATGATGTGCTGTACTTGTCGAATAAATTCAAGTATTCTAATGCTATCAGAATGTACAGAAGCTCTCTTATTTGGACTACTATTCTCATCTTGGTTGATATATTCACGTTTCGATCAATTTAACCTCCAACCTTCTTCAGGTGCATCTTTTCGAACTTGAGAACCATTTTTGAACTCGGGAACCCGTACGGAATTTCAAACTGAACCCATTATTTAAATTCATGAAGGTAGATTGTTCTCATTCTCAATAAAAGTGTTAATTTATGTTAATCTTAGTTATTATCACCTGCAGTAAGGATTGAACCTTCAACCTCTAGAAGACTCTCACTTAGAACTGATTGTTCACTAACGCATTTAACCGTTACGCCATAATAAATAAGAATAACATAAATTAACACTTCTACTCGGAATGAGAACAATCTAACCCCATGGATTTAATAAAGAATACAGTTAGAAATCCTGTATAGGTTCCTAAGTTTGATATAAACATTCCCAAGTTCGAAAATATGCATTTGAAGAAAGTCAGAGGTTACATCGGCTGAAACGTTGTGAAAATAACAACCAATATGAAAATAGTCTGAATAATCCAAATTATTTAATCTCATTGCAAAAATTACAACTGAAATCATTTTTTTGAAATCGAATTGAAAAAAAAAATCAACCAATCTTTTTACGAACAAGATAACGAATAAAACTATTTTTATGTTTCATATACGATATTAAAGAAAAATGATGCATTATAAGATAATGGTGTTTGCTTAGAAATTAAAAAAGTTTTTTTTTATCGATTCCAACAAAAATTGTTGATTTTTCAACTCTATAACTCAGGGTGAGAAAGTCACCTTGAAAGAATATGATTCTGGAGTCAGCAATTTTATTTATTTTTGTTTTGTTTTTTTTTTTAAATAAAAATGTTTAAGTAAATCATTGGAGAAAATGTTTTGGTGTGTTCTTTCCCCATTACTTACTTTTACGATGCAGAAGCGAATGAATTTCTCGCCCAAATGTTTATTTCCTGTAGAGTAAAATGCTGAAGGTGGAATAGCAGCCAGTTTCTGAAAGAAAAAAACAAAACAAATGGTTAATTCTAAAAAGTTAAATATTAGATTTGACTAAAAAATAATCGGAAAAGATATTGACGACTACTACAAAATATTGATGTTATTTTGTGGATGACAAGATTATTCTTGGAATTAAAATAAAATATGTTTTAACTTGTCTTAATTTTCTACAGTTTTGCAATAAGAAGAGTAGAAGACTATTTTTATGATTCTGTTTTTAAATCTTTGATGACAAATGGTAATCATGCAGTATAGTTAACAGCCGAGAAATCGAAAACAGACAAAATATGTAACAAATAACTTATCAAACGTAAAAAAAAAAAAATTAATTTTCTACCAACCTGTATAGTTTTACAGTTCTGAAACTGTTTTTTTTTTTTAAATTTCAGAATTTGTTTTCAAGCCTCAAAGGTTAAAAAAAAAAAAAAATCTAAACAAATGCAGCGATAAGCTTTGAGATATTGTAACATTTTGAACCCCCCCCCCCCAAATTTTCAATCAGTTTCAGAACTTTAAAACTATGCAGGTCGGTAGAAAATTAAATTTATTGCGTTTGGTACAAGTTATTTTCTTGTAGATTTTGTTTGTTTTCGATTTCTCGGCTGTTAACTATGAAACCCATTTCACTCTAAATAATTTACGTGACTGAAATAGGATTTAACTCTTATTGAGATAACAATCTCAATAAAAATTTGAAAGAAAAATGAAATATACAAACAATTTTACGTATTTTTTCACCCTGCTGTTAACGGAAAAAATTAAAAATAAGATTCTACTTTTTTTTCTTTGTGCAATTACACGTCACCACCTAAAAAATATCTGGAAATTGTATTTATTTTAATAAGGTTCACTTTACTATATAAATATTTTTTCTCTTGTCCCCTTTATTTTTATCCAACCATTCTCTAATATTTCTTAATGTTTCTGAACATTTAAAGCAAAAGCATTGCCATCTAATTTAGTGTTTGTACACACCACAAACACATATTATTTTGCCATCTAATTTACATAAGATTCTTTACTGCTATATTATCCATAAGGATAATAGCATTATTTTTAGTATACAAGAATATTTTAACAGATCTATCACAATTTATGAATTTTTGAATGAAATCGAAGCAGAATAAATAATGTGAGTGGTTGTGACCCAACGGGTCACATGTACCTCAAGTATATGTATATATATAGTTGTATAAAAAGACACTTTGCCGTAAGATATCAAACAAGATTAGCTGTGTTTTGGTGTCAACACCAAAACATGTCTGGCAGTAAAAGCCAGTTAAAAAGCTGTAGGATGGCAAAGCCAATTTCATTTATTAATAGCTTGTCTACGACAAAGTATAAAGACAGTAAATGAGGCTTGTGATAACTCGATTAAACATACAGAATAAATTATTTCTATATAAACAGATATAAAAAAATGTACGTGTTAAGCAGGAAGCAAAATCTTACAATTTTCCCTGGCATCTTTTCTATGAAAGGATGTCCCAAGTGCTGTTTTGTCTGTTCAGCGTTCAGTAAGCAAATTAGGACAGGATCTGATCTTAATTCTCAACCACGTGGTGGTACGAGAAATTCTACAAAATCGGTTGTTCACTTTTTGGGGTCTACCCTTTTTCACCAAAGGATATAACGTTGTCCTGGAAACCAGTTTCTCTCGAGGGGAGATAACTCCGGCAGTGATATAAAAATTTTGACTCGTTTTTAATGCTTCATTTATTCGTTCAAGAACAGTAACCTTTCTTTTATTTTTGATAGAATGAGTACTCAAATTAGTCTTATAATCTATATACTATTAGAGATTTATGGTGATTTTGTAGTTTATCTGTTCGTACACAAATAGAAACATGTGATTGGTTGACAAAAAAGGAATAGACAGAGTACGCATTACTAAGGCAGTAGCTTTACTATGTTAATACTCGAGTTTGAATCTCTCATAAGTCTAAAGGATATTTTTAAAACTGGATACATATTTTATAAATTTAAAAAAATTAACGTATAACATGAAAAAAAAAAAATAAACAGTGTATTTGGTATTAGTTTGAAGCAAAAGAATTTTTAATTAAAAATGTTTTTAAACATTTTTAATTTAGATAATTGTAAATAGACAAACAAATGCCTGAGGACCACGTTTTGAGATTGCAATATTTTATTAAAAAAATCATTTAAATGTTGTTTTTTGTTTTTTTAAAACTTTTTTCTTATTAATACGAATCATAAAACATTCTTTATCAGAGAAAGGGAGTCCGAATCAATTTAAAGGCAATGCCTTAGTTTTTCTGTGATGGTAGCTTATCTCCTCGATGTTCAACCCCGAGGAGATAAGTTACTAACACAGAATACTAAGGTATTGCCTTTAAATTGATTCGGAACAAAACAAACATTAAATGATTTTTAATAAGATATTGCATCTCAAAACGTGGTCTCCAAAGGCATTTGTTTGTCTATTTTTAATGACCTAAATTTCTTAAGATACTTCAAGAACTTTCATTTTGTTACCTATAATTTTTAATGTTTTTTGCAAACATAATACATACAATATAAATACATTCATCATAGTTACTTAAGACTCTTCCATGCAAATACTAAGCAGCATATTTTTTCCACAAAATTTCCAAAACATTTTTCTTCGTACTAGCTATAAGGCAGTAGAAGCTAGGTAAAGATGGAAATTGACATACCCAGGTACTGTACTAACCAACGCTCAAGGAGTGGATTATAAACTAATCAATTGGTTGAAAACTTTGGCAAATTTCCAAATTTGGCATGAAGCACTTGTGACATAAAATGTGCATCTGGAGAAGACTAACATTATAATCCTGCTACAATTGCTACCAATTGCAAACTATTTGGCAGCGTTCTAGAAAAAAAAACAATAGCCCTCAGCAGGAATTAGACTAAAATCTACCAAAAGGATGGCTTATTGGTTAAGAGAGAGAGGAGCCATTTTTGAAATAGTTTGAGTTAAGTAGCAGTAGTGGAGTACAGAGGACCTCTACCCTCATGACCAACCTAAAAGGGAAATGTTAATGGAAAGTTACTAAGATTCTGCGACTAAATAAATTAACAATAGGATTTTTCTATTCACCTCCATGGAATGAATTTAAAGTTGTTGATAATGGACGTTCTCCAAAGACTAAATTTGTTTTCACTTGAGCAGCGGTAGATGCAGGGGACTTGATTCTGGCCTATGACATCATCAACAGGAATTTAAATCTACCTTTTGAGGAGTTTCTCTTCACTTCAGCACCAAGTCATAGTCCCCGTGTACCACCATTGCTTTAGTCTCAATAGAAGAAAAGCAGCATTCTGTCTGTGTTTCTGCTTCGTGGAACAGTCTGCCAGAGGGGGTCATGACGATGCCTACCTTATCCAGGTTTAAAATGGTCTTCGACAAACATTTAGATGGTATGTGGATGTAAATATCTTCTACCTATCTCTTTAATTTGATTTGATTAGGAGAGCTTTGTAAATCTATGATCAATATTATTATTATTACTGTTGATAATTCACTGACAATGGCTATTTCACTAGCCGATTATGACAAATAGAAATAAAAACAGTGAAATTAAAAGTTTAATCTCTAAAATTGTCAAGAAGGTCGAGAGTGTCTTGCCATCACTCAGCAAGACCGCTCTGCAGCCCTTTATTTGAAACTGTATACAGCTATGGTGTGATCACTCTACTTTGTTCAGAACATTGATTGCCTAGAAACCACTCAGAGACGTGCAATCATGTGAATACCCACATCAGACACCTGCTGTACTCTGAGTGCCTTATTTCCCTGGGCTTGGATTAATTGAAGTTCCAACAGTTAGCAACTGAGTTGGTAAATACTCATGAAATATTATTAACCATCTCAGCAACAAGAACACTTAGCACCATTTTGATATCCACGTGTCTAAAACAGATGGACATGCCGACAAAGTCAGAAAGCACAACTCCCATGACTTTCAAAACATTTTTTTTATGCATAAAAAACCTGGCTGCATCAGTTGTTGGCTGCCTAAACACTACATCCTTTAAAACCCTCGTGCTTCTCGCAAATTCACGTAAACTACACACAATGCCCCCCTCCCTTGTGTACACATGCATGCATGTATATCATAACATAGAAAGTGGACCTTGGGTTTACTTTCAACAGCCTTGTAAACTCTCACTTCCCATATTCTGTTCTTTAGTCCTCACATTCCATGAGCAATGTTTCTGACAAAGGGGGAAGAATTGCTGTTTTCTGGGTCGGAATTTATCCATCTAGCATTTCATTGGCTATTTTTGATCTTGAAGTCTTTTTGTTATTTATTTTTTTATTTTGTTAATTTATTTAGCTCGTTACATCAAATGAGTTCATTACTAGCAAATATATGCTCCCTCCAGTCACATATTTTTGCTAGCTTGAGAGGATGGTATCATGACGAACAATCATATACTACACTACCCTTCAACCAAAGAAGGAGATAATGCCAGACAGCAAAACAGATATTACACTACCCCTCTCCTTAAAGATAGTACATTAGTCTGAAATAGTATAGTAAACTGAATTGAGCATTATCAAATAGTACAATAATACATTAATAGAAGTAATAGTAGTTTTGGATTCCGACAGACAGATACCAAAATCTCCATTAGTAATAGATATTTATTCTGGCAATAAGAAAAAAAAATCAGTAATTGTGAGAACACATGAAAAGCTACTGTAAAAAAAAAAAAAAAAATATAGACTAAAAAAATTCCTTGATTGTCTTATACAACGAAACATGTCTCCACACAATATTGAAAGGATTAGTTAAAAAAAAAAAATCATAAATTGTTGATCTCACCTTTTCTTTTATCATCCAACGGACAAATTTAAAATCTTTCGGATCATCTGTTCCATCATCTGGCACTTCAATTGCTGACAAAAAAAAAAAAGAAAAGAATGATTCATTTTATTGTAAAACTTTACATCCATCCATATTCCATAACGTCAAGGGATGTTGTCGGAGAGTCATGCAGGTATTTTATCTGTCCTAACTTTTCAGTGGCATCATAGAATGTGGTGGAGCCTATGTCCTCTACAAGCCACATACAACACCTGGTATTCCCAAATAGTCCCCCATTTAGTACTGACCAGACTCAACGTCGTTTAACTTCAGTGATCTAACGGGAACCGGTGTGTCAACGTGATTATGCTGTATAACTTTGTAAAACTTTAGTATATTTAATCGTCCTTCTGCACTTTCATATGACAACTGTAATGTACATATTCTGTATGAAGAGTTTTTATCACATTTCGTCTGTTACATCGCAAGGCATTTGCTTATTATAATGTTCATTTAATTCAACAGTTCAAATCATACTTAAGAATCACGCCACGTTTTCTGGCCGGTGTCCACACATGCTGTCCCTGTGTACTGCAAGACTGAGGATAATTCATAGCCGCAACAAAACCCGCTCACATTTATAGTATTATTTATAATTAATTAATTCAACATCTTCGTAACCATCAATTTCACACCTTTACTTTCCATAGTATTCCTCCAAGTCTTTAACTTAACAGGTAGGTCATCCCTTGTTTCACAGGTAAGCATTAAATCATCAGCATACAGTATCTCTCCTGGATCACCCATACAAAATTACCTGGACAATGCTTCTAAGATACAAATGAAAAGCAACGGATTCAGTACAGAACCCTGATGTAATCCTACTTTAACATTAAAGCTGTAACTAAATGTGCTGTTAATTCTAACACAGCTGAAAGCGCCTTCCTGCTGCTACTCGATTCCTTGCCATGCCCGCTAACCTATTTTCGTAATCTTAATAATTTTCAAATATTTTAAAAATACAAGGAAAATTCGAAGTGGAAATTTTAATTTTCAAATTATTTTTGCGTAACCTACTAATCTCACGTTTGATTTTGTTACACATTTTGCATCAGGCATGGCTCGTTAAAGCAAATCTCATCATCTCATCATCTGTACTCAACGCTTGCAAGTACCACAAAAAAAAAAATGAGTAGCACCAGACTCCCCTTCCACAATTTGGCTATCAAAATCTGAGTTCTCATCAAAAGGCGATAACCCACTCCGGACGATTATTACCTAGGGGACCGGAAAAGGGAACACCAGAAGCCTATGGACAATCGAACAGTTCGCTTAATCGGCTAACATCTATCATCAGAAGCAAAACATCCTCATGTGCAAAATCCATCTTCATTGTTTTAGACTTTTTGCACACAAACTGGCTATTCTCTCAACCTACCTGTAATTCCACTGCACTTCTTGTGTACCCTATACTTACAGATCCCACAAAAAAAATTGAGTTATGCCAGACTCCCTTTCCAAAAACTGAGCAGGGGAACTCAACTTAGGTTGAGAAAGAATAATCAATTTGTGTGCAAGAAGTCTAAGACAATGGGGATGGACGAAAACTCAGATGTTGAGAAAGTATGGATGGTGAAGCTATTAAGGTTGTCGAGAAGTTTTGTAACCTTGGTGATATTCTTGGAGCAGGTGCTAGTGCGATTACAAGAGTTAGGCATGGATGGAGTAAGTTCAGAAAACTTCTGCCGTTACTAACCAGCAGAGCGTTGCCACAGTCGACCGAGAGAAGTGTCTGTCAGGCATGTGTATGCAGTGTGATGCTATATAGAAATGCAACTGGGTCAGTGAGAATTGAGGACATTGGTTGCATGGAGAAAAATGATAAGAGAATGATACGATGGATGTAAAATGTGAGTCTGAAAGACACGCTTAGATCTGATGACCTCAGAGGAAGATTAAATCTAGACAGTATAGGGAGATGCATGCAGAAAAGTAGACTTCGATGGTATCGTTACATCGAAAGAATGGATAAGAGTTTTTGGGTTAGCAATGGAAGAAGGAAAAGATGGGAGAAAGTAATAAGGATAGACTTGAGAGAAAGAGGGATGAATAAAGACCTGGCCAGAGATAGGTTAGTTTGGAAGTCAATTTGTAAAAGCTGTCTAAGATATACCAGCATATAAAACGGATGTTAAAACGAACATGATGATGGTGGTTGGTATGTCATAAAACAAACAATAATGAATGTATCAATCTGTTGCTAAGGTTGCTGGAAGAATGGTTGCATCATTTTACTGACCCAGAAAGTACCTGACTCCTAATGCAATCCTCTACCTCTATAAGAGTTAGATATGTCCCGCTGCCACATCTGGAGAGGTACTGCTCAGAGCACTTTTTTGGCCTTGACAGCACAAAATTGACTTTGCAATCTTGTGGAGGATGATCTTTTTTCTTCTTTATAGCCCCTATCTCACAAAAGAGAACATTGCTAGTCTTTCTCTAGTAACAGTCACAGCAAGAACTCATCTAGCCACAACAACTGCAAAGAACTTTCCTTTCCTTCCATGTACCTAACATTAAATTGAATGGAATTTCCATGAACAGAGTTTCTTTCCAAGGACTTCTTATCTATGGAATACATTACCATGGGCCGGTTTCACTGCAGACTACAACGGTCATTTTCAAATCCAATGTCAACAAATACTCGTCATAAATTGGCCTTGATAAGCGGTGACCCATAAATCGGGGGGGGGGGGGGGTGAGAGAGAGAAAAGTATCATCAAGCGGACAATACCCATAGACTCCTATCCTCAATAGATGGGACATGCAACAGTACTCCCAACAACCAAATCAGATAAAGACTTTACAGATTTCTCCAGAACAAAAAAGTAAATCTGAAAAAGTTGCTTACCAAGTGGCTCAATGTTTGCCATCATAAAAAATCCTCCTTCTGGAATGGTCGGTTCCATTCCTAAGTCGATGAGAACTTTTGCCAATTCATCACGTTTCTTGGTGACAATTGGCGGCAACGACTGGAAATAAGATTCTGGCGTGTTTTTAACTTTTAACTCGTGTTCAAATGCGATTGCAACAGATACCTGTTATATAAAATTTTAAAAAAAAAGAAGAAGAAAACACATTTGAGTATTTTTTAGATGAAGATTGATAATTTTGATAATTCTGACTACTATTCTCATCTTGGTTCTTATTTTCACAACGTTTTGGCTGAAGTAACCTCCAATCAGTTAAAGGTGTTGATTAGCAATCCGTTCTAAGCGACAATCTTCTGTTCTAAGGTTCAATCTTTACTACTAAGAATAACATAATAATTAACATTTCTTTCCGGTCATGGCTCATGGAACAAGAACAATCTACCACTATGGATTAAATAACTGGTTTAAAATTCGTATAAGTTTCCGAGTTAAACATAAAGATTCCCGAGTTTGAAAAGATGCATTTGAAAAAGGACGGAATTTACATCAGACGAAACGTGAGAATAACAACCAAGATGAGATTAGTAGTTTGAATAATAAATAAACATAAACGAGAATGGATATTCTTAAAATGAATCTATTTGATCTTCACTTTAGTGATGAAAATGTTATTTCAAACTAACGTGTGACAGACAGATGGACGGACAAAGGGTTTGATAGAGATGTGAGAACCCGTCCGAAACGTTATTTACATGTTTCGGACAGAAAATATTTGACAATAATTCCTAATGTATGGTCGTTTATTGTTTACAATGATTTTAACATTGCATCCCAAACAAGTTATCTTTTCTTCAACCCTTTTAGTAAAAAAAAAAATAATAATAAAAAGAATTAACCATCTTAGCGCGGCTGTCTAAAAATTGCGACAAGTCTACTATCTCTAATAGCAGACGATACTACATGAAAAACTGGTTTTATTTGCAATATAAGACACAACAGCACAAATATACACAATAAATTCAGCAATTGACTAATATGTGCATGAGAAAATTACTATTTTCCGTGAGCGGATGATTAACCTCATTATAAATTTGAGATGGCCACCATCACAATATGCAAATTAGTCAAATTTTACAATTAATTTTCATTGTCCTACTTATATGCTACAAATGTCATATACATTGTCTGGACATGCAACGAAAAGTTTAGTTTACAGTTGTTTAAAAATGGGTGTAAAAAATCATTTTTCTACAAAAAAAAATTCTGTAAGAGTTAAACATTAATAGTATACTCGAAATGCAAAAACTTGTTGGAGTTATCTCCCTTCTAAATTTCCCATCTTTTTCTCACTGATCAACTTGTTTTTTCTACGTTTCACGTGTACGTTTAAACTTGCTATAAATTACTGTTGTTTTTTTAATGTAATTATTATTTTTTTTTACGAAACGTGCTTTTAAGGAAAAATAAGTTGTTTGGGAGCCATGAAACCCTTCTGAACCCTATTTCCCTGAAAATAATAAACGACAATACATTAGGAAATTACAATTAAATATTTGATCAAATTTGAATACCTGAGTCACAGTTGGCACGTTGTAGATACAGTTTTGATGGACAATAGTTGCCGGCATGAGTAAATTCTGTGGCCCAATTGTCCAACCGGTCTTCCAGCCCGTCACACTGAACGTCTTTCCAGCACTTCCGATCGTAAGTGTCCTCTCCCACATGCCAGGTAAAGTGGCTATTGTTGCAAAAAAAAACAAAAAAAAAAACGGAAAGGATGTTCCAAAATTACTTGTAATGATAAAAAATATTTTTTGAACATTAAGTTTTTATTAATAAATTCATCCAAAAACTGTTGTGAAGAGTAGCAATGTGTCCCAATCCCAACGGTGTATGCAAAAAAATACAAACGCCCAAAATCAAATCTAAAAAAAGGAATTACATTTTTCATACAAAACCGGCTCCCAGAGCAATTTTTGTCAAAAACACAAAAATGGTGGTCACATGATATGCTTTCAAGTACGTCCGTGCGATCGAAATGATTTTTAGCGCGCAAAATAAAATCACTAATCTGGAGCTGGTGGCTTTATTATTTAAGGTAAGATTCCCCCCCCCCCCAAAAAAAAAGAAGAAAATCAGCAGAATTCTAACATCTATATTACACTAAGCTGGAGTGCAAGCACACAGTCATACACTTATGCACCCTAACAAAAAGCAACACACACACAAATGCCTATACTATCGCACGCATATACACGTTTTTTTTTTCTATTTAAACAATATTTTAACATTTTGAGAAAATGTTGCCTAAATACACACACACTATATATATATATATATATATATATATATATATATATATATAGCATAATAATTTTGGGTTTGCCAATGCAAAAGCTTAAGAAAATGAAATTCAGGGAATCTTGCTTAATTGGTGTCTAATAACTATGGATCAAATTTAATGCAAAGCTGAAATGTTTGAATTTTCAAGTGAGAGGTTGTGCCCATATTATGTCCTCCGAAAACCCTTTAAAATACTCCAAAGAAACTGAAATTTGGGGAATATTTATTAATTGATGTCTAATATCTATTGTTAAAATTTCACAAAAATCGAAGGTATCTGAATTTTCACAAAGGGCTTATATCCCTTCTTTGCATAAGGCTAAACTAAAGATAGCCTACATTACCTACCCTTATCCCTAGCATCTGTGTTCCAAAATTCATAATGATCGGTTAAATAGTTTAGGAGTGAATCCTATAAATATACTAGATGTACCCGGTGTTTCCCGGGATGCAGTTAGTTTTTATTTTTATTTGTAAGCACATTTTTAAACTTATACAGAAAAAGAAATTAAATTTTAATTGTAAGGTAGGAAACTCCTATTGTATTCTTCTAGTTAAAATATGGGTTATTCCCCTCAAGAGTTATTTTTAGGTGATTATATAAAAAATAATTAATAGTAACAGTCGTCTTGGCCGTACTAAGTAATTTTCAAAATAAATTGTAGTGAAGTATGTTATTATATTGCTATATTACCAATAACACTGTACAACAATAACAAATAAAAATTGGCTAATCAGAAGAAAAGTTTGATTTATCAGCTTAAATGCTATTTGGGTCTGATTTAGAAAACCTGACAAGATAATTTTATGTTATATGTACAGGATGTCCATAAAGTTTCTTTACAATTTAAAAAATCTATTACGAAGACAGTTGATGATAAAATATCTTGACCAGATTTTTTTTATGTTTCAATCAGTGTTTATTGATGTTTTTATTAAAAATATGATTTTGTATTTCAGATATTTTGTTAATGGAAGGACAACTGCTAAGTGAACTCCTATAAAATGGCTAGTCCTCAAGAGAAGGCACAACATTAAAAAAATGTTTAAATTGTAAAGAGCCTTTATGGACACCACCCTGTATGTGTATATATATATATATATATATATATATATATATATATTTATAAATATTAATTATTTATTAACTACAGAGATCGATGTTTCATGCTAACGCAATCTTCAGTGCAGGAAGTTAATTCTCGACGTTCAGCGGGCTCGAACTCCGATCACAAATCGCCACTGATTCGTAGTCAAGAGCGTTCCCCCGTTGGCCACAGCGAATTAGCTAATAATTAAGGGGGAATTTAACTTTGTGAATACCGAGTCGGCGGGTATTCACAACGAGTGTTGGATCTCGCATGAAGCTGTTAGTACTGCTTGTTATTAAACTCACTCAGAGTGCCCGGCCTTTAGTAAAGGGGGCTTATAATTATATATATATATATATATATATAAAAAGTTTATTTGCTTGGTTGTTAGAGAAATCGATTTTTTAACAGTTAAAAAATTAAAATTAATTTCAATAAGGGTTATATTTTCAAAGAGTTTCATGACAACATTAATATGTTTCTTTAATTCCATTTGCCATCACTAGGGTTCAATTATCGTTTACCGGGGATGAAATTGAAAATAAAGACATGCACCAAGATCAAACAACTTTTCTGAAAGAAAATTTTATGAAGAATCTAATGATTTTGTATTAGGATTTTTGTTTTACAATAATATCCTGGAATATGTGTTTGCACACGACATCTATAAAAAGCAAAGACAATGTCTTTATTTTATTTTAAAAATAAAATAAGTAAGATAAAAATATGGGATTCAGGACTAAGAGCGCGAGTACAAAGAATTCTTATTACTTCCTGGGCAATGCCAAGGATATCAGCTAGTACGTATATATATATATATATATATATATATATATATATATATATATATATATATACACGTTGGTTTGGTCATATTGAGAGAAAATACTCTTAGATAAGAAAATGCAGAGACCATGAAGTGGAAGGCTGGAGGAAACTTGGATACAAACTATGAACAAGGATCTTAGACATTGAAATTTGAACAGAATCAATCCCCATCATCGAGCTTTGAGACCGAGATTGAAGGCTCTCAGAAAACATCAAACCCCTGACCAAGGGAAATAAGATGATGCTTATATATATATATTTTTATTAATTTTATATGTACATAAAAGTAATCCATGGACACATGTTTCTGGCTCATAACCGTCATCAGCATGGCTAACTTAGACAAGGATCGAACCTTAATAAATAAATCGGAAAAATTACTAAAAACATTTTCAGTTTAAACAACCAGCGCTCGCTTACGACCTTGAAGGTCAAGTGAGGCATAAGCGAGAATAGAAAGGGGAGGGGAGAAAGAATGTGGCTGTCTCGCTAGCTTTCCCTCTGATCCATTTCTTCACCCTCTTTTTTCAGTTGTTACATTTTCACTAAAAAATAAATAACTTTTTTTATTAGTCAATTTAAAAACTTATTGTTTAATGTTTACAAAGACCTTATCACTATTCTGATTGACAAATTGATTGATTGTAAGATTACCCCCCCCCCCCCCCCCATCTACCCCAGAAGTATTCTACCTGTTTTAGGCGATCATGCGTGAACACCCTGAAAAACTTCATGGAAAGATGAAAAGAAAAAAAAAAAATTATTTTGGAATTTTAAGTGGGGGAAATTTTTTGTATATAAATTTAATGTAAAATGATCCCCATTTTTCGGGCCAGTTTTAGGGCGGTTAACTAAATTCTTTTTTTTTATGGGAGTTAAATCCGCTGCGTTTTTTTCAGGGGGGTGGGCGAGAGGGTAGCTACTGTTTTAGGCGATTACATGTCATTTTATAACCTTGCCACTCGGACTTAGGGTTAGTAGTAAAAACTTTTGGTAAGTTCCCTAAAAAGATAGAATGGCCCGGAAATTGGGAACATAGTACGTTTATATATATATATATATGTACACACAACTGATCCCCCACTAAATTCTAATTATTTGTTTTTCTTTATCTCTGTTTTCCACGGTGTGAACACGCAATTGCCTAAAAAAAGTAGAATGTCATTTTTTCGGGGAGGGGAGGATATAAGAGAGTATTAATCTGCAAATTTACCCATATTTAATTTTTTAAAATTTTATACATTTTTTTTAACTATACATTCTATATTGATGTCTATAGTCCAGCGTCTTTACCGTTAGACCCAGACGCTCTGTCTAGAAATATGTATGATTTTTATCACCTTAATATTTAATGTATTTTTATATAATTATTTTTATTGGTGATTGCAGCGTTCGTTGTTTCTTTGCTTACTATTATTTTGATTGTCTAACTTCCTAAGTGATTAAGATGCATTATTAGTCGCTCTTAACTTTATAGGACATATTTTTCATTAATATATATTTTTTTATTAATTTTATACGTACATAAAAGTAATCCATGGACACATGTTTCTGACTTACAGCCGTCATCAGCATGGCTACCTTAGACAAGGATCGAACCTTCAGTATTGATGTCTATAGTTCAGCGTCTTATGTACGATTTTTATCACCTAAATATTTAATGTATTTTTATGTAATTTTTATATCATTACATAAATATATATCTATATATACATATATTTAAATTCACATCCTAAGGAAGTTTAACCCATCACATGATGATTCTACATATATACTAATTTTTCATAGTCTTTTGATTTTTGAATTTTTCCTGTATTTTATTGGAATCCATTACCTTTCACTATACAATAAAATGTTCTAATTGGATTTTGTCAACAACTGTACTGATACATTCACTACTACAATGACTTTCTGCTCATTATTGAAACAGTTTTTGGACTGTTTTTGCTTTAAGCATAACTTAAAATTGCGTTGTAAATTTTTCAAATTAATATTTACCAATAATTAGCAAATTATTTGTTTTTCATTCTGAGGATAAGAGTAAATTCTTTGAAAATCTATGGATTAAAGGACATTCTCATATTTCATTTTATTCCTTGTTTAAACACCCAATGATTATAATAAACTTGTAATGTAACTTAACTTTTGTTTCATTATTTCAATATTTTCTAAAAGTGATGCTTTGATTCATTAAATATATATATATATATATATATATAATTATTAATGACAATATATGTATTAGCATATACTATCAGTGTCCTTTTACTTTGCAGTCGCCTTAAAAGATTCAGCTCGATGATTTTCAATTAGTGACAACAGAGCAAATATAAAGTACTTTTGAATCCTCATAATACTTTATAATGAAGTATTTAAACATCATTTAATAAAAAAAAAATTAAATAAATAAATATTTAATAGCTTCTTTCGGTATTTTGATTCATGTCTAGGTAACTATAAACTATTTTCGTTGTAAGGGACAAATCCCCCCCCCCAGTTTTGCATTTAATAGAAACTTACTACTTAAGTGAAGAATTCTGGGTAATTAATCTTAGCTTAGTATTGATTTAAACGATTTATAAATAAATACTAAACATCTTCCACAAAAACACTGAAATATAACAATCTTAATAGTTGCTTGAATGGATGGCTGGGTCTATGAAACTGGCTCTTAATTGTTGAACTTAAAAGTGACCAGCTCCGTTGTTAGCTTTGTATCCAAATGACCTAAATAGACATCTGAAGGCTAATTGATGTAACTTTAGACAGTAAAAAAATTACCCTCAAGTGAATTAGAATTTTTATAAATAAATTATAAAACTTATTAACTATTTTAAGAAATATTACTGAATTAAAATTTATAAATGTCCACACAACTTTTAGGATGTACTAGCTCTGAACGAAAAATTCAAAATAGCGTATTAGTGGGTTCCCCCACGTGTGAGTTTGCTCTTTTCTTTGTTTTTTGTTTGGTTTCACCCAAAAATGAACCACTGTATAGTGTAGGTTTTTTCAAGACACTTTAATCCAAGAACTTTTTACTCTTTGTGAAT
Organism: Sepiola atlantica; assembly: GCA_963556195.1. NCBI lineage: Eukaryota > Metazoa > Mollusca > Cephalopoda > Sepiida > Sepiolidae > Sepiola > Sepiola atlantica. Next base: position 109,517,921 of record OY744520.1, on the reverse strand, counting down.
TTTTCTGATGTTGCAGAGACAATATTGACATAAAAATATTGTTTGGCACAAGACAAATGAAACGGACCGTAAAAAATATATCTCACAGAAATGTTGTTTTTTGGAAATGTGAAAAAAATAAAAATAAAAATAATAAAATAAAAACATGGTTATTGGAATATAATATGAACCTGACATATATATATATATATATAATAAAATATACTTTGAGTTCATGAGAATAAAAAAATGCACAAATCAAAATCAGAAGGAAGTTTTATTTTTTTATTTTTAAAATAACGGAAAGAATAAAAAGTGCTCACCAATTTTGAGATGCTTTTTCTTGTCATAAATGAGCCATTCATAGACTTCGTCTGCGATGACAACAACGTCGTGTTTTATGCAGAGGTCAGCAATCATTTCGATTTCAGGTCGGGAATACACCTTACAAATTATCAAATATATATATATATTTTTTTTTCTTTTAATTATCACAGAATGATTAAAAACAAATTATCTAAGAAAATAAAAGATATGGACATGGAGTCAATTATATAGTTAACATAAGATCCGCCCACGTATCATCGACTTCCTTTTCTCATGGTTTGGCTTCAAAAACGGGCATTCTAATGGAACAAAAATTAAAATTGCCCCAATCAAGAAGGATCTCTCTTCCTCTGATCAAAGATAGACTAGAAACTACACTTTGATCCGAGCCTGAAGATCAAGAAAGTGTAAAAAGTGTCAGCTTATAAATATGTATTAATGAACACTAATTAATGTTTAAATTGTTTATTTTGTTGTTTGCATTGAAGATATACATGTCTCTATTTACTTGCCTTCCCACAAGGACAAAGTTAGACACAAGGTCGTTTTATGGGAAATATTCAATTCCCCAAAAAAAGAGACAAAAATAAAAATTGCCTCAGTCTAGAAGGATCTTTCCTTCTCCAACTGATGGCAGAATATATACTACACCTTGATCCCAGCCCGAAGGCCAGGAAAGGAGTCATATTATACGCAAGAAAATATGGCAGATTCGAAATTGGGGAAAAAAAAAAAAAAAAAAAATGAAACTTACCTTTCCTAAAGGATTATTTGGCGTGTTAAATATTAACAACTTTGTCTTTTCGTTAAACTTTGCAGCAAACTCTTTTTCATTCAATTTCCAATCAGCACTCGATATTGTACCATCAGTCGCTTCCGTCGTCTTCAAATAGAAAAAATTAACAAATTAGTTACCACTGTAAAAACAGCGGTTTAAAGCAATATGCGCAGATACCAGAAATCATGAGAGAAAAAAAAAACAATGCGCATGTAAATCCCTTCTAAGCAAACATGCCTAAACAAAAAATAAACACTAATAAAAACTCTTTTTAAATAAAATTTAAATAAAATACATAAAAGAAAATCCCCCCTTAAAAAACAATAACAACAGACATCTGTTTACGAACAAGGAATATATATTATGGGGGAACACAAGTGGGCACCGCTTGTCTTGAAGTGGTGATTTGTGTTTTTCTCCTTTTTTCTCTCGGATTCTTTGTTGATTGAATGGTGTTAAAGAGTTGGTCTGCCACTATAAGTGTTTTTTTTTCTTTAAATGACTTCTACTCTGAAAACAAAACATATCGTTGTTGCAATTGGGAGCTGTTATAAAAAGCGGAAGAAACAAATTTTATCTCGCAATCAAGTTTTAATGTCGAGCAAATCATTAGTTGCCATGTGTATAAAGGTACTAATTTCATTTTTTATTGTTTTAAAGGAAGAGAAAATTTATTCAATAAAAACATAATTCGACATTTGACAAAATATGAATATTGGATTTAAATTTAAAAGTTCATGAAAATCTTTTTCAACCACCAAATTTTAATGGCCTATATTTAGAATATCGGGACGTTTCATCATATGTCCTGCTGGTTTGGCAGGTTGAGAGCAGGCTCAAGGCATTCCCTTGAATAATGGCGATGGAGAAGCGCGCGTAGAGCCAAGTCAATTCACGATGGTCTCCAGTGCGATGCGTCATTAATAGACTAACGCGGTTGAGGAAGTCCCATGTGGCAGGACTAATTGTATTAATTATTATTTTTTTAAAACTTATGATTCACCACCTATTGCGGCCTGAGGGCCACTCGAGGATAAGGGTTAAACAGAGTGTCAGTCGAATGATGATTGCCACCACGAAAGGAATGGAAACAATGGGTGGAATGGGCAGAAGATTACTTAAGAGGAATTTATTATCTAAGAGGACGGCTCAGCAAGTATTTGTTTACATTATACTTAAAGACAACTATGCTGTAGTCGGTTGGGAAGCAGCCTTGTGGTATCTAATAATTAGATTCATTTTTGTTTTGTTGAGCAAAAGGAGTCCCAATGAGTGTAGAAACCAGTGGATGTTGGTTTTCTGTAGATGAAAGTCAGAAGACTGAAGTTAGTCTGATTAAGAATAGAAAAGAACCATTAGATTCTTAATCTATTGTAAATTTTACAGCCTACATTATCTATAGGGTTTCCCATAAAAAAATAGAGAAGTGTCTGACTAAACATGCGCAAGGAGTGCATAGATGCATGCTACAGATGACAGGCCTGCGAGTGGAAAATATTTAGCTAAGAGAACAGAGACCACCCACAATTTTATTTCTCGGAAAAGTTATTGCCTCTTTAAACGAAATCAAACCAATTAAAAAAATGAATGTCCTTTCAAATACGAGGTTGTGATTATTACCCACTTGCGATTTTTCCTAAGTAATTTTCATACCAGATGCTGGACCTCATGGTTAATCAGGTTTTTATGTCCATAGATTAACAGTTGATATATATTCCAGCAGGGGTGGGTAATTGGGGTTGTGTGCTTCTCAGAGACAGATGGGTCCTTGGGCTCTAAGCTAATAGATTGTGTTTCGTTGGAGGATGTGTTTGTCTGTATTTGCAAGCCAGTGGTTATCGAGACAGATGTGCTTTAAGTATCTCTCAAAATAAAACATTATTACTTGTTTTAAACTGGAGTTGTAATTTTGTTTGGAGGGAGAATCCTTCTGTTGCAGCACTGACTGAGACCACACGATTGACACTGTGACCGGTGTTGAAATCAAGCACCGACTTCAGACGAAGACAAAAAGTGGATGATCATGGCCTATGCAGTTAACGTATACAGATGCACATTCACATAACAACAATATTTGAATCTGTGTTAGAATACTTTACTTTGGTTCAGCTCCATTGATTACTTTTAGGCCTTGTGTCCACTCACTATGTTCAGCAGTTATTTTCCTTGAACCATATTCAAGTTATCTCTCCTAAATCATACTGGACAACAAGAGAATGAACTCTTCAATTATGAAGTAAAAAAAAAAAAAAAAAAAAATTTGCTTCACGCATGTGTGAGATTGGAAAACGAGGCTTGTCCTCTTTCTGGCAGTGGTCTTAAGCTGGTTCAATGTTTTCCAACTAGCTTTACATTTTACATGGTTTTCACGACTAACACATTTACCGTCAGATAGCTTATTACAGATCACAAGTATTATTCAGATAGATATTCAATCATGATCCTTTTCTACTGGCTGCAGATTTTGTTCTCAGAATAGTTCTCAGATAATGTGAAAGTTGCATTCACTTTACATTGCCAATGCATTCTCTATGGTTTGTTTGCCCTGGTGATTCATGTTTATTTCTATTGTGTTTAATGATGTTTAATGTGGACTCTTTCATTAGTATTTTCCAACTACACCTTTCTTGCTTGAGTTCAGTGGGAAAGAGTAGTTTAGGACAACTGGAAAATATGCAGAAATAAGTAGAGAAAGACTGGTCCTTTGGGCTGGAATCAAGAGTATAGCATCTGTTCTGTTCTCAGTTCGATAAAAGACATATCCTTCTAGATTGAGGAAATTAAACTTTTTGTCACAATAATTTAGGGAGCTGGATTTTCCCCACATTAAAACACGACCTTGTGTCTAACTCTGTCTTCATGGGGAGGCAAGTAAATAGGGATCTGTTATTTCGGAGTTTTCCTTTTCGTAGACTAGTTGCACAACCAAGGCTTTTTTCTAGTCTAGTTTACTATTTAATCAATATCTGTCTGAAGGATATATGGGTTAATACCTTTATCCAAAGGTATTAGTGAAGGTGATGCAATAACTCCAACAGAACCCAAACCAAGCACATCTATAAACACTACACCACACCACTTCTATATTTAAAATATTGAAAAGCTAAAATATTTTATATTCTAACTATCAATTTTGCGTTCCACGTCCTAGAGAATAGATCAGGATGTGAGTAGCCAACATAAAAAAAGCTGAAATCAGGATGAATTACCCCTCACGTGCATGTGGAGAGAAGGAAGCGCATTAAAACAACTTTTTTCTGTACAACTTCAAATCAGTTTTAACTAAGAAAGTCAAAATTAAGAGGAAGACACCGAATCCACATGTGGGGGGGGGGGGGATAGGAAGGCATTATTTGATAAAACAAAAGTTATCTAACTCCTTTACCCCTTCATTAATTGTCTTAGCCTTCATAGCAAAAATGACATTTTCAGTATTCAGAGAAAACTGCCATAAAAGGGAAAAGGAAGGCAAGGCAACATGAAGAGTGGAAGAGAGAAGAAAACGGAAAGAAAGATAAAGTGAAAGAGAGAGAAAGAAAATTCAGTCAAATAGTAATGAAAAAAGTTTTTATTTGAAAAATTCATGATTATATAATTTTATAGTTTAAAAAGAGCTAATTTTCTAAATAGTATAAAAATAGTAAATTAAATTCAGCATAGTTTTTTTTTAACCCAGTAATATGTATGTGGGGAATTGTTTGAATGAGTGTGTGCATAATACTGATAACTATTCACTATAATATATAATATGTGTATGTAAATATTTAATTGATAGTGTGATTTTACTTGTGTCTGGAACATGACTGTGCATAAATCTAAAATTGCTTATGGTAGAACAAAGTATGCATGTTGGCTAGGCAATTGAAGGGTGGGGGGAGGAGAGGAAGGTCTTCCATGAAAGTTAAATTATACATTGGCTCAGCAAATGTGTTGGAGTAAGGGAGGGGCTGTCTAATCATAGGAAGAAGAAATTACATGCTTAATTAGGTGAACTGTCTTTTTCTTATTTTTTTTCTGTCTGGTTTCTTTTAAATAATTTCAATTTTAACTTCTTAAATCACTTCAGAGTCCTGAACAAAACGTGTAAGCGTTGAAACGCAGGTTGACCGTGTAGACTGTTTCTAATGTTTATTTAATTTTACTTATAAAAGCTCTAATTTATATTGAGCACTTTTTGAAAAAGTATTGGTTTTAAGTTGATGTTATCAATATATTTGAACTTATTTAATTAATTTATATATATATATATATATATATATATATATATATATATATATATATATAGATAGAGAGAGAGATTATTTTAAGAATTAAGCATATTTAAGATTATTTTAAAATTGATAAATGCCCAAATATATTTATATTTGGTTATTCTATAAAGTTTTCAAATTTTAAATATGTTCACTTACTTGAATTTCCCTTTTAAATGATTAAAAGAAAGAAAACAGGAAATATTGCTAATGGTCTAAATTTATTGATACAGGTTATAAATGTAAAGTAAAATATAATAAATGGTTAGACTCACTGTCCGTAGAGGAATAAAAACAGGGATTCCGCCAGCCGATTTTACCATTGGTTCATAACAGTCAAAATAAGGTTCTATGATGATTACCTGAAAAAGCAAATTACCATATATATTCATAGAAAAGGTACATCCAGTGTCAAGAGCAAAACAACACTTCAATTATCCATGTAGCAACATTGTACATGGGATGTGTGGATTATGTAAAAAGGAGATTTTCGCTTCAAAATTAAGTTAACGTGTAAAAGGAAGTGACGTAGGAAGACGGGAAGTATGTGGTAAAAAGAAAGACAAGTCTTGGCTTTTGTTCGTAGATCTTCTCCCTTTCCCTATTCGAAGATTAATATTGTGTAATATGCTAAGAGCAATTAAAGGAAAGATAAATAAACAAAAACATTTAACCCAAAAAATGTGCTGTTGTTATTAAGATGAAGAACAACTATTACAACTGCTTCTATTAAAGAAAGAGGGACAAACAACTACAACAGATAAGTACAGAGACAACTCCACAAAATGTGTGCTGATAATTTGTGGCAGTCATTGCTACATATGGATTTAAATTTTTTTTTAAATTAAAAATAATTATAAATTTGAAAATAGACAGAATGCCCTTGAAACCATGTATAAGATGCAGATATTTTTTTTATTAAAACTCATTCTTTTTTTTTTCTTGATTTTTATCTTAAATTTTTCGGATAACATATCCTTCATCAAAGATTGAAAATGTTTCATAACAACTGTAAAGGTATTACCTTTTTTTTTCATAATTAGTGTCCGTCCGTTGTTATTGGAACGATTTACTAATTATAAAAAAAAGGTAATACCTTTACATTTCTTATGAAATGCTTTTTTTCAAATTTGAATTCTTAAAAGATGCTTTCAAAAGAACTTTTTCCATTTTAAATAAAAATAATTCTGTTTTCATGGGTAAGTTAAATTTATTTTCAGTTAAACAAAAATAAAAATATTATGAACATGAGTTGAAGACAGAGAACATTTTTTTTTGTTAATTTGTTAATATGAAAGCCTTTACCATTTTTAAGGGTTGAACAATTTTCAATCAAGAAAATGGTAAAATTATGAATTTGAATTATTGTCCTTAGCCTCGTTCTCAACTTGTTTATCAATACGGCGATTACTTTTTTGCAAGCAAATTTCCATTTTGAGCATTTCACATTTCACAAAAAAATTTTTTTTTAAACGTTAAAAATAGTAATTTATTTAATTGTAAAATAAATTACTGTTTTTAACGTTTAAAAAAAATTTTTTTTTTTTACTCAAAACATGTTACAAGAAAAATAAGTTGTTTAGGAATAATGCCAAAATTCATTTCACTTTAAATAATTTAGGTGACTAAAATAGGATTTAACCTAATTGTATTTTATACAGACTTGTTATTATTTAAGCTTTTCAAATCTTTCTTAGCTTGTGAATCAAAAGTGGCAGACAGCCATTTTGAAGACTTAATCAGGATTTAGTTTAAGGAGTTATCTTTTCTTGTTTCATGCTTAAAATTGGCTTTGCCTCGTGTAAACATTCAAAATGGTAGCCAATTATAAACTCTTTTCTGAAACAAAAGAACATTTGAAAATAATAAATCAAAAACAAACTATTAGTTTGTTTTCAGTAGAATTTGAAGTGTCATCAGGTCACCCATTGAGCACACACAGATTAGATTGGTCGAATCAGGAAAAGTGAGTTTACAAAGCCAGGTAAATATAAAAAAAATAAAAAGACAAAATCTAAAATTGATCTCTTTCTGCACGTTATATCCTTCTATCTTTCTTTCTATGGGTTAAATAATATTACTACTCTGGTGATATTCCCTATTGTTTATAATAGACTATTCCAACCTGTTTATTCTTTCCTTTATTACCTTCTATTAATGAACAGAGAGAGAGTGACAGAAGTGAGAGTGATAGATACCGTACAAAACAAAACTGGGTGTGGGTGGGTCAAACAACATACAGTGAGAAAGGGTGAGAGTGATAGATAAAAACTTGACTCAATTCCAAGTGACTCAATTGCAAATTAAAATGTAAGTTTTTTCAAACATAACTCAATCCAAATATCAAGGAATATTTTAGCATTTATTTTGTGATTAAAATATATAGGAAACAAACGTTCATTAAGTCAGCTTTAGTATAATAACAGATAACAAGTTTGCATAAGAAAAAATTAGAATCATATTTACAGTAGTTCCTGAGGATTGTTGTCATGACTCATAATTTTTTAAAACAACACAAACCATCTGTTAAAGGTGGGGAAAAGATTTACGATGCAAGGGAGTTAACTGTGAAAGGATTTTTGTTTACGTCGTTTACATGAATAAATTGAATCTCATCTTACTTCATCTCCTGGATTGATGAGTCCATGGATGCAACAGTAGAGAGAACCATATCCACCAACTGTGATTAAGATCTCATCCATTGGATGAATTTTTCGGTCCATAATCGGAGAATACACCTGGGAAAGAGCGTTGCACAGACGTGGATCGCCCTGAAGAGGAAGTGTAAAAAAAAAATTTTTTTAAATAAAAAATAAATATTTTATTAAGCAAAAAATAAAAAAAGTTGGATTTGAATGGAATAAATAGCATACAATTAAGAATATCATGACATTGTTGTTGTCCGTTAGTGCTTTGTTCCATTAGCCTTTTGATTTTTTTCCTAATTTTTCACAAAATTTTACATTAACGCAGAAAATTGATTAAGCTAATTTTTTGGGAACAAGTCTAGTTTGTCAACAAAGGGGCTAAAATCAGGGTCGCAAAGTCGGACCCATAAGAATGCTAGGAGTCAGAGTCGGACCCATAAGAATGCTAGGAGTCAGAGTTCTTTGTTGCAGCACTGAGTGAGATCTTACAACACCTTTTGGACCGACACGACGTGTGGAGACAATTATGGCCAGTGCAGTGAACGCACGCATATATATATGTTCACATCTGTAACCCTGGCTAAAATGCCTCAAAACAGCATTTTTCTGCAAATATACAAGTCTTTTTTCATTAGTATTTTGCTCAAAATCACTAAAAGTTAGGATTTACACTCATGATAAATGTATGCCTCTTCATTTGTTTTGTAATTATTGGAACTGCCATTGATAATTCTGAAATATAGGAAATATAAAGTCAAATAATATTCCTGCTATAGTAAGAATAACATATGTCCTCAAATACCTTACGCACCATGTATAAGTAAACAAAAAGCAGACGACAACTGATTTTTCTTTTCAAGTTAATTTAATTACAAAAATTTTAGCTGAAAAAATTATTAACCAAATTTTGGAAAATGTGTGAAAACAACAATTGAACACCAAAATAGAGAAAGGGGGAAATATCCGTTTGTGAATTACAAGCATATGGATGACTGTTACGTCTAGATGTTTATACGTTTCGGTTCAATTACAACTCAGAAAAATGAAGGAAGTATGAAGTAGAACCTTCAACAGATTTATTTAACAAACACATTCATTCATTTAGAATGTAGAAAAAACGCTGAACGCGAGATGCTTGTTTGATTGTCAGACCGTTCTGTTTACATTTTCACTGTCCGACAGACGACTTCTCTCAAATGCTAGGGGCGATAACTCTTACTTTGCTTCACGGGAAATAACTTGATTTTGATTTGTTAGGTTGACCTAACAATGACTCAGACAAAAAATATATTTCATACTTGTCTATACTATGTACATTTGGTTTAACGTCCGTTTTACATGCTGCTATGCATTGGATAACTTTAAAAAATTGACTTACAAATGTAAGACTATGTGCGTCCCTCTCGACAATTGCCGCTGACCCCAATGCTACGTGTGCCATTATTTTCTTCTTCTTCATCTTTCGTTCTTGTTCTGGCTGTATCATCTATTCCACTGATGATCGCCGAGGGTGTGAGCACTGGTTTACAAGTTGAGAAAAACAAAACAACAGATTCACAAGAGAAAACACAACCCTGATACATTGTGTATAGATCACTTGTGCTCCAAGTATGTGTGATACCGTCAGCGTAGAAAAGGACCTCCAAACGATAGCGTCCACATCTTAGTTAAGTTTCAGTGTATCAGTCAAGACTCAACTGAGATAATTCGTCTGTCGAGGCATCACTGTTGCTCGGTTGAAGTCAGCTCATCTCGTGTCTGTGCCAATTTGCTCTGATCTGATCGTCTCTTCTCCGAGCTGTAAACTAATGTAAACTCGTCATGATACAATATAACAGGATTTATTTACATTACCCAAGAATACACCAGTTAGCAAAACAATATTGTATGCACTATGTAGATGGATAACCTTAATAAACTATTTGATTGTTGCCATTTTTTTTTCTCTCTCTCATATACAGAAAAAACAAAACAATATCAAACTAAATCAGAACATGTGAAGTTAACAGCAGAAATCAAATCTGCAATGGGAAGTCATGCTTAATTAAGTATGACAGTGTTCAGATTTATCAGCCCAGCCAGGCAGTCTGTTGTGGAGAGCATACTCCAAGAATGTAGCCAGCTGTTTAGTCACCCGTAACACCTCACACATATCCAGGGTCATCGATATATCCCAGTTGGTAGTTGTCATGGCGTAGGTTCTTGAGGAATCAAGTTGTACCCAGTTAGAATGAAGGACGTAAAAAATGGGTGGGTTGAATTTATTGGTGCAAAAGATCACTCAGCACAGACCGACGAGTCTGCCATCCAGGCCTCAAATATGAGGATGTTGTGTTCTTTCTTTGTGTTGCGATAATAAGGGGAATGCGGTCAAATATGGATGACATGAGCTGCTAGGTGAAGCACATGAATGGACTTCTGCTTTTGAGATAAGTGGTTGGAGCTGGCATATAAACATTTTTTCTTGTTGAAATACTCACAAAACTGCGTGCATACTGATGCAATAGATGGTTGGATGGATTAGCGGCTTCTTTCATCGCTTCGGTCACATAACTTGGAGGTTTGTAGTCGGGAAAACCCTGAAAAATATTTCAAATATTTTTACAAAAAAATATAATATAACTAACAAACAACTACCCACCCTCCAGGAAGCAATTAATCTAGCTGTAGCATCTTTACAGAAAAACAAAGAAACAATTTTGATTTCACATTTTAGTAGAAGAAAAACAAAAAGGTGATTGTCATAGTGTTATTTTGTGATAACCATCTTTCATTCTTTTTAGCTCTTTATATCAAGTGGCTTCATGCCTTGCCTGGAGCAACTTCCATAAAAAAATTCCAATGTTGAGGAAATTTACTGTGTATGAACAGTCATATTTTATTAATTAGAAAAAAAAAACGTCAAAAAAGTTATTTTATGTGGATTTGATTTTGTATAAGCATAAAAATCAAAATCATCTGTTATCTAATGAAATGAATAAACGAAAAAGCGAACGTCAATTGGTCAAATACAACTATTATATATTCTTGAGCAATTTAAAATTGTTACTTTGTGTTTTTCGCCTTTATTATTAAAGACAGAAAAATAAAATAAAAAACTTAATGAAGATTTTTTTTAAATATCTGTTTTTTATTGTAATTAAGAAAAACGAAACTAAGGGGTATTTTCTTTTTCTTTTTTTATGGCAAATGTAATGGTTGTTATCACCACCATCATCATTACTACCACAACCAAATTTAGTTTTAAAAATAAACGTATCTATTTAATTATTAAAAGAAAATAACTTTGCATTCGATGTAGAGTTTATTTTTAAAAATAAATTATTCCAAAGTAATCTAAGTTTTTAGTGTGTGAAGATGTACTGGTGCATAAATTTAACCGGAATTTGTCATTTGATTTTGAAAATAATAAAACCGGAAGTTATCATCTAGAATGTTAAACTTTTTTCATTAAATCACTTTAATTAATATTACTACTGATAACTGTAATATTAATATCAATAAAACTATTGTGTATATATAAGAAAATAGAAGAATCAAATTATAAATGAATCGTACAGAATATTAATTAATTAGAAACTGTTTATAAAATAAGTATGCAAATGAAGTATAGCCATAGCTGTGTTTTGGAAGCTTTCCGATCAGTATATATAGCATATTTGAAAATATTTTGAATGAAATAAGCCTAGGGTGTTTTGATATAGATATAGTTAGGATAAATGGAAAAAACTTATGTATTTATTCATTTAGATAAATATTTTATTTTATTTTTTTCAACTGACATAAAAAAAAAAACCAGAATCACAAACAAAAAGTCCAGTTTTAAGGGAGTTGCAGAAAGAAACACGATGTGAGATAACTAACATCATCTTGGACCAATATGGTTCCATTACACCGGTTAGAACACACACATCTACTCTAACACTACAACTTTACATTTTTTTTTAAATTAAAAAAAAAAAATGTTTTTATGGAATACACTCCAGACAAGGCATGAAGCCACTTGATGTAAGGAGCTAACGAGAAGAAAGATGATTATCACAAAGACAGAAGATGCCTATTGACCGTAGTCTTGAAAAGACCAAGGCTATAGGTAGGACGAAAACAATCAGCAGGAAGAGAGTTCCACAAGCCTGCAGTTCTTCGAAAGAAACTACTGGATAAGAAAGCTGTATTACAATTAGATATCAAAACAGCGAATTGATGGAGACCACTAGACCAACAAGTCAACAAACGAGCTGGAACAAAGGAAGCAGGGAATAGATCAGACAATTCTGAAGAACACATGCCATAATAGTATTAATAGAAAAGACTGATACCAGCAACATCACATCTGTGAGAGAGAGGTTGCAGAGAAGAAGAAAGGGTGGGGTTAATAAAATTACGGATACGTTTCTGCACCTTATCAAGAACCCTCAAATGGACAGAGATTCACCATTTATATATATAACTCAATGTCTGTGTGTATAAATTATATATATAAAATTTTCTGGGGAAGACAATGGAAGTGGTACCGAATATCTGTGCCCTCCTAACCTAAGGGAGCTATGGGGGCTGAACCTCCTTTAAAACTTCAAATATATCCTATTTGGATGAAATTTATATCATATGTATAAAATTCTCCATGGAAGACAATGGAAGTGATCCCAAATATCTATGTGCCCAAACCTCTAAGTCACTTATGGGGACAGGACCCCCTTAAAACTTCAAATAAGTATATCCAATTTTAATTAAATTTAAATTATATAAGACAGTAATTCAGAGTTTTCCACCATTTCAGCTTCTTCCGACTATATTAGAGGGTGAAACAAGAGGAGAAGGGGGGGGGTGGTATAAGCAAAGAAAGTAATATGAGCTCTCATTCTGTCAGCCATGACCGGGTAGAAGTCTTTGTTATTGTATTCTTAGTATCGGCCACATTACGAATTACTTAATACTTCTATCCGGTCATGGCTGACAGAACGAGAGCAAGCTACCCCCATGGATTAAATAAAGGGTCCGTTCAAAATTCTGTAAATATTCCCAAGTTTGACAGAAAGATTCCCCGATTCAGAAGTTACATAAGCCAAAACGTTGGGAGAATAACATCCAAGATGAGAACGGTAGTCAGAATAATCCAAATAATCCAAATTATCAATCCTCATCTCAAAAATTCCGAAACAGAATAGAGAATACATGCTAAACGTTGACAAAGAAGATGAGTTTTAACAATAATGGAGATGGATACTTACTTGGCCTAAGTTTACAGCGTTGTAATCCGAAGCTAACTTGCTGATTTCCACCCTAAAATAATATAAAAGTACATAAGTTTCTTTCACTTGAGATATTTTCAGACAAAAAATCATACTTATAATCAGAATTTTAAATAATAAGCATTTTATTTATAAGTTTATTGTAAACACAAGACTTTTACGTTTATTCATATAAAGAGATAAACATTAACATTTTTGTAATTTTGGTACAAATTTATTTAAATAAGACCGTAATGAAATTTAAAAAAAAAAGAAATCAATTCGCCTGAGCGATGGTGTGTGTATAGGCTCTTTTTAACCTACAATTTAGAAATACATGGCAACTTGTTGAAAATCAAGTCAGGCCCCAAAAGGCCAAAGAAACACGAATGCAAAACATTTTGCCTATGGGATTAAAACAATCATTGAATTTAAAAACCATTAAAAAAAAATATAAAAATAGGCGTTGCTAACGGGAAAGGGCGTGTGCACACACGAGAGAGAGAAAGCTAGCAAGCAAGCCCCCCTCTCCCTCCCTTTTCTCTTCTCACTTATGCCTCATAGCGAGCGCTGTTAAGTCTTTTAGTCATTTATCTATTTTTTATACAATCACTTTAATTAAATACTGTTAATATCGACAAAACTATTACACATATATAGTAAAAATAAGACGATACAATTCCAAATTAATAAACCAAACATTAATCTACTATATATAGTGAACTCTTTTTTTCCCCCCTGTACCTTTAGTGAGAGTAAGAAAATAACCACATGCATCATACACTAATAAAATACCCACTGCAATACTCTTATTCACTCAAGCGTTTTTGCAGAAACTTTTGCATAATTTCATCAACATATATTAATTATTATATTTATTCCTTGATCAGTCACTCTCTCACCTACAACATCTTCAGAGACAGTGGTCACTATACTTACTCACTGCAAATTATCTACTGTACCCACCACTCATAACACCGGCAGACTTATTTCATTCAGAACTGTTAAACAGAAACACCACAGAGTACAGATTACGATAATATCATTCCGCTATTCCGAACACATAATATTATTACATTACGGAATGACGGATTACATTAAAACAAACACATCACGCGCAGCATAACAAAACCACTTCCAACCTTAGTAAGTACACTTCTTAATTATATAACATTTCTTCATTTTCATTACAGCTTAAAGATCGCTAGAATTATAAACAAACATGTTGCCACATTACACAGACCATCATTTTTTCAACGTATTGCAATGATTGAGAGTTGTATATTCCTTACACATTTTTCCATTAACAGACAGTACATTCGTAGTTGTGACTTACCGTACGTATTTGAAGGAACCTTTTTAGGGTTCCAGTTTTGGGGGAGGGGGATGAAGATTTTGGGAAGAACCAGTTTTATAGAAACATTTTAAAGAAAACAGTTTTAAGTAATAATCGAGAGAGTGAGAGAAACGTTATATGATAAACAAAATAAACAGTAAAAAAGCATAAGTTCACAAAAGAGATATTTTATAGATGTTTAAAAATGGAAGTCGACATAGATAGGAAAACAGAATAATTTTTCATATTTTGAGTGCCCTTACAGAACAAGGAGGATTCATTAGTTGAGATATCGAGGAAACCTGAGTCGATAATTTAAGGACTGAATTATCCACGGGTCTGAAAAATCGTAATCAAAACTTTCTCACTCAATTACATAAATTACATTTCATTGAAAGTTATTAAATATAGTCAATAATCATTTGTTTTCATATTAGAAAGTTCAGTGGGAAATGTATGAAGCATTAAAGTGGTTAAGTTTATACATTTGCTTTCAATCAGCAGACGACCATGAAAGGGGATTCAAGTAGCGCATGTGTGTGTGTGTGCGTATGTCGCCTTCAGTGTGCATATGCGTAAAGACAGTGAAAGAGTTAATCCATTGTGTCTGTGTTAGCGTTGGTGTCAGAGTAGCTATGTGTGTGTGAGTTTAGAAAAGGCATGAATAGATAACAGATCAAACAAATATCCCAGCCCGAAAAAAATAATCGGTCAGTGAAGGAGACACCATTCTACACTGTGGCAATTTCTATTTTTGTTCCACTCCGAAGTAATCCTTTTCGTGGGTACATAGATTTTCACAAATTCAAAACCGACATTTCCTCTAAACATTAAAACTATCCGATGTGACCTATTTGCGTTCTGTCGGCTGTTTACAAATTTTAATTCATTCTTTTATATTTCTCCCGGGCAACGTCGGCCGATGGGTCCTGCTAGTGTATTATAAACTGTTTAAAAAATAGTTATGCACATTAGGCATTCAAAGAACTGTCTCTAGATCGTTCATCTATACTATATATGCAGTATTTCAAAATATCATGTTGTCTTTATAGATATAAATAAAAGTAGCCCATTTCAATGGTAATATAAGAGTGATAAATGAAAACAAAACTTTCATATTTATTTATTTAGACTAGCAAGAAGACCGGGTGTTGCCCTGGATTGTCCATTCATGCCCAGCCCATATTACCATTTTTATTCATATTTGTTGTTACATTTTATGATATCCAATTTTTTAGGGTGGAGCCCAGGGTTATAATCAGCATTAATTTGGTGAGAGGATATGTAAGTACAGTCATATTCATTGCAATAATTTTTGATAAATTTATAGTTCTAACCAGGGTTACGGAGTCGGAGGCTTTGGAATGAACCGGAGTCAGATTTTTTAATCTCCAAAGAATCAACAGAGAATCTGAATACTGAAAGACTTTAAAATAAGGAGTCAGAATCAGAGATTTTGGAATTCTAGGAGTCGGTGCTGGACCTTTATACCTTCTGATCTGCAACCCCTATTGAGGCACAGCTGGCGTTTCCCAAGAATGAATGAAGACCTCTGTATATTCATGCTTAATCTTTGCCCTGTCGTCATTTTACAACTTTACCTACTGATTTCCATAAATCATAACCTGTCAAAACAGACTCAGCCATGAATTCCAAAAGCACACAGGAACCACATTCAATAGCTCACTTTCATAACAAAGCCAGCTCTCGTCACCATCGTCATAGTTGTAACTACATGCCGGCTGTGAAAGAAAAAGGGGTTGATGCTTCATACTGATGCTATCAATTTTATTTAATAATCAGTGTGAAAACCACAAAGGAAGAATAGATAACATTCAATAAGAAAGACTAGAGAATACATCTCAATAGAAAAGTAAACAAAAGAAGGAAATGGACAAATATCGACAAAGTTTTTAAAAGGGGGAAAGTTATAATTACCATGTTGCCTTTCTGTCAGCAGTAGTGAAAATGAGGAGAGGACGCTATTTGCTCCTTTGATCCTATCCCCATTTCTCGTTTGAGTCTTAAGGTTCACAGCAGAATGAAGACAGCAGAAACTGATAAAGAAGGGATTAATTATGAAGTTATCTAAGCTTTTCCAACAAATGGCTATTGTGGTTTCTATCTATCAGATCGCGTTGGTTGCCCGGACCATATTGACCCAACTCCTCCATATTTTTCTGTTCGTCATGGCTCTGTGAAGATTTTTGAGTTGAGAACCAGTATCTTCGGTCAACTGTTTTGTGTACGTCTTATAGGGTCGACCAACTTTAACTGTTCCATGTGTTGGCGTCCATAAAATCAGATCACTGATAACCTCTTCTTTGCTTCTATAACAATGTCCAGCGAATCTCATTCTCCTTTCTTTTATTACTGATGATATTTTAGACAAGTTGCCATACAGCCGTTTATTAGATGGGTGCATTTTCCAGTGCATGTTTAATACAGCACAGAGCATCCGTGTGTAAGTTCCATCTAGTTTCCTTTCCAGTTTTTTTGTTAGAATCCAAGCTGGTGATCCATAAAGCAGTATGGATTCCACTACGGCTCTGAAAAAGTTTTATTTATTTGTTCAGACAGTGCTAATTTCCAAATAACTATTAACCGATTAAGTGCACTCCAAACCTTGGCTATTCTAAGTAGCACGTCTTTTTCTGTTGAAGCGATATTGCTGCCCAGATGTTCGAAGTCATTTACCAGCTTGAGAAGTGTTCTGTTCAGTGTTTCGATTGGCCCTGTTTGATGATAGCAGATATATTCTGTTTTCGGGCATTTGTATGCAGTCCAATCATAGCAGCTGACTCTTCCAAAAGATAAAGTAGCCTTTGGACATTAGCATTGTTATCAGTTAACAGTGCAAGATCATCGGCGTAATCTGCATCGGTGATCTTTTTTGATGGATGCCGTCTGCTTCTTGCTGGCGTTAATGTTAGGCCATATTCGCTATGTTGATCAATAGTGTTTCAGCACGTAGTTGAGACAGATCACAAACAAGAACGGAGCCAGAGTATCACCCTGTAGTACAACGGATTGAATTTCAAAGAAACCTGTGTCTCCGTCGGGAAAGCGTACCATGGCTTTAGTATTCTTGTATATAATCATTACGGCTGCAACAATCTCTTCCGGGATTCCATATGCTAATAAAATCTTTTCCATCTTTTCTCTGGACGAATCAAAAGTTTTGGAGAAGTCTACAAGCAGTAATGTTCCGGCAGTTGCCTTGCTTTGACACCCTCGATGATTCTTCTCACCGTTAAGATTTCACTAACTGTTGAGCGATGTATTTTAAACCCATGCTGATTTCTTCTCAGTATCTCTTCCATTTCTGGTTGGATTCGGTTGAGCAGCATCTCATTGTAAACTTTTGCTACTATCGGTGTCAGTGAGATGCCTCTATAATTATTGGTTTGACTGAGATCTCCTTTCTTTGGGAAGGGTAGTATGCAGCTTTCAGTCATTGTCTGAATCGCATTCGTATTATACACCTCATTACAGTAATAAAGCAGGATATCACTGAACGTGCCGGTTTTCAAAACTTCAGGTGGAATTTGGTTAAGACCGGCAGCTTTCTTGGTTTTTAGTTTCTTCAAAACTGGTTCCAATTCATTTTAATTAAATGGTCTGGTTTTTATTGTTAACTCTTGCTCGGAATCGATTTTAATGAGTGCATCAGCTACCATTGGTTGCTTGCCTAGCAGATTTTGGAAATGGTACTTTCACTTCTGCAGTCCTTTGTCTTGGCTGTTTGCTTTGATCTTGGCCTTGGTAGTTATTTTCCTGCCTGTAATCTCATTTACTGTTTGCCATGCAAGCGCTGATTGTTTATTTAAGGAAGCGTTTGTGGTTTAATTAACAATAAATATGTATATAATAATAATAATAATAATAATAACAATATGTAACTCACTAAAAGGTTAATTTAATGACCGTTACAATAGTTATTCTGAATTATCGTATTAGTAGGATTATTATTACTTTTTCTACCTCCGATGGATAATCTCATTATGAATTGACTTGCTAAAAAAAGTGTATATTTTTACCAGTCTCTTATCTCACCTTCAATTGGGAGAGTCAAGTGTTGCAATAGTTTAACAACATTATTGGTTCACACCGTTCAATATTATAGAAAGAAGATTGTTTTGATGGAAGCAAAGATTTGGTTAATCTTGTGTGTTTAACGATTAACGGGACTCACTATGCTTACCTACAAAGAGCGGTTTCAAAAACTAAATCTGTTCTCACTTGAGCAGCAGAGGATGCGAGGGGACCTGATTCTAGCATACATCATAATTAACGGGAATTTAAATCTACTTTTTGAGGAGTTTTTCACCTAAGCGTCAAGTCATGTTCTCTGTAGGCACTCGCAGAAGATGAACCATCATCGCTTTCATCTCAATAGAAGAGCGGCAGCAATTTCTGTGTTTCGCTTCATAGAAAAGCCTGCCAGAGGAAGCCGTGACAGTGTTTACCATACTCAGGTTCAAAGTGGCCTTGGACAAACATTCAGACTGTATATAGATGTAAATATATTCTGTCTTTTTACATGGCTTGTTGCACTTTACTATTTTTTTTTTTTGCTAATAAAGTTAATTTGATTTGAGAACAAATTGTCAAATTTTATTTTATTTTTAATTCTACAATGTAAACTTCTTGTGTGCGTTCACTACACTGGCCATGATCGTCCAGTTGTGATCTTTGTCTGAATTTGGGTTACTTGATTTTGACACTAGGCATAGTGTCAATTATGAAGTGTTGGTCAGCACAGCAACAATGTTTTATTTTGAGAAGTCAAAATAATATTTGATTTATCAATCGACATAATAATACCAACAGACTTACTCGCCAGGCTAAGCTTAAACACAAAATCAACACTCCCCAGTTCGCTCGGAATATATAGACATCATCTATCATTTGGGATGGACCACCCAGTGAGTTCCACTTGAAGCATATCAGCTATCAATCTCAGGACATTAAAACTGACTCTATAGGAGATCCGTAAACCAACCGGAGTAGACATAAATTTCACAGAATGTCAATGCATATTTATAAATATAAAAAATTAAATGATTCTGCTCATTTTTGTGGAAAGGTAGTCTGGGACAACTTAATTTTTGGTGGTGCTCTCGAGTATTGGCTACATAAGAAGTGCAGTGTAATTACTATTATATCTAGAGATGGTAACCAGTTTGTGTGCAAGAAGTGTAAGACAATTGAGATCGATGAGAACTCAGATGTGGAGAAAGTATATTTGGATGGCAAAGCTATTGAGGTTGTCCAGAAATTTTGTTACCCAAGTGATACCATTGAAGCACAGAAAAGAAGCAAGTGCTAGTGTCACTGCAAGAATTAGAAGGAACTTCTGGCATTACTAACCAGCAGAGCGTTATCACTATCGATCAAGGGAAGAGTCTATCAGGCATGTGTACGCAGTGTGATGATATATGGAAGTGAAACCTTGTCAGTGAGGACTGAGAACATTTGTTACTATGAGAGAAATGTTATGAGAATGATACGATGGATGTGTAATGTGAGTCTTAGACACACTTAGCCCTGAAGACCTCAGAGGAAGATTAAATCTGGACAGTGTACGAAGATGTGTGCAGAATAGGAGATTATGGCCATGTTGAAAGAATGTATGAGACTGCTTGTGTTAGTTGATGTTGAACAATTAAGGTAGCAGGGTCAGTTCACAAATGAAGGCCAAGGAAAACATGGGAGGAAGTGATAAGGATGGATTTGAGAGAAAGAGGGATAAATAAAGACCTGGCCAGAGATAGGTTAGTTTAGAAATCTATTTCTAAAAACTGTCCAATACATGTCAGCATGGAAAAACAGAGATTAAACCTATGATGATGATGATGATGATGAAGATGAAAATGAAGATGAAGCAGAAGAAATGAGAATGATCTCAATATTATTTTGGTGATAATTATTTTGAGGAAAATGTTAACCAAACTTACCAAACATTCTTTTCTGAGCCATGGAATCTTTTTGCTAATCCATGTTTGGTCGACATTCTCCGGATTTGTAATGCTGAAATAAAGACAAAAATTTTTTAGAAATATAAAAGTTGGTTACAAAGTTTGTTATATGCCCAAGCTGCAGAGCTGGAGTCAAGGAGTCGGAATCAAGACACATTTCAAGAGTCAGAGTCAGTTAAAATCGTCTATCGCCGACTAAAAAGAAAAATAGTAAAAACAATAAAGAAATTATACATAATGAAAAATGATGAAAAAAATCGTAATGGCAGAATTATCAGAAGTTATTTAACCATATCCAAGTTATCTCCCCTGAACCATTACTAGCCAACAAGAGAATGCACTCTATTTTTTGGGGAAAAAATATATTTTAAATTACACCCATATGTGAATTTACAAACACATTATCTTTCCCTTTCTAGCTCGGATGCCTTTTTGCATAGCCTTCACAACTCTGACACCGTTCCTGTCAGATCCCTCTTCTAGTCACAGCATCAGGCTTCCAGACCTCACCAACAAAGTCATATTTATTATATATTATTCATTGCCTACTTCTATCTATTTATTTACCCTGGCAACACATGTATTTCATTTGTGTTGGGACAATTAACATAGTCTTTCCTTTAATAAGTATGTCTGTGTTTCATGTATCATATATATCTTTCTTATGTATCATCATAATAAAAGCAATGAATTAAACAAAGAATCATTATTTTAATGATCTTATAATGGTAAGTCTCTTACTGTTTTATAGATTTTAACAGTCTTTCCTTTAGTAATTATGTCTGTAATTTTTATCACCCGTTATGTATCATGTTCCTTATGTCCCTCTTATGTTTTCCTCTGACAAACTTTGTATGTGAGAATAAATGTATATCTATGTAAATTCAAACGTTTCTTAATTATTACACTTTATCCTTTGTTTATTCCACCTCTGTGTACACACTCAAAATAACGAACACACAAAATAGTTGTGCTTGTGTTGGAAAAGAGACTCCAAAACGTGTATCACTATAAACGTATAATCTTGAAATAACATACATATTTAGCTTAACAGGTTTATTTAATTTCGAAACACAAAGCCTTTTGGAAATTATTCACAATTTGCATTTTTACCCATAACTGGAGTGGGAGTGTTCATGCCTCTCTCAATGGTATTACAGTGTAAATGAATGTAATAGATTTTATAATATTTGAACTCAGCATATATACTCAAGAAAACGAACACACAAAATGGCGATTGTGTGTCTTGGAAAGAAACCCAAACATTTGATCGCTGCAAAACCCATAAAAATAAGAATATCAAAATATTTTAATTTTACACCATTATTAAGAAAGACTCCTTGACCTTTTGGCTGGGAGCAAAGTGTAGTATCTGTTCTGATACTACACTTAATCTTTTCTGTTCTCGGTCAGTGAAGGAGAAATTCTTCTAGACTGAGGTAATTTTTTATTTTGTTCCAATCCAGTGCCCCTTTTTAGGAGCTGAATTTTTCCCACATTAAAAACCGACCTTGTGTCTAACTCTGCCCTCGTGGGGAGGCAAGTAAATAGGTACACGATTATTAAGTGGTTTATTTTCTTAATACTTTAAATTTTATTACCGTGTGGATTGAACAACTCTCATTGATATTTTTTTCTTTTACTCGTATTTAAACAGAACGGTGATGACAAAACCTTTGACCACTGGAGACAAGTGGAGCGATTAGTTCCACCACGTTGGACTTCCTCAACAGCCTGGTTCTATCAATGTTGCACCACACCAGGACCATCGTGAGTTAACTTGGCTCTTTGAGCATCTCTCCATTGCCATTATTCAAGGGAATGCTTTGAGTCTGCCAAGCAAGCAGAACATCTGATCAAACTACCTAATATATCCACAAAGGCTTTTTACATTTGTTAGTTGAAACAGATTATTTAGAAGAGGATGGAAACAAAGTAAATGTTTAATGTGTATAAAATTTAACTTTTATGTCAGAAATATAGGCTTTTGGCTGATTAGACCGATTGCTCTAAACTGGTTAAGGTTATGCATCTAATAATTCAACAAGAGAACATTTGAATAATTTTGTAATTATGCCCATAACATTGAAAAAATCCTAAAAAGATTTGATGGGGGGGGGGGGGGGGGAAGAAGAGAGAGACAAAAAAATGCTTGTTTTTTAAGTTTGAAAGTATAAAACTTCAAAGTTAGGAAGAAGTTAATTTTTGTTTTTGTTTTTTAGGGGGATTTTTGTTTTTTTAGAAATAAAAATAGCTATAATTAGTCTAGTAATATACTTGCACTTTTAAAAAGGGGTTTTGCTTCCCCGACTCTCCTTTCTCTCTATCATTCACAAGTTTAATGGACTTTATTTATATCTTGTATTCTATCAACCTTCACTGTTAATATGTATCACAAACAAGCTTTAATATTTCCCCAACAGACAAAAAATGAGTTTTAATGCCAAAATAACTCTTCCACAAATAAAGTAAAGAAAAAATAACAAAAAAACGTTTGAAAGTTCACCAACGTAATATAAGATTCATGTATCTTTAAATCCTATAGTATTCAATATGGGTGCCAGCATTCACCACCAGCTTCTCAGGTCGCTCAAGAACTGCATCAACTGATTTTGCAAGTAACCCATTTAAAAATTTGTAAAATTTTATTTTACTAATGAGTTATCACTTATCAAGAGAAAATCCACTTCTATAGCGTGAACACAAACACGCCTACAAAATAGGTATCACATACCAGCCTAGTTTAGAGTGCAAAAATGGGCAAATATAGCGAAATTCCATTCAATTTAAAAAAAATTTTCTTGGATATTTTGATAAAATTTAGATGTAAACAAAATGTAATCTTTTTTCTTTATAACTGTATATTTTTTGTCTCTTGTGTCATTAATATTTTTTTTTCAGGCTACTTTAAGTTATGTTACTCTTTTCGGTGATAGGTATTTTACTTTTTTATGTGTAAAAAAAAATGTTGGTGTTTTTCAAATTTGATATATGCGCTATTGTGTATATCTATGCATATAAAGATAGTCCCATCAAACTAAAGTTTTTTTAATAGATTTACTATTAAAAAAAAATCTAGCTTGATCTCTAATGTGCTATGAATCATGTTCAGATTCAATATGTTAGCTGTTAAAATCAATCTCATATGAACAGTCAAAGTTGTGCTTTCGTGTCATATTTGCACTTTTTTTTTTTAGGGATAATAGGATTTTGCTCAATATTTAGGCTTCAGCTAATAATTATTGCTTCCATTATTTACCACAAGATGGCATTACATTTTTAAGGATTTTTGACTTGTTCGAAGCCTGCATTTTTAGTTATAAACTGTAAACATTGTTGTATTGTTGCACACAAGATGGTAAATTTTCTAACACATATTGATGTTACAAGTTGCATTGGACATCAGCAGGAGGAAACACCCAATCTTTCTCCTATCTCGGTCTCGCTAAGGAGAGAAGGCTTCAGCTTGCTGGTCACTGCAGAAGAAGTAAGTCAGATCGTGTGCGTGAGACCCGCCTATGAAATCCATTATGTGGCAAAAGATCAGTTGGAAGACCTCATTATATCTTTAGGTGGTTGGAGACAGTTGGGGTTACCAGTTTTAGCTTGGTAAGTGATGGGGTTAATTAAGAAGGTTTAAATCAGGAAGAAAGTCAGAATGACGAACCTACTTGGAAGAGTTAGTACGTCTGGCCGAATCCGACTGAAATTTAAATGTTACACAAGAAAAAGGGTCACCATTCTTCCTTGAAATAAATAATGTAACGAATTATGTAATTACACAGTAAAGAGTCAATGATTACGCATGAGCAAAGCCGAATCACCTGATCAGTGCGAGTTATCAGCACATCTAGAAAGGATAATTTGTTATTATGTTCCTCTTCCATCGTGAACTGTATAGATGGACAGATAGAGTTCACATGGTCTAGTAATGTTTGAACATCTTCCTGGTGAGGCCAGAGTATGAATGTGTCATCCACATATCGTAGCCACATTGTTGGCTTTAGTGTTGTTGATCCTAACGCTATTTCCTCGAAGTATTCTATGTATTCGACTCAAATATAAATGTTACACAAGAAAAAGGATCACCATTCTTCCTTGAAATAAATAATGTCCCCACAACTAAATAGATGTTAATATTTATTCACGTAAACACAGGAACAAAAGAGAGATGGTGTAATGGATGACTTAAGAATCGATGATAAATTAAGAGGTTAAGACCCCCAGATGTTTGTAGCCCTGAATGCACCCCCCCCCCTGCTGCTAGCAGAAGAAAAGACAACGTCAACAGCTAAATAAATGGTCTTTGTTTGAAATTCAGAATATTCACTTTTCTCTGGTTGTTGTGAGCTGTTGATTTCAGGTGATAATGCATCCTCATCCCCATGGAGATGATCGTGGATGAAATGTCTCAGTCATGGGAGGAGCGAGTGGCACAAGGTCGGACTTAATTGTGCTCTTCTGATTTATGATCTGCATTTGATAACAACCATGCATTTTGTTTAATTGTGACTTAGGAGATATCAGTCCTCCCCTAGGAGGGGAGGTATATGCAACAAGGAGTTTAATACTGAACTGGTGGAAGTGTTCATGGTCTTGGGGGAGTGGGGCACTATTCATTTTCTCTGGGAGCTGGACATACACGTTACCACTGTCCCGGTCAGACTAATTTGTCTCAATTTACACTGAAATGTCCTAGAATATCCCGGATTCTGTTGAATATTCCTTAACTCCAAGAAAGAAATACGGGAAATGTAAAAATTTATTTATTTAGAGACCGTATTTAGTGATAACAAATTATTATTTATTTTGTAGAACAAATATTTGATAGAATTAAATTAAAATCTTTCCGGAATTTTAAATTTATTAAAAACAAGCTGTACTTATCTGATATTGCCCAGGAGTCTTTATTTTCATTTTTATATTGCTTTTTTTCTTTTTAAACAAATTATCATTAATAAGGAGATGTAGTTTGCTTGAAGCATTGCGTGTAATACGTATATAGGAGTCATAGAAGGCCATCACAATGCAAGAAATAGAAATATGTTGGTGTTGAGGAAGACAAAAATGAAGTGATTTAAAAAAAAATGTTTATAGTCAATCTTGTTCAGTCACAACTTTTACACAGTGATCTAATGTGTGTGAACATGTTCCATAATTTATTTTGAGTTAGACCTATTTATCAAAGTGTGGGCGTTTCAAATCTCTTGAAACTCATGTGGACTGGTTATGTCGTTTTTTTATGGCATTACTGCAGTAAATGTCAGTGACATGCAGCAAATAAAATAAATTCTCATGTTTTTAAATAGAATTTTGAAAACTAAATTTAATTATTTTGGTATCATTTAGTTCTTAATTTTTTGGTTCTTAATTTATTAATTAAACCAAATTGTTGTAACACTATAATGTCGTTAAAGTAATGTTATTTTAATCTTCTTTTATATCTATATAATAAAGTAAAGTTGGTCGAATTCTCGAAGTTTGTCATGGATAATTTTGAATCTGACAAATCAATAATTCATTATGACTAGTAAATTTTTGTTTTTATTATTGCAGCATGTTCCTTATAGGAAAAAATGTATTTTGATTCAGTTTCTTTGTAAACAATACTTATTCCGACTATAAAGATTGTTAAAAATGGAGAGATTTTTCAATAATGAGCTAAACAACATCAATATATTTCTTCATCTATGTCAGCTTTCAGATAAACAATTATATTGGTTTAGATCTAATATGAAACTATTACTTTCTTAATATTACTTGCATATCATAATAATAGGTAGAATATTTTTATTTCGAAACCTATTTAAAATATTGTCTTAATGAAATGCTACAAGCGACTGTCATTAACTTTGGTGTAAATCATGGATTTATTAATCTTGAATACTGGATTCTTCTCAGTCATTTTTTATTATTATCTATTTAACTAATTTATTAAAAAACGTTGTACTGTTTTTCTTTAAAATACGCAAAAAAAGAAAATCATTGACAACAAAACAAACATTCTCTTAAAAACAAAGATATTACATTTAAATCCACTAGGGCAAGAAACTAATATTTACTTTTCAGTGACTTATACAATATTCTTAGTATTATTAATTCATTTATAAAATTGGTAAAAAAATAAACGCACAGTTTAAAATAAAATCTTTATACACGATGACATTTTTATTATTATACTTCAACCAGTTGCTATAAGTTAATGTAATGCTACAGCATTTAACAAAAAAAAAAACTGGATTACATGACAATTTCCTTTTCAGTGACTATTACTGACAGGGTTATCTACAGACACAAAGGATATATATGGTTGTTTTGTTTTACAGGATATTAACCCTTTTTGGTTTATTTAATGCCGAATACAGTAATTTTGGTAAAATATTTTATGCTTCAAGTTCTTTATATCTTCAAATATTTATTCATGGTGTTTCGTTTGATTGTTTTGTCAAAGAAAATTGTCGTTTTTGGCTTTGCAGAACGTGATTGAGTTTTGCAAAGGCAAAGAAAAAAACCCAATAACATCAATGTTTGGTGCATTTTTGGTCAGGAAGCCAGTATCTTCAGACAGCCTTAGGATATATATGAACAGGGAGATGAGCAGAGCATGGTTTTAAACTGAAGAATTAACTTTTACTAGATTTATTTGAAGGGAGAAGAATGAAAACATATATCAAGCACACACATATGAAAAGAAATGAATTGAAAAGGCAGAGATCACACGTATATTTGTGGAACGATGAACCACAAGTGAATAAGAACGAGCATTTCAAAGAGTACAACTTGTCTTCAAACGTTCTGGAAGAAATGCTATTAATATGTATATAACAGGTGTATAAAATGTTAATACAATAATACAGTAACATGAAATATACATATATAATTTTTAGGGGCAAAAGACAGTAGTGCATGAATATACAGATATTTGTGAGTGCATTTATTAGAACAGTATTTTTGGACGGCAATAAAATGTATGTGTGTAAAAATGGTACATATAACAATTTAACAATATATTAATGTTCATAAAAGCAAAAGATATTTTTTTGGATCATGGTCAGCAAAGGCAGGAATAAGAATTGTTCATATAAAATGTTCTTACTACAAGATAAAAGGAAATAGTAGTATCATATATTTTCTTGTCCTTTAGATTGGTGAAAGACATCTCGCTTCTAAGATGCTTAGTTTCCAAACTAAATTATTTTCCACAAACCCCAGAGTAGGAGGAGAAGTCACATGACCATACCATTACCATTCATAATACATTCAGAGAGAAGGTAGGAGAATTGTTGGGGTTCTTGAGAGGGGATGAGATTTTTGTTAGGTGGATGTTTTGCATTCGACTGACCAGAGATTTTAGAGTCATAGGCTCTAGAATTTTCCAAGTTCTTTTGTGATGACTCACGTTCACGCTTTCCTTAACAGCGACTGATAAAATCTTAGAAACTAAATAAATTATTCCTATTATTAATTTATTTCTATAACCGATAAAGAAATACAAAGCGTTGTGAAATTTAAATAGTTTCCTGTTCGACTAAACCTCATTACGGTTTTATCTTCAGAAGAATAACATTTAAATTTCTCCGACCCAAACTTGACTAACAGGTTTTTTTTGTTTTTTACTAAACCTCATACAGTTGCTAGACGTTAAGGTTGATGATAAAGCTGTTTTTTTTTTTCAAAATAAAATTAAACGGAAAATTCCAATACAACTTTAGAAAATAAATACGTTATTTCTACTAGCAATACTAATATAATATTCTCCCTTGCAAGCTTTTTGGCACTTGTAGATTATTACAGCAATTTTATTCCTAAAATGTATGCATTAAGAACTCCACTAAATAAATTACTTAAGATACAAAATAGAGCAGGTCTTCTGAATGCCAAAGAGCATTCAAAGAAATTACAAAATTAACATCTGACCTCTCCCGCATACATTATGATCCTAATAAGGTATTATACGCTGCAAATGATGCTAGTAACTTGGGATTAAGGACTGTTTTAATACACAAGGAAGATAATCGACATGAAAGCAGTATTGATTTACTCCTCTCCAGGAGTTAGGCACAAGGCCAGTTTTTATCTTACTCCCACAAGTAAGATGCGACCCAAGGTCGGGTCGGGAAAGTGAGGTTTGAAAAGTCAGCGCCCGAGAGGTGAGCACTCTGGCCAGTAACAATTGCCTGGGCAGCCCCGTCGGCATTCCCCAGTAGGGGCGCCTCAGGCAGTAAGCAATAAACTTACTCCTCCCCAAAGAGAGGAAATAAGTCAGCGCCCGAGAGGTGAGCACTCTGGCCAGTAAAAATTGCCTGGGTAGCCCCGTCGGCATTCCCTGGTAGGGGCGCCTCAGGCAGTAAGCAATAAACTTACTCCTCCCCAAAGAGGGGAGGCAAAGCCTGGGAGGGTGGACCTCCTAGAACTGCACAGGACAGACCCATAGACCGGTGTAAATCAAGTCCCGAAGGCTAAGACAATACCAGTCTATGGGGTGTAGTATCCATTGGAACAGATACTACACTTTGATCTTAGCCAAAAAGTAGTCCATACATCAAGCACATTATTGCCGACAGAAAATAAATTATAGCTAAATAGAAAGAGACACTAGGTATAATATACGCTCTAAAATGCTAAAATGGCTCAGAAATTATTTTACGTTAAATTTCACAGGGAGTTTATTTGTACTTGTGAAGCTGTATGGTGACATGAAATATTTTAAATGAAATATAGTTGGGAAATTAGTCTTAAACAATTTATTTTGGTTTACCTACTCATCTCCTATCTACTCTTGGCCTTTTGTCTAAGATCAAAGTGTAATATCTGTTCCGATGGATACTGCACCCCATAGACTGGTATTGTCTTGGCCTTCGGGGATTGATTTACGCCAGTCTATGGGTCTGTCCTGTGCAGTTCTAGGAGGTCCACCCTCACAGGCTTTGCCTCCCCTCTTTGGGGAGGAGTAAGTTTATTGCTTACTGCCTGAGGCGCCCCTACCGGGGAATGCCGACGGGGCTGCCCAGGCAATTTTTAAACCCCACTTTCCCGACCCGACCTTGGGTCACATCTTACTTGTGGGAGTAAGATAAAAACTGGCCTTGTGCCTAACTCCTGGAGAGGAGTAAATCAATACTCATGTGTGATGTATTTGCATTAAAAAGAATTTAATAGAAAATATAAGCATGTGAAGTTAGTGTTAGGATTGCCTCCGAAAAAAAAAAAAAATTACCGACAGATGATTAACTATTAACATAGAGACAATCTTAATGGTAACTACTTAACCTCCTATATCGAAAAATAATTCTCAATAAAATTAAATTTTGACTTTTTACAATATATTCACAAACTTATAATCCAAATGTAATTTATGATATAATACAGAACATCAGCTGAAATAAATTTGATGGATTAGAATTCCCTTTCAGAATGAACTTTTGTCGAAGCAATGAGAGTGAAGTGTTAGCAACTAAAAAAAAATTTTGTTGACTGATTGGAAATCTTGCCTTCAGTAGAAGACCGCAAATGCTAGATCTCTCAGCCTGTTATAGGAATGGCCTTGATTTTGACCCATTTCTCCAACCACTATCCCTTTCATTCTTTTATAATTTGCCCATCATGTTCACTTCAGCAATCACCACAATATCACAGTTACTCTATAGCTTACCCTACTTAAAATATCTCTAATGGTTTTTATTGAATTTAATTTAAAAATATATGTATTTATGTATATGTAGAATTTAATTGAAAAATTGTGGGGAGTGAGACAATCAAAAAACACTCAAAGAAAGAAAAAAACAAAGAAACAAAATAAAAACAGGGGCAGGTTAGTAAGACCCTTCTAACAGTTTCTAAAAATAAACCACCCACTGTTTAAGGTAGCCGAGATAAAAATAAAAGGGAGGAGTGGGCATCTTTGAAGGATTTCTATTACCAACATTTTTTTAAAAGACAGTACTCATTTAATTAACTAGCTAAGAGGCTACTTTAATTGAACCAAGTTCCAAAAGGACCCCTAAATGTAGGTGCCATGTTAAGACAGGGGACACGTACTCATACCGGACTTCTTTCGTATGCACAAACTCACAACTTGTATTCACATTTTATTGAATTCTTTGAGTATTATCTCTTTCTATCACATCTAATTTGACCCTAAGTTGATGCTTGAAAGATAAAAACGAATGCTAATGAGATATAGACTTAACCCTATACAATCCCCTCAGACACGTTGTCCACTCACCATTCTAGCTACGACCAGAACTGTGAGAAGCACAATCCAACACACGGTGGGTCAACATTGTCTATTACGTACACAACCTCCAGCAGTACCAATTGCTCGGGATTAATGTGAGCTGTCACTTCGTTGACATACCTGCAGAACAGCCGGAATTTGCTACAGTTAAAGTCGTTCTCCTCAGGCTCAGCTGTTTTTCCCTCAGCACAGTTGCAGTGTAGACAATCAGGCATTTCCATTATTCTTGAACTGAGAAGTATGCCGTGGAGTAATGCGTTCAGGTCAGAGAGTACTCAGAGTTGCTAAGATCTGAGAGTAACTCAATGTTTACGAACTTCCTATTGCAACACAGTTTAATATATGTATGTGTGTGTGTGTGTGTGTGTGTGTGTGTGTGTGGGCAGCTCTCCCAAGGGTGCACTCTGGAAGAATGCAAAAAAAAGCTGAGAATGGACCCGTTGCCATTTCCCGGTGGGGGATTCCCTTGGCGACCATCAATACAGTAACATCATTTCACCCTCCAGAAAGAGGAGGTAATACCTGGAAGGACGGCCTCTTAGAACCGAACAGAATCACCTGCGCCAGATGTTATTTTTTACAGTTAATTTCTAGAAATTTTAAACTGAATGTTTTAATAAATTCACTCAGGTTTTAATTTTCTTCAGGTCACTGGAGATATCGTTGTCATCGTCTCTCTCTTTCTCTAACATTTTGATGGGATGGGACATATTTACACTTAAAACTTTAAAATATGGAAATGAGATCAGTAAAAAAAAATTTTTTAATCAAGTAGGTGCAGATGCAAAAAGTTAGTTTAATGAACCGGAAACAATAACCCAATCCGGTAAGGCACGCGCATGCACTTAACATGACTTTCACTTTTATATTTTTCGTATTGCCATCCTGGACTTAGGATTAGGTTAATAAAGAGCATTTTATTTTTATTTATTTTTTTTGCTGAAAAATTATTTTTCGTTTTTTTGGTTATTAACTAAAAAAAAAATGCCCTTCATTAACCCTAACACTAACCTTAAGTCAGGGTGGCATATGAAAAAGAATTAAAAAAGAGTCAAATATACTAGCTGTGCCCCCCACCCCCTACTAATTTTTATTTTAACTCAATAAATTAAAATAAAAATTAGTATCTTTTTTCCACAGCAATCTTCATTTGAGAAAAGTAATACTTTAAGTTTTAGAGATTCGTCGTCCTTGGTCTGTGAGAATAGATTTTTACTTGCGCGGCTTCTTGTGGCCGGCAGCACTTGTTACATTGTGCAAAAAGGGAAGGATTAGTAATACGCATAAGTTCTGGTATCGCCCCCCCCCCATAAACGAGGAACCATTACTTTATTTATTTTTCATTTGTGTTTATCCCGCTAAAGTCAGAGGTCCACACTAGATTTTTCCATCTAGATTTGTTTGATTGCGATAGTTATACTCTGATCAATGAGTCGCACCATCTGTCGCCAGAGCAGTGACCATTATCAATAATTAAAAATACGAACAAAAAATTATTTAGGGTAAATTTGTAGATCAATACCCTCAGTTAAATCAACCCCTTAAAAAAATGAGATTCTACTTTTTTGTGTGTGATTATGTGTGACCATCCTTCAAAACCTAGTGGAAAGAAAAACAAAAAACAACAACAACAAATATTTTATAATTTAGACTGGGGGATCAGTTTCATGTATAAATTTAACGTTAAATGATTCCCCAGTTCTGGACCAGGAAGGGTATGCAAAAAGTTATTTAAAAAAAAAAAATACTTTACATTATTAAAAAAATTAGTTATTAAGAAAATAAAATTTGTAGCAGCTTAAATGAAGGAACTATTTTCTATCAAAATCTATTGTGATTCGGCTCGGCCGTGCCTCTTCACCAGGTGCGCGTCTGCGTGTAACGAGATTCATGCATGATGAATCTTGGTGCAAGAGCCGGACCACGTGATCAGCAGAACACTCCAGTTCGTGACTCTTTCCTAAAACCGACAAGACGCAAATACTGCTTTCTCTGCTGTCGGCCCAGCCGAGAATCGACGAACTGCGGGATGAAGTTTATTTCGTCTTGTATACATTTACCATACTCAACCCAATGTATTATCTTTCATTTTGTTCCAGTGTTTCTTCTACATAAAACTATTACCCGTCTGTGCACCGTGTTGTTCAAATAAAGTTTTCTAAATTGGCGATCCGACGAACATACAGCTTTCTGGAGGCTTTGTTGGTTCTCTTCGTTTTTCTTACGCCTTTAATAACACACACACTTACACAAACCAATGCACCGATCCTTGTTCCTTTGTTTCCGTCTTTATCTTAAACTAAAATTTGGCTTTCCCCACCTAAAAAATTATCAAAAATAAACTAGAAAATAAGACATTTAAAGAGAACAAAAAAAATAACCCTAAGTCCTTCCCCAATCATAACCACTTACCTAAGTCCGAGTAGCTAGTCCCCCGCCCCCTAAAAAAAACAAATCTGTTTAATTTTGAGCGAAGAAAAAAAACACACCAAATAACCCTCAAAAGTAGAAGCCCTCCTCACTCCCTCCAAAAACACACAAAACATATCTTCCAGAGTCCCCCCCCCCCCCCAAAAAAATGGTTATCTGAGTGGCCAGGAACTGGAGGATTATTTTACGTTATATTTATACGCGAAATTTACCTCCACCCTAAAATAATTGTTTTTGTTTATATAAATGAATAAACTAATCTCAGTTTTGAGCGGGTAATTTCGCTGATTATGATTATCTAATACTTTGCTTTGGGCGAAATTGACTTTTAATGGTTACTAACAAATTAACGATCCTTGGTGAACAGTAAACAATCTATTGTATGGTTAATGTTCTTAATTAAACTTTAGTATAAAAAATGTCAATGTTGAAAGTCATTAAAAAAAAAAGCACATGCTCTTCCTTAACCATACCATTAACCCTAAGTGACAATAGGAAAAATAAATAAAAAGAGAGAAAAATATGGGCGACGTGAGTGTAACGGGACCGTTAAAAGTCAACTTCCCCTTATTTTGGAGTGTGAACACCTCACACGATTAACACTACTGGCGCAGGAACAAAAAAAAATAAAAATCGGACGGTTCCATTGTATTTTTTTGACCAGATTTAAACATTCACTTTAATTTAGAGAAATTTCGGAATAGCGGCCGCATCGTTTTTTTTATTATTATTGGGAGGGGGGGGTAGGTATATTTAAAAACAAAGTGCAGATTATTGTCGAGATTAGCACGATTATCGTAAAAAAAAAAAAAGGACCCTATTCTGGAGTTTTGCCATGAAAAACACGACACACAAAATTCTGCATTAAAATTTGTCAGCAGAAAAAAATAAATAAAAAACATAACAGGCCCACCCAAAGCAAAAAAATAAAATAAAAATCACAAATTAATGAAAAAAGATTTCGAAAAACAACAACAAAAACGGAGATTACGTAATATGTCACACGTTGGGAAACATGTTTCGGAAGTTTTGAGATGAGGATTGATAATTTGCATTATTTGTATTATTCAGACTACATCTTGGTTGTTATATTTACAACGTTTCTGCCGATGTAGCTTCCGACCTTCTTCAGGTGTATCTTTATGTCGAACTTGAAAACGTGGACGGGTTCAGTTCGAAATTCCGTCAAAGTTTCCGAGTTCGACAAACTTTTTGGCTAGGAGTACCCGTTCTGAGACTACACTTCATCTTTTCTGTCTTTGATCAAAGAGGAAGAACTCCTTCTAGAGTGAGGTAATTTGTATTTTTGTCAGTAACAATCAAGAGTGCTCCTATTTGGGGAGTTGGATTTTCCCAACATTAATAACCGACCTTGTGTCTAGCTCTGCCCTGGTGGGGAGGCAAGTAAAAAAAATAAAAATAGTATTTTGGCCTTTTTCCGATGGATACTACACCCTATAGACTGGTATCGTCTTGGCCTCCGGGCCTTGATTTCGCCGGTTTGTGGGTTTGTCCTGTGCAGTTCTAGGATGTCCACCCTCCCAAGCTTTGCCTCCCCTCTTTGGGTGGAGTAAGTTTATCGCTTACTGCCTGAGGCGCTCCTACCGGGAAATGCCGACGGGGCTGCCCAAGCATTTTTTGTAGGCCAGAGTGCTCACCTTCTCGGGCGTTGGCTTTTCAAATCCAACTTTCCTGGCCTTGTGTCACATCTTACCGCTGTGGGAGGAAGATAAATAAATTGGGAAGAAAGTTAAAAATGGAGATGATAAACATTTCCGACTGTAAAATAGGAAACGTCAAATGTACACACAACAAACCTTTTCCTTTCAAAGATGCTGATAATCTTCCCGGTGATTAGGGAAAAATCAGTGTTAAGCAGTTACTTTTGAGGGGCTGAAGTAAGTAGACGGTGTCAAACGAAAAAAATCTACTTTTATTAATTATTCCGTTACCCTATATAATGGAGACGGCTCGGTGTACTGGGTTCGGGTTTGAGTTCTGTCGGATTTACTACATCACTTTTACTAATACCCTTGAGAAAATGTATGAATCCTTATATCCTCCCTCCAGCTAGGGATTAAATAGTAAGGTAGACCAGACTCTCAAGCCTTGGTTGTGCAACTAGTCTAGAAGTAAACACACCGAAATAACACCAGTCTTTCTCTGTCGTTCTGGACTTCAATGCCCCTTCAGGAGAGATGCGGTTACAAGTTGCGCAACTTTTGCTTCAATATAGATTTCCGTACAGGGGATACCCATTGTCTCTCGAGACGAAACAGAAGGGGACTCATATATATATATATATATATATATATATATATATATATATATATATATATATAATAACTAAAAGTATTTACTGGGCGAAGACAGATTTCCGGGTTAGAGAAAAATAATTTTAAAAATTGTTTACAATTTCTTTTTAATGTGATTTAAAAAAAATTCTTTTAGTTTCCCCTTATTTTATTTTTTACTTCAATAAATATTCGATTAATAGTTAATAAAAAAATTAATTATCAAAGTTACACATTTGCAAGAAACACGCACAGACACACGAAATCTTGTCTGATACTTTTATTAAGACAGAGATGATGAAATGTTTCTTGAAGTCGCATTCAACAATACAGACGAAACGAATAAAATGCCTGGGTTCAATCTCATGTGATAAGAAGTAAGTCATATTTTAATTTTTTTTAAATAAAATTTGTAAAAATTTGTTTTAGTTCTACTTATTTTATTTTCGATTTCAATAAATATTAGGTTAATATTACATTATATATATATATATATATATATATAAATATTAATTATTTTAATACCTACAGACATCGGTGTTTCATGCTAACGCAATCTTCAGTGCAGGAAGCTAATTTTCAACGGTCGGCGGGCGCGAACCCTGATCACAAATCGCCACTGATCTGCAGTCAAGAGTCTTAACCCCTCGGCCATAGACAATTAGTTAGTAATTAGGGAGGAATTTAACTTTGCAAATAGCGAATCGGCGGCTAAATTTACACAAGCAGTTAAAGTGATCAACGAACGTATTCGGATCGTGCATGCAGCTATTAGTACTGCTTGTTATTAAAGTCACTCAGAGTGCCCGGCCTTTGGTGAAGGGAGCTAATAATAATATTTACAAATAAATATTAATTATTTTATTACCTACAGACATCGATGTTTCATGCTAACGCAATCTTCAGTGCAGGAAGCTAATTCTCGACGGTCGGCGGGCGCGAACCCTGATCACAAATCGCCACTGATCTGCAGTCAAGAGTCTTAACCCCTCGTATGTATATATATATATATATATATATATATATATATATATATATATTATACGTACATAAAAGTAATCCATGAACACGTGTTTCTGTATCACAGTCGTCATAATTATATATATATATATATATATATATACATATACATATACATATATATATATATATATATATATATACATATACATACATAAAACTCAATGTCTCTGTATGTGTACCCTATAGAAAGAAATGGTATAAAATGTAAAAGTGTATTCTTATGTAAAATTTACCGGAGAAGACAATGGAAGTGTTTCCCGATTTCTAAGTGCACCCCTACGAGGACTTAAAACTTCAAATATATTGAAATTTAAATCATATGTAAAAAATTTTCCGAAGAAGATGATGGAAATGGTTCCGAATCTCTGTGCCCCCCCCTAACCTAAGAGAGCTATGGGGGTTTTAAAACTTTAAATATATTATATTTTGATGAAATTTTAATCATGCATATAAAATTATCCAGGGAAGACAATGGAAGTGGTCCCGAATCTCTATGTTATCCTCTATGTGCCAAATATCTATGTGTCCCCACTTTTAAGTGACCCATGAGCCAGAACCGTCTTAAAACTTCAAATATGTATATCTGGAATTAAAACCATAGGTATAAAGACACTAATTCAGAGAGTACTAATATATATATATATAGAAAATATCTGGTGCCGCTTTGGCTACATATATAGTACCGACAAACGATCCAAAGACAATCATTGGAATGTCTAATTAGCATAACTATATTTCAAACAGTTCATAATAAATTAATGTTTAGTGTTATACATTTGTAATTTTATTGTGCCATTTTGTCTATATATATACAAGTATTTTGACGATATTTGCAAGTAATTAATTAAAATGGTTTAATAAAAAAGAATAACTTACTAAAAACCTTTCCTCTAACATCGCTCCCAAGAATTCTTACAGGCAGAAGAGAAAAGGAAAGGAAGCTAGTGGAAGCTTGGCTAAATAGCTTTAGAAGGGGTGGGCTTTATAGACTGTCACTAAGGCTCCCTCATTCGAGAGGGAGTGCCAACGTTCCTTGGCCTTTTGGCTAGGAGCAAAGTGTAGTATATGTTATGATACTACATTTCATCTTTTCTATCCTCGGTCAGTGAAGGAGAAATTCTTCTAAACTGAGCAATTTTTATTTTTGTCCTAATCCAGAGTGCCTCTTTTTGAGGAGCTGGATTTTCATCACATTAAAAACCGACCTTGTGTCTCATTCTGCTCTCGTGGGGAGGCAAGTAAATAGGGACTATACCGGTATTTTTATTAACAACCACAGTGCCCTTTTTTTAAAGAGCTAGATTTTCCCCTGCATAAAAAAAACTTTAGTCTAAATTGGCTCTGATGGGGAGGCTAGTAAATAGGAATAATATTCAGCATCACTATTTTGTGAGCGAGGCATTAATTGCCTGTGGTCTGAGACTTCCTAATTCGGAAGTGAGTGCCAACGATACTATACAGATATTTTTGTTCCAATTTTGGGGAGAACTGGATTTTCTTCCACATTAAAAACCGAACTTGCTTCTAACTTTGCCCTTGTAGAGTGGTAAGTAAATAGGGACTCCTTACAACTCCCAGTTTTTGTTTGGAGAACTTCGTCATGCTTCAGGGTATTAACCGTGACCTTCTTGAGAAAACTACAATACAATGAGAGGAATGTGCTGCAATTAAGGCCAGGTTTATTGTTGTCAGTGTACCAAATTCCGAAGTCATTCTATATGATAACACTGAATGTAATGTATGGATGCATGTAGGCGTAAGAAATAGCCGTCATGTTTTTATCTGTCAATCTTATCTGAAGTATATTTGAGGTGTGCCTCTAAATTTTCAAAAGTTAATTAACATAAAAAATATGCTAAATAAATATTTGGTGTGTGCTGTAAGTTAAATAATTAGTCGTTAACTCTTAAAAATAATTTGTGCGTTAATATTTTTATTTTGATGACACGGATCAATGCAGGATGAAATGAATGACGCAATATTTTTTTTTAATGTAGCTATTATTGATTAAGCTGTTCTGGTCAATAAAATAGAGGACATCTCACTTTACTGTATATATAAGCAAACTAAAAAAATACCTGACCCAGGACGGCTATAAGCAATAAATATAGCTTTAGTTTTAAATTTTAATGTTTTTTCTTTCTTTGCTGGGTATGGTACAATTTCGTTGCACCCCCCCCCCCCTTCAATGGTAAAGTTAAAAAAAAAAAAATGTGCTTGCATTACTTACCCTGTTGCCTAAAATACATATTCCATAATTCATAATGATAAGTTCAATAGTTTAGGATTTTACCAAGCACATACATATTATTGATGCTCACGTGTTCATGAATCCTTTTTAAAAATGTATTTATTAATATAACTCAGAATTTGATGTAGAGCAATTCTTTTCTGTAAATTTTTTGCATGTGACTTATTTTAACAGTGGGTTTTTTTTTTGAGGAGGTGCAAGTTTGGGTGGGTGCACCCCCTAAATGGTAAAGTTTACAAAAAAAAAAAAAAAAGACTGTGCCCATATTACCTACCATGTTTTCGAGAATATATATTAAAAAATTCATAATGATCGATTCATAAAAAATTAAAAAAAAAACAACTTTTTATATATATACACACCCCTAAATATTAACATTTATATAAAAAAAAGTAATGTGCACATGTTTTCTAGAATATATATTCCAAAATTCATAATCTGTTCATTAGTTTAGGAAATTAAAAGGGGGGAGGGGGAGATGGAGGTTAGGTTGTGTGCACCCCCTAAATGGTAAAGTTTACAAAAAAATAATGTGCCCATGTTATTCCAAAATTCATAATGATCTGTTCATAAAAAATAAAAATAAAAAATAAATTAAAGAAACTTTATATATATGCACCCACGAAATGTTAACATTTATAAAAAAAAAAATAATGTGCCCATGTTACTCACCGTATATTTAAAATATATATTCCAAAATTCATAATGATCTGTTCATTAGTTTGAGAGAGAGAGAGAGGTTAATTCGTCGTTTCACAGCCAAATGAATCGGCAGCATTTTTCTGATTTTTTTTACCTCACAAATGAGTAAGTAAACACAAATAAATTGTTTTTGACTAATTTTCCAACTGTATTTTCTTTAAGATAATTTAAGGTAAATTTGAAATTAGTCCAAAACAATTTATTTGGGTTTATTTACTCATTTGTGAGATCGAAAAAATGAAGATAATTCATTGTCTGCCGTTTTGGCTGTGAAACGACAAATTAACCGAAATAAATACACATACCTAACATTATAAATATAGAGAAGACACTACATGATGAAATGTTTCTTGGAAGTTGCAGTCAACAATACAGCCAAAACGAATGAAAAGTGCGAGTGTTGAATATAAGTTAGTCATGTTTACAATTTTTTTTTTAAATTGGATTTTTTAATATTCCGTTTTAGTTTTCCTTATTTTATTTTTGATTAAAATAAATATTTAATTTATAGTAAATAACAAAAAAATTATTCAATGTGCATTTATCAAAGTTATGTACAGGCGAGAAACACACATACACATGAGATTGTGTCTGGTAGTTTTATTTGCACTAATGCAGTTTAGCGATTCGAACAAATTTATTTGTTTTCATTTTGTGAAGAATTACATTCGCACCAGGGGCAGACAA
The DNA here is from genome assembly GCA_963556195.1 of Sepiola atlantica. Classification (NCBI taxonomy): domain Eukaryota; kingdom Metazoa; phylum Mollusca; class Cephalopoda; order Sepiida; family Sepiolidae; genus Sepiola; species Sepiola atlantica. Next base: position 109,477,767 of record OY744520.1, on the reverse strand, counting down.
TCACGGAAGTTGGATAAAAAATGCTATATGCATTTCTTCTCCAACTTCCGTTTCTTCGAGGACTTGATTAGCGACTATTTACACATTTCAAGTGTGTTCTTCTTAAGCTTACATGCGTAAAATGTAATCCAGTAATGGAATTAAATTAACTTTCTTTCGGTGTCACCGTCACCAAAAATCACAATCTCTTGTTCACTGCTCACCTTCTGCTGACCAGAAATCAACTGCACTCTTCAATCCAAAAGATTAGTTTTCATATTAATAAACCCACCACCCATGCAAATTGCCTACCAACCAGAGCCATCTATGTTTAGAGTCTCCAAACCGCTAATCTGCAAACAGGAGATAACTCAATTGACAACTAAAACCCACCATCTATGCAAATTATCACAGTATCTAAAACAACATAAAACTAATTAGATTTTAACTCGAAATTATTCCAAATTTACTAATATTTAATAAAAATAACAACAGGAAACAATATTTATCGCCTATACACAATTTTTGCATCGCATTATGTTCCAAACTCCGTGGAAGACTGTGGAAGTATTCGACAGTCTTCCATTGATGCTAACTTCAATAAATTCCGAGATTGTCTATCCTTGGTGCGAATGCAAGTCTTCACAAAATGAAAACAAATAAATTCGCTCAAATCGCTCAACTGCACTAGTCCAGTTTTATTAATGCAAAGATGATGGATTGTTTCGAGGAAGTAGTGTTTAACCTTTATTAAACCTCGCTCACGCATTAATTTACATTGTAAATTTTACAAAGAAAGCTGAAGGAAACAGGAATTTCTAATTTGATCTTTCTTCAGTAAAATCTTTCTCCTACACCTTATGCATCCCCCCTTCTCTCCTTTTTTTTTTTCTTTTACACATATAAACAAGGAGTTGACGGTGGCTTAACGGTTAACGACACGGACTGACGCTCTGGGTGTATGAAGTTCGAATCAAGTACGTTCCAACGAAACACTTTCACCTAGGATGTTCATGTGGTCACTCCCGTAAATACCCGATTTCTTTCTAGAATGAGTTCTGACAAGAAAGATATGAGGAAATGAATACCAACAATGGAATCATTATATTCATAAGATGTGAATAAATAAGTGTCACGTAATATTACGGTGCCGGTACTTCATCTACTTTGTTTATCCAGTAATAGACAACTTATTCTTAATGGCGTGAACACTGTTTCTGCAAATTCCTATTTGCCTGGCTATTTCTCATTGAGAATATGACGTAACATTTTGAGAAATGTGAGGTAGCCTGGGTTACAGACAGACATTAATTATTACGAGGGGAACCACATGAAGGTTGCCAACATCCATAATGAATGCTATGAACCGACTGGAATCAAATTTGGCACGCCCAGGTCGTCAATCCACTTCACCAGCAACACCACCATTACTTATGAAAATCAGATGTTTGTTACTCAATTCACAAGGGGTGGTGGTGACTGTGGTGAAGTGGTTAACGACATGGATTGACGACCTGAGTGTGCTAAGTTCGAATCCAATTCATTCCACAGAAACACTTTCACTTAGGATGTTGGCAACCTTCACGTGGTTCCTCCTGTAAGTATCCGGTTTCTTTCTAGAAAGAATTCTAACTAGAAAGATATCAGGGAAATCAATGCCAACATTGGAATCATTCATGAATGATGACATATAAACAGCCTGAAAAACTTGACGATAAAAATTACAAAATACAAAACAACAAAAATATTTTAGAATTTAGAGTGGGGAATCAGTTTCGCATATAAATTTCATGTAAAATGATCATCCATTTTCAAGCCACCAGGCGGTAATGGTCACACATATCCAGACCAAGTAAAGTTTTTAAAGACATAACCATTTTTTTTTTTAAGGCAGATTAATTTTGTGTGTTTGGGAGTGGGATAACATATCTGCAGAATTTATTTTTATAAAACAGTTAGCATATAATAAAAAAAATAATTACTAACTTTTCATCATTTAAAAAAACAGGTATTAGTACCAAAAGGTTATTTTACCAAAAAGTGATGCGCATAAAGCACCATTTCTAACAAATGACTGATTGAAAAGTTGTACATAGCTGCCTGTTGATAATTCAAGAATGACCTTATGGAAAAAAAGATGTAGCATTAACTACCTCTCTTAATACATTTACATAGACACTCACCAGGGAGCGTTTCAGACTCGAATTATCTCCCCTTTGATGATACCAGAGGGCGCTACTATCGGTGATATAAAAAGGAAATTCAGTCTTTCTCTGCCGAGTCTTGCCTTTGACAAACACACCTTGCCAGATCCTCTCCGTCTTTTTTTCACATGGACTGGCTGCTATGTAAGACTTCTCTTCTAAACTTACACACCCACACAAACTTTGTTGTACATATTCATGAACACAATTTCAAAGTGAGCCCAGACGGGTTCGCTAAGAATAAAATGTTTTTCTATACTCCATTGTTTTCAAGTTGTTACTATGTTTTCATTGGTAATTCTTGTATTTGAACATATATATATATATATATATATATATATATATATATATATATATATATTATAGGGGAGGTCATTCAAATAAATATATTATCATTTGTAGAAGGGTTTTGTTTTCCTTTCATTTGACAACCGTTTTGTTAGACATAATATTATAGGAGTTAGTCTTTCAGTCCCTGAGAAAACCAAGCCTCAATAGATGTACACATGCGATTTGGGGCTGGTATCGACAGTAACACCCATATAAACAGCGTGAACAACTTGGCGATAAAAAAATAGAATTGATTTCCAAGAAATTAAGAAAATGGTAAAGATTTAAAACAAAAATTGTTTACATCTCCATGAAAACGCTATCTGGTCCGGTAGTAGGTGATCATTTCATATTAAATTATATGCAAAACTGATCCTCCACACTAAAGTCTAACATATTTTTTTGCTTTATTTATTTTTACCACCAAGTTTTAAGATTGTTTACACGTAATCGCCCCCAAAAAGCAGAATCTTACTTTTCTTTTTGGGTTAACTGGCATATGGCGTAATGATACAATAATACTTTTTCTTCTTCCTATCTTCTTTACTTGTTATATATTATTATTACTAGCAAATGTTTTTGCTAGCATTTGGGGATGGTATTATGACGAACAGACACATACTACTCCCATCTCCAAAGAAGGAGGTAATGCCTGATAGGCTAGTATCATGACAAATGAACATATACTACCCTCTCTTCAATGAAAAAGTAATTCCTGGGAGAATGGTCGGCGCTTTTTCGTAATTTTCCACCACCCGTTTTTCTCAACTTTTTTACTAACCAATTTTTTTCTTGTTTTAATATACAATTACCTATCATGTCGTTAGAAAATTCCGTTTATTTTTGGAAATTTTGTTCAAATATTTTTGATTTTAGAAGGGGGATCAATTTCCTATATAAAGTTAACGTAAACTGATCCCCCACTTTTTGACCATCAGAAATTTTTTGAATTCTTTTTTTCTAGAGAATTCCGGATTTTTTCGAAATTCTTTCCAAATATTTTATGAAAACTTTATGAAGTACTTGGTATTGAAAAATATTAAGGTACACCGAAAATTACGGAAAACAAGCAATTATTTTCATTTTTATTTAAGAAAATGAAGGCGCTTGTGTATGAAAAGGAACTTGTGAAATAATGACGGTGCCCGTAATTTCGTAACGTAATTACGAACCGGATTATTTAGAAAGCCATTCTTAACATGGAGTGAGGGGGGGGGGACTTTGTTAACTATTCTGTACTTTCACCTAACAATTTAATAAACAAAAGATATCGTAAAAATTTAATTTAACTTGAAAATCTTATCTAAAAAATAGCCCGGTTCGTAAACTGCACAAGTACCAAAAAAATAATATGAAAAAATGTTCTCCACTGAGGAGGTGGGTAGCCTCGTATTTACAAGTATATCTCCTGTAAAAACGGTTCTAAAATCTATTTTCAATCGATATTTATTCGATAATTGCCGAATTTTCCTACTTGGCCAAAAGTGACGAATTTTCCGTTGCCAAATTTTCCGTTGCCGAATTTTCCTGTGACGAGTTTTCCTAAATTCATAATGGCAGATCAAAATAAAATGACAGCAAAACATAACCAAATTAAAAAAATATATATATATTGTTTTTATTCATTTAATTATTTTAATTTTACAAGGCTCAGTGGTTCACAATTGAAGTATTTTTCTTCTTCCACAAAGTATTAATTTTTTTCTTTTTACAAGGGTCACAAACAAATATCATTTTCTTTTCTTTTCTTTTTTACAACGGTCATAAATGATTTTTTTTCCTTTTAAAGTTTAAATTATACAACTGGGTAGAATTCGCGAATCTGTTGAAACAGAACTTCTAATGGATCATGTCCAAACTTCTTTCACCACATAAATTCTATCAGGTACGAATCCAACAGGGTACGACTGTAACGCTCCAATGCGTAAAATCAATAATTTGCGAATAGCTGATGGCATCAGATGGAGATGCTCACAACTATGGATTGCTGTTTACCCAACACACAAGGTGTGTTGGGTAAACAGCAATCCATAGTCTTTCAGAAATTGGATGGTAGATGCTAGGTACGTGCAAAATCAATGGCCGATTCCCAAAATAAAAAAAACATTTTGACCCCCCCCCCCCTTCACTTAAAAATACACTAAAATTCAGGAAATCAACCAATTTTATTGAAATTTTCAATATTTATTAATCAACAATCACGGAATATAATGAAACCATTATTTTTTTTTAAAATCTTAGTGAAAATGTATTTTTTTAAAAGAAAATACACCTTTACTAAAGTTATATTTTTATATATTAATAAAAAAAAATGCATGATTTTTTTAAATGTTGCTTATGTAAATAAAGGATCGTAGATGTTAACAAATAAATTTTTTTTTCAAAATATTTCATATATATTACGAAAAAGGCCAGTAAATACCGTGTTAATAAAATCACTATAACTCGAAGAAAAATTAATTCTTTGAATTAGCGATATTATTATTGAATAAAGCATTGTTTAATCAATATTTTCACCAAAAAATAATATAATTGCAAAAAATATTTCATGCGATTTTAATGATTAGAGTTAGCTTTTTTCTTTCTTTTTTTTTTAATATTCTCCCTGTGCACGCTAACGAAGGTAGAGTGCAACAGAAAATGTTGCTTGAAAACAAATGACAGCCCAGCATGAGAGTATTTTCTTACGTGAGAAAGCGTCACTCTTCTAGAGTCAGTACTTTTATTTTTTGATTTTAAACTGTTTTTCTTTTTTGTGTTTTTTGTTGTCCGTTTGAAAATGTGTTTTAGTTTTTACTTTTCAGTGAAAAGTGTATGTGTTTTTGTATTTTTGTAAAATAAAAAAAATAAGGCGAAATTGACTTTTAAAGGTCCCGGAGGCTGTGGCAGAAAAGTTGTTAAGTATGAAGACGAGACCTACAAAGTATGCTCTAGGGGTCACCAAAATGTAGAATAGAAGATGTGACGAAGAGGAAATTTTAGTGTGTAAATGAGATATTGACGAAGACAAAAGTAAAGGACGTCCATAGATATAATTTCCCATGAATATTGATTTACTCCTCTCCAGGAGTTAGGCACAAGGCCAGTTTTTTTTTTTTTTTTTTTTTATCTTACTCCCACAAGTAAGATGTGACCCAAGGTCGGGTCGGGAAAATGGGGTTTAAAAATTGTCTGGGCAGCCCCGTCGGCATTCCCCGGTAGGGGCGCCTCAGGCAGTAAGCAATAAACTTACTCCTCCCCAAAGACACTCCTCACCACTGACACAGCATCTACTAGATGCTGTGTCAGTGGTGAATTGATGCAGTTTTCTAGAATTCATCTCTGAAACAGTCATGAGCATTTAAAAATATTAAGAGTGAAAAGTAAAAATTGGCCCAAATTTCCCAATCCCAGGTCATAAAATTTCTGAATACAGCTATTGGTCAGGGAACTGTCTCCAACCCCAACAGACTATAAAAGAAATCTCCCCTCCCCCGAAAATGGTTACCGTTATATAAAAAAGTAATAAACAAAATAAAATTGTCAAATTGGTGATGTCATAAAGTTGGTGATCCCCCTCTAAGATAAAAAATATTTGGAAAAAATTTCGAAATAAAAACAAAACAAAAAACGGAATTCTCTAGCGACATAACAGGTAATTGTACACAAAAAAAAGAATTTTAAACATTCTTTGATTGCCAAAAATTGGGGGATAAGTTTACGTTAAATTTATGTAGGAAACTGATCCCCTCTCCTAAAAATCAAAATTATTTGTAAAAATTAAAAAAAAAACATGGAATTCTCTAGCGACATGATAGTTAATTGTACATAGAAAAAAGAAAAAAATGATTCGTAAAAAAGTTGAGAAAAACGGGTGGTGGAAAATTACGAAAAAGTGCCGGATGGTCTCATGACGACAACACAGATACTACACTACTCCTTAAATAAAAGGGGGAGGTGATACCCGAGATGATGGTATTATGTCAACGGAACAGATACTACACTACTCTCCTTCCCTGGATTGAGCATTAGAAGTAATAGTATAGTTTCGACTTCAGACAGACAGATACCAAATCTCCACACGCTAGAGAGTAAGTGAAGTGTAGTATCTGTTCCGATGGATACTGCACCCCTATAGACGGATGTCGTCTTGTCCTTCGGGGCTTGATTCCACCTGTCTGTGGGTTTGTCCTGTGCAGTTCTAGGAGGTCCACCCTCCCAGGCTTCGCCTCCCCTCTTTGGGGAGGAGTAAGTTTATTGCTTACTGCTTAAGGCGCCCCTACCGGGGAATGCCGACGGGGCTGCCCAGGCAATTTTTAAATGGCCAGAGTGCTCACCTCTTGAGCGCTGGCTTTTAACCCCACTTACTCGACCCAAGCTGTGGTCACATCTTACTTGTGGGAGTAAGATAAAACTGGCCTTGTGCCTAACTCCTGCAGAGGAGTAAATAAAGATACCAAATCTCCATTTTTTCGCATTTTTTATATATTAATTTTTACTATTATATATTATTTTATTATTATATATCATCCTTATATTTTTATTTATGATATATTATTGTTTTTTTTTTATTATTAAAATAGCCCTATGTTGATCGAATCGGTGTAATAATTGAAGACCTTGACGTATTTGTTCTTTATGACCTAACGTAACGTCATCAAGAAAACAATCTAACAACCGAGATCAAATATACAGAGGAGCTTTCGGAATAGAGGCCGCATAGTATTTTGACGATTAAAAAAAATAGAGGATTACATGTAAACAAACTGAAAAACTTGGCAGTAAATATTTTAATAAAATTAAAAATTATGACATAAGCCTAATTATAACTTAACCCTAACTTCGGTTGCAATACAAAAAAAAATCCCAACAAACACACCCGCAATTGATTTCCAAGAAATTAAGAAAATGGCCAAGTTTTAATTAAAAACAACAATTGGTTACATGTCCTTAAAACGCTATCTAGTCGAAAAGTGGATTATCATTTTACGTTACGTTTATAAGCGAAATTGTTCGTTTGTTTTTTTGTTTTTTTTAAATTTATTTAAAAAAATTTTACCACCAAGTTTTCCGTAACTCGCCCCAAAATGTAGAAGGGGGGGATATAACAAGGTCCTAATGTACAATAATACCGATTTTTTTAATAATCGTGGTAATCGACAATTTTTTTTTTTTTTTTTAAATATTCCTTTGTTTTTAAAAAATATTTTTTAATTATATATTTTTTTAATGCAAAAAGAAAAAAACGGTCTATTGACTTTGAAGGTCCGAGATATTTTTTATATGACCTAGCGTAAATGACATTAAACAACTTTTTTTTTTCATGTTTTTTTTTTTTATATATATTATACACAACCAAACTAAACTTAATTGAAAGGAAAAGAATATTCTGGTTAATAAAATTATAACCCAGCTTTATTAAAAAAAAATTTTTTTTAATTTACTTACATTTAAATTATTTTAACGTCTATTGCAATAATACAACATGGTTTTAAATTATTTTAACGTCTATTGCAATAATTACAACATGGTTTTAAATTTAAAGTTTTATAAACATTCAGTTTGATTTCTTTTATTCATTATTTTTAGCGCAAATAAATACTTCGAGATGTTTTAACCTTTTTTTTTTTTTACAAAACGGATGTGATTATTGTAAATAAATAAAAGTACCGTAAAGAATTAGACTTACCTCCGACGTGTTTTGCGATTAAATTCAACATTTTATCATTTGATTTCGGTCCGTCTGACGAAAACTATGAACAACCCGAAACTGGACAACATAAACAAACGTCTTGCTATGTTCTTTCACTTTCTTTCTCCATGGTTAGTTGGTTAGTTAAAAATATAAATAAAGAAACGGTGCGCGCCTAACCGAATCGAGTTATGGTCCGTGTTAATAGATTTTTTTCATCGAATACGAAGTATTCAATACTTCTTTTGGGGTTGATTATTGGACTGGAGTGGAGACAAATTGGTATTTCTACATAACAGGAGAGGAGTAGGACTCATATCGACACGAATGTTTCCGATTGCGATTTACGGAACAACAAACTGAAAATGGTTAGGCCGTCGCCGAATAGTCAACAAGTACAAGTAGTAAATGAAGCGACCTTTTCATTTTTTGGTACTTATCCAAGTTAGGACCCAAACTAACCCTAATCGATGCCAAGTCGATTTCAGCCTGGGTCCTAATCTTAACCATAACCCTTCGCATGCTTTGTGTCGTCTGCTTTTTTACATTCTTTCCGCGGCTTTCAAATCATAAACGGATTCGGCCATTTCCGGTCTGTTCCGTAAATCGCAATCAGAAACATTCGTGCCGATATGATTGATTCCTCATTCGTGCCGATATCATTCCTGAGTAATCACGTAGTTTCCCAACACATGTAATTTTATCGGAAGACGGTATGCAGTAGTTCAAAGACTGTATTTTCTTAAAAAGATTATAGCATGTCATCATGAATGGGCGCGCATTCTTAAAGATTAGTAAACTCGAAATGAGTTTTCAACGGAACGAAGAAAAGTCATTTTTATTTGAAAAATCGGTGCTTATGTATAGTAGGTGCAATGTTATCGGCTGGGTTAAATAAGTAGTAAGACGGAGAGAAGTATAGGATAAGTAACAAGGTTTATTGGCGGTCAAAATACATTCTAACTGCGTCATCGCCAGGGTCCGTAACTCGTCCCCTTACCGGTGAATCCGGTGCAGTAACACTACATCCCCCTTTCGGTTGTAAAGTATTATTTACTCCTCTCCAGGAGTTAGGCACAAGGCCAGTTTTATCCTACTCCCACAAGTAAGATGTGACCCAAGGTCGGGTCGGAAAGTGGGGGTTGAAAAGCCAGCGCCCGAGAGGTGAGCACTCTGACCATCAAAAATTGCCTGGGCAGCCCCGTCGGCATTCCCCGGTAGGAGCGCCTCAGGCAGTAAGCAATAATCTTACTCCTCCCCAGAGAGGGAAGGCGAAGCCTGGGAGGGTGGACCTCCTAGAAATGCACAGGACAGACCCATAGACCGGCGTAAATCAAGCCCCGAAGGCCAAGACAATACCAGTCCATGGGGTGTAGTATCCATCGGAACAGATACTACACTTTGATCTTGACCAAAGGACAGTCTTTTAGGTGGTCGAACTTGTCGACCGCTTCTTGTATATTTCCCTTGGTCAGGACCTCTGGAACTCTCTAGTGGGATGTTTCTTTGGTTACTGGGAAGATCTGTTGAGTCATCATCACAGCTATACATATATCCATATCGAGGGGAACGTGGTAAGGTGTTTGCTTCCTGTGGGGTAGCCACCTGAGAGAAGCTGGTTTCTCCGTTCCTTAGGCGCAGATTACTTTTGTTGCGTCGGTGTAGTCTTGAATCTGTCTTAACTAGGACTGACCTTGGTGACAGAGTTTTACTTACTACAGCTGTACGTATCTTGACCCAGACTGGTTGTCCTTTTTCAAAGGCAGGACGATCTTTAGCCCGATGACGTTTGTCATAGTTTTGCTTTTGTCTGGCTTTGAGCCGGGTGTCTGCCCTTCTATGTTCCTCGATGTTTTGCTGATCAAATGAATTTCTTTGAGGAATGGTAGGGATCCGTGTTCTTAGTTTTCTATTCATTAACAGCTCTGCAGGACTCTTGCCGTGTTGCAGAGGAGTGCTGCGATAATTTAGCAGTGCTATGTATGGGTCACTTGCTTTCTTCAATAAGTTTTTTATTGTCTGGACTGCACGTTCAGCTTCTCCGTTTCCTTGCGGATGATGGGGGCTTCTTGTGAGGTGCAGGAAGTCAAAAACATTTGAAAAGTTCCTGAATTCACTAGAACTGAATTGGGGACCGTTGTCAGATATGATTGTCTCTGGGATCCCATGCCTAGCGAATATTGATTTGCAATGCTCTATTACGCTGGCTGAGGTGGTTGTCCGTAAATGGGCTATTTCGATCCACCTGGAAAAATAATCGACAATCAGAAGATATCGGTGTCCCATGAATTCGAACAGATCCATTCCTATTTTCTGCCATGGATATGCAGGTAATTTGGTGGGTTGTAGTGGTTCTGGTGGATATTTTCGTTCTTTTTCACAGATACCACATTTCCCAACTTTGTCTGCAATTTGTTTAGAGAGGCCAGGCCACCACACACTTTCACGAGCTAGTGCTCGGCATTTGACAATACCTTGGTGTCCCTCATATAGACGCTCTAGTATGTCTTTTTGAAGTACATTAGGAATGACAAGTCGGCTCTGGTACATTAGAAATCCCTGGTAAACTGTTAGGTCCTGGTTGACAAACCAGTACTGTTTTAGTTCAGGGTCCCGCCTTGCTCTTTCGGGCCAGTGGTCCATCTCATAATATTTGATTACCTGACTGCAGACCTGGTCAGTATTTTGTTTTAGTCGGATATCCTTCAATCGTTTATCGCTCGCCGAGATATTTCCTATGACTGAGCAGATAAATGAGTCAGTCTCTGTCTCCTGCTGGATATCCTGTATAACGGGACTACTCCCAGGTGCTCGGGACAAAGCGTCTGCTGTTGTGAGGTCTTTTCCCGCTGTGTATATGATCTCATAGGAGAATCTCATTAACCTCATGCGGAAACGTTGAATTCTTGGAGTCAATTCGTCGAGTCGCTTCGACTTCAACAGTGCCAACAGTGGTTTGTGGTCTGTTTCGACTGTGAACTTTGGCATTCCGACCAAGTAGTCCGCAAATTTTTCACAACACCAAGTGACTGCTAGTGCCTCCTTCTCAACCTGTGCATATCTCTGCTCTGTTTCTGTCAGAGATCGTGAAGCATAAAATACCGGTCTCCAGTCATTTTCTTGCTTCTGCAGTAGTACACCGCCTAGGCCATAGCTAGATGAATCTGCTTATACCCTTGTCGGCTTGTTGGAATTGTAATGAGTCAGTACTGGTGCAGAACTCAGTTGCTTCTTCAGGTTCTGGAATGCTACTTTCTGAGGCTCATCCCAGATCCATTCTGACTCTTTCCTAAGAAGCTCTCGGAGTGGTTTGGTGGTTTCGGCTAGATTCCTAGCAAATTTTCCGACGTGATTTGCCATGCCCAGTAAGCGTCGTAATTCGGACATATTCTCAGGTCTGGGCAAGTCCATAATTGCTGCTACTTTTTCGGGATCTATTTGTATTCCCTCTTTTGATATAATGTGACCCAGAAACTTTATGTTTCTGACAGAAAATACACATTTATCGTTGAGTGTAGCTCCTGCAGCCTTCATTTTCTGCAGTACTGCTTTTAGTCGCTGGTCGTGCTCCTGCTGGTTTCTTCCACTTATTAGGACGTCATCTATATCACAGATGACTCCTGGTATTCCGGACAAAATGTGTGTCATCTCCCTATGAAAGATTTCTGGCCCAGAATTTATCCCGAATGGAAGTCGTTTGAAACAGTACCTCCCATAAGGTGTTATAAATGTGGTAAGGACCTGCGATTTTTCGTGTAGGACGATTTGGTAGAAACCGTTGTTGCAGTTGAGCTTGCTGTGGCTTCATCGAGCTCGGCCAGTAATTGGTCTGTGGTGGATAAAGGAAATTTTTCCCGTTTCCCGCTCTCGTTTAGCTTGGTAAAGTCGACGCATAACCTAACTTTACCGTTAGCTTTTTGGACGGCGACTATTGGGGCACACCAATCAGTTGGTGATTTGACTGGACGGATTATGTCCTCGTTCTCCAGACGTTTCAGTTCTTCCTGAACCTTCTGTTTCATAGGCAACGGCAATCTTCTAGAGGTAGCAATGGAAAAGGGCTGAGCTCCTGCATCCAAACGTATCTGGTACACATGTTCCAGTTTCCCTAGGCCTGTGAACAGTTCTGGGAACTCTTTCTTATACTGGTGCCCTTCGCTTGTCACTCTATTAACTGCTTTCAGCAGGTTGAGGGCTTTGATTGCTGGTCCTCCCAGTAGAGGTTCTTGCAGACTCTCTATAACATAAAGATCTTGTTGCAAGCTTACTTTTTCTGTGGCCAGTTTGGCCTTCACACATCCTATGAGGTTTATCTCATGATGACCCGGTCCGTACAGTCTTTTGTTTGTGGGTTGGATGAGTGGGGAATTATTACTGAAGAACCGGTCCGGGATTACGGTCACATCTGCACCTGTATCCAGCCTAAAATTTATAATTTTGGTACAGGTCTTAGTGGTGACCTTAATTTTAGCCTGCCAATTTGTATTATATTCAGTGGTAATTGTACCTATATTGTCGAGAGTGACAAAACCTAAAAAATGATTTTCTTCTTCCTCTCTTATTTCTCTAACCTTCGCCTTATCGGTTCTGCAAAATTTTGCATAATGCCCTTTCTGCGAACAAATTCTGCAGCGTGCATCTTTTGCTGGGCAGTCATTTCTATTGTGGAATGGAAATTTCCCGCAGCGTGTGCATTTTCTAGGCATTTTCGATTTCGGATGTGGTTGTTTGGTGAAGTTTGTCTTGTAGGTTCGTTTCATAACCCGGTTAATTTGAGGATCCGCTACATCGGCATCAGAGGAAATGGTCTGCGTCTGTTGTTTCGAAGTTTCGTAGGCTCTACCTATTTGTAGGCATTTGTCTAGAGTAAGCTGTTTATCAGACAGTAACTTTTCTCTGACGGTATCGCTTCGAACTCCGACTACGACTTGGTCTCGAATAAGCCTATCCTGTAGCTGTCCGAAATTACAGTTCTTTGCAAGTTGCCGAAGAGCAGCTATATAGGTCTCGATACTTTACGATACTTCTTGCCTGCGAAGATGGAATGTATAGGATTCGTAAGCTTCGTGTGTTTCGCCCACGAAAAAATCCTCAAACTTCTTCATCACCTTCTCTAGGTCTGTCTTTTCTTCCTCAGAGTTAAGCTTCAACCCTTCATATATATCGTAACTATCCTCCCCGATAGTTGCTAAAAATACCGATGTCTGATATGAAGTATCTGCTTCTTTAGACAATCTACTAGCGATCGAATAATTGAGAAAATTTCGTTTAAATTTTTGCCAGTTATTAGCAACATTTCCAACGAGAGTCATTCGTTCGGGGGGTGGTATATTAGCAGAATATTGCTTTATGTCCGTGTGAGGCATTTTTCAAAAGTATACGATATATATGAGAAAACAAATTTCTGTACTTACTGTTCTCTCTTTTCTTACTTTTTTTTTTTGTTTGTGGGACCGTTTTCCGTAAGTTGTTTGTTTATCGATAGTAGAATTTTTTTTCTCTTAGAAATCCTTTGTTTTTCTTACTACGATATCCGATCTCTTACTTTGTTTTTTGGTCTCCGCAAATTGTATCCTTTATCTGACACCATGTAATGTTATCGGCTGGGTTAAATAAGTAGTAAGACAGAGAGAAGTATAGGATAAGTAACAAGGTTTATTGGCGGTCAAAATACATTCTCACTGCATCATCGCCAGGGGCTGTAACTCGTCCCCTTACCGGTGAATCCGGTGCAGTAACACTACAGTAGGGACGAAAAAATTTTTTATCTTTAATTCTGAAGAGTCAAATAAGGGGGAGATAACTCAAAGCTAAAACGTAACGAAAACTTTATAGCCGGTGTAATTGCAATCCCGATAAAATTTAATTTTCTCGTCTAAGATGACGGTAGAGTGTGACGTCAATGAGGCGTTAGTTTACAGGAAGCAAATTACCTTTCCCGGTCTATTTAGTAATTTGTTTTCTGTTGTTTTTTTTTCCTTTTTTTTTTCGGGAAAATAATGATATATTAGAAAATTTTAGCATGTTGCGGGACCGACCGTTGGGGTTGATCGGCCTCACAACTAAGAAAGGAGACACAGGCAAGTTACGACAATGGCAAAGAATATGTTAAACGGCAATGACAAAGAAGAGAGGACAAACACAGGTGATCAGTTCAAAGAAGAGTATGTTTATTTACCATAAAAAAATGATAATAACAAGAAGTGATGGGATTTGAGATGACGTCACTGGAACAGGAGAAAACTGGAAAGACGGGAGTGGCGTCTCTGGTGACAGCAAACTGGATGACAAGAGAGGTGTCGTTGGGGAGAAAAGGCTGGGTAGCTGTTGATGGATTTCGACAAGGTACCCTTGCTGTTGCTGGCATGGCAAAAAAAGGAAAGAATCTCACAGTAGTTGTTTGAGTAGCCCTGATAAGGGCTGTTAAAAAAAAAGGGAAAAAGATATTGCAGTTGTTGTGTGAGTAGCCCTGATAAGGATTGTTGGAAAAAGGGAAAAGGAGTTGGAGCTGTTGGTGCATGAATCAGAGCTGCAGGGTGCTGGTGCAGGAGTTCAGGACTGCAGGGTGCTGGTGCAGGAGTTCATGACTGCAGGGTGCTGGTGCAGGAGTTCAGGACTGCAGGGTGCTGGTGCAGGAGTTCAGGACTGCAGGGTGCTGGTGCAGGAGTTCCGGACTGCAGGGTGCTGGTGCAGGAGTCAGTAGCAGGAACTGGAGATGCAAGCTGAGGCAAGTGTTGACTTCTCAGGAAGCAGGTAACAAAGAGAGTTAATCGCATTATTATAGTAGCCCTGAGAAGGGCTGTTTGTATCTTTGCTGCTGCTGTCTGCACTCTGGCTCGACGACTGGTCCATCCAGTCGGATGTGGGGGGTCTCCTACCCCCCCCCCCCCGGCTGCACTTGGTTTAATTTATTTTCCTCCCACAAGGTAAGATGTGACACAAGGTCGGGAAAGTGGGATTTGAAAAGCCAGTGCCCGAGAAGGTGAGCAATCCGGCCATTTAAAAATTGCCTGGGCAGCCCCGTCGGCATTCCCCGGTAGGGGCGCCTCCCAAAAGAGGGGAGGCAAAGCCTGGGAGGGTGGACCTCCTAGAACTGCACAGGACAGTCCCATAGACCGGCGTAAATGAAGCCCGAAGGCCAAGACAATACCAGTCTATGGGGTGCAGTATCCATCGAAACAGATACTACACTTTGATCTTGGTCATTAATTTATTTATTTATCTACCTCCTACAGCGGTAAGATGTGACACAAGGTCGGGGAAGTGGGATTTGATAAACCAGTGCTCGAGAAGGTGAGCACTCTGGCCATTAAAAATTGCCTGGGCAGCCCCGTCGGCATTCCCCGGTAGGGGCGCCTCAGGCAGTAAGCAATAAACTTACTCCTCCCCAAAGAGGGGAGGCTAAGCTTGGGAGGGTGGACCTCCTAGAACTGCACAGGACAGTCCCATAGACCGGCGTAAATCAAGCCCGAAGGCCAAGACAATACCAGTCTATGGGGTACAGTATCCATCGGAACAGATACTACACTTTGATCTTGGCCATTAAAAATTGAGTGAAAAACGGGAGATTTCATGGAATTTGTTAAGTCACTGTTGTCGGTCTTGTGGAAATGATTAATTTCGACAAATAATTTCCGGAAAGATTTCTCGCCGTACAACATAGTTGAAAGGTGCCTTAAATATATAAGTAAGGTTATTTTCATAGTCGGCAAATCGCATTTGTATTCCTTAAAGGAAAAAAGGAACATTATAAGCTGGCCAGTTATTTCGCAAAGAATAGCGACTCCTGCTGCTGCTACGGTTTTTCAAGATGGCGTCTTTTCCAAAAGTAAACACACGTTGCGATGTGTTGAACCCCGACAAGCACTTTGAAACCTAATAAGTCCAACATAAGGAAAAGTTAAGGAACATATTTTCGTGTTACACGGGCAATTTTTCCCCAAGTTCGAAAAGATGCACCTGAAGAAGGTTAGGGGGTTTACATTCAGCCAAAACGTTGTGAATATAAGAACCAAGATGAGAAAGTATCAATTCTGAACTTAAAAATTCCGAAACAAAAACAATCGCCAAAGAATGATGCGGCCTCTATTCCAACGCCCTGTAAAGTTTTGGAATTTAAATATAATTGTTCAATTTTTTGCTCCTAAAAAAGGACATATACCGGTGTAAAACGAAAATAAGTTCCTTACTTTATGTTGTCTTTCTCTCTCTCCCAGTCAGCATGGTACAACTTTGTTTTATCGACTTGATTCTGTTGTTGCATTTTTTCAGGAGGGACCACATGAAGGTTGCCGAAATCCCTAAAGTAAAAGTTGTACTATGGAACCAACTGGATTCGAACTTGGCACACCTAGGTCTTCAGTCCGTGTTATTATCCACTTAACCACCGTCACCTCCCTAACCTTAGGAAAATCCTTAAAAAATGCGGCTCGGCACTATTTCAAAACACCTTTTAGCTGGTTGGAGACAGTTGGGGTTGCCAGTTTTAGCTTGGTAAGTGATGGGGTTAATTAAGAAGGTTTAAATCAGGAAGAAAGTCAGAATGACGAACTGACTTGGAAGAGTTAGTACGTCTGTCCGAATCCGACTGAAATATAAATGTTACACACGAAAAGGATCACCATTCTTTTTTGTAATAAATAATGTCTCCACGACTAAATAGATGTTAATATTTATTCACGTTAACACAGGAACAAAAGAGATGGTGCAATGGGCTCACTCATAGCGGTTAGATAATGTAATATCCTGGAGTTCGGCATCTCGTTTGCCTTTAGCTAAAACAGAATGAGATCAGAATAAGTATGTGTCTTGACAGCAAGAAGAATTACCGGGAACTGACTTGACCTATATTGTCTTTGGCACCAAATGTTAACTGATATGAATTATGTAATTACACAGTAAAGAGTCAATGATTACGCATGAGCAAAGCCGAATCACCTGATCAGTGCGAGGTATCAGCACATCTAGAAAGGATAATTTGTTATTATGTTCCTCTTCCACTGTGAACTGTATAGATGAACAGATAGAGTTCACATGGTCTCGTAATGTTTGAACATCTTCCTGGTGAGGCCAGAGTATAAATGTGTCATCCACATATCATAGCCACATTGTTGGCTTTAGTGTTGTTGATCCTAACGCTATTTCCTCGAAGTATTCTATGTATACATTGGCCAGTACTGGGGGCAATGGTGATCCCATAGCTAAACCTTCCTGCCAGTATATATCAAAACCCATCGCGAAGTATGTGGTTTAGGTCATCTGTATACTGAAAGCTAACTTTCACTGGACAGTATCTAAATTTCAACTCCCACCATCCATAGAAAGGAATCGTCTGCTGCCTACAATATCGAGCAAAGACAATATGTAGTAACAGCAATACATATCAAGAGGAGATGGATAGCTGAGAGAAACCCTCTACCGAAGCCACTATTTAGAGAGCATGACATTAGCTCTAAGAAATCTAGACCAAACACCAAGGGACACCACTTGAAAACTCACTACAGTTTATATACCATATATGAAGGGCTTGTCAGAAAAAAATCAAAGAATATGTAATCCATATGACATCAGGACAGTATTCAGGAGAGACTCAACTTTCCGAAAGCATTTTGTGAGTTTCAAACCTCCTACGGAAAAATGTATGACTAAAAACTGTGTGTATGTGATCCTATGTAAGTGTTGGAAAATATACAAGTTATTTATCTTCCTCCCACAGCGGTAAGATGTGACACAAGGTCGGGAAAGTGGGATTTGAAAAGCCAACGCCCGAGAAGGTGAGCACTCTGGCTTACAAAAAATGCCTGGGAAGCACTGCCTCAGGCAGTAAGCGATAAACTTACTCCACCCCAAAGAGGGGAGGCAAAGCTTGGGAGGGTAGACCTCCTAGAACTGCACAGGACAAACCCACAAACCGGCGGAATCAAGACCTGAAGGCCAAGACGACATCGGTCTATAGGGTGTAGTATCCATCGGAACAGATACTACACTGTGATCCCAGCCAAAAGGCCATGTCGTCAACTAAAAGTAAGGCTAGAAGAACATTGGAAAGCCATAATATACGGAGATATCAAAAAGTCGGGTATGGCTGACCACATATACAGGGAAATCTGCACTTATAAGACAAAGTAAAAATTATAGATAGAGAAGAATGATGGAGAGTAAAACAACTCAAAGGAGCAGCGCATATGTTGGGCAATAATGACTTACTAAGCAGACCTAGAATAGAATTTAATACAGTATGGGAACCATTAATTATATATAATAGAGAAGGTTATAATATACTAGCAAAAACTACCTGCCCTCCGGAAGCAATTATTGAGGCTGTAGCCTTCTTTACAGAAACCAAAAAAATAATTTTCAATTGACATTTTAGTAATTTGGAGGAAAACAACAAAATGATGATTGTAGTAGTGTTATTTGATATATTTCAATGTGAAGGAAATTTACTGTGCATGAACATAGTCAAATTTTATTTTCTAGGAAATAAAACAAACAAAAAGTTAATGGATATGGTCTTTAAGATATTCAAAGTCGGCGAATTTTATTTTGTTTCAGCATAAAAATATAAAGTGAATTCCCCATTAAAAAACTGGTTATATAATGAAATGAATATAGATAAGAGTGGAAGGTCGATTGGTCAAATAAACCAATTTTAAATGATTGAGTAATTAGAAATTGGTACTTTGTACTTTTAACAGAAAAAAGTCTTAATGAATATTAAAGAAAAAAGATTCTATTTTTTTGTAATTTAGAAAGATGAGAGTAGTATTTTTTTCTATGACAGATATTAAAATCATCATCATCATCATCATCATCATCATCATCATCATCATCATCATCATCATCGTCACCGCCACCACCACCACCACCACCACCACCACCACTACCAAAATGTTGACTCCTTGACCTTTTAGCTAGGAGCAAAATGTAGTATCTGTTCTGAATCTGCACTTAGTTTTTATGCCCTCGGTCAGTGAAGGAGAGGTAATTGGATTTTTTGTTCCGATCCAGAGTGACCTTTTTGGGGGAGCTGGATTTTTCTCACATTAAATATTGACATTGTGCCTAACTCTGCTCTCATGGGAGGAAGTAAATAGGAACAGCGACAGCAATAATAACAACAAATTAATTAAAAAAAATAATAAATGCATGTTTTACTTATTAACAGGTAATTATTGCGTTTAATGCAAACTTTTTTTTTAAAAGTAATTATTCAAAAGTTATCGAGGTTATCGCTATGTGTAAATATACGTGTGCGACAACGTAACTGAAAAAAACAAAACAAAACTTAAAGAGAAGTTATGATTTTGAATTTTAAACTTAATCCATTAAATCGCTTAAAATAATACTAGTACTGATAATAATTAACATATTAATATCAAGAAAAGTTTTTCGTATACATGATAAAATAGGAGAATCAAATTATAAGTGAATCGTACTGAATATGAATTTATTAGACAATGTTTATAAAATAAATATGCAAATAATTTGTAGCGTTGAGGGTGTTTAGTCAGCTTTTCTGTGAGTATTATTTACTCCTCTCCAAGAGTTAGGCACAAGGCCAGTTTTATCCTATTCCCACAAGTAAGATGTGACCCAAGGTCGGGTCGGAAAGTAGGGGTTGAAAAGCCAGCGCCCGAGAGGTGAGCACTCTGACCATCAAAAATTGCCTGGGCAGCCCCGTCGGCATTCTCCGGTAGGGGCGCCTCAAGCAGTAAGCAATAAACTTACTCCTCCCCAAAGAGGGGAGGCAAAGCCTGGGAGAGTGGACCTCCTAGAACTGCACAGGACAGACTCATAGATCGGCGTAATTCAAGCCCCGAAGGCCAAGACAATACCAGTCCATGGGGTGTAGTATCCATCGGAACAGATACTACACTTTGATCTCGACCAAAAGGCCGCTGTGAGTATATATACAGTATGTGAAAATATTTTAGTTTATAATTGAATTAGGTAGAGCTGCAGTGTTTTATTATGACTATTGTTCGGATAAATAAAAAAAACTTTTTCATATATATATATATATATATATATATGCCAAGGATGCAGTCTATCGCCAACGGTGCAGTACCAACTTTAGGACAGGCAAACAATGAAATAAATATATGACTCCAAACTCAAATTATCCATCCACAGATGAACTTACTTTAGAGAAAACCTTGGCATTTCTCCCTGATAGTGTTGCTTACTTTATGCAGATTATTGCAACAGGAAAATACAGAGAAGAAACAGGGATACCTGGAACATGCTATTATTTAAGCTATTCGACCAAGTATGGTGAATGCTCTTTTACAATTAGGGTTAGTCATAAAAAGGCATCACTATTTTGGTTCAGCTATTTGTTGAAGATGTAAAAGTATTGTCTTAGTATACAAATTGTTACCTGCAGTGACAAAGAATGGTAGCATGTCATACAATGAAGCAAGATGGACACTCCTATTTCCTGTTCTTTCAGCCCAGAGAAAATGCTTCGGAATGTTCAGAATTTTCTTATATTGCAACCACAAGCAGTAAGTAAGATTAATAAAAAAAAAAAAAAAATTTCTGTTCTTCATGGACAGTCATAGCTGCTATCATAGATTCTTCATCTACCATCGTATCTGGATTAGCAATGAGTTTTGCAAATATGTTTTAGCTGACATTATTCAACTTTCTGCTAAATTAGTACCTCTAACTTGCATTATATTAGATTTCTCTGTTCATGTGTATGTTTTCTTCTTTACTTTAAGATTCAGTGTCAGATACAGAAATATGTGGCACAGTGAGTTCCAATGTGTCTGCAAGAAGTAATATATTAAGTGCACCATATTAAGAAATTACCTCTTCATACTTTAGCATATTTGACACTGAGTTGTGGCCATATATCTCTTCCAGAACTTCTGACAATCCTGTTTATTCCATTAGATTGCCAATAAACGTCATCTCCATGTGTAATCCTCTAATTCTCAGCACTATAGATTTTAGACGGCTTATTAACTATAATAGTTTGAGCCTTCTAATACAGTGGATGGCCACATGTAGCAACAGGATTTGTGTTATAATTTTGCGTCCTCACTAAACTAGAACATAACATTGTTATCATCGTCGAATTTGTGACCTATTTGCGTTACCACATTTTGCATGCCATTTTTTATGGATCATTATTTATTTCGCAAAAGTGGATATTCAGTTTTCGTTAAAATAAATTAATGAACATATTTATACAAAAAAAAAAAGAGTCATCTTCTTCCTACGTTATTTCCAACGGGATGAAGGAGTACACACAATTTTTATTTTTTTCATTCTTCTATATTCGATAGCTCAGTATTATGCTGCTTACTTTTTAGTAAGTTTATTTAACAACCTCTGCATGAATATAATTTCATCCACAAATTTCATAAAATAAATTAGTATTACTGACGTAAATTGTTTTAAAGCAAATACACTTAGGATATTCGTCGAATTGGTGTTCTATTTGTGTTAACCCAATTTACATTCCATTATTTATAGATAAATCCTTTTTTAATCCCATAAATTACTTACAATGGAACAGCGACTTTGTAATACTAATTCGTTTTATGAAATTTGTGGGTACAATTGTATTCATGCAGAGGTTGTTTTTCTGCAACATGGACTTAGCCTTACGTTGTTTATAAAAGTTAAATAATTCTTTTCTGTTACATCCGGGCAATGCCGAAGTCCGAGTCCTGCTAGTATATATATATATATATATATATATATATATATATATATATATATATAATTTGTAATTAAACTTTGATTCTGATGAAGATGATGATGCGCGGTTATCCACTTTTCCACTTATTTCTCAACATTTTGTCGAATCAACTCCTAATTATTTCCCTCATATTATATATATATATATATATATATATATATATATATATATATATATATATAGTTCCTGGTACATGTGTACCGGAAATAAAACAGACAATAAATACCCCACATATGTCATTGACAGGCGACTCCTGGTAGCCAGTTTATGAAATATTAATAATATTTATTTTAGTTTGCCGCTTTCAAAAGCCCTGTTCACACTTAATAGAAGGCTTGAACAATGGAATGGTTCCCGAAAATTTCCTACAGACTATCCCCCCAAAACACCCAGGACTGTACTCTGTTAAACTCTGTCTCTGTAAGCATAGATAGAGCACTCTTAATTGACTCGAATGCCCACATACATGTATTTGGTGATTTTAATGCCCACCACCGTGACTGGTTGGGATTCTCCAGCCTTACTGACGCAGCCGGCAACTCTACGTATAATTTCTCCTTAGCTCACTCCCTCTCTCAGACTGTCGATTTTCCGACCCGCATCCCCGATCGAATAGACCAACAAGCCTCACTTCTAGACCTTTTCTTGACCTCAATGCCCGAGGCTTGTGTGACGAAAGCTCATAGCCCACTCGGGAATGCTGATCACATTGTGCTAATGATACATGTCACCCTAAGAAGTCGTCCAAAAGCTGATGAACCGTTGCTCAAAACAACAAGATACTACGAGCGGGCTGATTTTGAGTCAATCAGAGATCACATCAGTGACGCCCCATGGAGGGAAACCTTCTCAATCAGTGTGCAAACGAATTAACTGAATGGGTCAAAGCAGGCATTGAAGCCTATGTCCCCATGCGAAAATACTTTAGCAAGCCTCACTCTCCTCAATGGTTCACCTCGGAATGTGCAGCTGCCATTTCTGAGAGACAACAAGCATTCCGTAAATTTTGCCGACATAAGTCAGCTACTAATAGAAATAAATTTATAGAGTCAAGAAATAATTGCAAGGCCGTGATAGGTGAAGCGAAGAGAAGGTTTAATGAGTTAACAGAAAAACGCATCCAGACACAGAAATTAGGTACTCGTGATTTCTGGAAAATCTACAATAGTGTAGTGAATAATGGTCAATCAACGATTCCCCCACTATCAAACCACAATGATGTCGCTTGCACGGCCACTGATAAGGCTGAACTACTTGCCCAGCGCTTCGCTTCTAACTCTACTTTGGACTCAGATAACAACCCCCTCCCCGAATTCCCTTTGCTGACCGAAGCCACACTTGATAACCTGGTCATCACCCCATCCCAGGTTAGAGACATCATAAAAAACCTTGACACCTCCAAAGCTTGTGGGCCTGATCTTATACCCACAATAGTAATAAAGAAATGCTCTGCTGAACTGGCCCCTGTCCTCTCCAAACTCTACAATAAGTGTCTAGCTGAATCTTGCTTCCCCGATAGCTGGAAAATTGCCTCTGTGGTACCAGTCTACAAGAATTCTGGAAATAGAACCGATCCCCAGAACTATCGCCCAATCAGTCTGCTTCCGATCTTTGCTAAAATCTTTGAATCCTTAATCAATTTAGCAATAGTACGACACTTAGTTAATGCTAAACTTCTTTCTGACCGCCAGTATGGATTTAGACAATCACGATCTACTGCAGACATACTAACGGTCATCTCTGAACGCATGTATCATACACTCGACAAGGCAGGTGAAGCTAGGGCAGTAGCGCTTGATATATCCAAGGCCTTTGACAAGGTATGGCATAAAGGGCTCCTCCTGAAAATACGATCATACGGTATTACTGGGCAATTACTTAATATAATTAGATCCTTCCTAGCCAAAAGAAAAATCCAGGTTGTCCTCGATGGCCGTTCATCTAAGCAACATGACATAAATGCTGGTGTACCCCAGGGCTCTATCCTTGGACCCTTGTTGTTCCTGATCTATATAAACGATCTCCCTGATGGCATAGTCTGAGATTGGTTTATTTGCTGATGACACCACCCTTTACTCTCGCCATGTTGGCAAAACCGACGCAATTATATCCGATGCAATGGCTGAATCTTTAGAAAATGACCTCCAGGCTGTAGTGGATTGGGGTCATAAATGGTTGGTAACTTTTAATGCCGCAAAGACAAAACTCCTTTCCTTCAATAACTACAAGGAACCTTTTCAACCACCGATTGTCATGGCAAATAACACCCTACCTGAGAGTTCATCATTCAAACTCCTCGGCCTAACCTTCACAAGTAACATGAATTGGAACAAATACATTGAAGACATTGCCAAGGCTGCCGCAAAGAAGGTTGGCTCCCTCTACCGTGCTAGTAAACTCCTCACACCTGACATTATCCTGTATCTCTACAAAGCCACCATCCGCCCATGCATGGAGTATTGTTGTCACATCTGGGCTGGTGCATCATCTACTAGTCTCTCCCTCCTTGACAAGGTCCAAAAAAGAATCGCCAACCTAATAGGTCCCTCACTGTCAGCCAAGCTCCAGCCTCTGTCCCATCGCCGCAATGTAGCATCCTTGTGCTTGTTTTACAAATACTTCAATGGATTATGCTCCGATGAATTGGCTACTCTGGTGCCCCCTCGACGGAAATTCACTAGACTAACCCGACAATCAACTAAATCTCATTCATTCACTGTGGAGGTCCCCAGATGTCGGAGAACCTTCTACTCAAATAGCTTCTTTCCTCGTACTGCTGGCCTCTGGAACTCCCTCCCTGCCCCCTGTTTCCCCAACAGTACAGACATGCAGAAGTTTAAAACTAATGTAAACAGACACCTCGCTGCGCTGATCCCAATCTAGATTGACCACCCCCTACCTTCTCCCCTTTTCTTTTTCTCAGTAGCCCCTTACGTCTACAGTGGCGGCCTGCCTTGTTTGGGGTGAACTATGTTAAAAAAAAAAAAATTGGGAGTTACTTTACTTTGCTTCTAAAATCGTCCAATAAATTCAACACAAAATTCTAAATAGCACGTTTAATAAAAATGTATACTATATATATATATATATATATATATATATATATATATATATCGTGTTTGTAGGGTTTTTAGTTCATAAGTGTTTATCTCGTGAAGCTACAGTGCTTATAAGATAGTGCTCAATAGCAAGTAGAGCTTGATTTTAGTTTTAGCTACGACTTTATTCAAAGTCTAGCTTTCTCAGGCCACAGTGAAGATATGCTTCGTTGCGGCCCGGAGAAGCTAGATTTTAAATAAAGTCATAGCTGAAACATGTATGCACATATGAACCTAAAACTGTTTATACAAATAAAAAGTTCTACTAATATATATATATATATAGTCATCTACAGACAGACTGTTTCGCTGTATCACAACTCTTCAGTGAGGCTAGACAAGTAATTTCTTTTCATATATATATATATATATATATATATATATATATATATATATATAGTCTAAAGAAGCTTTGAGTCATTAACAAAAAAAAAAAAAAAAAAAAAAATTTTTTTTAAGTAAAATGCAGTTTAAATTCCCAGACAAACTAACTAAATCCAAGATATTGCAGACTTAACATTCGTTGGAAAATTAATAAATGAAAAAATATAAGTAAAATAAAAAAAATAAAAAATAAAAATAAAAAAGGGGGGTTAATTATCTAAGAGTGAAACAAAAACAGGAAACCTTAAGCGTCTAATATTAACACGGGGATCATCAGCTGTTTACCATGTAACTGTTTCGGAGATTTAAAAACAGGACAGTTTTAATATTCATGGCTCTCCAATGGTACTGATTATACGACCATTTCCCCAATAATCAAGTGTCGAACAGCAATATATATATATAAAGGCCTAGATAACAGTTCTAAAATATCACGTATTCAGCCTATGTTTGAATAAAATTAGCTTTCATCTTTTTTGTCTACTAGAACTAAAGCTTTTTGTTTTTCTATTTTTGTCTGTCTTTGCTGATGTTCGATTCTATTGTTTTTTTTTGTTTCTTTTGAAAGCCATACTTAGAAGATACTATTATTGCCATAAAGGTCACGGGGTGTAAGGTTAAAGGTTAACGCAATATAAAAATCAACTACAATATTTGTTTGTTGCAAACACATGTCTACAGTTGATTTTGTAGTTTAGTACACTTTACTGCAATCAACATTTTTGTAGACAGTTCTGATGGGTGTCAGCTTTCGACGAACTTTCGTTAGCTTTTGCCGTGTTCAAAATAAGTTTTGAACAACAAAATAAGACGTTCTGCTTCAGCAAATATAGTAATGGTGATGCTAGGCCAAGGCGAACTCAGGCCTTACTCTGATTCTTAATAGTCTCGTCCCAGCTTCACCTGGGATCCTCAAATTAGATATACATAAGTATGAAAACCCTAACGCACTCTTTGTATAGATACAAACTTAAGATTTGTGATGGTATTTTCCCTGAAAGAAAGTTCAAGAATTATTTATTGAAGTCAATAGAACAAAAAATGCTTTAAAATAAGTTAAATAAAGTAAGTTAAAACACACAAAAACCTATCCAGCTAGGTAGAAGAGTAACTTATCTTGCCTTTGGTAACATTTATTTGTTGCATAGTTGTTTTTTTACTCCTGTTTTGTTCTGTTGACTTCAGTAAATAATTACCAAAAGTTCAGTTTGTACACGAGAGAAAGAGTGATTTGTACTTATTGGGACGACAGTTTTTGAAGAAAAGAAACAGCAACCGTATATTAGTTAAACAATTTTACTTATGCAAGTAATAAAAAATGATGTACAAAGCAGTGGGTGTAAAATAGTAAAAGGTAAATATACAGAAAATGGGGTTGCGAACTCGTGCTTTCGCGGAACTTATCTTAGTTGAAGAAATATCATTTCAATATGTTTCACGTTTCACGGTTCCAATGTAGTAGTTGGTGGTTATTTTGCTGTAAGAGGAACGCTTTGCAACAGCCATCTCAAGCTTGGTGTCGTAAAGCAGTCAACCCTTAATTGATGCCGAGTGCAGTAGTGTAAAGGGGAAAAAAGAATAAAAAGCCCTAAACGTTTGAGTTTATGTAGGCTTATTCACATGACCTTTACGGAAGCAGGGGTTGGGTTTACCTTTTAGCTAATCCCGCCACCCTTAAGGGGACAAACAACCACAAGCATATTGACCAAGCTACATGTGTCTTATAAATTTAATAGATTCACTATTATTTTTTTTTGTTTGTGTAATGACAATTATTTTATCGAAATGTCAGAAAAACTTTGACACCATGTCACACACTATTGATCACAGATAAAATAGTTGTGGTACTATCATGGCCTGAGGGGTGTATCTTTGTGTCGCTTTACCATGGATATATTCCGGGGTCGACCCTGCATCTTCAGACACCACATGTGATACTATCGTACCATTCTGGATGCCATGGATGTCTCCAGGGGTAGAATCTTTTCATCCTGGCATGGCACTACAAGGACCTGGACGTTGATAATTACATTCCCTTTCCGGAGCAGTGCTTGATCATTGTCTTGAACCTACACTGTGTCTAAGATCCTCAAGAACTTGTGGCTTGCTGCAGTTATGCCCACTGGCATAAATCGTTAATTCTCTGCAGAAAATTAATTGTGTTGATTTCGTAGACGAGGAATCATTGCAGCTAGACAAATGGAATGCTTGATGAAAATATAGAATTAATTTTTTTACTACATTTTCACAAATCACTGACACTTTCAAAACGTATCTCTTTCTCATGACAATTTTTAACAAAACTGAAGAAGATTTATTCACACCGAAAAAAGGAAAGGATTCAACCAGAGAGGGAAAGGGTGAATTCAACCACCCTGAGTCAATAAACAGGCACCCCACCATCAGCTATCAATAACAGGCTCACATGACCTCTAAATCTGTTACCCCACCCCCTTCACCTGATATTTCAAAACAAGGTCGGCCTTAGTATCAATCCAGGACAGAGGAGGTGGGGGAGTTCTGATTGATAGCTTACTGTCACCACAACGACAGGGAAGGCTCTTTATATGGGGTATTTGACGTTGAGAAAATTGTGATATCTCTCCCTGAATTGGTCCAAGGCCGTGAAAAAGTGCACCTATTCCTTCCTTTTTGTCACACAATAAGTAGGAAATAAAAACAAATTATTACATGATGTATTGTCTCTTTATGTATATCTCGTTTCTCACCCCAACATTATTTCAATTTATCCGGTGCTCATAACTAATTCTAATCCTAAGAGATAAATTATTGTTGGATCTTTATAGTTGGGCCGAAGTTAATTTTTTAAAAATAACAACTAAAAATACATCTCACTAGCCTTGACATTATCTTGACTCTTAACTGTCAAACTACTTTTGAAACGACATTATTGAGCAACTTTCAAATAATGGCTGTTATAAAAATTAGGATGAAAGACGAAAATTAGAAATTAAATCTAACCCATAAATAATTAAATTGTTTAATATATACTCATGCTCCTAGACATGTAATATTTACAAAATCCCTATTATAAATTGTCTCTTTACGTCTATCTCTTTTATTACCCATCTATTCTTTAAATCCACTCATTGAATTATCACAGCCGTCTAAATCTCAAACCTATCTATACACTATGCACTATGCACAATGCTTCAAGCAAACTATAACACTCTCTTGATTATTTTATATTGTTATTTATTTATGACTTAATGAATCATTTAATTCTGTTTAAATAAGAAATATATTCATAAAATATCAAGATAAATGTATGTCCCCCCACCACCATTTTTGCTATGAGATGATGTTTGGTTGAATCCCTAAATAGTAAAAATAGTAACAAAATAATTTCAAATTAATCTACTTAAGCATATGTCAACCGGCTATTTGGCATAATAGTTAGAGTGTTCGCTAATGGGCCACGAGACCAGTGTTCAATCCTAGATCAAGTCATACTAAAGACTTTAAAATTGTGCTTGATGCCAATTGTAGACTCAAAAATAGTATTTGAAGCCCCCTTGCTAAACACTCAATTTTTTAGGGGGTCGGGCCAATTTTTTTTTTTTTTTAACTTAAAATATTTCTCAGGGTTGGGGAGAGTAAAGAGTTTTTTGGGGCGGTTGGTGGTGGAGAGTAAACATTTTTTTGGGGGGTGGGTCCAATTTTTTTATTTTTGAACCTAAAATATTTCTCAGGGTTGGGGGAGAGTAAAACTTTCTTTGGGGGGTGAGGCTGAAGGGTAAAATGCCTCTCGGTGCAGTAGCTAATAAAAGGGAGCCTTCGGGTCGCCCTCGACTGTGGAGAATCGGTCAGTAATGACATCTGAATACTTTCTTTGTTATTTTCGTTATCGATCTATTATTATACTAAAGCTGAGTTAATCAACGTTAGTTTCCCTGAGATTTTTTCCTATTTAATTTTAATCACACAAAATACATAATAAAATATTCCTTGATTTTGAGATTGAGTTATGTTTAATTGTTCTAATTAACCTCAATTTGCAATTAACTCACCAAGTGAATCATCTATTACTAAGTTTCTGTCTCTCACTCTATGTTGTTTAAATTCCGCCACTCTTATTTTATACAGTATTTATCGCTCTTGCTTCCATTACTCTCCCCCTCTCTCTGTTTATTAACAGTCGAAGATAATAAAGAAAAGAAAATATTGGAATAGTCCATTATAAAAAAAAACAGAATATCATTAGGTATAGTAATATTATTTAACTC
Organism: Sepiola atlantica; assembly: GCA_963556195.1. Taxonomy (NCBI): domain Eukaryota; kingdom Metazoa; phylum Mollusca; class Cephalopoda; order Sepiida; family Sepiolidae; genus Sepiola; species Sepiola atlantica. The sequence goes on along the minus strand of OY744520.1, from coordinate 109,448,137 downwards.
GTAACTAAAGAGAGAGAGAGAGAGAGAGAGAGAGAGAGAAAGTGTGAGAGAGAGAGAGAGAGAGAGAGAGAGAGAGAGAGAGAGAGAGAGAGAGATCAGGAATAAACTAATTCTGGATTTTGTTTTTTATTTGTTATACTTTAAATGGTGAGAGGAAGAGCGAATGAAACAAGAAGTGGTGGGAATAGGCGAATAGAGGGAGGGAGTAGTAGTAGTAGTAGTAGTAGTAGTAGTAGTACTAGCGTAAATAAATAAATGACGTGAATAAAAAAGAAAAGGAAAAAATTAAAGTAATAGTAGTAGTAGCAGCGTAAGAGGATGACATAAATAAATGACGTAAATAAAGAAGGGAAAATATCAAATAGTGGTAGCAGTAGTAACAGCAGCAATCTAAGAGAATAGGATAAAGAGGATGATGTAAATAAATAAATGACGTAAATAAAGAAGGGAAAATATCAAATAGTGGTAGCAGTAGTAACAGCAGCAATCTAAGAGAATAGGATAAAGAGGATGATGTAAATAAATAAATGACGTAAATAAAGAAGGGAAAATATCAAATAGTGGTAGCAGTAGTAACAGCAGCAATCTAAGAGAATAGGATAAAGAGGATGATGTAAATAAATAAATGACGTAAATAAAGTAGAAAAGGAAAACCTGGAAATTTCAGAATATTACAAAATTTGTAATATAGAGTTCAGGGCTGGGAGCAGGAGTACACATGAATCCTCATTCATTACTAAGCAACGTCGGGTAGACCTGTAGCAGTCATAAACATTTACATTTCTTTTTTCTTTCGGAGAGCAGCTCCTGTGAGGTGGTTTGGTCACACCAGGATCAATCAGACTCCAGGGCGTATTTATTTCAACCGGAACTTTGAAGGACTACTTCCAGCTCCTTAGGAATTTAGACAGCAGTCACCAGAGAGATTTCTGGTACTGATGAAGAAAGACGTCCTCTCTCCCGCCTCCGTCAACTGAACAGCTGAGCAAACCTATTCTCCACCGGAAGATTTTCTGCCCAAAGAAAAGCGGCAACCGAACTTACATTATTATTACTTCCTTCACTGTGACACCGTCTTAACTTTCGACAACCTACACTCAACGTTGTAGGTTACTTCAATAAATAAATATTGTGGTTTATAAAAGGGCTTTGTTTTTCTTTCGTTTGACGACCTTTTTTGTTACGAAACAAAAATATTAGAGGAGTTGGTCTTATAGTCCATGCGAAGATTATCTATTATAAAATGGTGATCTAGACGTGGTTTGAACACACAACCTTCTGATTAAAAACGCCCCCCCCCCCTAAAAATGTACGAACTCAGCCCCCTCTTCAACAAAAGCAAAAAAGACGAACAAGAATATCGCAAAACAACAGCCTAAAATACGAGCAATTTCACTCGCAAAAAAACAAAACAAAAGCAAAATACATAATATTTCACGTAGAGTCCATTTGTCTGAGAACATAATTATACACAAGTGCTATGCTTCACCACATAACATTTCCGGCAATGGTGAAGAATCTGTAGCAGTTGCATGAGCGAACTATTTTGTATCGGTCTATGCGATCAGCGGTGAGATTGTGATTCGGCCTGGTGATTATGTAACCATCACTTTTTCATCGAATGGACAAGCAACACGCCTACACCCAATGAGATTCATACATGATGAGTCGTCTTGGTGTGAAAACCAAGCCACGTGATGAACAGAACAATTCAGTTCCAGTCTTACTTTCAAATAGACAAGATGTATATCCTGCGCTCTCTACCGTGCTAGCGGTAAACTAGCCGATGAACTCCAGGATAACGTTATTTCGTCTTGTCAACATTAATCAACCCATTGTACGACCTTCATTTTGTTCCTGTGCTCCCGTAAATAAAACTGCATATCTATTTAGTTGTGGAGCCGTTATTATTTCGTGGAATAATGGTGATCCCTTTTTGCTTATGTAACATTTCTATTTCAGTCAGATTTGGTCAGACGATTTACTCTTCCAAGTAAGTTCGTCATTCTGATTTTCTTCCCGAGTGAAACCCCAACTTCATAATCTAAAAAATGTCAGAACTTTGACACCAGTGCTAACCCGCCAAAAATATGTTGGATTATTTTTGCCCGGTAATCAAAATTACCGTAAAAAGAATAACTTTTAAAACAATTTAATTAAAACAAATTGTGGTTCTGTTTCGGAAACGTCAACCATAAATTTTACTGGAAGAGTTTTAGAATCCACTCTTAACATTGGGAGAGGGGGGGGGGGGCTTCGGTAACATTTGAAACGGCGTACTTGCTTCGTCTCTCTCGAATTCGTAGCATTCGTTCTACATACGTCACGCCTATATCACGCCAGTAAAATCTATGGTTGACGTTTCCGAAACAGAACCCAAATTGTTTTGGGTTATTTCATTAAGTTTATTTCATTAAGTTTATAAATGTATTGGGTATTCATTTACTTATATATTAAATTAAATAGACAGTTTCTTCAGCAATATACTGTTTGAGTGTGGCCGTCGTAAAGTTTACGACGGCCACGATTGGATACGACATTTTTATGAAGTGTAAATTTCTAATATCTTTTTTTTTCAAAAAAAAAAAACCACCGATTTTATTATTTGTTAATTAATTATTATTTGATCAAAAAATGTTGAAAAAATAACGAAAAGTTTATTGTTTATTAAATTATAAATTTGTAATATATGTCACGTCCATTTATTAAAAACACTACAAAAACACTGATCTTATTTGTTAATAACTATTTGAACAACAACAAAAAATGAAAGAAAGAAGTTTTCCGTTTGTTAAATTGTAAATTTGTCACATACTTCAAATCTATTTATAAAAAAACAACACTGATTTCATTTTCACAATAAAAGTTTAAAAAAACAAAACATGTTATACATTACTTTTTACCGTAAAAATCAGAAGAAAAAAATATTATTTGCCAAGTTACCGAAATAAAAACGGCCAAAATAATACAGCGTATTTGATTTTATGAAATTTTAACAAAATATATTTAAACCAAGCAGAATATTAATCTAACATAAAAAGAAAAGTCAGTTTGATTCTCGAAGTTAGACTGCTATAGCGCTGCATTTAACAAATCAACGTTTGATTCTGCCTAGCCAGTGAATTATGAAAATCTCCAATCTGTATTCTTTACATAAAACGAAATTCCAATCCAGGTTTTCTTATGGCCCATGCCGCCATCTTGTCTTTTTGTATCGCTAAAGACGAAAAAATACTAAAGCATCATTTTTCACTATTGCTACGTAAAAAAAAATTATTTTCACTCCAAAACATTCTTAATGTCATAATCTTAATATATATATATATATATATATATATATATATATATATATATATATATATATATATATATATATATATTATCGCTACCACTCATTATTAACCTTTTTTTTGTATGTCACTCTTTAATTTTGAAACAGCATTTTCTTTGATTTGTCCCGCTTAAGTTTGAAAAAAGCAGTTAAAAAAAAGTAAACCTACCTTCTCAATGACAAAGGAACGCGATGTTTCTTCTAGGTCAAACAAAATCAAACTAATTAAAAATGTAATTGGTACTCGTCGATCACGTTATCTCTTCGTACACATAAATAAATATAAATCTCTATATATAAAACTCAATGTTTCTCTCTTTAAAAAAAAATTCTTTTCATTTTTGTTCATTTGCTGGGGACGGGGCATTCTTTCAAATGCCATACGATCACCCGCTATTTACAGACTCCAAACGAGAGCTCTTTTCAGGATTCTGACTGTTCCCTTGAGTGTAGTTGTTTGGATTTGACTTGCACTTGGTTCACCAGGTATACTTGTGTGTGCCCTATAGAAAAAAAAGTTAGAGAATCTAGATAAAATCTAAAATTGTATTCTTATGTAAAATTAACCGGGGAGGATAATGGAAGTATTCCCGAATCTCTAAAAGCACCCCTAAGGGGGCTATGGGGTAGATTTCGTCGAGGGGGGGGGGGGGTCGAGTTTTCCAGTCATTTTTCATCAAATGTATATGTAATAATTTGAAAATTCTGAGTCATTACTTCCGGAAATAACTTTTATTTAACGTTTCTTAACGTCATTTCTTTTCAAATTGAGGCGAGTAAGAAACTAGGAAAGGGTGGTTTTATTAGTGCTCTGGAGAGATCCTTAATTTTATTTGGCTGGTTTCAGTAGCGCTTTGGAGGTCCCCTAAAATCGGGAGCAATAAATGTAAATGGCCTATAGTAATGAAAAAGTACCCAACATCCTAGATAAAGCAGTTGTATTTAAACACAGCGTTACCCCGGAGAAACAACTTCTCTGTCTTTTGTTAACTCGGTGTTGTCTGGGGTTGTTAAGTGGTATAAATTCATCCAAATTGCTTAATATCTTAGATAGAGAAGGGTGATTTTAGTAGTGCTCTGGAGGCATCCTTAATTTTATTTAAGTGGTTTGAGTAGCGCTCTAAACGGGGACAATAGGTTGTATAGTAATCAAATGTGCTCAACATCCTAGGTAGAACAGATGTGTTTAAACGCAGCGTTGGCAGGGAGAAAGAACTTCTTTGGTAACTCGGTGTTGCCTGGGATATTTTTAAGTGGTATAAGTTAATCCAAAGTTCTCAATATCCGAGATGGAGCAGGTGTGTTTACTTCGTGTTGCCTGGGAGTCATCAATATTCTAGATAGAGGAATCCTATATAGAACAGGTGTTTTTAAATACCGCATTGCCTGCGAGAAAGATTTTTACTGTATTTTGTCATAGATACTCTGCATTGCGAATCAATGCTCAATATTCTAGATAACGCAGGTGTGTGCAATAATGTGGTATACAACGCCTGTCTAAAAAGTTTCCGACCATTATTTTTTTTCCGTGCAAAATAGAGACGATAGGGCGGCGTCCCTCTACACAGTGAAGGAAGACACCTTCATGCGCATGTGTGAATTTTATCACAACCTTCCTGCACGTTAGTTGCTGCCTGTTGGTCACTGAGTGAGGTGTGACACAACGTGTTCGTCGCATTACCAGTTCTCTCAAGATAACTGAACGTGTTGAGCAATTGTACTGCATCAAATTTTGTCAAAAGCTTGGTGAATCTCAAAGCAAAACAATTCGTAAGATTCAGCAGGTGTTTGGAGAAGATGCGATGGGTGTAACACAAATTAAGAAGTGGTTCAACTGATTCAAAAATGGCCGCACATCAGCGTAGAGTGATCAGCGTTCTGGCAGGCCCCAAACATGCACAGAGTGGCTGCGGAATTTGTGTCCAAGTTGTTGTTGCAGGAACAAAAGGACCTCCGTTTTCAAGTTGCACAGGACCTTCTGGAAACCGCCAACACTGATCCTGGGTTTCTGAACACCGTGATAACTGGAGATTAGTCATGGGTGTACGGGTACGACCCAGAAACAAAAAGACAGTCGTCACAATGGAAGCATCCCGAGTCTCCAACGCTAAAAAACGTGCGACAGGTGCAAAGCAAAATCAAGGTGATGCTGACTGTCTTCTTTGATATCCATGGAATTGTGCATCACGAATACGCACCGGAAGGACAAACAGTGACAAAGAAGTACTATCAAGATGTTCTCCGGTGTTTCTGTGATGCAGTTCGGTGCAAAAGACCAGACATGTGGACAGCGAAAAACTGGCAACTGAATCATGACAACGCCCCTGCACAATCATTCCAATTGATCCAACATTTCTTGGTCAAACGTGGAATTCCAGTCATTCGCCAACCTCCCTACTCTCCAGACATGGCTCCTTGCGACTTCTGGTTGTTTTGAAAATTGAATACGCCACTGAAAGGTTCCCATTTTGAGATTAGAGAAGAAATAATACGGAACGCGACGGTGGAGATAAACACCATTCCAGAGGTGTTTCCGGCAGTCGATGGATCGGTGGGCTAAGTTTGTGCAAGCACAAGAGGCCTACTTTGAAGGGATTAGGGTCCCAACCCCCTCAGGTATTTGAAATATTTTTTCTAGCCTAAGCTCGGATACTGTTTAGACAGACCTCGTATACTTGATGAAGAAAGAGAAGATAACAATCTCAGCGTTGCCTGGGAAAACACTAAAATAAATATAGCCGAACCTCTTCTCAACATGAGTTTGTGGTGAGGCAAGGATTGCTCAATTCACTGCCGCACCTCTTCTCAACATGAGTCTGTGGTGAAGCAGGGGGAGCTCAATCCACAGCCGCACATCTTTGGAACATGAGTCTGTAGTGAAGTTGTCAGAATCGGAGGTTTTGGGAAGAAGTCATTTCTTTCATTCAATTATTTTTAATTCATTTTTAATTTATTATTTTCCATTCAATTTTTTTTTCATTCATTGTTTCATTCATTTATTTTCAGTTTTTCATTCATTTCTTTCCGTTCAATTTTCATTCATTTTTTTCCGTTCAATTTTCATTCATTTTTTTCCGTTCAATTTTTTCACTCACTTTTTCACCTCAATTTTTTCTTTCATTTTTTGTCATTCATTATTTAATTCAGTTTCTTCATTCACTTTTTCATTCATTTTTTCATCACTTATTTTCATTTGCTTTTCATTTATCTTTTTCATTCCTTTTTTCATTCACTTTTTCACCTAAAATTTTTTCTTTAAATTTTTTCATTCTTTTTTCATTCAGTCACTATTTTTCATTTATTTTTTACATTCAATTTTCATTCATTTGTTTGCATTCATTTTTTCCTTCAATATTTTTAATTCATTTTTTTTTATTAATTATTTTCATTCATTTTTTTTTCATTCATATTTTTCGTTTCATATTTTTCGATCACGTGTCGCGGATTGTCTGACAAAGATCGGACCCTCTTCCGAAATTCTGAGAAACCTGCTGCAATGATACTTGTTTTACTTTTTTTCTTTTCTTTTTTTGTTATGGAACTGTAGTCTTCACAAGAGGACACCAGCAATGTTTAAGTTGTCTCTGAGTTATCTCCCTTTGAGTTGTCTCTGGGTCATCTCCTTTATATAGGGTAAAGCATTGAGAGTGACTTCTCTTAGTTGTTGTTGGAAGACAAGATGGCGACATGCACGAACGGTCAAGGTTTTCCAGTTGGAAAGAAGAAGTGACACAGATCAACAGCTAAGTGGTTAACAACACGGAGTGATGACCTGGGTGTGCCAAGTTCGAATCCAGTTCGTTCCACAAAAACACTGTCACTTAGGATGTTGGCAACCTTCACATGGTCCCTCCCGTAATTACCCAATATCTTTATAGAAAGAATTCCAACTAGAAAAATACCGAGGAAACCAATGCCAACAGTAGAATCATCTGATTCATACAAAATGAATGAATGAATCACTAAATAAATAAGTTGAAAGAATGGAGGATAATGAATGTATTAGTAGATGTAATGTTACATATTAGCAGTCGTGTTAATGGTAAAGTTTAGGGGTTGAAGGGGGTGACCCCAAATGGAAAGTAGGCAAACTACGTGATTTCCAAGCGGGGCTCTCTTCCTTGCTCTTAGCCAGCGAGACTTGAATGAGAACAGACATGTTTCTGCATGCTCCCTCAAAAAGGGAGACAGCACGTGTCGGACGACTCATGAAGTGAAATCTCTCTCTCTCTCTCTCTCTCTCTCTCTCTCACACACACGTTTCTGTTTGGTCCTTTGAATAAAGCTTGTTATAAACCAATCAACAAGTGTCAGTGTGCTGTTGTGTCACCCCTGGAGATGATCGGAGAATGACTGCCTCAGTCATGGAGGATTGCTGTATTTGAACGTGAAGACACGAGGTATGTATTTGAACGTCCACATATTTTATTTGGTTGTGACTTGTGAGAGTGGAGGTAATGTAACAGTAGAACAGTTGAGGTAGCAAGGTCTGTTGGCAGGGTAACGCCAAGGAAAGCATGGGAGAAAGTAATAAGGAAGGATTTAAGAGAAAGAGAGATAAATAAAGACCTGTCCAGAGGCAGGTTAGTTTTGAAGTCAATTTCTAAAAACACATGACAGCATGTAAAACAGACGTTAAACCGTATATTATTATTATTATTATGATGATGATGATGATGATTGATTAGGTTTAGAGTAAGGGTAATTACATTTTTTTTTGCTACTACTAGCAGCATTTTGTCTGTTTTTTTTTAGGGGGGTATCTTTTTGTCGGGCACTTTCAAAAGATCCGATTTTTCGTTGGTCTGTCTTTTTATTTAGCATTTTCGTCTGTCTGTCACGCTTATGTTTTAAATAGCGTGTTCCGCGCTAAACACGCAAATTGGATGAACGTATCTTAAAAATAAAAATATTCCCGTTTTTACATTTCTTATCGTATTTACTACAAAGAAGCAGGATTTCAAAGAAGAGAGAGAGAGAGAGAGAGAAATAGATAGAGAGAGACAGAGAGAGAGGGGGTGTAATTATCTCTGAATTAGCACTTTATTCAGCAAAACACAAATTCAAGCACACATCTACGCATGCACAGATGAATAATTAAATTGTGTATTTAATCATATACAAAAATAGAAGAATACCTGTCCCAAGAGGGGTAAGATTTATTTATTTTTATTTTTTATTAATATGTCACCGCATATCAAGGTCCGGAGGCCACTTGAAAATAAGGGTTAAAGTGATTGTCAGTTGAACTATGATCGCCACCACAAGAATGGAATAGGCAGAACATTAGTTCAGACGAATTGATTATCCAAGAGGACGGCTCAACAAGTATTTGTTTACATTAGACTTGAAGAAGACCAGTTCTAGTCGGTTGAGAAGCAGCCTTGCAGTATTTTATTCCACAGAGCGGATGTTATAGGAATGGTACTTTTTTCATGGAAGTTCCGTTCGGTTTTTGGTACAGAGAGAGAGAGAGAGAGAGAGAGAGAGAGAGAGAGAGAGAGAGGACAGTTCTTTGCTGTGGTTGTAGCTGTGAATGTTTTACAAGGAGGGGCAAGGATTGAAGCTCAGCCGAGCACCTACCATGAACATAACGATATAGTAGAGATATGCTAGCAACATCTCTTCTGTGTGAAAGAGGCTGCAGAGAAGAAAAGAGATCATCCCCCCCCCACTAGATTGCGAAGTCGATTTTGTAATCTGTCAAGGCAAGAAACAGTGCTCCGAGCAGCACTACCCCATATATGACAGCAGTACTCCATCTTATGATGTATCTGTCTCTAATACAGGTAGAGAATTGTGCCAGGAATGAGGTACTTTCGAGAGCGGTAGAATGATGCACCCATTTTTTCAGCGACCTTAGCAACAGAGTTGATGTAAGTTTTCAATTTCAGGTCTGAAGTGAAAGTCAATCCTAGGAGCTTATCAAAGAAGGGGGCTTCCTCAAGGAGAGAGCCATTTATTTCAACTGGGGAGAAAAGAGGATCAAAGGCATTATTAGTAATTGCTCACTTGTAATAACCAGTTGTTTTCTTCTGGAGTCTGAGTGACAACAAGTCTCCTCAGATTTCCAGCACTCTCTACCTCCTTTCATAACCTTTGCTAATCATTTTGCATTGTCATAACAGTCGTCTATCATTGATTTTTCACTGATGAAGCCTCCTCATGAAAATTTGTGATATTTTATATATCATAAAATATGTATTCTCGAAATGGGCAGAAACACTTGAATGTCAATAAAGTGTTTTTGGATGAAATATAGAATGTTTCTTTGAATAACTAAGATTTATATGATATATATATATATATATATATATATATATATATATATATATCCCTTTTTTGTTTCATTTTACTTCAGTCGAAGCCTTTTAACTGTTATGAATTAAACAAAGGAGCGTTATCCATAACTGACGATAACGATAGTGCCCTTTAGGGGGGGGGGAAGGCTGCAATTCCCCACATTTAAAAGCATAGCACCAGACTTTCGATTGCCCTCGTGGGGAGAGGCGTAAAAATTGACAATTGTGTTTTCGCAGCAAAAATGTCGCTACGGGAAAAGTTTGCCGTCAATCAGACTTGAGCAATTCGAGGTTGACAAAATGTTTATGAAATCCAAGGTGCATAAGATGATATTAAAGGCCAAATCGGCTGTCGCATGGGACATGTTGAAACTAACAGCGTCAGTGACTGTGTTTTTTCTGTCTCTTTCTTTTTGATGTATACTTTATCTCTCCATCTTTTTCTGCCTTTCCTCTCACTTTATGGTAGTGATAAAGATCTAAAAACAGTTTTGGTGATTGCATTTGTACAGGAAGGGCACGTGTCCCGAGTCAGCTCACCGACTCCAATTTCGGGTTTCTGTTATCATGTTTCTTCGGAAATAAATAAATATATTTTTGAGTTATAAAATAGTTGTTCTCTTATTACGAACCTTCGATTCCAGAAGCCGATGGTCCCAACCAGATAATTACTTCTCAGTCCAGAATTAATTAAGCCAGACGTAATGACGCTGTGTATCCCGACCGGGTATAACAACCCGAACGTGTATAACCACTTCATTTCATTAAAGAGATGTGCCTATCGTTTGCCACTCGGGGAGCTGGGTACTGTGTTAGGACGTGGATCACCGAGTTCACACTCTCCCGGCAAAAGGTAGGGTCATAAAAAGATGAAGCGAAGTCCTAAATATGAGGGGCAAGTTAGCGATCGGGCACAGTAATTTCGTTCAAACGACAGGAATCTCCGGTAGGACGCCAATCCCCAGAACGTTTAGCAGCCATACGCAAAAAAGATGCTCAAGGGCTAGATGAGGGGCAGATAATCCCTAGCTGGAGCATGTGATTAAGTTCAGCTTTCGCTGCCTTTAACTTCTCAGGATAGAGGCGACGAGGAGGTGAAAAAACAGGGGCCACAGTAGGCTTCGAGTTCTTTGTTTCATTTTACTTCAGTCAAAGTTCTCAGAAATCAAGGGACCCATTACTGGGGCTAACACTTGGTCTCTATATGAGATACATATAAACTCGAGTGTTCCATTAAATTTCTCTTTTACCTCTCAAACGTTGAATTAGTAAAGAAGTGAAGAACATTAATTTTCCTTTCCCCAATTGACCAGTTAGTTATGTTATAGTATATCTTTATTATGGTATCTTGGTCCTATCGTATTCCAGGAGAAAAATTAATCTAGTCATGCATTGTAAAATGAGCAAGCTGTTTTTTTTTTCAAAATTCAAATTGGTCAAATCCGGAAAAGACTATAGTAATAACTAATAAGGGTCTTCAGTAGAGGCTATAAAAATACAGGACAGGAAATGATGGTTCAAACTTGGCAGAATTTGATTATTTGAGAAGACGGCTCAACAAGAATTGGTTTACATTGGACTTGAAAACAACCATGTCGTCGTCAGTTGGGAAGCAGCCCCATGGTACTGTGTTCCACAGACGGACAGTTCTTGGAAAGAAACTCTGCTCATGGAAGTTAGACTGTTTTTTACTGTAAATATTTTACAGGGAGAACCAGAAATTGGAGCTCAGTCGAGCACTTAGCATAAAAATAATAATAGAGTCGAGAACTGTTAAGTCCTCGGAGGTCAATCCTCCCAAGCTTTACCTTTTCTCTTTGAGAAGGGTTAGTTTATTGCTAATCGCCTGATGCACCACTACCAGAGAATGCTGATGGAGATGCTCAGAAATGTCTGTAGGTCAGAATGCACTTCTAGTGTGTTGACTTTTAAAAAACAAACTTGACGTTTTGTCTAACCCCAATGGCAGGGAGGTAAATAAATACGCCTAAAATACGCATTGTCGCGGGTATATTGAAATGTTTGCTATGTGACACTTAAATAAGTGTTGATCGCGAAATTGGTGGCAGGGATAATAATGGACGAGATCCGTTTGCAGAGGTCGGCCCTGCAAGTGTCATCTACCCGCGTTTGCAGACGCCAGCGAGCTACACCACGAAGTACTGAGCACTTGTCCTGACGGGTTGTTATATCTAATGTCAAGATGATGTCACATTGATTCGATGTCACGTCTCGGTTTATGCATCTTATCTAATGTCAAGATGATCTCACATGGATTCGAGGTTACGTCTCATTTATGCAGATTGAAAAGGAGACAATTATCAAATTATTGGGACCTTGTTGTTGCTGTGGCGACAGTGTTGATGGCGGCGGTGATGATGGTTACCCTTCCTCTGTTTTTTTATTTTATGTTATTTCATCTATATCTTTCTTCTTGTCTGTATTTATCCAACTTTATCTTTGTCCGTTGAATGCCTGTCTTGCTGTGTTGTGTGTGTGTCTATTTGCCCCCCCCCCACCGAGGGCAAAGTTAGACCCAAGCTCATTTTTTTTAATGTGAGGAAAATCCAGCTCCTCTTCCCTCAAAAGAGGCACTCAGTATTGAGAAACACGCACACGCACACGCACACGCACCCCCTTCCTCTCTCTCCCCCCCTCTCTCTCTCTCTCTCTCTCTCTCTATATATATATATATATATATATATATATAAAGTAAACTCGAAAATTCCTCTGTAAATTCAGTCACTATAGGACTATAAACAAAGTCGGAGTAACTTTTATCCACACACAAAAATATACTACCACTACCCCCCACCCCAGCTATAACCGGGACTTCCCCTTCATTGGATACATTTTCCTGATATTATCTTTTACCCATTATAACTTCCCTAAGTAAATCCGTATCACTCCCTAGAGCTATTCTAATGTGGGTACGATATTGGTTTACTGAGTTTTTATTTAATAAATTGATGATTATATAATTTTATAATTTATAGTTTAAAAATCGTTAATTTGCTGATTTTCTAAATACGGGGATGAGTATAAAAATGGTAAATTAAATTCAGATTATTTTTTAAATTTTAACCCAATAATATGAATGCGGGGAAATTTGTGAATGAATGTGTGTATACTATTGCTTACTATCCCCTATAATATGTTTATGTAAATATTTAATGTACGGTGGATAGTGTGTGACAGGTGATTTTACTTGTGTCCGTAACATGAACGTGCATAAATCTTGAATTGCTTGCGGTAGGGCTAAGTATGCGTGTTGGTTGGGCGATTGAAGTGCGGGGAGTGAGAGGGGTGGGGATAGGAAGGTCTCCCGTGAATGTTAAATTGTACATGAGCTCGACAAATGTGTTGGAGTAGGGGAGGGGTCGTCTAATCGTAGGGAGAATAAATAACATGCTTAATGAGCTTAAATGTCTGTTGGTACCACTTTTTTTCTGTCTGGTTTCTTTTGGACAATTTCAATTTTAACTTTTTAAATCACTCCAGAGTCCTGATGAGACGCGTAAATGTAAACGCGCATACTGTTTCTAAGGTTTGATTTATTTTATTTATAAAAGCTCTAATTTGTATTAAGGACTTAAAAAAATATTGGTTTTAAGTTCATGTTATCAATATATTTGAACTTATTTAATTAATTTAAAGCCCTCTTTCTTGGGTAGAGTTTATTTGTAAGGATATCGCCAACTGCCATTAGCTTTAAGGCATAGCTCATTGGGTACAACTAATCTCGAGCTCCCGGCACTTTACAATGTTTACATTGAGATATCACTTACATTCAGCCAGTGTCGTAGAGGTGCCGACCGTCAGCTCGACAGTTGAGTTTCAATCCCGGCTTGAGGCACTAGCTGGTCTAGCCACACTGAAGAGATGTGATACAGCGAAACAGTCTGTATGTGGATGACTATATATATATATATATATATATATATATATATATATATACTTCTTTGTAATATAGCAGGAAAAGTCCCCACCATTTCTCAGTCATAATACTAATCTCCCACACCTCCCAAACAGATCCAATTAAACGATTTCAAACCATTTAAAACCCCTACAGAGTTACTGCCCTTAGACTGCCCGGATGATACCAAATATAGTTTCGTATTTAGTACATAATTTCCGCCAAAAACCTTATATATATATATATATATATTAGTTGAAAAGGAGTGAAGATAACCACATTTTTATATATATATATATATATATATATATATATAAATATATTAGTTGAAAAGGAGTGAAGATAACCACATTTATATATATATATATATATATATATATATATATATATTAGTTGAAAAGGAGTGAAGATAACCACATTTATATATATATATATATATATATATATATATATATATATATATATATATATATAAGTGGAGAACTAAAAGCGAACTTTTAGGAAAGGTAAAACCTATTGTGAAAAGTATACAGCTCAATATACAGGATAGAGCAGATAGATAGGTAGAAGGATGAAAAGGAATTAAAAAAACAAAAGGCAGATCTTTTTTCAATTCAGTTGCTCAGAGCAAGGTAAATTCGGCAAAAAGGCAATTTATTCAATTAATTTTTTCCTTAAGCCAGGCTTTTCAAAGATTAAAATCTTATCATTGCCAACTTATCTATCCCAGCGATTTCCTCTGATAAGATTTTGATATTTGAAAAGCCTGGCTTAAGGAAAAAATTAATTGAATAAATTGCCTTTTTACAGAATATACCTTGCTCTGAGCAACTGAATTGAAAAAAGATCTGCCTTTTGCTTTTCTAATTCTTTTTCATCCTTCTATCTACCTATATATATATATATATATATATATATATATATATAGTTAGACATTTATTTTTCATAACATTCACCAAAAATCATTTTACTGCAGTCGAAGTTCTCAGAAATCAAGGGACTCCTTCGTGGGGTTAACACTTGCTCTCTATATCAGATACATAGATATTCGTGTGTTCAATTAAAGTTCTCTTTAACTCACAAACGTTGAGTTAATAAAGAAGTTTAGAACAGTAATCTTCCTCTCCCCAATTGACCACTTAACTATGTCATAATATATCTTTCTATTGGTCTCTTGGTCTTACAGGACTGCAGGACAAGAATTCTTTTGGCCTGGTGGAGTATCCAGTTAAGTTCTGTTACTTGAGGTAACATCACTAGAAGAAGGTGCATCATTCATCGCACAAGCCAGTGCATAGCCGTATCAAGAGGATCTTAGCTGGGCTTCGAATACTATGTTGTTTGATCAGGGTTTACTTGTATGAGGAAGTACCCTCATGTCAGGCTGTCCTGACAAACCTTTGTAGAGAGAAACCGAAGACAGTCGAAGATTGTGAATTGAGTCCATTGAGTATATTCTTTTAAATCCCGGATTTTTCAATCAAATATGCTTCTTTTCAGAAGGTGATATAATTTGGGAAATAATCAACTATGTACATAATTCGAAAGGATAATTGGAAAGAAAACGGGTAATATTTTTCCTTTGGCATTAGGCAGAACATCAATTTACGCAGTAGTAAAGTAACCAGTAGATTAGTGTTCATCCGTGTATGTAACAATGCAGATGAGAAGTTTTCTAATTGTGTAGTAATGAAGAAGAAAGCAGGTAGATAAGTGTTCAGCATCGTATGTAACAATTGTTGATGAAAGATATCCAAGGGTAAGAAAAATGATAATATGTGAATTATCAAAGTAAATTCTTGGAGTGAATTATATACAGCAAAACAAAATCTTCAGTCTCGAAAAAAAAAAAACGAGTATTTTAGGTGCTTATCCAGATTAAGGGAGACATTAAAAAAACAACAACAAAAAAACAAAAACAAACTGAGGAATATATGTTTGATGTACGTACCTGTCATAGGCTACATCCTATACCAAAAAATCACGTAAATTAATCAAGTAGTTTTTATTTTATAAAAGAAAATTAAATTTTAACGATTAACGAATAACGTGGAAGTACTCTCACCATTAAGACTTATTCAATGGGGGATAACCTAAATTCAAAATGAGCCTTAATGACGGGCATATTTACACGTTAATCGTTCAAATTTAATTTTCTTTTATAATATAAAATCTATTTGATTAATTTACGTGATTTTTGGTATAGGATATATTTAACCCGTGACAGGTACGTACATCAAACAGATATTCCCCAGTTTGTTTTATTTTATCTTTTCGAATGCCCCCCCCCCCCTCTTAATCTAGATAAGCATCGAATGTTAAATGCCTTAATTAAGTAGGGACGGTAATTTTGACAAGAAAAGTATATAAAAAAGCTTAGCGCTTTTTTATATACTTTTCTTGTAAAAATTACCGTCCATACTTAAAATAAAATAAATAAAAAATAACAGTTAAAGATTTTTTTTATTTAAGATTTGAAAAAGTAAATAAAAGTTTTAAAAAAATAATTAAAAAAATACAGTTAATTGAGAAAAGAAAAATGGAAAAAATGAGAATGGAAGAAACAAAGTTATTTATGCCATCAGTATAGTTTAGAGGGGAAAGATCTTTCTTTTTTTTTTTCAAGTATACCATTAATTTATTTAAGGGGAGATAATTCAAGCTTTATTATCAAATCTGAATTCTCCAAAAATGGAAGTTGGAAATAACCAATTTGAATACAAGATTTGCACGCACACACAACGCTCGATGCTGTTCGACGCTGACTTTTTAATACAAAATCAAATAACAATTCAGACGATATGTTAAAATTAAATAGATTTATTGAAATAAATTAAACATCAAACAATAAATAAAACAGTTTAAAAATACGTAAATGAAATGAAGTAAAGTTTAAATGAACGAAACATGTGAAATAAAGTTTTATATAATGGGTACAATTCTGGGCTCTTGTATAATAAATCGGGTACACGGGCGAAATTTATTTTAGAAGAGTTCCAATGGTGTAAGGGGCAGATATCTCTCTTTTTTTAGTACGCAATTTCTAGCTTCTCCGAAAATGGACGTAATCGACTTTAAATTAGAATGTGGGACCCACACGCAAATGGTGGAATCCTATTTATCAGAATTTATGTGGCGGCAGAAATTTTCCGCCCCCCCCCCCGAGTTTTTTTGAACAAATTTCTGAATTATATCCCGTGCAAAAAAACAAAATTAAGAGAAGAAAAAAAATAAAACAGAAAAATTGAAAAAATATACTGTTGATTTTCCCAAATTCTATTTTCTTCAATAAATGTTTTATCAATATACTGTTGATTTTCACAAATGTTAATTTCTGCGATAATTTAATATTTTAAACTATAAAATAATTAAAAATCTGTTAATCCAAACAATAGGACTGTTCGTTTTGCTGATTTTGAAATGAAAAAATATACTGTTGATTTTCCCAAATTCTATTTTCTTCAATAAATGTTCTATCAATATACTGTTGATTTTCTATTTTATAATTAAAATCACATGAAATATTTTTTGCAATTATATTATTTTTTTGTCAAAATATTGATTAAACAATGCTTTATGCAATGATAACATCGCCAATTCAAGAAATTAATTTTTCTTCGAGTTATAGTGATTTTATTAACACGAAATTTACGGTCCTTTTTGGTAATATATACGAAATAATTAAAAAAATATATATTTTAAACATCTACAGTGCTTTACTTTCATTAAAAAAAATTAATGCATTTGTTTTGTTAATATATAAAAATATAACTTTAGTAAAGGTGTATTTTGTTTTAAAAAAATAATACATTTTCGCTAAGATTTAAAAAACAATAATGGTTTCATTATATTACGTGATCGTTATTTAATAAATACTGAAAATTTCATTAAAATTGGGTGATTTCCTGAACTTTGGTGAATTTTTAAGTGAAGGGAGGGTCAAAATGTTTTTACATTTTGGGGATCAGCCATTGATTTTGCACGTACCTATAAATAAAATAAACATTAAAGTAGTAGGTTCTATTGAGTTTTACTAGTCAAAACAACAACATATATAAAGCCAATTATAATAGTTATGCATTTACTTTTATTAGAAATTTAAATTGTTATTTAAATTTTTTTAATATAATTAACTCCACGTAAGATATTTGGTATTAATATAAGAATTAGTTATACATTTAAACGGCAAAAAACGCCAATTAGCAATTAAAGGGAGGTAACTTTGTCAATTTAGTAACATTTATTTAAGAAAACTGAGATGAAATTAAAAAAAAAAAAATATGAGAATACTGAGTTAAAAGTTTTTTCTATATATAATTGGGTGAAGTAGAAAAAAGTTGGGAGTTAAATTTAAAATTTAGATTGATCTGTTATATCAGGTAAATTTTGTTTAGATGAAAATAATTATGAAATCGCTAGTTGCATTTACACATAAGTATAGGATAATTTTAAATGAGATGTAATTATCATTATGTAAGTTCAGATTTAAGAGGTTTGATAGAGTTAAAAAATGAATTATATTGCAATATAATAAAACAGTATAGTATTTAGGTTATTAGTTATTCAAAGTATAAAATTTAAGTTTTTATATAAGGAAATTAGGTATTTGGGGTATTATATTAACGGTACAATTAAAAGGAAAAAATTGGATTTTCAAATTATCAATCTTCTAATATCAACTAACCGTTTTAAGTAGACAAAAAATTAAAAATTTAAACGGGGTGTTTCAATGCATGGAACAGAGAGTTACAATGGAGAGTTACGATATGTGATATTGGGGAATACGTTAAACACAAGAGTAAAAAGATTGGGCTTTAATCGTAGGTAAAGGGAGAACGATATGATCTATATATAAATTATAATGATCTGTTATTATAAATGGATTAGTAAGGGGATATAAAAAGATTTGGGTATACTGATTAAGAAATAATATTTAAATCTTATTAGAAGGTGATGATGCGGTAAATATAATTAATAATTAAATTCGAGTTTAGGGGTTTGAGATTATAAAAAAAACCATAAGATAATAATTCCAGGGAGTGCCTAATTAATATAAGATAAGTAGATTAAATAAAAACAAATAATTGCTAAAAGTAAACATTAATAATAATTAATAGTTAATAGTTAATATAATAAATAATACTTATAGAGTACCTGTGGAGGGAATAGTGGTTAAGTGAGTGAGAGTGGAGAATAAGGAGAGAAAATAATAAGGTGTGAAAAGTAAGATTTTTAGTAAATTTTAAAGAAGAATACTGGAAAATATGAGTATGAGTTAGTATTGAAGATAAGGGTAGAATATAAATAATATAAATAAAAAATGGATGGTAACTTTTAATGCCGCAAGGACAAAGCTACTTTCCTTCAATAACTACAAGAAACCTCTTCAACCACCGATTGTCATGGAAAATAATATCCTACCTGAGAGTTCATCATTCAAACTCCTCGGTCTAACTTTCACAGATAACATGAATTGGAATAAATACATTGAAGACATTGCCTAGGCTGCTGCAAAGAAGGTAGGCTCCCTCTACCGTGGCAGTAAACTTCTCACACCTGACATTATCCTATATTTCTACAAAGTCACCATCCGCCCATGCATAAAGTATTGTTGCCACATCTGGGCTTGGGCATCATCCACTAGTCTTTCTCTCTTAGACTAGGTCCAAAAAAGAGTCGCCAACTTGATAGGTCCCTCACTATCCACCAAGCTCCAGCCCCTGTCCCATCGCCACAATGTTGCTTCCTTGTGCCGGTTTTACAAGTACTTCAATGGATTGTGCTCTGATGAGCTTGCTGTTCTGGTACCCCCACAACGTAAATTCACTAGACCAACCCGACAATCTGCCAAATCCCATCCATTCACTGTGGAGGTTCCCAGATGCCGAAGAGCTTTCTACTCCAAAAGTTTTTTTCTTCATGCTGCTGGACTCTGCTGGACCCTGCTCCCTATTTTCCTGACGGTACTGACATGCAGAAATTTAAAACTAATGTAAACAGACATCTCACTGCGCAGCTCCCAATTTAGGTTGAACCCCCCCCCCCCCCCAAAAAAAAACTTTCAATCTTTTTCTCAGTAGCCCCTTGCGTCTACAGAGTCGGCCTGCCTTGTTTGGGGTGAACTATGTTAAAAAAAAAACAACAAAAAAATATGGTTAGTATAAAATATAAACAGGTAACAAGATAAAAATCAGGGATGACAAGCCGCGCGTGCGTGGTCCCCTTCTGTATGTTACTCGATGTGGCGAGTGTAAAATGCAATAAATTTGGGCAATTTGGGGCATTTTTTGACCCCCCCCCCCCTTTGACCCCCTGGGAACGCGAACCAGAATTTTTCTGAGCTCAAGGATGCTCATTTTATATCCAGAACAATTGCCTCTACATTTTGGCCAAGTTTCAGAAAAATTGAATGGATGGATCAAACGTTATGGGAGAAAAGGGTCATTTTTTGCCATTTTGGGGGCTTTTGACCCCCTGGGGGCGCGAACCAGATGTTTTCCAAGGTCAGCGATACTTATTTTCTATTAGGAACAATTGCTTCCACATTTTGGCCAAGTTTCAGAGAAATTGAATGGATGGATGAAAAGTTATGGGGCAAAAAATGTTATTTTTTGCCATTTTGGGGCCTTTTGACCCCCTGGGGGGCTAACCAGATCTTTTTTTTTAAATCGGAGAATGTCACTTTCTAACCTGACCAAAGTTACAACTTCATGCAAAATTTCAGAGAAATTCAATGGATGGTTGCGGAGAAAAATCCGGATGGACGGACGGATGGACATGCCTCAAAACATAAGTCCCCCGATTTTAGTAATCGGGGGACCAAAAATAATTATGAATAAAAGAATAGTAACAGGAAAGACATCGAAAAGTAAGGTGAAGGTTTTGGGTGTAGTGCGTTGTGCATGGTTATTAGTTTCCTCGTCTTCTGCTCAAGATGCTAAGGTCTTCTTTGGTCCAGCCTATGAATGACCCAGAGTATCTTATTAGTGATACTGCTCAGATGTTTATTCCTTTAACTAGATTTCTACTATATAATTTTGTTTCTAAGAGTTTCCTTGTTTTTCTCATGTATTCTTTTCCAATCTTCTCTTTCATTTCTGTAGATTTGATGGTGTCATTATTATAATTATTTGTACTCACTAGGAGTTATCACACCAATCATCGTCAATGATTGGTCACCGACAACAACCGGTGGTGTTCCCTGGAGTCTGAGTGATAACAAGCCTCCCCAGATTCCCAGTACTCACCACCTCTTTTCGATCACCACTGCAAATGACCTTGCAGTATCGCAACAGCCGCCTACCATTGATTTCTTGCTGGCAACGATCATTGGTCTCCCCTGGTATTTGGGTTGCAATAAGCCTCCCCAAAGTCCAAGTACTCTTCGCACTCTTCCTGGGGAGGTCTGATTAGTGCTCTCTCTCCTCGCTCTTCCCATCCTCCTTGATCCTCTGTGACTACTTTGTGTGGTGTCAGCCGAGGCCGGTGCCATCATTTTTTTAGGCGGGGGGGGGGCGGCAGCTTATGATATTTCTTGCAGTTTCTCTTCCTTGGTTAGTGCGCTAGTGTCCTTCCTGTGGCTTTGTTATCTTCTATTGTAACTTCTATGTGACTGGTTACCGTTCGTAGCTTATGCTGGTTGGTTTCCGCATTCGAGGATTTTCATTGCAGCTGTTTTGATCATTGCCGTCCTTTGTATGGTCTCAGTGATCTCTTTGATTCCAATTTCTCTCAGTCTCTTCTCCAGGTTTTTGGGGACTGTTCCTAGTGCTCCTACGATTATTGGTATTATAATTGACTTTCTTCATGGTCCATATCCCTTTCAGTTCTCTGCCAATTTCTGTATATTTGCTTCGTTTTTCAGTCTCCTTGATCTTTAACCTGTGGTCTACTGGGATGGTAAAATCTACAATTTTGAAGTCTCTTTTTCTTCTTGTTAACTATTTTGACGTCCAGTCTTCTTGCTTGTATGTGTTTATCTGTTTGTACCGCCATATCCCAAAAGATTTTGTATTTTTCGTTTTCCAGTACTGTCTCCGGTTTATGTTTGTACAATTTGTCCACGTGTTAAATATGCAATTGTTTGTACAGTTCTCAGTGTACTACTTTCTCCACACATTCATGTCTGTTCTTGTATTCTTTTTTTGGCTAGTTTGCTGCATTCACTTATTATGTGATTTACTGCTTCGTCTCTTTGTCTACATAGTCTGCATTTACTGTTTTCCTGGGTTTTATCTATTTTAGCTTTAATGTAGTTTGTCCTAATCGCATTGTTCTGTATAGCCGTCAGTAAATATTCCGTTTCTCTATTCATGTGCCATTTTTTTTTAGCCATGCCCAGCTATTTTTGTTGGTTTCTTCTCTTGTCAGTCTTATGAAGCGTCCATGTAGTTGTTTTTCTTCCCACTTTTCTTTTCTTGTCTTTTTGTTTCTGGTTTCGGTTTTTCCCGAGTTGTTCGCTGGGACGGTGTCTCTTGCTGTGGTGATTAGTCTTTCTGTGTTCTGGGTGATGTATTTCTCCAGATCTTTTTTGTGTCTTTCACACAGTATTCTTACCAGTCTTCTTTCTTTCCTGTTTGTTTCTTTTCACATAGAGTCTGTCTGTATCGTCTTTTGGGTGTAGTGCGTTGTGCATGGTCATTAATTTTCTAGTCCTCTGGTCAAGGTGCCTGAGTTCTTCTTCTAAGTGAGAGATTGGGAGTTATATAGATAACAACGAAATATGTTTAATTAATACGTGCGTGTATGTGTGGCAAAGCTTGTTTTGTTTTTGTTTATTTATTTATTTTTCTTTTAATACGGATTGAGAATGTTACCGTGGCTTTATCTGGACTCCACATGTGAACTGTGTCTGAGTTGGCATTGAAGTGGATAGGACATTATCAAAGGAAAAGATTACAAATACATTTTATTCGACATCTTGTTGCGACAATGAAACATAAACAATTTGTGAAGAATGAGAGGTCAATGTGTCTAAAGAACGTTCCTTAGGGAGCGATTTATTTTTGTGTAAGGAGAAATTCAGTACCTATTTTTTTTTTTGGGGGGGGGGGGGTGGCGCCGTTTGCACTTACGTGTATTTACATGCCTAATCATAAAGATATGTGTGCGTGTATTATTGGGCCTTCGTTTTGTATGTATGCTCATTTCGGCTGGCGCCATGTGCGTTTACGTGTATGTCTGCGTACTTGTGTTCGTTTAACAGCGTGTATGTATATGCTTGCGCTGTGTTTAGTAATCCGTTAAAGTCTCTCGTTCGTCTGTCGAGCCAAAAGGGCTAGGCAGTATTGTGACGTACGCACGTGCGTTGTCTATAATAGGAAGACGGCAAAAAGAGACATAGAATCAATGTGTTTGAAATTTTCGGCACTGAATATTTCTTGCACTGTTATTGGCCGAAAAAAACAAACAACAACACTGCTTATTTTAGCTTTTGTTCAATCAAGAGTCGATACGTAAATACCATGGACGGCGGCATCGGGGGGGGGGGGAGGGTAGGGGCTCAAGTCCCCCCCCACCACTTTTTGACTTGGCTCCCCACTTTACGGTCATCAATAATGAAGTTATATATGCATGTGTTTAACCGGGCCCCCACTTTTTAGGAGAGCCCCCCCCCCCCACACACACTTTTATAACTGTGTCGCCGGTCCTGAATACAATATCAATTACCGCTGCCGAGCAGCCATCTTGGATTTGATCTTGTAGCTGAAATTTGAGCCGGGATACATCAATTAATAAGAAAATTTATAATAATATAATTTATTAACTTAATTCGACAACACTCACCGGCGAATTGTTTTTGTCATTAGTTCCTTTTGACTCTACGCTGTTTATCCCCCCCCCCCGACCATGAGGAAGAGGCTCCTAAAATGACTACCTGTCTACATTGTATATCTCGCCGATTTTCTTAACTGACTCAATTTGAAAATTGTAAAAAATAAAAAAAATAAAACATAGAAATGATAATATGGAATTCGTGGCACACGAGAAATGCCGGGTGTGCCTCGAGGGGGTTACAAACTAAACATTTACCGAAATTTATTTCAATATGTCAACTTACACCTACATTATGTAAACTTACACCTTCTTTTTATCCAATAAATGCTGAGCACATTTCCCCCCCCCCCCCGAACATTATAAAACGTAAAAAATAGATATATAAAAGGTAATATATTATTGCCAGGAAGTTAGTTATAAGGTTAGGTGTGGTTTTGAGAAGCCAGCGCACAAGGATTAGCGCACCCTAGCCTACAAAAATGCCTGAACAGCCTCGTCGGCATTCCCCGGTAGAGGCACCTAAGATGATTAGCAATTAACTAATCCCTTCTTAGAGGAAAGGTAAAGCAACAAAATTATGGCCAGTGCTATATCTAACATAAATAAAGTTTTGTAAATGAAAAATCAAGGAAAACATGATTAAATAACAAAGCACTTTTATAACTATGAGTTTACAAGAAGATAAAGGTCATTTTTAGCGGAGAAATGTTCATTAAGTAAAGTTTATACAACTCTTGTTTTTAGTAGGAAAATGTTCAGTGAATATCAGACACGAGGGTTAAGCATGTGTATGCCTATTTATTTATTAATGTGAATATGCGTGTGTCAGGAATAGACAGTGCATGTTAGTAAGTGGCAATGTGTAAGTATGCGTATGTTTATCTTGTTCTGTTAGTGCGTCTGTAGATGTACGCGAGGTGATGGAGCTTGTACGTGAGTTTTTGAAGTGTTCCTTTCTTTTCGCTTCCCCCCGGCCAAAGGCACAGTGGTGGGTTGAACATACGTGCTTGTGGTTTCGAGGTAGGCTGATTTTGTTGACCAGCAGGTCACTGTTTTATAAGTTTTGTTAATTTGACATTGGCTTGCTAGATTTTGGGTTTAAAATGATTTTCATTGATTGAAAAATATTGAGTTAACACGTTCATGTGAAAACTAACTTGCTTTTGGAAGTGAAGAGGAAATCGTATCCCAAACGAACCGGAGAAATAAGGAGGGCGGCTATTCAAGCCATTCGCTTTTTGTCGTTCGTTCGAATCGCATCTTGATTCATTCACCACAAAATCACTGTCGGACTGAAGAACGGAGCTGTGTGCAAAAATGTGATAATTTTTCTCATTCAACCCGGGCAAAACCGGGCCTTCCTGCTCGCAATAATAATAAAACTATCGTACTTAACAATGACATCTTATGACCTTTAAGAGAGGAATTGTGAATTTTAAACATCCGTGATCAATTTTCATTTCACTGAATTTTGTTTAAAAGCCTGCATGATTTTCTCCCAGTCGCGAGGGTGAAAAATTTGGGAGGGGTGTTTACAAGGTTATGGCTTCCTTCCATTTAAATCCTACCATACTTTGATCCAACGGACATACAGTTCGGGAACTTTCCCATACTACTCCTATCTATTTTTAAAATGTATTTTTAAATTTTGATTAAAAACCTTATATAAAACCAAACAAATAAGTATTACTTTTCTACTTATATTTGTTTTCTTTTCTACTTAAGAAAAAACAAATTCCATATTTTTATCAGGGCGGTTATTTGATAGAAGATGGCCCATGCGAAAGCATTGCCAATAATTTAATCATACGGTGTAGGCGTTTGGCTGTAAAAATACATTGAATGGTTTGCCAATAATAATGTATTTTAAGCCGGATTAAACCATTAGGCAACCGTTAGCGTCTGGGTTATTTTTGTATATTTCTATTTTGACGAAATACGCTCCCAGCAACGTTCTAGTTTTTTTTTTATGTACCCATAGGTTCTATGACGAATTTAAAATCAAACATGGCAAATCTAGAGTCTAAGAGCCTAACGCGGAATTTTTGTAGATTACACCCCCCCCCTAAAAAAACAAAATACGGATTTTATTAACAAAACTTACCTAAAGCGGTGGAATTTATTCATGTTATTGGGTATTTGCATAAAAAAGATCGTATCTCTTATATTTCTACCTCCATATCAACTCACACAGATAGCTGTCCACCATTCCGCGATGCGTTCCACAGTAGTGGGTATTCTGCATTTTGTATGCCGTTTCATCGAATGACGTTTCATCGATTTAATCGTGGAGACTTGGATCGTAACCACAACTCTAACACTAACCTATCCCTAACCTTTGCCATAACCCGAAGTATGTCTAGACAGGACTCGCAAAATAGGTCAAGGGCTTGTACGCGCACTGTGCACGACTGGCGGAGGTAATTTTTTTTTTTTCAAAACTCATGTTTCCATTAGTGGCGGAACTCTTTCACAAAATTCGATCCACGAAAGTTTTTTGTTTGTTCCAAGATGTTTGAAGAGAGAAGATATTTTTCAAGAAATAAGAAAAGATTGCCATAATTTAAAAAATATATATTTCTGACAATACGACGGCATTAATAAAGTACTTATTAAAATCAACGGTAACAAAATTGTCCTTTTGCTAATACATACTTAACCAGTTAAAAAAACAATTCTAAGTGTTTTCGTCAACTAATTCATGTCGACACTAACTATTCGCTTCGGGGCTTTAATGAATGAAAATAATTTTCTCGATAAAAAATATAAGACATTTTTTTATCAGAGTGTAGTATCTGTTCCAATGGATGATACACTCTGTAGACCAGTCCCGTCTTGTCTCTCGGGCCTTGATTCCGCCGGTCTGAGATATTGAACTGTGCAGTTCTAGGAGATATGCCCTCCCAGATTTTGACTTCTCACCCTTTGAGGAGGGGTTAGTTTATTGCTAATCGCCTGACAACGGGCTACCTAGGCATTTTTTGTAGGCCAGAGTGCTCTTCCTCTAGGGCGCTGACCTTGTGTCAAATCTTACCGCTATGGGAGGTAGATAAATACAAAAAATATATACAACGATTACGAAGTATCGTGCGTAATAGTGTAACGGGCGTCGTGGCTCTAATGGCATGGACAAGGCGTTGTCTAATGTACCATGACTTACGTTACAAGTAAAACTAAAAGGTGTGAATGGGACGACAACAAAGAAGGAGACAAACTTGTGTGTCATTTATAAAGAAAGAGAGTATTTTATTTGGAGGAATAAATAAAATTCGTTGCTCGCTGTTCAGGATTCAGCAGGCAGGTCGAAAGGTCGCATCATAGTAGTTGTTGAATTATGTAGTTGTGGAGAACGGCTGAAATCGCTTACTGTGTGGTTCGTTATACAGATTTTGTCCTGAGAAGGACAGTTTATTGCATGTAGTTTGTAGTAAGTGGAAAAAAGACAAACGTCCTGCGAAAGACATTTTATCGTTTGAAGCGAGCTGGAGCAAATATGAAACTGGGGTCGAATGTCGCTAGGGCTCATGTCGTTAGAACAGGAAGCTTTTGTTGGGTTCGTCAGTGAAAAGAAAACGTCGAAGGGCCAGAATTTTACACAAACATCCAAAAACGGTAACGAATTATTCGACTCCCGCTCCCTAGTGTATTGTAATATTGGATGAAGAGAATTCAATTTTTGCAAGAAGCCAACAGCGTCATTATACGATCGAAAAGAAGCAAACGTATCGTCAATATAATGAAAATAACAAGAAAGTGCAGGGCAACGTTCAAACAGTAGCTGTTCCTGAAAACCTGCAAACATATTAGCCAGGATAGGACCCAGCGATCTCTCAAATAGCTACACTATCAATTTGACAAAATAAATCCCCATTGAAACTAAAATTGACTGATTTAGTCGCCAAATCCATTAATTCGATAAAACGTTCTCTAGAAATATCGTTTTTTTTAACAAAGCTACATGCTAAATCGACTAGTCGTGTCTTCATACAAGAAAAATCATCCACCGAAGTAGGAAACAAATCTGTTGGTTTGTAGATTCAAATTCAGCAAACACCTTTTCCTTATCGATATAGTAAGAAGGATACCAAAAACCAAACCCGTGAAAAAAAGCTTCTTTGTGTCTGATAAAGGATAACTCGACACATTCTAAATTCAATTGCCATTGGAGGACACACAACCAAGTAGTTTATTAATTAGGAATTTTAAAAGATTTTCGTATTTAGAAAAATGCTTATCTATTATATAAACGGCAGTTGTATGTATGTATGTATGTATGTATGTATGTATGTATGTATGTATGTATGTATGTATGTATGCATGTATGTATGTATGTATGTATGTATGTATGTATGTATGTATGTATGTATGTATGTATGTATGTCCAGTTAAAAGTAAAAACTACAAAACAAACACTCATAAAGTTGGTATATTCTTGATCGGCGTTATCCCGGAGAATAATATCTAAAATTTAAAATAAATTATTCATGTTTTGGGGGTCAACTAGGCCAGCTTTCCTCGCGCGGGGGGGGGGGGCTGTTTTTCAGACATTTTATGTACTAATTCGGAAATAAAATATCGACTCATTTATCGAGGAACCTATTGGAGAGTTGTCTGTGTGTATGTCCAGAGAGAGGAATGGGCTGGGAAGAGGAGAAATAGGGGGTTGGGGAGAGGGGAGAGGGAGGGGGGAAACGAGGGGAGGGGGAAAGTGAGAAAGGTAAGGAGACAGATAGAGAGGGGGAAGAGATAGAAGTTTTAATAGAAATATGTTACACTTTTGCCCCAGGCAATGCCGGGTAGCCCTGTTAGTTTTTAATAATAAAAAAAATATCACCATCTGATACATATTAAGAAAATCTTATCTTGTCAAACGTAGACAGGACAGACCAAACCGTACAGGACAGACCAAACCGTACCCAAAGGTGGTGATATTGAGAAACACTTGAAGCAAGAGAAGTTGAGAATTTTGTTAATTCACCCCGAAACAAAACATGTATTGGTGGTATTTCTAGCTTGAATCTTTGAAATTCGTCTACAAATATACCCATACAATTAATTCACGTCTGTGTCATATCGAAAGGAAATATCACGTGTCATGTAAAATGTAATGTGTCAAATAAAAGGATTACAAATATATATATATATATATATATATATATATATATATATATATATATATATATATATATATATGTACTTCCACCCCGTCACGCAAAAGTTAGCGAGTAAAACACATGATTTTGTCTAACCCCCTGATTAAACCATTTCAAGTGGTGAGAGGAAGTAAAAAAGCAAATTGCAAGTCAGACAACTACCTCAGACTTACCCGCTGTCTGAAATGAATTCAGAAAGAAATCCCCACTCCATTATAAACATTCAACGGTAGGTGCTTTTTTTCTTTGTGTCATCAGAAATGATAATAATAATTTATATATGGAAAATGAAATTACTTACGTAATTCTATGATTTTTATATGAATATTTGGCGATTGTGCAGTATAGTTTACAAGAAAAAACGGGGTGAAAAAATAAAAAACGAAAAACAAATAGACAACAAATAACTTTTACCAAACGCAAGAAAATTTACTCTTCTATCTACCTATATAGATTTCACATGTGGATACTGATTGTAAGATTTATTATCTATGGATTTGCTATCGTCACTTTTAAACTATCGTTCGAGTCATATTCCAAGATGGTGGCTGATTTGTTTGGAAGCGGCTGAGTATTTCAGGCTTAAAAGATAATAATAATAATAATAATAATAATAATAATAATAAAGATTACCCTAATCCGACTGGCAACCACTCTGAACTTAAGCTTATAGTTCCACTAAGCCCCTCTTTTTTTTACTATCTTTTACGATAGATTAAAAGTGACAATAACAAATTAATAGATAATATGTCTTACAATCAATATCTATACGTGAAACTTATATAAGTGGATAGAAAAGTAAATTTTATTGCGTTTGGTACAAGTTATTTGTTGTTTATTTTTTTTCAGCCTTTTTTTGTTAACTATACTACACAATAGTCGAATATTTTAGTGATATATCTAGATAAATAGCGAGTGCGAACACTGATAAAGCATATTTTTTCTACATTTTTGATGGAGGGTGTACACTAGTTAATAAATGAAATAGCTGTGTTGTCTCTGTCTCTCAGTATATCTGTCTGTCGCTCTGTCTAGAGGATACAATTGAAAGAAAATCTCTATACCAAGAGCAAACATAACTTTTCTTGAGTAAAATTCTAAGAGGAATCCTATGGTAGCAATAATTTTGTATTAAGGTTGTTTTCTTTTACAATAATAACGTGGGGTCTGCATTCACACCGGTCATCCATGATCAGAAAAACGATTTATTCTATTTTATTTAATTTTTTTTTTTACTCTTATTCACCCCAAGCAAAGCACATTGCTCCTGAGACGTAAGGGGCTACTATTAGAGGCCATGCATACAGGAACACTCTAAGTAGGGAGTTGAGAAGCAAGATGTCTGTTCACATTACATTTAAATTTCTGCATGTTAGTACAGTCAGTGAAGCAGGAAACAGAGAGGGAATTCCAAAGTCTAGCAGTTCGAGGGAAGAAACTATTAGAGTAGAAAGCTTTCCGACATATGCGGACCTCTCCAGTGAAGGGGTGAAATTTTGCGGCTTGTCGAGTTAGACGGGGGGTATTTACGCCGAGGGGCACAAGTGCTACGAGTTTTTCAGAACACATTCCATTAAAATACTTATAAAACAAGCACAGGGATGCAACATTGCGGCGATGGGACAGGGGTATGGAGCTATTAGATTAGAGACTCTTTTTTGGACCCTTATCTATAACTTGAAGAATTTAAATTATAGCAATAAAAACATCAGAATACAAATGTTAATATAGGGTTCAGGTCAGGGAGCAGGAGTACACGTCGGTTTAGCAGCAAGAGTGCTTGCTAGTATACAAATAAAACGCTTGAGGATCAATACGATACCAATACATTTATATAATTTATCAGTCATCTTTGCAAGTTATTTTTTGTTGTTGTTTACTAAAGGATCAAAACTTATCAATGCTAAAGGCCACTCGAGGATAAGGATTAATGAGATGAAATGATGGTCAGTTGAGAGATGAAGAACCTTATGAGAGGATTGGGAAAGATTGATGAGATGGGTCAAGCTCGGATTACTAGTGGGGATGGTTCACAACAGGAATCTGTTAACATTGGATTTTAAAATGACCATGTTGCAATCTGCAGGGAAGCAGTCCCGTTGCAACGTGTTCCGTAGACTGGAATAAGGTCTGTTTGTGTGAGTTCCGCCTGACGCTAGGAATACGAAGAAAAAAAAGGACAGTTTTTTATTGTTGAAGTAGCAAAGCGAGTTCTTGTTGTGAATGTCTAATAAGGAAGAACCAGAGATTGAAGCTCAGTCGAGCATCTTCCATAGAAAGAACGATAATGGCAAGATAATTATACTGTAATTTTTCTTGGCTAAAAATCCACAATTTTGTAAAATAAAACAAAACAAAAATTAATTTTCCGTGACTCCCTCACCCGGCCTTTGACCTTGTGATTCTTAGCGTTATCTTTGAAATGTTAACTGCCCATCTTAGTTAATTTGGCGGGAACAATAGTTTTTACAACATGATTTGGCTCTCAGTCAAAACTACAAATTATTGCTCACCTTTTCTCAAATATGAACTGATCAAAAGCCCATTTCTTCTTGGACCTTCAGAGAAAACGGAAACACGACGAATACGTCATAAAAAATATAGCCAATTGGACTGCAGCAAGTTGTCGTAGGTCTTAACCCATTTTCTACTAAAAATCGTATATTTGAAAAATCTCCCCCCCCCCAAAATGTACTCATTCTTGCTTTGACAGAGTACAAAATCGACTTCAAAATCAAGTGGGGTATTATCTCTTCTCTTCCTTACACCCCCTTTCTATCGTTACTAGTCTCTTTCTACTCTATCTTTATTTCCATGAGACATGCTCGACTGAGCTGCAATTTCTGGTTCCTCCCTGTAAAACATTCACAGCAAGAACTCGTCTTTCTACTACAACGCTAAAAAACCTTCCTGCCTTCTTTCATGTGCTTAGTGTCAGGTGGATTTGCCACGGACAGGGCTTCTTTGCAAGGGCTCTCCGTCTGTGGAATACATTACGACGGGACTGCTTATGTGCAGATTACAACAGGGTTGTCTTCAAATTCATTGTCAAGAAATGCTTGTGATAAACCGCTCCCTAAGTAATCAAACATGGTCCATACCATTAATCGTTTCTCATCTTTCGGCTGACAGTCATTTCCATCTCAGTAACCCTTATCGTCGTATGGCTCTTGGCCTTGATAAGTAGTGTAGCAGTTACCTCCTCCTTTCAAAACATAACTACACCGGTTGGCCGTTAGGTGTCGCTTTTTCACCAACAGGTGGCGCTGAAAAGCGACACCAGAGTTATCTGCCCTTCGGACTATACAAGCCGGTGCAAAACGGAAATTCTCTCTCTTGTTCACCAACCAGCCTCGGCAGAACAACGCTGGCACCAGGGCTCCGTTTCACTCGCTTTTTCCTACTCAATTGGCCTCGACAGAACGACGCTGACACTAGCGTTCCGTTTCACTTTTCTCTTCAGGTTGATTGGCCTCGGCAGAACGACGCTAATACACTAGCGCTTCGTCTCACGCTTTTCTCTTCAAATGGCATCGGCATAACAACTACCAACACACGTGATCAAACAACGGTAAGAGTTCTCAACTCATTTTCTTTGTGTACAGCTTTCAAAGACTTTCCACACGCCGGATTCATTTCTTCTTATACCTTTTTAAGAACTGTTTTTCCATCGACACACATGCATACATCACACACTTCATCATTCCACGTACACACACGTTCAATAAACGTTATTTGAACTACCTCATTTTGTTTATTAATTATTACTCTGTCTTTTGCATGCTACATCGCTTGATTTACTGAACACGTTT
Organism: Sepiola atlantica; assembly: GCA_963556195.1. Taxonomy (NCBI): domain Eukaryota; kingdom Metazoa; phylum Mollusca; class Cephalopoda; order Sepiida; family Sepiolidae; genus Sepiola; species Sepiola atlantica. The sequence goes on along the minus strand of OY744520.1, from coordinate 109,415,846 downwards.
ATAATCGGGGGGACACGACCCGCGATCCTAAGAAGTAGTGACGCAACTGTAAATAAAAAGTCAGGTTACCCGGCGTTGCGGGTAAGAGAGAGAGAGAGAGAGAGAGAGAGAGAGAGAGAGAGAGAGAGAGAGAGAGAGATGACTTATTTTAAGCTAATCGCGTAATTACTTAGCGTTCTGTTAGACCATGTTAAAAATGCGTCGTGTCTCATTCAAACTCTCACGGAGAATGAAAAGAAAATGGCGCCCACCACTCTCTCTGTTGGATATCTGACGTCATGTCATTTTTTTCGAAGCCACCCCCAGCTATATGTTTCCACCCGGACGATGCGGGTAAGTTTTGATTAACGGTCTGTTTTTAGTTCGGTTGTACTGAGGACGTTCAATAACGGAGCTGTCTGACGAGGTTAAAAGATCAGATCACTTATTAGTATGGGAACGGAAGTTAGAAAAATAACCGGATGGAGAATTGCGTCATGAAAATAGCGAGAAGAGTATTTGAAAACTTAGAAAGGAGTTTACTGGTTGGAGGCGACGCTGAACAGACGCATTTTATATGGGCTAGTGAATCGGAAATAGTGAGGACTTTCTCGTTCTTATACCCCCCCCCCATTGGCGTGACCCTAATAAACAGACGATAATTCCCAGGCAATATAGGTGCCGTCTGCTAGTCAATAAAGAATGATATAGTGAAAGTAAAAAAGAAAAAAAAAACGAAATAAAAAATAACGGAAAGGAAAGGCGAAAGAAAGAAAAGAAAAGAAAGAAAATAAGGAAAACGAATGAAAAAATAAAATAAACAAGTCAATGAATGAAAAGAAGAAAAGAAAAATAGAAAATGAAAAAAAAATATATAAACAGAGATTTTGTCCGTCTGTCAGGCACATTTTTTTCAAGTAATAAATAAATTGCGGAATTTGTCTCATTTTGAAATATCAAAGATCTTAACTACTTTTTAGAAATGGAGAATATTGCATGAATAGTAAATAATAAATTCCCAACAAATAAACCGGATGCCATGACCGGAAATCGAACCCTTGCGATCTTCAGTATGAGGTTCTACCAACTCAACTATTTGGACTTTCTTATAAATAGAGCTTAAAACATTATCGTAACAAAATAATTTTAGCTTTTGCGCGACGTCATAGATTTATGATTTACGTTATGTTTCAAAACATAAATTTAAACATAAGCAGAAATAAAAAAAATACATAAATGAATGGGTAAACATTATTAATAGCGCTGGAAATTATTTTAATAGTCCTGAACAATTTATTTTGCTTTAACTACGTATTGGAGTTAAACGCAATTTAATATTTAATATATAATAAGAAATGTAAATAAAAATTCTATGAGAAAAATATCCATGTTTTTTCGTTACAAAAGTCGGAAACGAGAGTATTTTTGATCCTAAAAGAACGCGTTTTTATTTCAATTAAACTACGTTTTTTTTTATATAGCAGGTCTTCCGCTATAATTTGAGCTCGCAATTCTAGTTTAATAAAAAAAAATGGTGAAAGAAAAAAGGAAGGTAGAAAAATAAAAAAGAAAGACAGACAAATCGAAAGAAATCTCTATATTAATAACATTCTGTTATCACTTGTAGCAGACTGAAATAGGATCTATTTCTTCTCGTCCCCTGTGAGTTAATTGGTCATACGCTGACCAATCGGCCTGCAGGGCGTATTGATATCAACTGTCCCCTCATGGACTATTTTCTACCACCTGGTCAGTTGAAGAATTCAGCAGAGAGAAAACGACCAGCAACGAAGAAACATCTCTCTCCTGCCTTTCCACTGCATCGTTCCAGCAGCAGCCATCTCCACTGGGAATATATTTGCTGACGACCCGGCAGTCTCTTTTCTTCACTGGGACACAGTTCCAACCCTCTGTTAAATAAACCCTTTTTTGTTGCCTGTTACTCGGTTGTTGTTCGTTCAATTCATTTCGTGCGATAAATGTAAGGAAGGGTCCCCCCCCTTCTATTACACACTTCTCATATGTCTGTGTTTCTCACGTCTGCGTGACTTAAACATTTTTTAAAATTATTTACAATTAATTGACTATTTATTGGGGTAGAAAAGGCCATAACGTAAAGTACTTAAACGAACATATAAAAACTCCTATTTAAAAAAATAATTTAATTACGAAATTAAATCCACCATAATGATTATCGGTTTGTGACAGTGTCGGGCAACCCCACGGAGGGGTTGGAGGCCCAAGACACAGCGCTAGTATGAGTTGATTGTGAGCCTACGAAGATCGATGGTACAATTACCGCGTTAGTACGAATAGAGATAAAGAAAACCTTAAAAATCTCTGGACGGAATTGAATAGCTGGGGATGAGAAAAAGAAAACCGAATTATTTTTGTATGGCTTACAAAAGATAGGATAAAAACGAATTAACTTCTCAAAGTCGATATGAGAATAGCCACGGAGGGGGGTTCTTGACAGCTGAACTCCGTGAGGGATTTATAGTGACGGTCGAGTGTTAAATCTCGAATCGGGTCAATTGGTTTTAAGTGATCGTCCGAGAAAGATAGCCGCTGGTTAATTACCATGCGGGAAAGTCCTGATATATCTCAGCTGTTGTTGAAATCAGACTCCCTGCAAAGAGGTAATGGTATTGCCCCGAAAGAAAAATATTAGTGCGAAGTGAGTTATGTTTGAGTGACGCGCGGCAGGAATAAACGGCCATAAAAGAGTTTGGCAGCTGTTGACGAAATTGCGTTTAGGGACCCATAGAGAATGTAGATACAAATGTTTTCTCGGAGTACCAAATTATAATTAGGTAGGAGCGGGGTATGTCCCGATAAAAGCCAAGCGAAGAACAGCTACAGTCAGAGAGTCAGGGACGTCAGTCAGTCAGTTACGAGGGGCAGTGACGAAAGGACGCGCTCTGTACTTTTCTCGCCGAACCGAACATATCAGTTCGTGTATATGTTCTTTTTTTCGTCCCGAACTTAGAACAGATTTTCGCTGACAACAGTCAAGACGCCCAGAATTATTAGTGCCCGTCGATCCGACTAACACACGCAGTTAAACTTTGAGATTATCAAACGGCCTGGCTTTGTAAACTAACCAGTGTACATTATTTTTAATTATTCAAAAAAAAATTCTTCTTCTAAGAAAACCAAACAGACAAAGTCGTTACGGACTTAATTCTTTCCATTCAACTGTTCTGCATGAAATGACCCTTCTCTTCACAGCGAGACACGGTTGCTTACCTAACCCGGTTGATTGCTCACTGATCTAACACAACGTGGGAGTCAGTAGTCGCTGGACCAGGCGTTTCAATATCGGTAACTTTTATCAGAACGGCAACGTTTCCCGAGCAGTACCGGGTGACCAACCGAACCCGGTACGGCCGAACTGGCGACGTCACGAAAGCTGGAGGACAGGGGGTACAGGTTTATTCGTAAACAAGTAATCCTTTTTAATCTTTTGTTAATAGTGGAAAAGAAATGAATTGCTTTGTGGCCTTTCGAAATCTGAAAGGCATTTGGAAGTTTAAAAACTGGCGAATAGAAAGTCATTTAAACTTGCTTTAAAATTCTTAATAAATCCTCATTTATTAAAAGATTGAACGTTTTGAAAGCTTTTTAAACACAATGATTATGTAAATAGAGATGAAAACAAAATATTGACAACAATTAGTTATAGTTTTATAACAATTTGGTTCGATTAATAATTCAATGCCCAAATTATATCGTAATTAAATTTATCTTTTAAAATTCTATTTAAAAAATAATAATAATTTGGTAAAATGCGAAACAAAAAATGAAAATTAAAGGACTCCTGAGGAAGATACACTTAGTAATAAATAAAATGGTGAAATAATAAGAAAATATGTAAATAATTATAGGGTGAAAGTATAAAGAAAAGTAAAATTAAAGGAAAGGTTAAAAAAGTGAAATGAATAAGAATGAAAGAGATAGAGAGAGAGAGAGAGAAAGAAAGAAGGAAAAGAATAAAAAAGAAAGAAAGAGAAGGAAATAAGGTTAGAACAAAAAAGAAAGCAAATAATGGATGAAAAATAAAATTAGCAACCAACATTTTGATTTTAAATAATGGAAGCGTTGTGGTGAACACCACAGTTAGGTACTCTCGCTTTCTCTCTTTCTTTCTTTCTTTCTTTGACCCTTTTTGTCGCTGAGTGGAGAAACCCGTGAAATCTCGCAGGATCACGTTGACCAAGGGATTTCGACCAATAGGATACTGACTGACCAACTTGACCACGCGTGAGTTGGGGGACGATAAAAGAACACGTGTTCCCTTCCTCATCCTCTTTTTTCCCCTCAGCGTTCTGAGACGAACACACAAAGAACTCTCGGCGATTCCCCCCCCCCCCCCACCAGCTCGAACGAGCTGTGTGGAGGAGGGAGGAAGAGAAAGGTAACCCCTTTCAATCCAAGACTTAATCTTTCAATCCAAACGAACTCGTGTTTCTTCAACACATATTGCATTCTACACACAAAAAGACATTTCAACACGCATCGCATTTATACGCCCCAATTATGAACTTACACTCTCTTTTAAATATTAAATAAATAAATTGTTTTGTTAATATAAATGTTTTTCCTTTTTTTATTAACCATTATAAAAGGCCTATTCGTATATGTGTATAGCTTCCTCGTTCCTTCGCTTTCTTTAAGGTAAGTTTAAATAATATTTTCTTCCTTTCTCTTTGTTGTCTTAAACTGTTTTATTTAATCTCCACGTAATCCGATGGTGGAAGCCTAATGGTGTGATAACATGCAGTTATAAAGGCATCTATCACACTACCTATGGTTGGGGGATTCATTATCGCAAAACTATTTGATAGCATCCTTCGCGACTGTGGTTAAAATCCAAAATCCATTGTTCTCTTTTGAATCTCCCGCCATTAATAACTTCCACCCCCGGCCATAGCGTAACAGAAAGAATAAAACCGAAAGGGAGAATTAGTGAAAAGAAAGAAAAAAATGAAAGAGAAAACTAAAGGATGAGAAAGAAAATATGAAGAAAGAAAAGAGAAGAAAAAGACACAAACAAAGAAGGGAAGGGTGAAAAGAAATGAAAATAGAGAAGGTGAACGCCAGAATGAAAGAGAAGGTGAAATAAATAAACGAAGAAGAAAATGTCGGAAGTAAAATAGAAAGAAAACAAAACATAGAAAACGAAAAATTCATTAAAGGAATGGAAAAAGTGGAATTTAATCTTCTTTCGTGTGAATCAGATGATTCAGGTGTTGGCATTAGTTTCCCCGATGTTTTTCTAGTGAGAAATATTTCTGGAAAGACATCGAGCGATACTGTGGAACCGACTGGATTCGAACTTGGAACACCCAGGTTTTCAGTCCGCGTTGATATCCACTTAACCACATTCACCTCCCAGTGGAATTTAATGAAAGAAAGAAGAAAAGACTTGGGTGGAAGGGGGAAAAATTAAAGGAAGAAAAGGCGAAGGAAAGTTATCAAGGGAAATATATAAAAAACAAAACAATGGTTACAAAAAATAAAATAAATAAATAAAAGAATAAAGGAATAAAAGAAAGAAAATGTTCAATAAAAATTAAGAAAGACAGAAAGAAATGTAGAATAAACTATGAAATGAAGGAATGTAAAGAGTAAAAAAAAGTGTAAAAGAAAGAAAAATGGAAACCGTAAAAGTGTTGTACTTTGTTTACAACTCGACACTTCTAGTCACAAAACCGGAAGTCAATCCTTCGATTGTTTCGGCGCATGTGACAGAAATAGACATAATTTCGTCACACTTTGCGTATCTCGCTTTTCCCTCGACCAATCAGGTGAGCTCAAAACAATGCTACCAGCAGCAACTGTGGAATCAGTATAAAATAACACGCATTTTTTGACACTCGAGCACTTCGGAGCTTGGACCCACACTCGTTGTTAGGCGACATAGCGCCCCGCAACCACGACGACAACGAGTAGGAGGAGGATGAGAAGGATGAGCAGCAGCAGTAGTCGTCCGATGGGTATATTCACGATTACCACAAGCAGCAGTTTCCAATCCTGTTCTCTCACCGCTCTAATCATCATCATCATCATCATCATCATCATCATCATCATCATCATCATCATCATCATCATCATCATCATCATCATCATCATCATCATCATCATCATCGAAAGCAGAAGCAGAAGCAGCCCTACTTATGACACGTCACTGAGTCATGAAACACGTGTCCATTTCACCGAAATAATAAAAAATCCTTTTACACGCGAGTTTGTCGCCATTTTATTGTTGTCACGCTGGTCACGCCTTTTTATTTAAATTTACTTACTAGCGGGAGTCATAGTGCATTGGACAACTGGACCTTGTCTATCTCAACTGTACCACGACACCCGCTACAAAAGAAAGAAAGGAGAAAGATAGAAAAAATGTGCGAAAATATGAATGAAAGAAAGTGTAAAATAAATAAAAACTCTACCGTGATTTGTATGGAAGGTGGTTCCTCCTTGTAAGACATTCACAGTAAGAACTCATATTGCTACCACAACAGAAAAAGAATTTCCCTTCTCCCTCCATGTTTCTAGTGTCCGGCTGAATTTCCATGGACATAGCTTCTTTGCAATGACTTCCCGCCAGTGGAAAACATTACGGCGAAACTGTTTCCCCGCGGATTACACCATGGTCGTCTTCAAATTCAATCTAAAAATATTATTGTTCTAAACGCCCCATAAGTAAATAATCAAACGCAATTAATGCAATTGATCAATGTTAGTACTTTCGTAGTGTTTCTCATCTTTCTCATCTTTCGCCTGATAATCATTATGTCTCAATAACCCTTATCCTCGAATTGCTCTTGGCCTTGATAAGTGGTGACCCAATAGTAAAACATAAAAAATGTTAAGGTAAATGGCGGTAAATATGAAAGAAAGTGTAAAAGAAAGAAAGAAAGAAAAAATAAACTGTGAACGTGAAGATGAAAGTAACAGTAAAAAAAAGGAATTGGGGGAGGAGTCAGAACATTTAATAATGACGATGCGTGTAAGGGATGCTTGTTAAACCCAGGGTGTGCGACCATTAAGGAAAATTACCCCCCTCCCCCCAAAAAACAGTTAGGTAGTTTGTACAAAATCGGCTCCATATTCAAATAAAATAGAAGAGAATATACATTTTTCAGCCAATTAGAAGAGCTAAAAATATTTCAACCAAAAGCATAAAATGAATCCGCCAAATAGTTGGCGCCAATCCGCTGAGAGTCTTTCTCGCACTATATAAGAAATAGACATAGCTTCTCTGCAGTTCAGTATGCAACCACTCGTCACCAAAACAACATACCATGACGCACACTCCTCGCGCCAAATAACCACTACTTTCAACAACTCGTGGGAGAAGAATACACACACCTTGAACTGTTCTTACTTACATAGTCAGTGTTAGATATTGGGTGAGTAAACCCATTAGCATATACATTTGTATAGTTGAGAATAACGAGAAATGAAAGGTCAGGATTACTATACTGTGGAAATTAATAGAAACTGATATGACGTCACATGGTTTAAAGAGACACAGAGAGAGAGAGAGAGAGAGAGAGAGAGAAAGAGAGAGAGGAAAGAGAAAGAGAGAGAGGGAGAGAGAGAAAAGAGATAGTTCATTTGAACACGAGACATTGATATGGACTGACAAAATATGATTAAACAGTGATTATCAATCTATCGCTGCCTCCCCACACCCCACTGGTCAGTGATTCGGAACGAAGATCAAGTGGAATACATCTCTTCTGTCTTTCATCAATTTTAGGGCTACCTAGTCCTTTTCGAAAGTGTAAATAATGAACTTTTATTTCAGGCAGCAAGCCTTCAGCCTGGAATGATCACAAGGGGCGTATACAAGAATAATCAGCTAACAAGGTATGAATAATAATTGTAAACCTTCATGTGTTTTTGTAATAATGACGTCAACTTTGTTTTCTGAAACGCAACATCAATTGGCGTCTACAACTGGCTGAGTTTATTTCATCCGAAATATTCTGGTGTCAACTTAATCGTTGTATGAACTTTTAATTTCTCAACACAATTACATCGTTTGTAAACAAATGTATATATTTTAATTGATACTTTTTCTTATACTAATAAGTCACCACTTATCAAAGCCCACTCGAGGATAAGGGTTAATGAGACGGATGGATTGTTAGTTGGATGATGAATATTATGAGAGGATTGAAAACAACGAATGGAATCGACAAAAGTTCATTACTTAAAAGGACGGCTCGAATAGTATTTGTTGACATTGAACTTGAAACATTTGGTTACTTCAGAGGACGGCTCAAATAGCATTTGTTAACATTAGACTTGAAGACGCCTATATTGTAGTCTGCAGGGAAGTATGTTGGTTTTAATTTTACCCGCAAAGAAAGTTCGATTTTCGCACGTGAGAATGTGGTAACAATCCCGTAGATAATAAGCGCTAAAGCAGAAATATGGCGACAGCTTTGGTGAGAAGCAACAACACAATTGTATATCATTTTGGAGCAATTTTACTTGGCAAGCAATGATGGTATATTTACAACAGAAAATGGTGATTTTACAGAACAGGCGCAATGTTATGTTATATTTGCGAATACGTGCCTTGCGAGAACTTATCTGGTTAAAGGTTGTTCGAGTAACAACTTTACGTTTGCGTACCACAATTCCGGCTCTTTTCGGGTGGAAGTAAAGGCGTTTTCGTGGGGTTCTGTCGCAATGCAGTCAGGCCGATAACTACCAAGTTTGGGAATCCGGGAATGAGTAATGCCCCCCTAGAGGCTTGTCGAGATGTAATCACCCCTGGTCCAAGATGGTGGGTGACGAGGAAAGTGAAAAAGGGGTGGGTTGACTCTCAGTGACTGCCGTCGAAGACGTCTGTCACTGAGGGGTCAACTGTTGTCTTGTTAGGTTCAGAAGAAAGGGGGAAAAGCCGTAACTCAGTGTGCAAGGGTTTTATAGGCTGTTTTGCATGACTCATAAGGGAGCAGGGATTGGGTTACCTGTTGGCCAATCCATGGGTTCCCAAAAGGGACAAAGGAGTCATAAATAAATTTCAATTATCAATACCGTGGCAATGTGTTCTACAGACTGGAAGTCATTAGAAAACAAAATCTGGTCAAGGAAATTCCGTATTTAATGCACATTGATTCCGTTACAAGGGCAATTTCAGACGGAATCTATTATTAATGGAAATTTAGTAGATGCCTGTCTGAAGCCGAAATATACTTCTACTCCTGTTACTAATGGAGATTTTGGTATCTGTCTGTCTGTTTGAAACCGAAACTGTACTCTTTCAGACTATTGTACTATCTTTCAATACTCAATTCAGGGAAGGGTATACTGTAGTATTTGTTATGTTGTCATGAGACTATCCTCCAAGGCATTACCTCCTCTTTTTTCTTTCTTTTTTGGTAATGTAGTATATATTCGTTAGTCATGATATCATCCTGCAAGGCATTACCCTCTTCTTCGGGGGGATGTAATAAATATTCATTCGTCATTATACTATCCTCCCAGGCATGACCTCCTCCTTTGGGAGTCAGTGTAGTATATATTCGTTCGTCATGATACCATTCTCCCAGGCTAGCAAAAATATTTCTGCGAGAAGAAATAATTGACATAAACCAAGATTGAAGAACAATTGACATTACCCGTAGAATAAATAAAGGTCGTATATGGGCGTAAAAAAAAAACTAAGATGGGAATAAATGATAGGGAAATATAGAATGGCGAGTTCACACGCTGTAAAAAAAAAAGTATGAATGGATAAATACGCATGCGCACTCAAACAGAAACGTCATTTTGATTTTACTGTTTCTTAAGTTATTTTTTGTTGTTTTTTTTAAAGTTCGGTCCTACACTTGTTAGCACAGCTGTATGTGTGTGGGCGTGACTTAATAGCTCTATAATGCTGGGAAGTAAGCAAAGGCGAAGATGGCTGCACATAGGTTATATGTACTGAATTCAAACATTTATTCCTTAGATACGTGTTTATAAGTAAACAACATTTAAAAACAACATTAGCATTTTTATTTCTTCGTCCCTATTAAATAATATATATATATATATATATATATATATATATATATATATATATATATATATATATATATATATATATATAATCCTTTCGGAATTATCAGTGTAGAGATAATTATTCAAATCGGTCGCACGATTCGAACCCTAGAAAAACGGTGACCTTTAACTCTATTTCCCGACGTCATAACGGATGAGTCAATTCTGAATAATTATAAGAAGTGATGACAAATAAATACTATGATGCCGAGCAGGCAACGATAGTCAGTCGTCTTAACAGTGTTCAACAAGGAGGAACATGTATTTATAGTTATGATTTGACGGCTGTATTAGTATTTCTCACTAGAGAGCCGGCTGAAATGGGGGCTACAAAGATTATTTAATAATAAATATTTAATTCATCTACAGACGTATACGTTTCATCCTTTCGGAATCATCTCTCTCTCTCTCTCTCTCTCTCTCTCTCTCTCTCTCTATATATATATATATATATATATATATATATATATATATACATATATATATATTGTTGATGATTTTATTCCATTACTTGCGACAAAACATATTCTGTTCCGTTAACACTTGCAAATAGCGTCAACATCGTCAGGCTACAAATGGAATCAAATGGCATAGATCTTAGATTTACCTCAACAGGAAATTGAAGATGCATTGGGTGGGGGAGGGGGGACAGAGATGGAGCTCTGCCTATGACGGGG